>OY979708.1:38192749-38848928 GCA_963855925.1 Inga laurina
AGCCATAAGGGAACTACCAGCAGCAAGCTTTTCAACAACCAAATCCACCACAACAGAAAGTGAATTTGGAGGATGCACTGGCTCAACTAACCATAAATACATCTCAATTCATGGCTAGGACTGATGCAACAATCAAAAGCCAAGATGCCTCAATAAAGAACTTGGAGATCCAGATAGGCCAAATTGCAAATATGCTGAATTCCAAGCAATCAGGAACTCTACCAAGTGACACTGAAAGAAACCCAAAAGAACATGTGAAGGCCATTGTACTAAGAAGTGGGAAAGAATTGAAAGATCCTTTAATTAAAAAGAAGGATAATGGAGAAGAGAAAGAAGGTGGAGAAGAACAAAAGGAGGATGATGTGATACCAGGAAGAATCAGCTTTCCAGACAATCCTCCTCCATATATACCACCAGTTCCATGCCTTCAGAGACTCGCCAAGCCAAAGCTAGACAAGCAATTTGCAAAGTTTCTAGAGGTTTTCAAGAAGTTGCACATCAACATTCCTTTTGCAGACGCTCTTGCCAAATGCCCAGTTATGTAAAATTCATGAAGGATGTAACCCCCTTCACGATTAAGGCCGAGATTAGTTCGTAAAAACGTAATTAATATGGAATTAGAGACTGTAATTGATTTTGGGACTTAACAAAGAAAATCTTCCCAAAATCAGGGTTTTCAAAAACCTTTACAAAACCTTATCATAGCAGTCTCATATTCATCTTAACACTTAAATGGCCTGTATCGGTTGTTTTATTCATACATATCAGAGTACAAAGTAACTTCCTGACACACTCGGGTTCCATTCATTAATAAAAAGGGATTTACACAAGGCACAAAGCCTACAATTCATACCCCTTTTCTTGGGGATTACACAGAATCTACTATACACAATTCCAAAATATACAATGATAACCATTAATTCCAAAATATACTCCTAAACAGGAGCTCTAACTACTCTTTGTCGCCCGCTTGCCTTTCGATCCTTCGGCCCTGTCTAAAATGGTTAAATTTGGGAGAGTGAGATTCTAAAGAATCCCCGTAGTAACAAGTCAATCATATAATTTACAATAATAATGCATGTAATCAAATCATTATCCACACAAGCAACTACAATGGCAGTTACAACGGCAATGGTTAGTATGACACATGTTATCCCTGACGATTGCTCACGCTGAATTGCTCACGCTGTATTGCATCACAACAATCCACACAATATAATTCACCACAGCTGGGATCCATATAATGCATTTCATAACGCAAGCCACATTGGCAAGATACGCACACAGCCCACGGCTGGATTCACAAACACCGCCCCATGGGTCGGATTCACAAGGATCCATGTCGATTACACGGCAGTCTAACGGCCGACCTAGAGATGACCACTGTCACTCACTATACGGCTCACGCTGACCTGCTCGCGCCGTAATGGACCATGGCACACAATTTACAAGTCCAATGATAAGTTATGCATGCCAAAACATCATATAAGATATGAGAGAAAAGTCACTACCTGAGTTCTTCCGGGCGTTCCTTGGCACCGGTCTCTCCCGCGTCGGGCAAATATCAAATCCTATATTCATAATAAGTGACGAAGAGTTATACTCTTACTCCAAGACTTAGTTCACTTCATAATACTCAATTGGTTATCGTTATTGCTCTTTTGGAGTCACTAAATACCCCTAATAAAACTCCTAAAGGGTAGGAAGAACTATCCCAAAGATCCCCTTTTGGAAGCACAAAACTGAGATTTTACACTATTTCACTCGAGCAGAGATGACCATACTCGAGTGTTGATGTACGGACACTCGAGTGAAAGTGGCTTCACTCGAGTGATGGTACGGACATCACTCAAGCACAACAGAGTGAGAGGTAGCGAGTGAACACCCGAGAGCACCAAGAAGTTTTCAGAAACAGGCTCACTCGAGCACAAATGCCCTCACTCGAGCACAGGTACGGAAATCACCTCAAGCACAAGGAAGTAAAGACAGAAAGCACAAGCCCGAGAGCACAAGAAAAATGGCAGCAGCCCAAATGGCTCACTGCACTCGAGCACGCTCTTCCCTTACTCGAGCACAAAGAAGCGCACTCGAGATTCCTTCAAAGGACCCCAACTATTACTCAAGCAGAAAAGAGGAAACACTCACATCACTCGAGCACGGTCATCCTGTGCTCGGGTGATATTCATCCTTCACTCGAGCAGACCCCAGAGTGCTCGAGTGAATCTATCATATAGCAGAAAACGCAGATAACAGAGGCACTCCCCCTCACACTTACCCAAAAGATTCCTATGGACACAAAACTTAACCCAAAGCCATTCCCACACAAAAACACCCAATAAACTCAATGGAATCCTCAGAATCATCATAATCCTACTCCATTATCATGCTTTGGGTTTTGGGCAACAACTTCATCAAAACACCAATCTTAACCAAACTTCACGTTTCAATTACCAATCAATCTATCTATCCTAAACTCATTCTAAAACACCATTCTCATGCCAAAAACATACCAAATGAACAGTGGCATCCAATTTTCGGATTCAAGCCAAAATTTCCAGAATTTATAAACTACTTCAAATGGTATGAAACATAGATAGATAGATTGGTTTTACTCACCTTATCAACTTCTACAAAGAGAGTTCTTGATTCACCAACAATCATATTTTTGTGTGGCACAAATCAGCATCAAATGGCCAAACTATTCACATCAAAATGAAGCCCATCACTCAAGGATCAACATTTATGAAAGGAACTTGAGCAATGGAGGGCATTTACTTACCTAAATATCAAGCTTTCTTCCTTCCCTTGCCTTCAACAATGGCAGCACGAATTTGGAGAGAGAAGATGTGAGAGATGGAGTGAGGAAGAAGAAGGAAATGATGACATACTCCTTCCCCCATACTTCAGCCGAAAGAGAGAGAGAGAAGAGGGAAAAAGTGATCCTTTGTCCTCTTGTGGCCTCATCCATTGACTACCACAATGCCACTTGTCAACATCTCACTCATTCCCACAATGATCTCACACAAGCTAAATACACTGGATTCCGACCCATGTACAATGAATCTCAACCCTTCATTTTAAATACCACACACATGCACACCAAATTCATATTACATTAATTCCATTCTTCCAATTTCCACTAATTATGACATTAATTAATATAGTCATAAAATACATAATAATCCCAATTTAGGTCATAATTATCCATAATAATCATGTTTATCCCTTAATCAAAAATTGGGATATTACAATTCTCCCCCCGTTCAATAAATTTCGCCCTCAAAATTTGTTACACATCATGGTGCATAAAATCAGGAAATCTTTTCTTCATGTCTGCTTCCGCCTCCCAAGTGGCTTCCCTTGGAGACATTCCCTTCCAGACCACCTTCACGAATGGTAAGCTTCGATGCCTGAGCTTCCGCTCTTCTCGATCGATGATACGCTCTGGCTCTACCTCATAGGTGAAGTTATCTTGCAATTCCACTTCTTCATACTCAATGATATGCTTAGGGTCTGGTTGGTACTTCTTGAGCTGCGAGACATGGAACACATTATGTAATCGACTTAAACTCGGGGGTAGTGCTATCCGATATGCCACCGGCCCGATTCTTGCCAGAATCTCAAATGGACCAATGTATCTCGGACTCAGCTTCTTCAGCTTGATCGCTCTCCCGATGCCTGTGACCGGAGACACTCTCAAGAAAACATGATCCCCCACTTCAAACTCAAGAGGTCTTCTCCTCTTATCAGCATAGCTCTTCTAACGACTCTATGCTGTAAGGAGCCTCTTCCTGATAACTTGGATCTGTTCAGCGGTTTGGTCAACAAGATCCGGCCCATACAACTTCCTCTCGGACAACTCTGACCAGCACAACGGTGATTGGCACTTCCTCCCATATAGTGCTTCATACGGAGCCATTTGAATGCTCACATGGTAACTGTTGTTATAAGCAAACTCAACTAATGGAAGATAGTAATCCCACTTTCCCTTGAAGTCAAGGACACATGCTCTCAGTATATCTTTAAGAGTCTGGATAGTCCTCTCTGACTGTCCGTCTGTCTGAGGATGATAGGCCGTACTAAACTTCAACTGAGTACCCATAGCTTCATGCAAAGCCCTCTAGAATCTCGAAGTAAACCAAGGATCTCTATCAGAGATAATATTCTTCGGTGTACCATAGAGTCTCACAATCTCCTTAATATAAATCTCAGCCAGCCTATCAGGAGAATAGCTAGCATTGATAGGTATGAAGTGCGCAAACTTCGTGAGTCAATCAACAATCACCCAGATCACATCGTAATTCTTGATCTTGGGCAGACCCACTACTAGATCCATGGTCACGCTCTCCCATTTCCATTCTGGAATTTCTGGACTCTGAAGCAATCCTGGCGGTCTCTGGTGTTCAATCTTCACCTTTTGACAGGTAAGACACCACGCCACGTACTTCGTCACATCACTCTTCAACCCTGGCCACCAATATATAGATTTCAAAGTGTGATACATCTTGGTCATACCGGGGTGAAGAGTATACTGACTCTTATGAGCCTCATCAAGAATTCTCAACCTCAAGTCAGCCTTCAGTGGAACATAGATTCTCTTCTGATAACGCACCAATCCACTTGGTGACAGGTCATAGTCTCAAGTCTCTCCTCGATCAATCGTAGCTCGGATCGACTGGGCTAGTTCATCATGCATTTGAGCCTCTTCAATTTCAGTCCTCAGGTCACTCTCCCCTTGGACCACACCATAACTGGCACATAGGATTTCCTTCGAGAGATTCAAATCCCGAAAATCCTCTATCAGTTTCCATTCCTGGATCATCATTGTTGCCTTTAGCACCACCTTTCGACTCAAAGCGTCCGCAACGACATTAGCCTTACCTGAATGATATTTGATCTACAGGTTGTAGTCTTTCAGCAACTCCATCCACCGACGCTGTCTCATGTTCAACTCTTTCTGATCATACATATATTTGAGACTTTTGTGGTCGCAGTACAATTCCACAGTCACACCATATAGGTAATTACGCCAAATTTTCAATGCAAACACAATTACCGCAAGCTCCAGATCATGAGTGGGGTAGTTCATCTCATGCGGTTTCAGCTGTCGAGAGGCATAGGCCACCACACGTCCCTGCTGCATCAGGACACACCCTAACCCCTGCTTACTCGCATCACTGTACACGACGTAAGCCTCACTGGGATCAGGTATAATCAACACTGGTGCCATAGTCAATCTCTCCTTCAACTCAGTGAAACTCCGCTCACAACATTCATCCCACAAAACGGTTGATCCTTCTCATGAGCTTGGTCATTGGCAATGCAATACGCGAGAAGTTCTGAATAAACCTCCGATAATAACCAGCAAGACCCAGAAAGCTGTGAATCTCAGAAACAGTTTCTGACCTTTTCCAATCAAGTACTGCTTCTATCTTACTGGGATCCACTGATACCCCGTCTCGTGAGATCACATGGCCAAGGAACTTCATTTCCGTAAGCCAAAACTCACACTTACTCAGCTTGGCATAGAGTTGCTTTTCTCGCAAAATTCTCAACACAATTCTCAGGTGTTGCTCATGATCCTCCCTACTCTTGGAATAGATCAAGATGTCGTCGATAAACACAACCAAAAACTGGTCAAGATACTATCAAAAGATGCGATTCATATAATCCATGAATACCGCCGGCGCATTCGTCAACCCAAAGGGCATTACAAGGAACTCATAGTGCCCATATCTCGTTCTGAAAGCAGTCTTTGGAATGTCCGCTACCTTCACACGCAACTGATGATATCCCGACCTTAGATCAATTTTGGAGAATACACACGAGCCAGACAATTGATCTAACATGTCATCAATCCTTGGAAGTGGATACTTGTTCTTAACAGTTACCTTATTAAGTTCTCGATAGTCAATGCAAAGCCTCAAGCTTCCATCTTTCTTTTTCACAAACAACACTGGAGCTCCCCACGACGATACACTAGGTCGGATGAATCCTTTTTCAAGCAATTCTTCAATTTGCTTCTTCAACTCCGCCATTTCATTCGGGGCCATACGATATGGGGCTTTCGATATCGAACCAGCTCCAGGCACAATCTCAATTGGGAACTCTACTTCCCTTTCTAGAGGTAATCCGCTAAGATCCTTTGGAAATACCTCGGGGAATTCTCTTACCACAGGTATACTATCTAAAGCTTCACTTGACTCTCCCTGAATGGAGAAGAACACCATATACCCTTGGCATCCCTTCTCAAGATATCTTTCTGCTTTAGCCGTTGAAAGTAAGTTCAAACTGGCATTTACATTGTTCTCCCGACGTACATTACGGAAGGTTATCCTCTTATTACCACAATCAAGCAATACATCATTTGCTCTTAACCAATCAAAACCCAGAATAACTTCTAGTTGTTGAAGTGGCAAACAGATCAAATCAACTGTAGACTCCCAACCCTCAACAACTATCACACAATTTAAGCAGGCTTCGACCGTTACAGCCTTGACACCCATTGGCATCGACACAACCAAATCAAATGGTAGTCTATGCACATGCAATCCCAGGTGCTTTACACAGTCATAAGCTATGAACGAATGACTTGCACCAGAATCAAACAAAGCATTTAATTCATTATCACCGAGAAGGATTTTACCTTAGATCAATTCAGGCAACTTCCGGGCCTCCTCATGAGTCATGGCAAACACTCGACCCTGATTCCTGGGCCTTTGCTCTGCTAGCGGTCTTGGGCACTTAGGAGAGATGTGACCCACTTGCTTGCAGTTGAAGCAAATCACCTCCCCAGCACAAGTTCTTCCCGGATGGTACTTTCTGTACTGATTGCACATCGGTCCCGCTGGAGGTCTCTGGTCATTACGACCCCCAGGTTGGTAGGGCTTCTTGCTACCACCCCCAAATGAGGATCCTTGCCCCTTCCGCTTCTGGGAAGTATTAGCCTTACTAGGCTCATTCCGGCTACCACTACCCTAGATGGGTACAACTCTCTCAGATTGTTCTCAACAATCCTACACTGCTCCACAGCCTTGTTGAAGTCAGTAAACAGATGAGTGGCTAATCTCTTTTTCAATTCTCGCCTCAAGCCCCTGATAAGCATGTCGGAGCTCCACTCCTCATCATCCCTATCCCAGAGATGTGTAGAGTACCGAGATAGTCGGACGAACCGGGAAAGATACTCATCAAAACTCTCTGTATCTCCCTGCCTGATAGCCAAGAACTCAAACTCTTTCTCCAAACTCACAGACTTGGGGAAGTACTTCTCATTAAACTTTTCTTAGAACACTTCCCAAGTCAATGGCACATTCTGGCTTCGAAGTGTCATGGCGATATTCCGCCACCAACGGTCTGCGTCCCCCTCTAGCTTATACACGGCTAGCTTCGCCTTTACCCCCGTAGAGCACTCGAGGACCTCAAAGATCTTCTCTAACAGGTTTAACCAGTCCTCAGCAACTTGGGGCTCAAACCGCCCTTTGAACACCGGGGCATATGCTTACAGAATTCAGAGACCCAGTATTGCAAGTCCCTTTCCTTACGAGCCGGCACCCCTTGAGACTCTTGATTAGGTACCGTGTGAGGTGGGGATTCATGGGACCGATTGGACCCCTCAGCTATCTCCTCATGATGAGTCTCTGCTTAAGTCTCCTCACGAGTCGACTGGGCCCTTTCCTCATTGTGTTTGGCCCTTTCCTCCCGGAGCTCTTCTCTTAGCTCACGGATAATATCTCTTTGTTCACGCACGAGATCCATCATCTCTTGCATTGGGTCAGGAGGATTGTTATTCAATTCCTCCACCTCTGGATCCCCTTGCCTGACTCTAGGGTGAACCATTTCGTCTTATCACTACAAATGATTCGCAACATCAATTCCTTAGCCAATGTATACACATAATCCATAGCATTCATCTCAATCCACAATTAGTAAAAATACTCATGTGTATACGCAACAAATACTTATCAATCATTAAGCTACCCTAAAAGCAAAGGATTAAGGTCAACTAGGGAGCTATCCTAGCAAATCCTCATATTGCCAGGAACCAGGCTCTGATACCACAAATGTAACCCCCTTCACGATTAAGGCCGAGATTAGTTCGTAAAAACATAATTAATATGGAATTAGAGACTGTAATTGATTTTGGGACTTAACAAAGAAAATCTTCCCAAAATTAGGGTTTTCAAAAACCTTTACAAAACCTTATCGTAGCAGTCTCATATTCATCTTTAACACTTAAATGGCCTGTATCGGTTGTTTCATTCATACATATCAGAGTGCAAAGTAACTTCCCGACACACTCGGGTTCCATTCATTAATAAAAAGGGATTTACACAAGGCACAAAGCCTACAATTCATACCCCTTTTCTTGGGGATTACACAGAATCTACTATACACAATTCCAAAATATACAATGATAACCATTAATTCCAAAATATACTCCTAAACAGGAGCTCTAACTACTCTTTGTCGCCCGCTTGCCTTTCGATCCTTCGGCCCTGTCTAAAATGGTTAAATTTGGGAGAGTGAGATTCTAAAGAATCCCCGTAGTAACAAGTCAATCATATAATTTACAATAATAATGCATGTAATCAAATCATTATCCACACAAGCAACTACAATGGCAGTTACAACGGCAATGGTTAGTATGACACATGTTATCCCTGACGATTGCTCACGCTGAATTGCTCACGCTGTATTGCATCACAACAATCCACACAATATAATTCACCACAGCTGGGATCCATATAATGCATTTCATAACGCAAGCCACATTGGCAAGATACGCACACAGCCCACGGCTGGATTCACAAACACCGCCCCATGGGTCGGATTCACAAGGATCCATGTCGATTACACGGCAGTCTAACGGCCGACCTAGAGATGACCACTGTCACTCACTATACGGCTCACGCTGACCTGCTCGCGCCGTAATGGACCATGGCACACAATTTACAAGTCCAATGATAAGTTATGCATGCCAAAACATCATATAAGATATGAGAGAAAAGTCACTACCTGAGTTCTTCCGGGCGTTCCTTGGCACCGGTCTCTCCCGCGTCGGGCAAATATCAAATCCTATATTCATAATAAGTGACGAAGAGTTATACTCTTACTCCAAGACTTAGTTCACTTCATAATACTCAATTGGTTATCGTTATTGCTCTTTTGGAGTCACTAAATACCCCTAATAAAACTCCTAAAGGGTAGGAAGAACTATCCCAAAGATCCCCTTTTGGAAGCACAAAACTGAGATTTTACACTATTTCACTCGAGCAGAGATGACCATACTCGAGTGTTGATGTACGGACACTCGAGTGAAAGTGGCTTCACTCGAGTGATGGTACGGACATCACTCAAGCACAACAGAGTGAGAGGTAGCGAGTGAACACCCGAGAGCACCAAGAAGTTTTTAGAAACAGGCTCACTCGAGCATAAATGCCCTCACTCGAGCACAGGTACGGAAATCACCTCAAGCACAAGGAAGTAAAGACAGAAAGCACAAGCCCGAGAGCACAAGAAAAATGGCAGCAGCCCAAATGGCTCACTGCACTCGAGCACGCTCTTCCCTTACTCGAGCACAAAGAAGCGCACTCGAGATTCCTTCAAAGGACCCCAACTATTACTCAAGCAGAAAAGAGGAAACACTCACATCACTCGAGCACGGTCATCCTGTGCTCGGGTGATATTCATCCTTCACTCGAGCAGACCCCAGAGTGCTCGAGTGAATCTATCATATAGCAGAAAACGCAGATAACAGAGGCACTCCCCCTCACACTTACCCAAAAGATTCCTATGGACACAAAACTTAACCCAAAGCCATTCCCACACAAAAACACCCAATAAACTCAATGGAATCCTCAGAATCATCATAATCCTACTCCATTATCATGCTTTGGGTTTTGGGCAACAACTTCATCAAAACACCAATCTTAACCAAACTTCACGTTTCAATTACCAATCAATCTATCTATCCTAAACTCATTCTAAAACACCATTCTCATGCCAAAAACATACCAAATGAACAGTGGCATCCAATTTTCGGATTCAAGCCAAAATTTCCAGAATTTATAAACTACTTCAAATGGTATGAAACATAGATAGATAGATTGGTTTTACTCACCTTATCAACTTCTACAAAGAGAGTTCTTGATTCACCAACAATCATATTTTTGTGTGGCACAAATCAGCATCAAATGGCCAAACTATTCACATCAAAATGAAGCCCATCACTCAAGGATCAACATTTATGAAAGGAACTTGAGCAATGGAGGGCATTTACTTACCCAAATATCAAGCTTTCTTCCTTCCCTTGCCTTCAACAATGGCAACACGAATTTGGAGAGAGAAGATGTGAGAGATGGAGTGAGGAAGAAGAAGGAAATGATGACATACTCCCTCCCCCATACTTCAGCCGAAAGAGAGAGAGAGAAGAGGGAAAAAGTGATCCTTTGTCCTCTTGTGGCCTCATCCATTGACTACCACAATGCCACTTGTCAACATCTCACTCATTCCCACAATGATCTCACACAAGCTAAATACACTGGATTCCGACCCATGTACAATGAATCTCAACCCTTCATTTTAAATACCACACACATGCACACCAAATTCATATTACATTAATTCCATTCTTCCAATTTCCACTAATTATGACATTAATTAATATAGTCATAAAATACATAATAATCCCAATTTAGGTCATAATTATCCATAATAATCATGTTTATCCCTTAATCAAAAATTGGTATATTACAAAGGACATTCTTTCAAATAGGCGTAAGCTTGAGGAATTTGAAATAGTTGCACTTACTGAGGAGTGCAGCGCTATTCTCGAAAAGAAATTACCTCCAAAGCTGAAAGATCCAAGAAGCTTTTTCATACCTTGCACCATAGGTCAATGTCGCTTTGAAAGAGCACTTTGTGATCTTGGAGCAAGTGTAAACCTCGTGCCTCTATCTGTCTACAACAAACTTGGTCTTGGAGAGGTGAAGCCAACACAGTTTCATTACTTCTGGTAGACCGATCAATAAAGCATCAGAGGGGTGTCTTAGAAGATGTTCTAGTGAAGGTGGACAAACTCATATTCCCAGCTGATTTCATAATACTCGATATGGAAGAAGACCAAGAAATTCCTATCATTCTTGGGAGGTCATTCCTAGCAACTAGGAGAACATTAATAGATGTGCAACAGGGGAAGTTAACCTTGCGAGTTCAAGATAATCAAGTATCCTTCAACATTTTCAAGGCTTTATCCTTCCCAGATGAAGGTGACACTTGCTACAAAGTCGATACATTGTCCAGTTGCACAAAAGACGTGGTGAACGAAATCTACATGGATCAACCATTAGCAATAGGAATGGTAGATGTATCAAAATCTACTAATCCTAAAGTCTTAGAGCAGATTAAGTACCTGGAAGAAAATTCCCCGATTTTTATCAAGAAACCATTTGAAGATCTGGGGGAAAGTCCGAGTAATCCGGTACCATCAACGGAGAAACCACCAGTACTGGAGTTGAAAGTACTGCCATCCCACTTGAAATATACTTATCTGGGTGAAAATTCAACATTACCAGTAATCGTCTCAGCAGCTCTTACTCCCGAAGAAGAAGAAAAGTTATTAAGAGTTCTAAGGGAGTATAAAGCAGTGTTTAGATGGTCAATAGCTGATATAAGAGGGATTAGTCCTTCAATTTGTATGTATAAGATCTTGATAGAGGACAACTACAAGCCAACATTTGAGCACCAGAGAAGACTCAATCCAAATATGAAGGAGGTGGTGAGAAAGGAGGTAATAAAGTGGCTAGATGCTAGCATAATCTACCCAATCTCCGACCGTCAATGGGTAAGCCCAGTTCAAGTTGTGCCAAAGAAAGGTGGAATGACAGTAGTGCCCAACGAGAAAAATGAACTGATTCCACAACGCACAGTCACTGGATAGAGAGTGTGCATCGTCTACAGAAAGCTCAACAAAGCCACCAAAAAAGATCACTTTCCTCGCCATTTATAGATCAGATGCTTGACAGACTTGCTGGAAATGCCTATTATTGTTTCTTGGATGGGTACACAGGATATAATCAAATTACAATTGCACCGGAGGATCAAGAGAAAACAACTTTTACATGTCCATATGGTTACCTTTGCCTTCAGAAAGATGTCATTTGGTCTATGATTTCAAAAGAGTATGATGGTGATCTTCTCAGACATGGTGGAAAGGTTCATTGAGGTGTTTATGGATGATTTGTCAGTTTTGGAGAATCATTCAATCATTGTCTTTCAAATCTGGCAAAAGTCTTGCAACGTTGTGTGGAGACAAACTTGGTTCTAAATTGGGAGAAATGTCATTTCATAGTGAAAGAAGGAATTGTGCTGGGCCATAAGGTATCTGATCAAGGCATTGAAGTAGACCGAGCTAAGATTGAAACAATTCAAAAGCTACCACTTCCTTCCTCAATCAAGGGCATTCGGAGTTTTTTAGGACATGTTGGTTTCTATAGAAGATTCATCAAGGACTTCTAAAAAATCACAACGCCACTTTGCATGCTGTTGGAGAAAAACACTTCCTTTGTGTTTAATAAGGAGTGCTTATCAGCCTTCCAAATTCTAAAAGTGCCTTGACCACTGCACCAGTTATCATAGCTCCAGATTGGAATCTTCCATTTGAGATGATGTGCGATGCAAGTGATTATGCAGTTGGAGCTGTTTTAGGCCAAAGAAAAGATAAGATCTTTTATGCTATCTATTATGCTAGCAGAACACTCTCAGAAGCACAGCTGAATTATGCAACAACAGAAAAAGAGCTCCTAGCAGTAGTGTTTGCATTTGAAAAATTCAGAGCATACTTGATCGGGTCAAAGGTCATTGTCTGGACGGACCACTCAGCAATCAAATACCTGATTGAGAAGAAAGATGCTAAGCCCAGACTGATCAGATGGGTGCTTTTACTCTAAGAATTTGACTTGGAGATCAAAGACAAAAAAGGGACCGAGAACCTCATTGCAGATCATCTTTCTCGGTTAGAACTACCTGAACGAAAGAGAGAATCACCAATCCAGGAGAATTTCCCAGATGAGCAACTTTTTATCATGCAGTCACAACCTACTCCGTGGTATGCTGATTTTATGAATTATTTGGCAAGCGGAGTAATGCCTTATGAACTTTCTAAAGTGCAAAAGAAGAAGTTTCTGGCTGATGTAAGGCATTACTTTTGGGAGGATCTGTTCTTATACAAACAATGCCCAGATCGAATTATCAGGCGATGTGTTCTTGAAGAAGAAATGGTCAGCATCTTAAATCCTGCCATTCATCCTCATATGGTGGTCATTTTGGAGCAAATAGAACAGCTACTAAAGTCCTTCAATCAGGATTTTACTGGCCTACACTCTTCAAGGACGCTCACAAAATTGTGGCAACTTGTAACAGATGTCAAAGAACGGGAAATATCTCAAGGAGACATGAAGCCCCTTTAACCAACATCTTAGAAGTTGAACTTTTTTATGTATGGGGGATCGATTTTATGGGGCCTTTTCCATCTTCATTTAGCAATCAGTTCATTTTAGTAGATGTTGATTATGTCTCCAAGTGGGTTGAAGCAGCTGCCTTTCCTACAAATGATTCTCGTGTGGTTGTGAAGTTCTTGAGGAAGAATATTTTTACAAGATTTAGAGTGCCTAGAGCTATTATCAGTGATGGAGGAAGGCATTTTTGCAATCAGCAGCTTCAGTTGATATTGGCTAAATATGGAGTAACTCACAAGGTTGCAACTCCATATCATCCACAAACTAGCGGGCAAGTGGAAATTTCAAATAGAGAACTAAAGTGGATCTTAGAAAAGACAGTGAATTCCAACCGGAAGGATTGGGCTCAAAAGTTAGATGATGCACTCTGGGCTTATAGAACTACATTCAAGACACCAATTGGTACATCCCCGTATCAATTGGTCTATGGAAAAGCATGCCATCTTCCAGTAGAAATGGAGCACAAAGCATATTGGGTGGTAAAAGCATTAAATTTTGACTTAAAGGTAGCTAGTGAGAAAAGGCTTCTCCAACTCAATGAGCTTGAAGAATTCAGACAACAAGCTTATGAAAATGCAAAGTTATACAAGGATAAGACAAAAATGTGGCATGACAGAAGAATTTTGAGGAGAGAGTTTTCACCAGGACAGAAAGTGCTTTTATATAACTCAAAGTTAAAGCTCTTTCCAGGAAAGCTGAGATCAAGGTGGTCAGGTCCTTTTACTGTGATTCAAGTATGGCCATATGGAACTGTAGAGATTCAAGATGGTGATCAAAAATTCAAAGTGAATGGGCAAAGGCTCAAAGAATACAATGAAGGTGCACTCAACACTTTGAAATCTATCATCATGTTTGAGGAACCAACAGGTAAGTCCTCAATCTAGTAATTTGTTTTTCTTAAATTTTTTTAAAAAAAAGAAAAAAGAAAAAAAAAAGAAATTTTTTTTGTTTAATTTTTGTCTAGCTAAAGACGTTAAAGAAGGGCAACTATTTGGGAGGCAAACCAAAACTTCTTTCCTACTCTCTCAATTTTCTTTCCCACTCTCTCAATTTTCTTTCCCACTCACTCATTTCTTTCCTACTCTCATTTTTCTTTCCTACTCACCGAAACACACTACACTGCATTGAGCATTTTAGTTTTCACCATTTTCATTGTAAGTTGCCATGGAGGAATCTCTTACAAAGCTTAAGAACAGGTTCCCCACTCTTCCCAAAGATGTGCTCAGGAAGATCTATAACAGTCGACTTGAAAGGATGATGATATTCAATCGTTTGGGCCTTCCTGTGGATGTACATTGGATCATTGAAGCTAAGGTACGTTTAGCAGGTGAGATTCATAATTCATTTGTTAAACCTTTGCCAGGAATGGGAAGAAGTTCTTACTCCAAAAAGAGAAGAGCTAAAAGAATAAATGTCTGCTATAAATGTGCAAGGTGGACATGTGATCAACACTGTAGGAGTAAAGGTATGGTTTCTATAAATCGAGAAGATAAAATCAAATTTATAAAGGATGGACTGAGTAAGGAGTCACTGGATGATATCATTCAAACTCTTGAGACGCATCCGAGTGATGATGTTCATCGTATTCTTCTTGATTTAGCATACATATTCAACAGAGAAAAAGAACGCTATTGTCTTGGGAATCTGACGTTAAAAAACCCTGTTTGCCAGTTTATAAGAAAACTGGATGGGAAGCAAATCCTCGATTCATAGAAAGCGTTTAAGCCATTTCTGGACATAAAACCAGAGGAAGATGTGAGCCAAAATCACAACTACTGTACATAATCATGCTTGTGTTTAATTTGTTTTGTCTTTTTCATAGCTTTTATCTAATCTTTCTTATCTTTTTAGCAGCTTTTGTCTACTCTACTGTATCTTTTGACTTTCTTTCCTCTTTTTGTTTAATTTCTTCACGTAATGGCCCACCAGTCATTTGTGTCGGAAATTTTTTCAAACCTCGTTGAAAACTGAGTGATTTATGTGATTTTGTTGTCGTTGTTTTAGTATTATATATATGTACTCTTTCATTTGTAAATATGCACACTTCCATTTGTAAATATGAATTCTTCCTCTTGTAAGCGTACATGGTCCGAGAGAAACAAAGAGAAAAAGGGTATCACACAAAAATGTAGATTTACATCTATTTGCATTTTTTGTGGAATTGATTTGGGCAACAAAGGAGAGTTCATAACAGCAGCAAACGAACTTGGAATTGCATTAGCTGCCAGAAAAATCAACTTTTTGTACGGGGGAGGCATCCAGGGCCTAAAGGGAAGAATGGCCATTTCTGCATCCATGAATGGAAGCAAGGGTTTAAGTGTAAGGGTGAAGGAGTTGGAAGATCACATTTTTTCCTTAGGACAAGAGTTACAGGTTTCGAGCTTGCCTGAACGGATGGGAGTAATGTTCTACCATGCTCAAGCTTTTATTGCTCTACCCGGTGGTTTGGAGACATTGGATGGCATTTCTAGTGTTGCATATTGGGCTAAGTTAAACTATCACAAAAAACCATTAGGATTGTTAAATGTTAATGGTTTTTATGATAATCTGTTGTCTTTTCTTGATCATGCTATAAAAACAGGATTCATACCCCAAGC
Source organism: Inga laurina (assembly GCA_963855925.1). Taxonomy (NCBI): domain Eukaryota; kingdom Viridiplantae; phylum Streptophyta; class Magnoliopsida; order Fabales; family Fabaceae; genus Inga; species Inga laurina. The sequence goes on from OY979708.1 coordinate 38,208,861, forward strand.
GACTCGCCACTCCATAATTGCTGCACCAACTGCTGATCAGTTGCTTGATCAAATGCAAACCTATGAACCTAAACCAGATCTACTCGTCAAGCAAATAGGTGGGCAATCTTCAGATAGCAGTCAGAAGCAGAACCCAGATACCACTCTTAGGTTGTAACTTTCCTTAATCTCTTGGTTTTACTTTATTGTGTGTTTATGTTAAAAAAAACCCTCCTCTAAGCTTTAGAAGACATTGGGGACAATGTCTTATTTAGGTTGGTGGAAGAGAAAAAAAAAATTTTGTTTTTCTTTTGTTAGTTAGTAAAACCATTAGATGCATGGGGTGTGGAAAAAAATGGTAGAGTAAGGGGTTATTCTTAACTCCTGAGACGCATTTCATTAGTTGCATTTTTTTATGTTTTTCAAAAAAAATAGTAAAAAAAAAAGGCATTTCATTAGTTGCATTTTTTTTATGTTTTTCAAAAAAAAAATTCATCATCTTGTTCAAGTGCTTTGTAATGATCTTAAGAAGTATATAAGGTTTAAGTATGGATCAATTGAATTTAGAGATTTTATAGCATGAATGAACAACTGATTGTTGCAATTGGTAATGAATTTTAAGATTGAATGAACTGAGTTTAAAAATTCCTAGCTGTGAGCTTCTGAGCCTATAATGATTATTTCTCTTGTGTGTGATATTCACCTATTAAGTTGTCACTCTAGAACTTGCTTTAAATCTGGTTGAAATTACATCTCACATGCACATTCAAAAATGATAAAGGCATTCATTTTCTTTAGCCAGAGCCAAATAGCCAACCTTGCAATTATACCGTTGATAAGCCCCTTTGAGCCTAATTGATTGTTTCTTTGTTTTCAATCCATTAACATGTATTTTAATGATATATCAAGTACTTTTACCTTATTCGGAAAATTAGTAGAGCATTTGAAATTTTTGTGAAATGGGCTTTTGACAAAGTGTGGGGGTGTATCTATCATCAACTTTACAGTTGCAATTCAATAAGAAGAAAAAGAGAGAGAAAGAAAAAGAAGAATAAAAAAAAGAAGAAGAAAAAAAATTATAAAAAAAATAAGAAAAAAAATGTTAAGTGTTTGAATTGTGGATTGTTGTGATAAGATAAATTTACAAGTAGCCCATTTTTCAATTGCTCTATTTCTTTAGCCTTTCATATCATGTTTTACATTCTTTTACCTTAACCCCATTACAACCCTTAATAAGTCCTTTTGATTTGAATTATGCATGTGAATTAGGTAGTGGAGATTGAGATTTTTAGCAAGCCTATGGTAGTGCAATTTTTTCGGTTGAATTTGAGCGAAACACTTACCCTTGAACACTTGAGAGATTGAGAGAATGAGCTACAAGTACAAACTCAATTTATTCATTTTCAATTAAAGTTACCAGTTTATATTTTCATTGATTCATTAATACTATAATCTCTTTAATTTTCAATTGTGTTCTTACTTATGACCTGACACTTCTGATTTTGTTGGAAGCACTTATTATTTACTTCTTGTCCGAGGACGTCCAAGAGTTAAGTGTGGGGGAATTTGATAAGTAAAATATTTGCATATTTATTTTCCCTTATATGATGATTTTATGGACGATATTTGCATTTAATATAATAAATTTGTGTGTGATTGATAAATAAATATTGTTTTTGGAATAAACAACATTTAAAAAAATAAAAAATAAATAAAAGTACTGTAGCAGCCACCGGGCACTATAGTAGTCAATGGGTATTGTAGCAGCCGCTAGCACTGTAGCAAGTCAACGGCACTGTAGCAGCCGCCAGGGGGCACTGTAGCAAGTTAATGGGCACTGTAGCACCCGCCAGATCACTGTAGCAATACTGTAGCACACGTTTCCCCCCTATAAATAGAGATCAATGCCAAGCTCAAAGGGGGAAGAGAGGAAGAGAATCAGAGGTCCTTTTCTGACAATTAGAGGCCCTTCTCTGACAAGGAGAGATCCTTTCTCTGACAGTTCTGAAAAAAGTGTGTTACTTTCTAGATTTAATTTCATACATTGTATCAATTCTTGCATGCCTCTATCTTGGAAGGTTTAGGATTTTATTCCTTTTTGCATGCCTCTATCTTGGAAGGCTTAGGATTTTATTCCTTTTTGCATGCCTCTATCTTGGAAGGCTTAGGATTTTATTACTTTTTGCATGCCTCTATCTTGGAAGGCTTAGGATTTTATTACTTTTTGCATGCCTCTATCTTGGAAGGCTTAGGATTTTATTACTTTTTGCATGCCTCCATCTTGGAAGGCTTAGGATTGTATTACATTTTGCATGCCGCCTACATGGAAGTTTTACCTCCTAAATGGACGGCTTGATTTCTTCATTTTTCATGCATCTTTTGGTTGTATATTTATGTTTGAGAATTTAATATTGAAGTTTATACAGTATTTCTGAGGATTTCATTCTAGCTTTATATAATGTCAATTTATTTTAGTTTTGTTTTTAATTTTATCATGAGCTAAATTTTCATTTTCCTAGGGTGATGACGTAACTTACTAATGACGGGTTGAATCCTAACTTATTAAATCTAGTTTGAATTTCTCCTTCATGATTGAGTTTTAATTATTATTCTTAATACTTTTGATTGACTGCCCATCTTTTGAATGATTTCAATATACATGTTGAGACCGGAAGGAGATACATGTGTGTAGATCCTATAATTAAAACCATGACTTGCATATGAAATAGGAATATATTCATATGAGTTGTGTGGTCTTACTGAGTTCCACAAATCTTAATGCATAATTAATTGCTTAAATTCATATAGGAATATATTGGATTAGCAATTGATTATAGAATTGCTTGACCTTGGAAGAGGCTAGTAATTAAATTAGGAAAACTCGACTATCAATCATGTGGAATAAATTGGGCTAGAATAGATAAGTGATTCAATCCGGAATTTGTTAAGTGAAATTTGACCCCTAGGGCTTTTTCTCATATTTTCTTTCATATCATCTGCATTCAGATTTAATTGTCTTTCTTTTATTTTGTACTCTCAATCACCAACTAATCGATCAACTAAATAGAGTTAAAATTGCTCATTTTGGTACTTAGTAAACAATCCTCGTGGGAACGATATTCTACTTACTTCTATATTACTTGATTACGACAGTGTACACTTGCACTATTTAATTGTTCATCCGAACTCGTATCATTGACCCTTAAATATAATATTAATGTTAAGAATTTTTAAATGGCTTATAAATTAACTGAATTATAATAATATTTTTATAATAATTAAAAATAAATTGAACCTTTTGAATTCTTATTACTTTAACCTTTACGTGTAAAATTCAATCACCTTATAACTAGAATTGGTAGACATTTCATGGGTTCGAACTTTTTAAGCCCGAATTTCAAAAACGCCTTTATTATGAAGACCGATCTTTGAGTTCATGGGCTTGACTCAGCTCGCGGGCCACAAGCCTATTTAACAAAAAGAAAAAAAGTTATTTTGTATATATTTTTTTGAAAAATAAACTTAAAATAACAAAAAGGAGAATCCCTGAAAAAGAACTTAAAAATTGAAAAATGACAAATCAGGTTTTTTACCAAGAATTGATTTAGAAAATGTCAAAACTTGATTAGCAATTCCCAATTTTTTTTTGGGAAATACCTGATTTTTCATTTTCCAATTTCCAAGTTCTTTTTAAAAGATTCTCCCATCATTAAATTCCTAATTTAAGAGATAAATATTATCAAAAGTTAAAAAAACTAAGCATTGATATAAGCATTCAACAACACACAAACACTAATGCCTCGTTTGGTTGGATGGAAGTGAAAGGTGGCAAGTGGAGGTGGAGGTGGAATTGGGATTTTTGCATGTTTGATGTAACCCCTACCTTGATTAGCGTAATTATAATTTGATATCATTTAATTAAATGGGATTAGAGATCGTCGGATAATTTAAACTCATTTCAATTTCCTGTCACATAGTAGGGTTTTCACAAAAACTTTCAAAATCCCTTCCCCATCCTGGTCTCAGTTTCAAAATTCAAATATAATTACCTATGCAATTAATTTACATTCATGCATTTCAGAGTGCATAACCAAATCCTCGGCAACTCCCAAGTACTATACATATATAATCTGAGGGTTTATAAGTTTCCACTAAGGGATTACATACACAAAATTTAAGGTATTACTCACACCCCAAAATATACAGTAATCCCTTGTTCAAAATAGATAACCGACATCCTACAATTAAATATACCCCAAGGGGTCCTAATCGCTCCGGGTTGCTCGCTTCTCTTTAGCGCCACTAGCCCTGTCTGAAAGGTTAGTCGTTGGAAGGAATGAAATTCAAGAGAATTCCAATAGTAACAAATCACTCAATACAGTGCACAAACACAGCATATATGATCATGTTAAATAGCATCACAAAGTATCATGGCTCATACCACAAACGACAGCACTCATGGCTGTAAACTCTATGCGTCAGCTTTCACTGCGATCTCTTTGTATTCACAAAGTATCACTATGCGTCAACTTTCGCTGTGATCTCAATGTATTCACAATGTATTAACAAAGTATTCTCAATGCATGACAAACATACATACAATGTTTTACACACAGTATAAGAGAAAGAGTCACTACCTTGTTCCTTCCTGACGTTCCTCTGCACCGTGGGCTCTCGAGGGCGGCAAATATCAAATCCTATAAACCAAATCAGGGATAACCCGTCAATGTCTTTTCCAAGTTTTCCAATTTCATACTTCTTTATGTTGGTTATCATTTAGACTCTTTAGGGTGCTATTATAGGTCTAAATATATCCCTAAAGGGTTAGGAGAAGCTACCTTGAAGATACATTTTTCGGGAAAAGAGCACAGATTTTAGGCTTCCACACTCGAGTCCCAGCGAGTGCGACACAGAAAGTGTTTGACCGAGAGCAAACTTCACAATATCTCTCACCCTCACTCGAGCACAAGAATCTGTACTCGAGTGATGGCCACAAGTGCACTCGAGCACCAGAAAGTAAGGCACAGAGAGTGACTTCCCGAGAGCACCCAAAATCTCCAAGGTCTCAAACTTACTCCCTCACTCAAGCACGCCCGAGCTCACTCGAGTGAGACCATATTTCACTCATAAGACAGGAAGTATGCTCGCGGTTTCTTCCTGAAGACTTAACCAAAATTCCCATAAGTTCATATCGTGCTCGAGTGAGATTCTCCCTCACTCGAGTGATACCTATCAGATGCCAAATCGCAGCAACTGATATAGTTTTCCATAATTGACCAATTGGCTACCAATGGTCCTAAGACTTGTTCTAAAACTCATCATCACTCATTATAACACAAGAAACCCATTGGTAAACCCAAAACAACCAAACTCCTACTCAAGAAACACATTCCCATCTCTAGGTCACAAGATCACCCAAAACCACAATTTGCCAACTTCCTCTTTTCAAATCCAAACCAAAACCATTGACTCCCATATACTATTTGACATCTATTTCACCACATTACATCACTTAATTCATATATTCTAAAATCACAAGAAATCAGGGCAAAATCCAGAATTTACTAAGTTTAACCAAAAATCATAACATATATACCAAAATTCATCAAACGCTTACCCCTTAATCTTGCTGAAACTAAAACCTTGATTCCACCAACTTTCAAATTTGTTCAACTATCAAACACCACTTTTCTACATTTTGAAAGTATGGCAAGGAAGCCCTCAACACCATGAACAACTTTAATAAACATAATATAAGCATTTGAAGGCATTCACTTACCTAACACCAAGCTTTTCTCTTCCTCTTTCTTGGTTAGCTTGGAACGGAAATGGAAGTGAGGAGAGAGATGAGAGAGTGAGTGAATGATGATGATATTTTCCCCTTCACACATCCACACAACCGACTTGACAAGAGAAGAGAGAGGGAAAATTATTTGACTTTTTGACTTCACATCCAATGGCTTTCATTTGACCACATGGCACCATCTCCTTCTTCCTACCATGATTTCATATGGACTTGTATGCATAGGATTCCACCACATACTCTTTCAATCCTAGCCATTAATCTCAACTACCAAGGAGTTTCCTCTTCGGTAACTGACCAATCGGTTGGTAAATTTACCATTTTGCCTCTAATTATCACCACGCTTACTAAACCATCACTAGGCACCTTTATACCACATTACATTACATATACTTCAAAAGTACTTAATTATCATTAATTACATCACTTTGAAGTTATTAATTCTTGATTACAATTCAGGATATTACATTTGATGTATTGGAAGCTAGTTCCCTAGAGAAGTCACTTCCATCAAAATTGATGGAAGTCACTTCCATCGTACCCCCTGTGGAACTAGCCATGCTTCCATGGAAGTCATTTTTTCTTCCGGTTTTGCCCTCAAGCCCTCAAGCTCTCAAGCACAGCCTTCAGTCTTTAAGGTTCTTCGGCACCACATTCATCTTGCGAAGGGGAGAGCGAACCCCATAGTGATGAACTGAGATGGCGACTATGGCAAACCCCTTAGGCGGTGGCGAACTGAGATGTGCCGTTATGATCATCGATTTTGATTTTACCTAGAATGGCATCATCTTCCTCCTCTCTGTTCACAATAAAAGAACTTTCATTTTTGTTTCTCTTGTCATGGTGCTTCACGATTTCGACTTCAGCTTCGTGATTCTTCTTTGATTTCACCAAGCTATGCCTATTTCCCTTTACTGCACTGGTTATAGTACTGTTCATCATCACTCTTAAAAGTGGCGATGAACAGTACTATGTTTCAACTTTCAATCTCTATGTTTGTTTATATAATATATATATATATATAATTGATTCATCTCATAATGTATACACAAGTTCTTTTCACTTGGTTGACAGATTAAAGCAAGTGGGTTTATGATTTTGGTTCATAGATAAAACGATGAACAGTACTATGTTTTGACTTTCAATCTTGGTTGACGGCTTGGGTAAGGTGACTTGCTACGGTTTGTTGTCTCAAGGGCAAACAAGTCTTTTCATATACTACCTCCGGTCCTAAATATAGGACAAAATTTGTAGTGCAAATTGTACTACAAACTTTGTCCTATATTTAGGACCGGAGGGAGTAATAAATATAAATATTAAATTAAAATAATACTTCACTTCCATAAGTATATCAAACAAACTTTTAACCACACTTCACCTCTAGTTTCACTTCCAATTTCACTTCTATTTCCACTTTCACTTCCATAAAAAACTTTTCCACCATACCAAACGAGGCATAAGCTCTAAACATTGGTAAACTATTATCCACAATTAAATAAATAACTCAAAACACAAACTAAATCTTTCTCCCTATTACGAATTTTATAAAACTCTTAAATAGTTAAACAATAAATCTTTTAGTCAAGTAAAAGTAGTAAAACAAACTATTTAATGAAGCATTTGTTTCTTTAGGATTAACATTGCAACATAACTACTAGAAAGATTAAAGTTCTATGACCTACATTTATACTCCATGCTCATGAGCTTTACAAATTGCAATCTTTATTTTAGTTCAAATAAAATTTAGTTTCATATTCTTTTTAGTGTACTTGTTATTTTGCTTTAGTTTGAGATACATTGCCCAAAAAAACTCAAATTTCTTTTATTTTTTGATTGGAAAAACATAAATTTCTAATTCAAATTATAGAATGATAAGTTATATATCAGTATGAAAATCCTCTCTTATCAAATATATATAGTTTACAAAAATATTAACACATATAATATAAATTAAATCATTATCAAAAGTCCAAATTAGCCCATTTTTTTAAAATTCAAATATGATGATTGTCAAAAACCAAATAAATCAAATCATTTTAGAAATTTCAATTCTAAAAAAAGATAATAATAACTAAATACTTATAACATTATTAACAAACTAAAAAAATAAAATTAGTATTATATGAACAATTTTTTTAAAAAAAATAAAAAGGTTTAAAAGTGCCAGCCCCTGACCCTACAGAATTGACCGTTTAGACTCTGGGCCTATTAGGGCCTTACTTTATGGGTATGCTTGCAATTTGAAAATCAATTCTCAAACTCGACCTTGATAATTTTTAGGTCTAGATGGGCCGGCTCGACGGGCTCGACCCGTTTTTCCACTCTAAATTCCAAACCAATCAAACGAGGCAAAATATTGGCCCTTAGATCACACGACCATGATGAGAGATTCTTCGCCACCATGTGTAATACCTGTATCATTGATTCTGGGGAACACTAGAGGAAAACCCTCTAATGGAAGATAGTCCTTTTTGGAGTGAATTAGATCTAAAGGGTAAAGGTGTATCTACTACCTCAACATATTTTTTCATGTACTTATTGTAGTCTGAAGTACTTTTTTGGTGTATCTATCACCTTAAAGTGCTTTCTTGTACAATCTTGCATTGAACAATTTAGATAATTTAAGTGCTGAAAACACCTAAAGAATTTTTTTATGGTATTGGATGTAACAAAAAAATATTTTAGGGTACTGAACACATATGAAAAAGTATTTCAGGGTGTTAAGTGTATCACAAAATACTTTAGGATACTGGATAAATATAAAAAAAAACTTCAAAATGTTGTATGCACCTTAACCCAATCCTAAATAATATTTTTCCTCTGTTCCTAAATATAAGCTTTAAATAACCGATTTGTGCTTGTCAAGAAAATAGTTAAAATTAATTAAGAGCAATAAATATGTATTTTTCCCAACTATGTCCTAATTTGTAAAGAGGATAAATGTGAGAGATAATAAATACAACAAATACAATTAAAGGGTAAAGTTGAAAAACATGCAATAAATGCTTTGACTTTTCTAAGATGAAGCTTGTATTTTGGAAATCCTTATTCTTAAATGGGATATGGTGTAAAAATGTCCATAATCATTTCCAAAAGGAGCTACTGGCACCATAAATAATTTTTTGGTTCAAAAATACCTATGTACATTAACAAACGTATCTTAAATGCCTTTGTTGTTACCTTGAGATAATGTCGGTTAATTTGTGCTTCTTTGAACCATCAACGTCGACTCTTTTTGCTTACCGATAGTAGGACGTGGCAGGTGAGGAACAGTAATGTTGTGGATAAGGAGTGTCAAGGCGACACCTACCTCTACTCCATCCTCCTTCAAAGATGAAACCCACCTCCTTTGCTCCAATTTGCACCGATGACAAGAGTGGCTTTTCTGGGTTTTGCACAAGAAGGAGAGAGGGTAACACTCAAGAGTTTGCAACCAAATTGTAAATCACCCAAGCCATAATCATGTTCCACTGGAGAGATTGAGATCTTTCTTGTTACACCTGAACCATCGGTGTAATACCTTGCAGTCTCATATGCGTTAACGATTAAGCTTTTTAATTCGATTCCAATATGGTTATTGTTCCTCTCCTGAACGATGTTGAACTCGACAACGAATAAATGGTTGGATTAATTGCCAACACCAGAGAAGTTAAGGAGGCCAAGATACTAACTTGGTAAGGCCTTGAGATCTTTAGAAGTTGCTATGGTGAAAGCCAAGCCATGGTCGTCGAGCTTTAGAAGACAGGGATAGTGCCGAGAGCGAAAGAAGCAGAGAAGGAGAAGGCTTTATCAAAAGAGTTCTTGAGCTGGAATAGAGATGAAAAAAAAGCATGACCCATTAAATTTGAGGAAGAAAACCTCGTCAAGTTGAGAAGACAATGGAATGAGAAGGAAGAAGACACAGTATTGCACATGTTCATCTTTTCCAATCACACTTTGCCAAATCACTATCCAAGTGATCAGATTTGGTCAATCTTTTAAAAATCATGGTCAACATTCCTCAAAGTAACGGCAAAGGCATTTAAGATACATTTGTTAATGTACATAAGTATTTTTTAACCAAAAAATTGTTTATGGTGCCAGTAGCTCCTTTTAGAAATGATCATGGGCATTTTTGCTCCTTTGCCCTTCTTAAATTTAAAGCTTATATTTGAGGACAAAAGCAATGTCTCGGAGAATAAAAGTCCTGCGATGAAAGATATTTACTTCCACTCGAGCAATTTACGGTTCGTTTTAGTGAAAAGTTTTCTGCACCATACCACAATCCAATATTTGCTGAAGTTTAGGAATTCTGGAACCTTCATTTTGCAAAACTCCACTCCTTCGATCCCATTTTTGTTTTTTGGGACTCTAAAGCACATTATCATATTGAGAAATTTAAAATCAAGTTATTAATATATAGGGTAAAGATGCATCCAACACCCCGATCTATTTTTTAAGGTAAATCAGCACACTAAAGTATTTTTGGAGGTGCAATCAACATCTTAATGTATTAAAAATGGAGTAATTACAACCCTTTAAAAACAGAATACTAACTCTATTTGTTGATACACTCTCTCCTTTCCTCTTTCATCGATCTTCAACATATTCATCCATTCTTTTAGTATTTAAGGGTGCAATTTTGCCCCCAATATATTAAAAATTGAGCAATTACACACATTCACTAACATAATATTAACTTAAGGTGTGGGGTTTAAGGTTGATGAAAGAGGAAAGGAAAGAGTGTGTCATCAAACAGAGTTAGTATTCTGTTAGTGAAGGGGTATAATTGCTCCATTTTTAATACATTAGGGTGTTAATTACATCTTTAAATACTTTAAGGTGATAATTGCACCTCCAAAAATAGATCGGGATGCTAAATGCACCTTTACCCTAATTTTTTTTTTGGTACAGTTCATTCTTGCTCTCTGTTAAAGAGTCTCAATTGAATTATATTATGCTCTACTTTAAGTTTTCAGGCACCGATGAAAACCTTGTATAGTTTGTGTGTGACAACACTTTCGTTAAATAGCTAACCAGAAAATACTATAGTCGAAGGTAAATTGGAACCCAGAATTTGATTCTTGAGGTCTTTATCGTTTATAAAGTGCATATCGGTTTCCATATATGCTTGGATCTAGCAGAGCACTGAGATTGTCATGAAACAAGATTGGTAGATTCTAAAGTGATAGTTTGTAATCACATTTTGACCCCTAGATCTAGGGAAGGAAACTATTTTCTCGCTAACAGAACCGTGATAAACAATTTCTGGCGTGGCTAATTTTTTTTATATGTTAATTTTCAAATGCCACATAGACCTTCTCAGAAGAAGCCATGTGTCACATCCATAGGAGACCACCTCATCATCAGCCCCTCACTAGCCTGCCATGTGTCAGCTTCACGGTCGCCACCTTATCATCGGCGACTACCACGTGTCTCCTCCTTGCACTGCCACCTATCCCTCCTGTTTATTCTTGAAAATGTGACTTCTCCTAATCAAACCCACAACCTCATGCACCTCATGCCCTGTGCGCCTTTGCAAGAATTTTATTAAAAATGAAAAAATATACAAAGGCCAACATAACAAATTTACCATGGAAGGGAAAAAAATCAAACACAAAATAATCCACAAAAACCCTAGACAAAACGTTATTCTAATGGATTTATCCAAATTTTCCTTTTCAACGTAGCTTTTTTCTTTTTCTTTCTTCTTTGTTTTTTTTTAAAGAATTAGCCATGAAAAAATTCCATCAGAAATTTTATCAGAAATTGAGTGTTTGTTTTTTTGTAGTGTTGGTTTTCCATAAAGATATTAGTTTCTTTGACAATCGTCGGCCTAATGCAACTTCAAATACTACATGTGTGTTTGGATGAGTGATAACAAAAGTAACTTTTATTTTTGTTAGAAGTATAAGGTGTATTGGTTGATTAGTTGAGTGACCCTAGTCTATATAAAAAGTTATAGTTCATGTGTTACGTGTGTCAAGATAGTGAAATCATTACCATGTTAAGAGAAAGAATAATTAGGGTCTCTCTCAAGTCCCCAAGTGGGGTCATATCCTTCAAGTGAAGATAAATTAGTGATAACCCAAGTGAATTATAGTTTTTATGTGAGCTTGTTGCGTTGTTATAAATAGTACATGATTTTTCATCTTTCTCCATAATATTTCTCTAATTACTCTTGTTAACAGTTTTATCTAATTTTTGGAAACTCAAGTTAAAGTAAAAGTAGTGAAAAAAGCTTTCAACCGTTTCTTTTTAAAAGTCAAGATTAAAAGTCAATCCAATTTAGCTATTTGCCAAACAAGTATCAATACATATGCTATGCTTAATTTTTAGGTCAAAAAGCCACGTTGGAATGGTTGAAAGCTTGAAACGTCATTTCAAACACACACTACTTTGTGTTTTATAGATGCTCATTCTACTAAATTATCACAATATTAACACACAAAAGGCCATGTTCTATACTAGTTACCTAGTATGTAGCCAAATAACCCATTATACGCAAATTAAGTAGTAGCTAGTTTTATACGCAGCCCAAGAAGCAGTGTTCCTATAGCTCTTCTAAATAGTGTTGGTTCATTTAGGGTTTCACCTTAAAATGAAGAAAGTGATTTTTCAGCCGCCTTGAGTGTGAGACAAAATGACTAACATTCTTCATTTTAAATCTTTTTGGAATGTTTGAACTGTGTTTGCCTTGATTAATGAAGAATCTAGATCTGTTTTCATGTATCTCAGCCCCAAAATGTAGTGAATCCAACCCAAATCTCTCAAAGCAAATGATAGATTCCACTCACGAAAAAAGTTATTCAGAAAGCAACAATTATTGCTAATTATTACTAAGATATAATCCATTATACTCGCTTTGATTCAAAATACAAGATGTCTTCTAAAAGAAATCATTGGTTCATAAGACAAGTCACCTAGAGAGTTGTTAATTATAATTTTTTTTTTTCAATTTTACTCCTATTTATTGGCATTACATATTAAATATCGAGAAAAATAGAGATGTGAGCATATTGGAATAAGAGTAAAGTTAAAACAATTAATTTAACAAAAATTTAATGAATTAAGCCTGTGTTTGGTATTACTTATTTTTGGATAATAAGTCCTTATTAGACAAGTCGAAATAAAACTCCTCTCATATACTTACCTCGTATACCGTAAATCACGATTTATAAGCATTTATTACCTAAAAATAAGCTATTCTAAACAAGCACTTAATAAGATGGCTAAAAGCGGCCATGAGAATTCTGTCACCAATGGGATGCTACAGAGTCATGAAAATCCTTTCGGTCAAGGAAAAGTCATAGGTTCAACGTACGAGGGCATGTGGATGCTTGAAGGTAATTATTTGAATACTATTGTGTGTTTTCTATATCATATTATCATATATTCAAATAACTAACAACTTTAGTTTTGGGGTTCCCAGCATAGATGTCTCATCTGAGATTCAAATTCAAAACCCAAAAAAGTTAATAGCTTCTCATGTTACTAAACCAACTCTACGTGGGGTTAATTATAGTTGTCCTTATATCACCTAATAAGTAATAAAGGAGTCATCTCTTCTTTTTTTTTAATATTTATAATTGTTTTCATTGTTCCCTGATAAAAATCTATCAATATTAAGTAATTAATATAATAAATAATATTAACCCATATGGCTACACGTTTAAATAAAAGGGAAAATTTCATTTAAGAACCACATGGCAAATATTCTGAAATTTTACTGTAGGACCAATGACCAAAATGAAAATAAGTTTTATAGGTAAAAAGATAATAATACTCCTTGCTTTACATTTTTTTTAAAAAAGGTTTGATCGTCGCTGAAGCCCCATGACTAGTCACCGGCCGCCGCCAGGCTAGAGCGGCCACCACCTAATATGTTGTTCATAAAGAGGATTCCACTTGTGGTCGCTTTAGTCTCCAACGACGATCAAATCTTTTTCAAAAAAATTAAAGCAAGTGGCATTATTATCTTTTTATTTACAAAACTTATTTTTATTCTGGTCCTTAGTCCTGTAGTGAAATTTTTGAATATTTTTGTCCTTGACTGAAATAAATTTGGTCTTGTAGTCCTTTAATAAATTTCTCCTTGAATAAAATGAGTGACGTGGCTTCTTTATACCCATTGATTACACGAACGGTCACGATTCGTTCACCCATTCTTGAGAGAACTTTTGGGCGTGCCTTACTCATCCATCCGTGCATCTATCTATATTTTGTTGCCGGGCACAACACGAGCAAGTACGTAGTTACGTACGTGCCTTGGCATGTCACATTTGAACACCTTAGCCACCAAAGTAACCAATTTCAATCATCTAAAACAGCTCCATGCGCATCTCATTCACCACTCTCTTCACCACGAAAACCACTTGGTGGCTCTTTTGCTTTCCCACTGCACAAACCTTCTCGCACCATTCACCTATGCTCGATCCATTTTTTGTTCAGCTACTGAACCAGACCTTCATATCTTCACTTCCATGCTCAAATACTATTCTCAAGTTGGTTCCCAAACCGAAGTACTTTTGCTCTACAAGCATATGCAATCACTTGGTATAAAGCCTCCTGGGATACCCTTTTTCCCAGTTTTGATAAAAGCTGCAGGAAAAGAAGCCAGCTTCAGGTTGTTCCATGCTCATGCTGTGAAATTGGGTCATGTTGATGAGCGTTATGTGAGGAATGCGATTATGGGTGCGTATGTGAAACATGGAGGTATTGAACTTGCATGGAAGGTGTTTGATGAAATGACTGAGAGAAGTTCTGCAGATTGGAATGTGATGATTGGTGGGTGTTGGAAATGGGGGAATGAGAAGGAAGCGAGGAGGATTTTTCAACTGATGAATGATTCTGAGAGGAATATTGTTACTTGGACCACTATGGTTACTGGGTATGCTAAGTTGAGCGATTTGGGTAGTGCAAGGATGTATTTTGATCAGATGCCTGAGAGAACTGTGGTGTCTTGGAATGCAATGTTATCTGGGTATGCTCAAAGTGGAGCTCCAGAAGAGACTTTAAGGTTGTTTGAAGACATGCTCGGTTCGGGGACTGAACCAGATGAAACAACATGGGTTTCTGTTATATCATCTTGTTCATCTCTTGGTGATCCTTGTATCGCTGAGTCACTGGTCAAAAGGCTATACAGAAAGAAGAACAATCATTCAAATTATTATGTCAAGACAGCTCTGATTGATATGCACGCAAAATGTGGGAACTTAGAGGCTGCTCGGAACATTTTTGATCAACTAGGTATGCATAGAAACGTTATCTCATGGAATGCCATGATTTCTGCATATGCAAGAGTAGGGGATTTATCTTCAGCGCGATACCTCTTCGATAAGATGCTAGAGAAGAATACTGTGTCATGGAATTCAATGATTGCTGGTTATGCTCAAAATGGCGAGTCACTCGCGGCGCTGGACCTGTTCAAAGAAATGATCTCCAGCAAAGATTCAAGACCAGATGAGGTGACTATGGTTAGTGTTATCTCTGCTTGTGGACATCTTGGAGCACTAGAGTTAGGTAATTGGGCTGTGAACTTCCTGAAAGAAAATCACATCAATCTCAGCATCTCAGGATACAACTCTATGATCTTCATGTACTCAAGATGTGGCAGCATGGAATATGCCACAAAAACATTTCAAGAAATGGGAACCAGAGATGTAGTTTCCTACAATACTTTGGTTTCAGGGTATGCAGCCCATGGCCACGGAATTAAAGCTTTAAATCTACTGTCAAAAATGGAAGAAGAAGGAATCGAACCGGACCGGGTAACCTACATAGGAGCACTAACAGCATGTAGCCATGAAGGATTATTAGAAGAAGGCCAGAAGGTTTTTGAATCAATTGAAGTTCCTGATGTAGATCACTATGCATGCTTGATTGATCTGTTAGGAAGGGTGGGGAAACTAGAAGAAGCAATACAGTTGATTTTAACCATGCCAATGGAACCCCATGCCGGAATCTTTGGATCCCTTCTAAGCGCTTGCTGGATCCATAAACAAGTCAAACTCGGGGAACTCGCTGCAGCGAATCTGTTCAAGCTAGAGCCACATAACTCAGGCAATTATGTGTTACTATCAAACATATATGCTTCAGCTGGTAGGTGGGAAGATGTTGATAAAGTTAGGAAAACAATGACTAAACAAGGGTTGAAGAAATCAACTGGGTGGAGTTGGGTGGAGCATAAGGGTCAAATAAACAAGTTCATAGTGGGAGACAGGTACCATGAGAGATCAAATGATATCTATAAGCTTCTGATAGATCTAAGAGCTAAGATGAGAAATGCAGGGTATGTAGCAGATAAGAGCTGTGTTTTAAGGGATGTTGAAGAAGAAGAGAAGGAAGAAATGGTGGGAGTTCATAGTGAGAAATTGGCTGTTTGTTTTGGTCTTCTAGTTAGTGAGATAGGGACAGTGATAAGGGTAGTGAAGAACTTAAGGATATGTGGGGATTGTCATACTAGTATCAAGATGATATCTAAATTGGAGGGAAGGAAAATAATTGTAAGGGATAATAATAGGTTTCATTGCTTTAGTGATGGGCTTTGTTCTTGCAAAGATTATTGGTAGAGAAAATTATATTATACTTGTTTTTTTATACTTTCATTCAATTTTGAATTTGATTCTTATACTTTGTAAATTTATAATTGGATTACTTTAATTCAAATAATTTTTATCCAATCGTTGTTACTATTTTTTTTTTTTTAATTTTGTTGTAAGTGTAAAATAATTTTACTTCATTATCCATATTTTATTATTTTTATTGCCATAGATCATGCATATTTAAAGTATCTTGATAGTTTGTCTGGGAATTAGTTATATCTGTGGGTATTAAAATTTGGGAAACTTATCAAATTGAAAATTAAATGGAACTATAGAAAGAAAATAATTCTCCCCCGGCCCAAAATGTAAGAGTCAGTGGAAAAGTTTACTTTAATACTATATATAAGACCTTAATTTATTTTATCTCCCAAATTTATAATTTGCTCTCCAAATTACTCATTAATTGCATTTGAATTTCCATCTAGAAGTAGTTTCCCATGCAAATAATTAAAGAGGTGTTTTAGGAAAACAACACATATTTCATACAAATAGTTAATTTATTTAATCTTCACTAATTAGTTTTCTAGTTTTAATATTTAGCATGGGAGGATTACATATATCCTTATTGGTAAATCTATATATAATATGATAACTCTAAGTAGGCCGAGGGGAGGATTACATATAATATGATTACATATTTACTTAATCTTCACTAATTGTTTGGTATGAGGAGAGGAGAGGGACAGTAGGCGAAGGAAAAAAATTTTTGAGTTGAATTTAAAAAAATTAGAGAAGTGGGGGGTAAAATTTTTTAATTAATTTTTCTTACTTTTTTATCTTATATATTCTCTTTATTAAAAATTTTATTACCCCACTTCTTCAATCTTTTAAAATTCAACTCAAAAAAATTTTTCCCCCCTCCCTTTCTCTCCAAATCCCTCACACCAAACAGAACCTAAGAAGCCACACTATTCTTAATCTATGAACAATATAATTCATTCCTTAAGGGTCTGTTTGGTGTGAGGGATTTGGAGGGGAGAAGAAATTTTTATGAGTTGAATTTTAAATTATTGAAGAAGTGAGGTAATAAAATTTTAATAAAGAGAATATATAAGATAAAAAGTAAGAAAAATTAATTAAAAATTTTTAACCTCACTTCTCTAATTTTTTTAAATTCAACTTAAAAAAATTTTCCCTCCGCCCACTTTCTCTCCCCTCCCCTCAAACCAAACAAGCCCTAAATTTTCGGCCACACACGAGACATATACCAACTAAAACTCTATTTTCGTTGAAGTTGAATCACTTCATTGGATGTTGCTTTATTATATTTTCTCTCCTCCCTTTTAATTTTCTTCTTCATGATTTAGAACTTTACGACTAATTACAGGTTTGTAAGGATATTATTCAAAATATTAAATTATTAAATTTTTGTATCATTGTTATTGTTAACCTCTATATATACATCATTCATGCCAACACAAATCATTATATGTGATGAAATTTATTCCATCTAGTTTATTTACATTTTGTTTGCAAGTGCCATGCATCAGTGTTGATGGTGTTCAAATTTTAGATCCCCTCAATTCTTAAACTATTATTTATTTGGAGAGTTAACTTTTAATTTATATTGTGTAAACTTAACCTGAGTAATTTAAATCATATTTTGACTTGTAATTAAAAATTCATGTTCATTTTATCATTTTTCTTTTCCTTTCCTTCCATCAAAATATTTTCTTTGTTCCAAACATGCCTTTCCTTCCCTTCCATCAAAATTGTATTTTCTTTGCACCAAACGGGCCCACCTCGGGTGAAAACTTGAATTCTTTTTCAGTGTTTGTGTGTAGGGCAGGGTAATGGCTGGATCGATTATCGAACCAATTCTTTTGACGCCTCACATCAACATGTATTTGAATTATTTTTTTCCCCAGCAATCAGGTACAGAATAATTGTATGTTTAACTATAACCATGACGAAAACCGCTGCTTTCTCTCCAGAATTTAAAACAAACATGTGAAAAGGAGAAAATTTCTAGCTAGTCTAGAGTCTGGACACAGCTTGTGATCAGTAATCAACAGAAAGAAAACCACGAAAAGGCCAAGTGAAAAAAAAAAAATAGAGAAAGAAAATAATCCTACATCATCTCAGCACAGCAGATGAACCTTAGGCATCTTCATGATAGCCGCCGCGTCAAGGCATGCTCAAAGTTGGAGCCTCTTGGAAAACCTAAGCCAAAGATTTCTTCAAGGATCTTCATGCTGAGAGAGATAATATGCAGTTGTGACTGATATCATTTGTCAGGCATCAGCATCTTGCCTTCTCATTTCTAAACTTCTCAAGTCTTAAAACATACCATATTAGAATAAAATGATGAAGGGTTAATACAATATATGACATTTAAATTTACCCTCATTTTAATTTTAATCTCCCAAGTTTCATTCGATTTAAAACATTGATTCCCATAATTAATAAAAACCAAAATCATTTTGCCCTTTGAGGAACCCAAACCCATGGCTTGAAACTTGAGGAATTAAAATCAAAATGATGGCAAGCTTGATTGACCAAAGATTATATTAACCCAAAGATGAAACAAGAACTGTACACAGGCAATGCTAATCAGGCTGATCATCAGAACTACAGAATATATTGATGACAATATCTTGGTAGACAGGTTTTACTTCAACAGACAATTCTCAAAAAGATTAGACGGAGTATGGCTTAGGAATTAACATTAGCAAAACTTGACATTCTGTCTGCATAATCATTGAAGTTCACTTTCAGATAAATTTGTTATCAAACATTCTGAACCTTGTCTGTTTTGTTCAATCAGTGATTGAGACACAGCTTCTAGACTCTAGGCCTTTTGTTGCTGCAGCTTGGGCACTTGTATTGTTTAATGTGTTCAGCCTTAGCAGGAGTAATTTTGACACATTTGCCATGGAACCATCTCTCACACACGTCACAACAGATCCAGAATTCATCATTGGCATAGTTATCACCACACGCCCCGCATGTAGCACCTTGTTCGTCGTCTTCATCTTCTTCTCCACTCTCATCCTCTTCTTTGGGTGGTGGTGACATCTTCACTCCCCTGGCCTGTGACTCAGATTGGCGGGACTGTTGGGAGGGAAGGGAGCACACAAACAATAAGAAGTAAAGACATCACCACAAAGACAGAAACATAAACTAAGAAACTGTAATTGAAAACTGCTAGCCACCTTCCCACTTGATTTGCCTTTGTTACCATTGGTATGAACAGCTGATTGATCCTTTGATTGCTTGGCACTTCCAGTCACAACTTCAAATATGGTTGGGAGATCATTTATCATTTGAAAAAGCCTTTTCCTGTATATACCCATTTGAACCAAAATTAGAAGCATATCCTAAAAATGTTGCTTTTTTCCCCCTCAGGCTTTATAACAATAAATCTTTTCATTCTTGAGCCACTTGTATCATAGTGATGTTTCCGTTTATTTCCCTTTTAAGTATTTTAATTGCTCTGGTCATATTTTTAAACCATTTAGATTTTCAAATGACTCATAGTAAACTGTACTGTAGATGGGGACTCATACACAGACATTAATTCCCCAGAAGATACGAAAATAATATTGCTCTGAACAAGCAAGAATTGCAAATAGTTTCCTCTAGCTCGTGAAAGATCACATGATAGCTCAAGACCACAGAAAGCAATTAGCTTCAGGAGAGTACTACTAAAGTCAGCCCATAATATAATGCTGTCAAACCAGAACATATAGGTTCCAATAACTGACAACATACCGACTCCATAGACAAAATGACAACACATCATAAAAATAAAATTACCTCCTAAACAAGTGACAGCACATCGACTGTCATTCTACAAGACAACACAACATCTAATAATAATTATTAATTATTAATTAATTGCCCCTAAAAGTCACTCTACCGCTCTAACCAAAGCATAATTAACTTTTAATCCTCTACCTAATGCAGCTATAGGCCAGAAGTAGAAATGCCTGACTCTAACCAAATAGCTAATAGATTTGGTAGAGGTACATATAAGAGTGCCCAGGGCAAGCTAAATAATTACATCTCTCGGGGTAACAGTATACCCTAGAAGATGCAGGGGCTCCTTCCCCGATTTACAGATCAGAGAAACCCAACTGCACATATTTTTTGTTGAAATTATGAAACGTGTTATAAAAAGATATTATTAGCTATATTCATATTGCACTCCACATTTAGTCATTTCCTGCTATGCAGGACTATGCAGAAAAAGATGCCTGATGTGAAATATGTCAACTATTTTGCATAGGATATTTTAACTTGGATAGAAGATCAAAATTTGACTAGAATTTTAGGTCTGGAAACCTTGACCTTTTGGTGGTGACATTACCTTAGACTAGGAGCACCAATAGCTACATCACCATAAGTTTTGTGAACAATCTTAGTGGCTGTTCATTATTTAGGAGATCGTATGTTAATTTACAATAAATAACCCAATGTTAACAAGATAATTGGATATTCATTCCACAACCAAAACTTAGACCAACATAACTTAGTTTATCTCCAAAACATGTTATGTAGGTTTGTAATCTGGAAAGGAGAGAGAAAGAGGAAGAGAAAGAGAGTTTGATCAGAATAATTCACACAGCCTTGTGTCTTCCTATTTGTAGACATCCCTATTCTTCACAACCAACTAATCCTAATTTCTGACAGCCAACACCGCATTAACATATTTCAATTATGTAACAATATGCTTCGCAACAAAGTGATAGAAGATTTGAAGGGCAAAAAATTTAACTGCAGTGAAATATAATTGAATTCTTTACACTCTTGAACTTCATTCATATAACGAGGCAATTAGCTACAACTTAGAGCCATAGATTTTATTTTACATTACAATATTTTATTCAATGAAATCTCAAACATAATTTTATTCAGAAGCTTGAAATTTGAAATTGGATTGATGACTTCAGCAGTGCTACACCCCCATCATCCCATACTTACAACGCAAAAGCACACTCAAAATATAAGTCTATCTGTATTCAAAAGAAAGTGTCTAGATCATAACAAACTGCCTATTAGTGCCTAATGCTAATGAATAAAACTTTCAAATGTCATGCGAGCAAGTTCCAAGTCCTACGAAGCCAAACGATGTTAGTGAAGGAAACTATAACATGAGAACAGTGCCAACAAAATAGAAGCTACACTAAAGTGCAAATACAATGAACAAGTTTTATAGTATTATCCAGTTCCTAAGATAAAAGACAAACAAGTTGGAAAATCCACAGAACAAAGAAACACTAACAAGTTATGTTCTTGCAATTGGCAAAGTAGGCATGAAAAGCGTTTTGCATAATTCATTACTTTTTTTTTTTTTGGTCAAGCATGATTCATTACTTTACAATTACATAAAGCACAAAGAGCACTTAAAACAAAATATCTCAAAGCAACTACTCAATGAAAAGTAAGAACGGAGAAGGATGACACAATGGACAAGCAGGTACGACAAACGATGTGCTATGGATAGGCATGTCCCATCTTTCTATTTTCTCCTTTTAGTGTTTGTATATACATATATTATTAGTTAGGAAGAAACCAAAACCTGAATTAGCTCAATTATGTATCATCACAATTATCCCATTAGTTATGCACTCCCATGCTGATATCTATCAGTGCATTTAAGAGTCTTATTGATACTTGCACAGAATAAAATATTTAAAATACTGAAAATATAACAAAAGATAAGCTGACAGCAAAAATTCCTCCGATGTGAAATAGAAAAGGTTTTAAACAACTAAGATGTGAAAAAGAAGTTCTGGCCAAAAAAAATATGTACAGAAGAAATCCAGAATTAGGACTGCAGAAACCAAATTATATATAACTTTTCAAGGTTTCAAAAGAATAAAGAATTTTAATTAGGCACACAAGAGAAGCTAGGATCCTTACCTCTCATTCTTACCAAAGCCAAATCGAGCACCGAAATAGAAAGCAACAGCAAGCAGCCATGCGTCACTGTGAACTGCAACGAGTGATAACCAGTCCTTTTCTTGCATCCCATCCCTAGCAAAGTTTATACCTAGAGCTGGCTCAGGAAGTTCAGGAGGCACTTCCTCAACAGGCAAATTCACTTGCCATGTTTCATTGGGAAATCCATATAGACACAAGTTCTCCTTCTCTACCAAAAGAACAATTTAGGATTAAGAAATAACGCACCGTATCCAACAAACACCATAAAGTATCGAACATCAATTTCTCTGTAAGGGACTGATGGTATCACAGGGAAGTATATATTGAACAGCACTAGAATCGTCTGAAGCAGAATCTATGGCATCAATAATCAATAATGCTACCAACATAAAGACAGAAGAGTCTTCCTCTGCCAAATAGAATACAAGTACCAAGGAAGAAATAAAGATAACAATGATGGTATGACATGCACATATATCTTGTTGCATTGTATTAACCAACAAAATTGCTTTGGATTGTTTAGAGCAATTAAAAACACTACCCCACGCAGTGCGTGGGGGTCCTCCGAACGAAACCAAGCAGAAAATATAATTAACCAGTCTGCCAGGTCCAAATCGGTAGTCAGAAGTTCATAAACAATCACTGAATCATAGACCAGTTAAGCCTTACGGAAACCCAAAATTGGATCAAGTATTTACAGAGAAAAATCCCACAAGCATGCGGGAAAGAATATACTATGCGAATTGAATCGTGAATGCTGTGAGCTTGTAACAGAGCAACAAAAGCAAGTACCAAAGCTTAAAACCACGAATGAATAACTTAAAATTTCACACTATTCAAGACAGCACTAGATTCAAGTAGTAGGTAAACTTACCCAGGTGAAACAAACAAATGTAAAACGCCTGTTCTAAGAAAAATTACCTACAACCTATGGCGGAAGAAATCCCAGGAAAAAAACATAAAGGAGAATAAAATAAAGGTAAAAAAATATTGAGGTAACCCACCAGGGTCGCACTGCTGGTAGAACTTTTCAACCTCTGCAATAAGACAACAAAAAAGCACAGAACAATTAAGTAAACATATAAACCGTAAAAAAAATTTCTTGATTATCGCAACCCAGAAGAAGAAGAAGAGAGCGAACCCGTATTGAGGGCCTTAATCATTCCAGCTCTTCTGCCCTTAAAGTCGCTAAAAACCTCGTCCACTGTTCGAGGTATAGGTTGCGATAAGCCTTCCATAGTCACTCAGAACAGAGAACCCAACAAATTCTCGAATTCAGCTATTATATCTCCCCAACCCAAAAATCCCAGTTCAAATTCCAGTAAAAAACTTCAAAATGTTCCTTCTGAAGGAGAGTCCCTAAATAATCCAAGCAACAAAGTAAAATTAAATCAGATTTCTTTCGCTCACAATAGTTATATATATAGGCCTAGGGTTTTTCTCCTGCTCTTCACTCAATCTCAAGCAGATTTGGGGAAACGCGACCGTGTGGATCCAGGAAGAATCTACAGGAAGTGAGGTGAGGAGTGATCGGAATGGGAAACAAGCATTGCAGTGACATAAATATAGGCTTAAAAAGATAGGGTGTAGACTTGAGGAAGCCGTCGCGGCATAGTACTATAATGACTGAGTGACAAGACAGTTTGGTTTCTCTAATACTCTAATACCGGTGATGGTTTCGAGAATGGTAAGATCCTCGAGCTAATTCATAGATACTCCCGTTAGTTCCTACCAGAGCAACATTTTCTCTCATAGAAAAGTGGTTAAAAATAAGCTGGTCATTCCATTTTTATCAAAGGTAATTAAATTCGGATGGATTATTTAATCAGTTGGGTATTAATCTATTAGGTTAAGGATTAGTGGGTAGATTGGAATCAAATCAGTACTAACTCAAGACCAAATCAGTAAGAAATTGAAGATTTTAGACTTATTAATATGAAATTCTAAAATAAAAAAAAAAAAAATCATTTTTTTAAAAAAAATTCCAAGCCAGTCTGCAGGCCGGTTGGTCGGTTTCCGGATAGCCCGGTCCGGTTTGGGTTCTATTATATTGATTTTTACCCCATTAAAAAATAAGGAATATTTCAGTTAGCTCCTTAAGATGGAATTTTTATTTCAATCAACCCCATAAAAATTTAAAACTTCACCTGCACTCATTTGATCAAAATGAAATTAAATTTTATGGGTGAAAAAATGATCATGCCCTAATTTTATTTGTTTTATAAATTGCCTTATTTATATTGTAAATGTCCTTATTTATCTTTGTGAATTTCCTTATTTGTCTTGTAAATAATCAAAATATTTTTAACTCTAAGGGTTCTTTTGAATTTTTTTATTTGTCTTGTAAATATATTCATTTGTATTGTAAATTTTTTTATTTATCTTGTAAATGATCAAAATATTCTTGTTAACTCCCTTATTTCTTTTAAATCCCTTTATTTGTCTTATAAATGATCTTATTTATCTTGTAAAATGTTCTTTTGAAAATATAAAGGAAGAGAATCATTGTCTTTCCATTTACAAAACTTAATTTTATTTTGATCTAAACGAATGCAAATTTTATTTTGATCTAAACGAATGCAATGAAGTTTCAATTTTTTTTTGGGATTGATTGAAATAAAATCCCATCTATAGGGACTTACTGGAGTTCTCCCTTAAATATACTAGTATATCACACATTATCTCTTCAATAAATTTTCACTCATTATGCATAAATGAAAAATAAAATATATATCTTACACATTTACTAATTTTAACTAACATTTTGAAATGTGATAGTTATTCCTTAAAAAACTAGAAGTTGTATTACTCATAGTCCACTTAAAAAATTTAGATAATTTTAATTATATAACAAATATAGATATAGGAAGAATTAGGGAGAAGGACTAAGGAAAAAAATATTTATTAATAAGGATCTTAAAAGTTGTAATTATTTTTAAGAACCAAACATTAGAATATAAATTCTTAATTACAAAATTAACTTTGATAAACCCTCCACATTTTCTCTAACCTTATCTCAACTATTTTGTGGTTGGCTATCAAATTTGATAACATCTTCATGTATATTTTGATGAAAAAAATATTTACATATAACACAATATTTTTATGATATTCTCTCTTATGCATATGGGATTATCTTTAAAAGTTACCCAAATTAAAATATCATCTAACATCTAAAGAAAATCAGAAATCTACCTCTTTCCAGGTTTTGATTATCTTTAAAAACTTCAAAGAATGACAAAAAATTCTTTTGTTGCACCTTATCTTGAAATTATGATTTACACCTTTTTTTTAGCTTCTCTATTATTGCCAAACCAAATTCCTGAAGAGGAATTACAAATACAATAATATTGAATAAGTTCTTTTTTTATAAATACTGAATAAGTTCCAAAATCATAAAACTAGTAACAAATGGTATAAAGAGAAAGTTGAGGGAATCAATATAGAGTTGGTCTAGCAGTGTAAGGTCCTGTTAGATCCTTTTAGGTCTCGAGTTCGAATCTCAAATAAGATACTTGTATTGGGAGGGGTAACAATGAACTCCGAACCGAATACCGAATAATAATATCAAAAAAAGAGAAAGACAAAGAAATATTAATTGATAACTAACCATCAAAGAGTTGAAATGTGGTTAGAGAAAATTTAGGGAGTTGGCCCATGTTAATTTTATAATTGAAAATTTATATGTTGATTTTTGGTCCACCAAAATAATTACAATTTTTAAAGTTCTTATTAATAAATATTTATTTTCCTTATTGCTTCTCCCTAATTTTCCTTATATATTATCACTTACAACTAAGGTTATCAAACTCGTGAGTTTAAGTAAACTCATGATAGTGATATAAATTCATATCATGAACTCGAATCATAAACTCGTAAGAGTTTAGTTTTACCATTAAATAGATATTATTATTATTATATAATTAAATAATTAAAATATAAAAAGTTGACAACAATTTGATTTAAATATATTTTAAATCCAAATAATTGAAATTAAATCTATCAACATTCATAATTTATCATATTTAACAAATAAATTTCTATGAAATTTATATATAAAGCCGTTGAACATAATAAAACTAAAAAAAATTTAATACGAGTTTAAGGGTGCGTTAACACAATTTTGTAACGTAAAAACGGTAAACTCGGTGTATAAACTCGTGAATTTAACCGAGTTTATAATGGTGACGAGTTTACCAATGACTCGACTTAACTTTATAAATTAGAAACGTAAAAACAGTAAATTTAAAGAGTCAACTCGCAACTTTGACAACAATACTTACAACTGCATGAAAAAAGGTTAGCTTATTAAATTGGTTCTAAACTAAAAAAGTTTCAATTTTACCTCTACCTCATGCCAAAAAAAAAAAAATAAATAAAATTACCTCCACTTGAATTTATCTCATATCTCTCCTTTTTCTTTATATTCCATACGTATCAAGAATAAATGTTGATAAAATTAAAAATTAGTAATTAATAATGATTTCTTTTAGGGTGTGCCCTATTTTTGAAACTGTTGGGAATATCATATAAAAGTTCTACCAAGAGTTGTATTACAGTATTCATAATTCAAAAATTCAAAATCATAAATTTTTCAAAAAGGCGTGCCATTAAATAGGCATCAAAATATCAAACATAAGTTATATACGTATGCTTAGGTTATATAATATAGTAACATATATATTTCCTATTTTAGAAATTATAATTTGAAATGAAAAATATTTTTAAATATATTTTTTAAACATTATTAATTTCCTGGACAAAAAAGACGTTATTAATATATATGCCCATATATTTTATATATAATAGGTTGATAAATTTAAAAAATTCTAAATTAGGTTAGTGTCCTAAAACAAGATTTTAAAATTTGATAATTTTACCTTAATACCCCTAATCTATTCTCTCTAATCAATGTAACCATTCCATCCACAATTTCCTATTCAACACTGTTTGCAGATGACTTCACATCACAGTCACTTCTTTCTCTTAGGGTATGTTTGGTTTGAGGTGAAGCGAGGGGAGGGATGGAGGTGGATTAAATTACTTTTTTAGGTTGAAGGTATTTAAATTTTAGATGGAAATCCAAAATTTAAAAGAATGATAGAGTAAATTTTGGATTTTTTAAATCCAAAATTGTAATTTCCACCCCTTCCCTTCCCTTCCCTCCTCCCCCTCAAACCAAACAGACCATTGGTCTTCTAGTGGAAAAAGCTTGTCTCTTGGCGGCCTTCTCATTGTGGTGGGATGGTCACCAGAAAATCCAATTGGAATTTTAAAGATGAATCCAATATTTTCTTGCTGTTGATGAGAATTGGGCCAAAAGAAGAACCACCTAAAATTCCCAATGATTTATTAGAATATGGGAAGGATTTCCTGCAAAAGTGTCTGGTGAAGGATCCCAGAAAGAAGTTGGATGGTAGAGAAGCTCTTGGAGCATCCCTTTGTGGCCAATAAAACTATTTCATTAGAGCATCTCAAAGAACCGTCTTCCAAACTAGGCTTCCAATGCAACAACTTCACCTCCAAATTCACCGGAATCTAATGATTGGTGCGAGTGGAAATCAAAATTTGGATCGTTGTGCCTATCCATTACTTGTTCGATGGAGGATAGGCTCTAGGAGTTGGTGACGATTCAAACGCCAAATTGGTCGAAATCTGACAGTTGGGTTTGTGTTGGATATGAATAGGAAATCTTTTTGTAGCAAGTGGTAGAGGTTGAGGGGTCGAACAGGGAGTGGATTCTTTCATACAATTCTTAAATGTTAATAATATCTGGCTATAAATACCAAGTACATCAATTGATCATACTAATTTTTCTAGCGTCGCATGTAACCCTCTGTACAGAAATTTTGACAATACCACTTCTAAGTCTGAAACAGAGGTATAAACAGATTCAGGAGATGAGCTTGGTTCTTGATGAGGCTACATTCCCATGTCGATCTGTGGCCACAATTTGGGAGAGAAGTAGTAATTAGGGGAGAGAATTAAATGAATGCCACTAAGGTAAAATTATCAAATTCTAAAATCTTGTTTTAAGATATTTGACCTGATTTAAGATTTGTTAAATTTATTAACCCGATTTAAAATATAGATAATTCAACAATCTTTTAAAGGGATTTTCCCTATAATATATATGAAGCTCATTACATATGAATTTTAAGCAATACATGCAATTTCTTTTTAATTTGATGCAAAGCATGAACTCGCGTTATATTTGAATATAAAAATTAAAAAAATGTATAATATTGATCTTCAAAATAAATTTACATGATAGAAATTAGGGAAAAATATATTTAAATACCACTTAAACTTTAAAATCCTAAATTAATTATTTCCCAAATATTTGAGTTGTCAATTGCCATACTTTTTTTGTCAATTCCATTACTCTTATTGTCAATAAAACCTATTTGAGATTTTAAAATTCAAATGATATTTAAGTATTTTTTTTCTCTAAAAATTATGTTTTTTTTTCATGACAAGACAATTTTATTAAAGATGAAACGATACTCATAAATTGGATTTCTTACAAATTAAAGATATAACATTAACCGAATGAAGCCAGTACCAATAGAAACGAAGAATGGAACAGACTAAGAAGATATGAGATGCCACACTCGGCAGTTGGATACTTGGATGATTGCTGCTCTGTTTATTCTGAGTCATTAACGTAAGACAGATTTAACTATAATTTGATTAAATTAATGAACTTAAGTTAGCTATAATAAATATGATTATTTTTCTAAAATACTTTAATTATCTTAATTAATTCCCCCAATCTCTTGTAATATCAATAAGGATAATTTAAGAAAAATTGATAAGTATAGGAAATGGGTTAAGGTACAAATCCGCTTTAAAAGTATTCGCAAAATCTCATTGTTACCTTATAAAGTTTTCTTAGTCTCAATATAACTATGGAAATTTGAAAACATAGAGCTTGTTTGAGAAAGCGATGAAAAAACATGTTTTCGTAAGTTGAGACAAAACTTCTCTTACAAACTTATTTCATATACTTTAAATCACGTTGGAAAAGCCGCTTCTATTACTAATCCAAACAATCACTGAAAGTTGCCCCCAAATCAACTGCCCAAGCGGTCAAATGGTTAGTTGACCCCACCTCACTTTTTTTTCCAAATCAGATACACAAGTTATATAATAAATAGGAAAAAAAAATTATATCCCTCTTCTACTTCTTCCCAAAATCGTCGAATTCTTCCATCTCCTCCAAGCTTCTTCGTTTTTCGTCCTCACTCCACATCTTCATCATTCAAAAACCCAGAAATCATCATCTTCATTATTTGAGAAACGGCTTACAAATCCAGATTTTGTAATGTTTGCGAAAATAGCCCCACACAACAATAACAAAGTCAACCCACGTGTACGTAACTTTGCAGCACAGATTATCGATACAGCAATCGGCCCCGAAACAATAAAATAAAATTCCATAATAGAATTTGGATTTTCTGAAAAGAAAAAGTTGAAAACCCAAGCTCAAAAAATGGCATAAAATGCTCTGACAATGAGCCCATTTTGATCGCAAGGAGCATTTATGGGCAGAAAGAAACGCGAAAGATTTTAAGCAGGGGGTCTTCATCTTCACCATCTTTTGAACAGTTATGTTAATTTTGGATACTTCATGGGTTTCATCTCTTTGGATTTAATGCTTTGCTTCTTGTTCTCCATGTGAATTTGTTCTTGGAGCTCTTATCATTGAGCACAAATTGTGGTTTTTACATCAATCAATTCTATCCAGAAGGGGGGGGGGGGGATGGACCTCATTTCTTCTGCTGCCATCATGGTTCAGCTTCTCGGAAGGGCTTTGCTGTCGCTGAAATCAAACGCCCTCTGCAATCGCACCCCGCTGTTTTCATCGGTGGCGAAGATCGACCTCTTTCCTTGGTCACCCTCCATCTCAAAGGCCACCTCGTTGAGCTTTGTTGGCACCAAAGGAAGATTGTGTTTCTATGTTGTGAAAGATGGATCATGAGAGTAAGAAGATTATATGGCGAAGCTCACATCTTCCCAAGCTTCAAAGAACAGTGAGAAGTGAGAACTGACTTGATACAATCTTAGTGGCCTCAGCAGTCAAATGCAAAATATTTGCCATGAATTAGAATCATAGTAGTGCAAACAATTGGGATGGTTGGAACCTTTAATTTGAATTCCCTATATATATATATATATATATTAGATTAAGTGTTAAAAATATAGTTAGAAATGGATGGGGTTTTTGAAATTGATTTTCTCTAAACTAAAATACATGAAAATAGAATATATTTCTAATTTTTTTTTTTGTATTTTTTGAAAAACAATAAAGAAATATTTGGATCAAAAGGGATTATATGATGAAAAGGGACTTAGTAGTAAAATTGGTGGCTTTCCTGACTTCTTAAAATAATTTGAAAGTTAATTTTTTATCAAGTCTAATTAAAAGGCCTAAGCAATCACATTAGGTCCAATATACCTAATCAATAACTAATCCTATAATCATATTTATAGTCATATCTTAGATAAATTGTTAAAAACCATTTGATGTGTATTTAAAAATCATTTTGATGCACTTACTTTCTTTTTAATGAAAGCAGACACTCAATTTAAAATAAATCCATTATATATACTAATAATCAAATAGAATGATAACTTTATTAGTTCAAAAGAAAATAAATTCAATATAAAATCTAAGTATATCAACACAAAATTTAACACGAATAATTCATCATAGACAAATACTCAACCATCTAAATCTTACAAACATATATCGATACAAAATCAATTCAAATAGATCATAATACATGAAATGAGCTAATAAAAAACTAATAAACTCCTTTTATAGCATATTAAAGCTCTAAACACGTTCTTTACGGCTAAGATTCAATAGGATCAGCCACTCATGAGGTTACAGTTAACCACAGCCACGTTAAATATCACCAAATCCATTGAAGTTAAATGAAGGAGCGTATTTGATGAGAGAATGAAAGAGGTGTTGTCGATCGGCTTTGAGAGGAAATTAAGGACCTGGAATGAGATGATCGAATGATTGATCGATGGTGAAGAGCTCCGAGAGAAAGAAGCCAAGGATGACGGTGAAGTGATAGACGAAGGAGAAATTGGTGGTGAAGAGCGATTATGACGGATCCGATTCTGACAATGATGAGAACAGAGAAGGGCCGGCAGTGATGGTGGTGTTTCGATGGGTGGTGGAGAGAGGAAACTCCCACGACGGTGGTAGTCTAGAGAAGTGGTGACGGTAGTGTTCTCCGGTCCTTCTCCGTTCCCAAAATGGGCCTCCAAAGTGAAGGTCCAAGTCGTGGCTCCCAGCTCTCTCTTAGGTTCAAAAATCTCTAGGCCCTAGTTCCCGTTCAATGTTGCGGCTTCTCCTATAGTGGTGGAAGGATTTGCCGACGATGGTGGTTGATGAAGATCGGAGGAGGAACGATGCTGGTGATGTTCAGTCGTCTTTCCTCCTTTCACTCTTCCCAAGTTGAGCTCACTATAAACTCTTCTCAGGTTGCCGTTGTTGATTTGAGGCGCCAAAAGCATATGTTCGATATCGATGCGGGCATGGGATGAAGAAGAATTCAAGTTTTAACCAGAGCTGGGCCCATTTAGTGCAAAGAAAATATTTTGGTAGAGGGAAGGTAAGGCCTGTTTGAAATAAAAAATATTTGGGTGGAAAAATATTTATAGCGCTTTCATTTTTTCTTGAACATGACTTTTTAATAACAAGTCGAAATCAAACATAAGATTTAAATTATCCAGGTTAAATTTACACATTTTAAATTAAAATTAAACACTCTAAATAAATAGTAGTTTGAGAATTGAGGGGATTTAAAATTTGAACACCATCAACACTGATGCATGGCACTTGCAAACAAAAGGTCAATGAATCAGATGGAATAAATTTCCTCACAAATACGTGACAGGCAAGGTCCATTTATATTAAATGATTGTTGTTGGCATGAATGATGTATATTTCAAGGTTAACAATGATACAAAAATTTAATAATTTAATATTTTGCATAATATCCTTACAATCTTATAATTAGTTGTAAAGTTTTAAATGATGAAGATTAAAATAAAAATCAAGGAAAAACATCCAATGAACTGATTCAACTTCAGCAAGAATAGAGTTTTAGCTGGTATATGTCTCGTGTGTGGCATAAAATTTAAGGAATGAGTTATACTGTTCATAGATTAAGAATAGTTAAATTGGGCTCTCTGTCCTACCTAACACTCCTTGCACTGATGGATGAGGTTGAGTTTTGACATCCTTCAAGAATCGCTAGGATCATGGGTATCTTGTATCATACTAACAAATGATACAAGAAGTTTGAGTATAAGAGTTGGTTTTGTACAAGGAATTTGGAGTGGAGGGGAGGGATTTAGCTACCCTCCCCTTGATGGGTTTTCTAAAATTTTTAGAAAGGAACCCTCCCCTCCAAAAATGGAGGAAGGATTTGGAGGGGAGGGTAATGTTTCGCATTGTTTTGACTAATGTACCTATGCTTATTTTTAATATTCATAAACTACCTTTTTTATACGTTGAAAAAAGCTAACCTCTATAAGTCCTTTGTGGTGTAGAAATTTATGGATATAGCTCGTCCTCTGTTCTCTTCATTTTTGTCGGCAACCATCCTATGTCACCGTTCTCCCTTGAACATGACTGGCTTTCATTACTCTCCTCTCCTTCTTTGCTTTTTCCGCGTGGCACTGCAACCTAAAATCGCTCAAGAGGCTTCGGCTTCAGCATTTTCTTTAATCCATTCATTGGCCCACTCCCTTCTCAATACCCCTAATCCAATCACAACATACAAGATTTTGTAAGGCATATTTTGATATTACTATTCATCATATATAGTATCTTCAATGATATTCTTGGTCTATCTCAGATAACATATATTGACTCCGAATTAATTACCACACTTCTAAGTAAGAAACTAAAGAACATAGCTGTTTCTATGCATTGAGTAGTCTGAATTGCAATTCTCAATATGATTATTAAATTATTTAGAGTAAAATACTCTGACTATCATTCCGTTTTGTCCTAATTACACTGACATCATTTCTATTTTAAAATCATACACTTAGGTCCAAACCGTTAACTCCATAAAGAATATTCCAAAAAAATTCTATAAAAATATTTTTTAATTAAAATTTACATTAAATGATATTTTATTTACTAATTTTCCCTTCATCATATCAAATCCCTAATTTATTTTTGAATGTTTGCAAACTTCAGAAAAAATCAATGTCCCGTGATGAATTATTCATATAATATCTTGAAATTATATTATTCAAATTATACGATAGCAAAAATATGTGTTTGAAATATGTTTTTATCTGTTCAAAAAAACCCACAAAACAAACACATTTCAATAAATATGATGAGATATTAATATTATAAATTTTATAATATAATCAAAATTAATAAATTTTATAACATATTAGAAATTTAGAAAATATATATTAGAATTAGTTTTTGGTTGTATAATTATTTTTTGACAATTATAAATGTTTAAATAATTCTTTTATTAAAGAGGGCTATTTTGGTTTTAAAAAAAGCTTAAGAGTTAAACTTAACAGTCTACTAACAGTTGGATGGATGTAAAAGGAATCTTGAAAATACAAGAAAGGATTGTGTAACATATGTTTTGATTTCAATGGGAGGTTTATATAAGTTTTCAAGGTAGATGGGAGGTCTATATAATTAAGGCATAATAGAAGGGTTGTTAGAGTATTTTACTCAATTATTTATAATCAATTACAACTAGGGTTAAATGCCATTTTTGCCCCAGAAGTATATATGTAGGGCCAATGTTGCCCCGGAAGTTTTTTGGGTAGCAATTTTGCCCCGGAAGAATGAAATCTAGAGCAATATCGTCCTCTTCGAATGGAGACTCCAATTGACATTTGCCACGCAAGCAAAATAGACACGGAGGATGTCAAGATGGATTAGAGATGTTGGAGTCATTGCTCTTTTAGGTTTCTTCAATGTTCTCTCTGACGGTGATTGAGTAAGGTGAGAAATATTGATGGGTTGCATTTAAATGCCACTGAACCCATTTAAATGCCATTTAAAAGAGGAAGAGGAGGGTTGTGTGACAAACCAAAGGAGAAGGCATGGTGGACTTGGCGTCGGCCACTTCGACAAACAGAAGTAGGAGGAGGGTTGCTGTTATGCTCCGTCAGGGTAATGAGGTTCAGAGTGATGGTTTGCTGAGGGCATGTTATTGTGAGTTGTCAGCTCCTCTTTGTACTTCTTGGACAGAGTTGAACCTAGGGAGGAGGTTCTATGGTTGTATTAATTACCAATAGATATGTATTATTTTTCCTATGTTTCAAATGTTTTATTTGTAGTTTATTGTTGATGAGGTTCTAATTGCAAAGTAGTAAATGTACAGTATGGATGAGGATTTTTCCAATGCCATGGTGAAGAAATGGGTGAGAGGTTAACACATGTGATAAATGAGTTGTAGGGTATGTGGAAGGCTATTTGATGAGAATATGAATCATAGAGTAAAAGGGGAGAATGGAGCTGCTAATGTTCAAGCAAAAGTTGATGCCATATATGTGCAGATGATAAAGACGGAGAGGAGAATGAGGCTGGTGTTTTGTGCTTTGGTGCTAACATGGGTGTTATTTTTAGCTTTCATTTTGGGTTAAATGATGATTAATAAGTGATGTTTATCTTTGTTGGATTTCATGTTTTAGTTGTTGAATGATTTTAATTGTTGAAGTTGTTAGATATGATTATTTTTGGTGATGTCTAATATAGATGCCAAATATTTAGATACCAAATATTTCATGTTTGTACAAAGTTTGTACAATGTATTTACCTGCTACATTGACTAACTACTATATTTAATGTGAAATATCTTATAAATTAGTCAAGCAAAGAAAGAAGATATCTAGTTGGGTTATGAAATAATGATCATCAAGAGGAAAAATAAGAAGAAAGAGATTGAAGAAAGAAGAACTTGTAAGATCTAATGAGAATGTCAAGATTCAAGCTCTTAGAAGTGATACCGAAGGTTTCTATGATAAAATGGAGGTTAGAATAGGTCAATTAAAAGCTAAGATAACTTATATGGAAGTTATGAAACTTCTATAAGGTAATCACTTGAGTAATGACTCTCTACGAAGTTTTGGAAGGCATCACTCGAGTGATTGCCCTAATCACTTGAATGACCACTTGAGTGATGAGTATTCTATTGTGCTCTGTTTTCGTTTAGCATGATAAAGGTTTGGTATTTTGGACATATCTCTTAAACCACATATCTGATTGAGCTAAAACTTATTTCATATCAAACTAGACTACTAATGCATCACATAGACACCAAGATCAAGCTCAAAGGAGTTCATATGAGAGAGGTATAAGTTTTAAAAGATGACACACAAAAATCACTATTGTATTCCAAAATAGGTTCGGTATTTTGGACATAACTCTCAAACTACATGTCCGATTGAGATGAAACTAGTGGCATATGAAACTAAACTTAAAAAGCTTTCTATGGATAGGTCATGAGTCATATTTGGAGTTATATTCGAAGCGGTATGCCTTCTAAAGTTGACATTTGTGAATTCAAACATTGTCTGGTGCTGTAGTCACTATTTAGATCATAACTTTCAGAATACAATAAGTTTGGAGTTGATTCTTGTTGCATTGGAATGTAGACAGTGAGAGCTTTCAGATGATAGGAAATTTGCCATATTTGGATTTAGAATAGGTAGATTACTAGAGTGACCACTCGAGTGATGACTTGAGATCACTCGAGTACCATCACTCGAGTAACCACTTGAGTGATGTAATAGTGATATTCTCTGTCAAGTTCTAGAAGGGATCACGCGAGTGATGTGTCCAACAACGTTCCGTAGCTTCTGAAAATCATTGGAATTATAGTGTAAGTTATTCCTCTTGCTTCTAATCACTCTAACACTTCATTGTATTAGTCTTGAAAGTATTTCTCCAAGAAAACAATGAGAAGATCATGTGAAGAGCAGAAAAGCTACTTTACTAGAGTGGAGCATCCACCGAACGTAATGAATAGTTTTTCAAATATGAAGAGCGGTCAAACGAATCAATGGGATTTAATAGATAGGTTGAAATACTCGCAATAGTCATATCCTACTCAACTGTAAATATAGGAGATTCAAGCAGAGAGCAATAACACCAAAATGCTAAGATCATGAATCATCTACTTCTACCCTAATACTCTCTGTTTATCTAGCTTTGATATCATTTACCTTAGAGAAAGAGAGATTGTTTGTATTATACTTCAGTGATTATCATGTCCATTATGTGAGAGAGTCTGTAAACACTTTCAATTGTATTTCTCAATTGATCTCAAGGTAGAGGGACCTTGAGAGGGTTGATTTCTTTATAGAGAAACTATAGAGAAAATTCCTTGTAAGACTTTCTGCTCGTAAGACTTACAAGGTGCAAGCAGTAGAAAACGTTGATGCTCGTAAGACTTACAGAGGTATAAGCAGGAGATGTAATATCCCGAATTTTGGGATTAAAGGCTTGAGAATAAGCTGAAATCAAGTGGACTGCTAAGTCCTAGTTTAGCAAGAGTCCCAAGAATGAGGATTTGCTGCCAGTGTATTTTTCCAGCATGATAGTCTAGTTGTGTGACATTTTTAAGTAGGCAAATGATGTCAATGCCTATGATATTTTTAAGTATGAAAGTAGACTTATTAAGCTTTAATTTGATAGGTCATATAAGTCATTTGGAGCTATACACAAAGAATTATATATTTTCAAAGTTAGCCCAGTAAAACTGGCGAATTTAGTGGCAGCGTCCAAAAACAATAATTCTGGGAATTGTGAGCTTCCATTTGACTAAAGGCTATATTTTTTCTTAAAAATGGACTTAATAAGGGTCACATAGCCTTTGAAACTACAAAATTGGACATTTGACAAATAGTTATGAATTTTCAAAGTTTGATGAAAATTCTGTCTAATTTTCCTGCAAGTGCGAAAATGGAAATAACTATAAGGGCAAAATGGTCATTTGACCAATAAAGCAAGCATCCATTTATTTACCTTTAATTGGGATAAATGTTGGCTGAAGTAGGGAGACTAAAATGGTTAACCAAACTAATTATGGTAACTAATTAGTTACTTACTTTTTGAAGGAACCATAAGATCTTGACACTTGGCACATTGTGGGCTAGGTATTTTGTTTAACTGAAGATAATTATCCAACACTCCCTGTCTCCTCTAAATTTCTTCTAGCTACCCAAAAATAGAGGGAAAAATGAGAAAAAACATAAGAAAATGGAAGAGGAAAGAGAAAGAGTGAATAGTGGAAATTTATGTGTTCTGGAGCCGATTTCACCTCTGATTCAGCATTTCCAGCTTCCAGAGTCTTTTCTAACGTTGTTCCTCTCATAGAGAGCAAAATTTCTATGGTCTTGGATTTTTCAATCAAAGGTATTTGACTCTATCAACTCAGAGGAGGTGTTGCTGGAATCAAGAACGAATCACATATTCGAGTTCCGACAAGTGTATTCTTCGATTTGAACTGAATATTTTGTGATTTTGGTGTGTATTTCTGGAGATGTTCAAACCCTCAATTTGAGCCAGAGGGAGCCTTTTAAGGTTTTATGTTTCTATGATGGTGATTATGAGGTTAAAAGAGGTTTTATGATAATTTTGTAAGTTGTGTTCAAATTGTTAGAATCCAAGTTTTGATGTTAACAAAAGGTGATTGTGTGTTTTGGTAAGAAACTCATGTTTTGGAAGTATAAACTGTAACCCCCTGACTTTAGCCACGTAATTATAATTTGATAATGCATAATTAAATCGAATTAGAGACCATCGGATGATTTAAACTCATTTTTAATTGCTGTCTCACAGCATGATTTTGGCAAAATCTTTAAAATCTTTTTCCTGTCCTGGTCTCAATTTCCAATGTTCGGATATAATTACCTGTGCAGTTAATATACATTCAATCATATTAGAGTGTATAATCAAATCCCCGGCAACTCCCGGGTTCTATACATATATAAACTGAGGTTTATAAGTATCCACTAGGGGATTACACAACCAAAATCGAATATAATATTCCTAATTCAAAATATACAGTAATCCCGAGTTCAAAATGAATAACCAATGTTCCCAATTCAACTACATACCCCTAAGGGTCCTAATTGCTTCGGGTTAGCCTCTTCTCTTTTGAGCCACACGCCCTGTCTGAAATGTTTAGTCATAGGAAAGAATGAGATTCGAGAGAATCTCAGTAGTAACAAACCACTCACACAATGCATAAGTACAAAGCATATATATAAATCACAACCAGCAACAGCAGCAGCAATCTCAAAGATACATGGTTTTCACTACAAACGACAGCACTCACGGCTGCATTTACAATATGACAGCTCTCGCTGTAATCATAATCACGACAGCTTACGCTGTAATCACAATAACGACAGCTTGCTCTGTAAACGACAGCTATCACCAGCTGTAATGGCAGCAGCATCAAAGAATCATCACAGAACAGTGATAACACACACATACAGAGCATTACACAACGTATAAGAGAGAGAGTCACTACCTGATCCTTTCCTGACGTCCTTCAGCACTGCAGGCTCACGAGGATAGCAAATATCAAATCCTGTAACCAAGTTAGGGACAACCCGTCAATCTCTTTTCCAAGTTCTTAGTTCTCTAATATTTTAAGTTGGTTATCATTTGAACTCTTTAGGTGACTTTTTTAAGTCTAAACATATGCCTAAAGGGTTAGGAGAAACTACCCTGAAGACCCTCCTTCTTGGAAGAATTTCTGAATTCTGGGCTGGCTCACTCGAGTGAAAGGAGTCTCACTCGAGTGACACCCCCCGCCAGCACTCAAGCACAAGCGAGTGAACCTCAGAAAGTGTTTGCCCGAGAGCAAACTTTGATACAATCATCACTCTCACTCGAGCACAAGAGGCTCCACTCAAGCAACGACCTCAGGTGCACCCGAGCACCAAGGAATTGAGAGCCCTCAAGTGACTACCCGAGAGTAACCCATCCTTCCAACCACAAGTGTACTCGAGCACGCCCTTGCTTACTCGAGCATGTTCATACCTCACTCGAGCATGTTCATATTTCACTCGCAAGTCAGGAAGCATGCTTGTGGTTTCTGCCTGAAGACCTTCCCAACTACCCAGAATTTCACATCGTGCTCGAGTGAGTTCCTCCCTCACTCGAGTGATGTGTATCAGATGCCAAAACGCAGAACTGATATGGTTTTTCCTAGAATTAACCAATTGAACTCCAATGGTCCTATAACTCATACCACAACTCCTTCTTACTTGTTTTAACATCAAGAACCCATTGGTAAACCCAAAACAACCAATTCTTACTCAAACAACAAAATCTCATCTCTAGACCACAAATTCATCAAAACCACAATTTAACAAACTTCCTCTTCTCAAATCCAAATAAAAACCATTGACATTCATACACTATTTAGCATCTATTCTACCATCAAACTCTACCCAATTCATATCTTCTACATCTCAAGAAATCAGGGCATAAATCCAGAATTTGCAAAACTTAACCAAATGTCATAACATTTGCATCAAACTTCATCAAAAACTCACCTCTTAAACTTGTTGAAATCAGAACTTTGATTCCTCAACTTTCAAATTCCCTCAATTTGCCACACACCACAAATCAAAAGTCTGAAAACATGGAAATAAAGCTCTTGAATTCTTGTTCAACATTAATGAAAGACACTTGAGCATATGAAGGCTTTAACTTACCAAAACTCAAGCTTTTCTCTTTCTCTTTCCTTAGCTTGTTCAGCGAAAAATAGAGGAGGATGAGAGAGAAAAATGAGATATTGAAGATGATGATTTCATTCCCCATTTCCATGCACTTAGCTGACTTGCAAGGGAGAGAGAATGAGTTTGAAAACTTTGACCTCAACCATGGTCCATATCTTGACACTTGGCACCATCTTATTCTCCCTACTATGATTTCACATACATTTGCATGCACAAGATTCCACCTCTTGGTCTTTCAATCTTAGCCATTAATCTTGATTACCAAGGAGTGTTCTCATTGGCATCTAACCAGTTGGTCGGTAATTTACCGTTTCGCCCCTGATTATCACAATACACAATATATATACTTCAAAAGTGCTCAATTAATACTAATTACATCACTTTGAAGTTATTAATCCTTGGTTACAATCCAGGATATTACATAAACATTGATTCAAAATATTACTAGATGCATTTCACAAAGTTTAGAGGATAATACTGTGATTTTAACTGATGCACTCGAGTACTAGAGCTTGCACTCGAGTAAGAAGTAGTTTTTCACTTGAGCACAACAAGTGTGGGACTGAATGTTTTTTTACAAAAGCAGTCTTCTAGCTGAAAATTATAAGACTACTCAAATGATGAGCCTAGCACTTGAGTGATGATCTAATTTACACTTGAGTATGGAGGCATACTCGTGCAAGTGTTTGATAAAGAGTAAAGTCAAAGACATGAAATGGTAGTTGCACTCGAGCACGGACTCAATACTAGAGTGAGAGCCTTAAGCTCACTCAAGTCCTGTAAGTATGGTACAGGAAGTGTTTACCTGAGAGCAAGGAAGAGCTGAAAGTAAGAAAAGACACTTCCTCAAATATTACTGTAAGTGATGAGCA
Organism: Inga laurina; assembly: GCA_963855925.1. Taxonomy (NCBI): domain Eukaryota; kingdom Viridiplantae; phylum Streptophyta; class Magnoliopsida; order Fabales; family Fabaceae; genus Inga; species Inga laurina. Next base: position 38,249,762 of record OY979708.1, read on the forward strand.
TAAGGCTGACCAAATGCGAGGAAATGCTGATGCACTCGAGTGAGCATCTCAGTACTTGAGTGAGGTCCCATATCATCTGTAAGTGCAATATCTCACTCTTGCAAAATTTGGTGCGAGTGCTATCCATAAGCGAAGCCTGAAGCTTACAAACAATGGTGCACTTGAGTGAGACATTGTCACTCGAGTAGGGACCCATATCACCTGCAAGTGTAAAATCAAACTCTTGAAAAATATGTTGCAAGTATTATCTAGAGGTGTGAGTCTATAGTGTAAAATACACATGCACTCGAGTGAGACAAGATGTACTTGAGTGATGACCCACAACACTCGCAAGTGAGAAAATGTACTCTTGCTTTTTTGCATGGAAGTGCAACTCAAAAGCTGAAGCAGAAGAGGAAATATGAAGTTGTACTCGAGTGAGGCACTGTCAAAAACCAAAAAGCAACAGACTTACAATGATAAATTCGAACATAGTTAAATGTTATTTATTCATTTTACTTTCACTTGTTATTGTTATTTAACATCATTTAACATATACTTCAAGTGTGAAACAGGAGTTTGATCATTTGAATCAGAGATGCACAGAGAAAGTCAAACAACGATGGATAAAATCATTACGACAACTAAGCACGTACCTACCACGATATGTTATTCAGAGATTTCAAACGTATGTATGCCATTCCATAGTAAAACGCTCCGCTCCACAATGACTATTATTCAACGGACAAAATCAATTGACTATAAATACATAATTTCAGACACCATCAAGAAAATGAATTTAGAACAAGAATATACCCAAGAAAATTCTCGAGTCTCTGTTATTCATATTTTCTCTATATTTATATTGTACTTTAGTGTTTATTATATTGGCTCTGTAAGAGAATCTATATACATTTCAAATCATATTTTCATTTGATCTCAAGGTACAGGGACCTTAAGAGGGTATATATCCTTAAGAGAGAAGCAGTTGAGAGAGTTCCTAGGAGTACTTTCTGCTCGTAAGACTTACAATGTACAAGCAGGAGAGAACGTTGCTGCTCGTAAGACTTACAAGGGTGTAAGCAGGAGAGAACGTTGCTGCTCTTGGGTGTAAGCAAGAGAGAAAGGTTATAGGATTGTTTCTGCATATAAGACTTGTCGTAAGGGGGAGAGAAAATTCTAGGTATTAGAATATTTTTGCTTGTATTCCATACAAGGATGATTGTTATCTTGTGGCATTCCGAGAGCCCATTGAATCTTGGAAGAATAGTGAAAATCTCAGTAGGTCTTGATCTCTGAGGACTGGACACAGGCTTGGATTTTGAACCGAGCTAGTATAACTCTCTGTGTGCTAATCCTCTCAACTCTACTCTATCTACAATAATTTTCATATCACCAAATCAATAAAAAAATTTATCACATAACCCAATTCACCCCCTCTTGGGTGAAGCTTGCCTCTTCCATTTGGTATCAGAGTAAGGTCTTCTTCGAAGAGCCCAACAGCTTGAGAAGAATCCAGTAAATGGCAACAATAGGTGAGAACATCCTTCCAAATGGAGCTTCTATCACTAGACCTCCTGGTTTTGCTGGAAAACTAAGTTCAGAGTGTTCATGATGACTAACGAATACAGTCTATGGAATATGATTCAAGATGGTGACTACGTTCTAAAGAAGAAAATTGAAGATAGAGTCGTACAAAAGAGCCCAGAGGAGTTTGACTACAATGACAAAAGGTTGTAATATTAAACAATAAAGCTATTTTAATGATACAAAGTGCCCTAAGTCAAAGAGAATGTTTTTGAATATGCACACTACCAACAGCCAAAGACATGTGGGATGCTCTTGAGATAGCTCACAAAGGTACATCTAGAATCAAAGAAAATAGAGTCAATACTCTAATTACAGAGTATGATATGTTTCGGATGAAACCTAGAGAAAGAATCTTATAATTTGAACTCAGATATACTTTTCTTGTTAATCAATTATCGACACTTGGAAAAACATTTGATCAAAATTCCCAAATAAGAAAGATCCTTAACGTTCTTATGAAAGAATGGGAAGTAAAGGTGACATCTGTTGAAGAAGCCAAAAGAGAGCCAATAAGATCCATAGATGCACTCTTTGGTAGCCTTTTTGAGTATGAAGGAAAGTTAAAGTTAAAAAAGGAACTAGAAGAGTTCAATGATAAAAAGAAAAGAGGAGTCACTCTCAAAGCTATCAAGGAAGCCAATTCTTCAAAGAATGAAGACATCCCTGATGATGATGATATGGGAATAATCGTGAGGAAATTCAAGAAGTTCTATAGAAGAGGCCAAAAGAATTTTAAGAATTACCAAGGTGGACCAAGCAAGAAGGAAAACAAGGAGCAATAGATAGTATGCTATGAATTTGGAAAGCCTAGACATATCAAATCTGAATGCTTCAAAAGAAAAGACAAGAAGAAGAAGAAGAAAAAGAAAGCACGCATATCATCCATATGGGCTAATAGCTCGTCAGATGAAGAAAGCAATAACGACGAAGTTGTAAATCTATGCTTGGTGGCCAAGAAAGAAGAATCAGACTTTAAGGTAAGTGACTCTGAACCTACTTATGACGAGTTATTATCTGAATATAATGCATTGCATACTAAATTCACCAAGGTAGCTAAAGAAATGGTTAGTCATAAGAAGAAAATAAAGGAGTTAGAAAGTACTGTCATATCATCATGTGTATTGTGTGAAGAAAAAGACAAGAAAATAAGTGATTTAATAAAAACATTAGAAAGATTTACTAAAGGAAGTGAAACTCTTAAAGTAATTTTAAAATCACAAAGAGTCTCTTTTGATAAATCTGGAATTGGATATAAGTCTGATCAGGATAAAAACAAAGGGAGGAAGAAAAAGGGCAGTAAGACATATCTAAGATATTTTAAAAACTCTGTGCACACATCAAATCCTTTTGCATCATGTAGTTATCGTAATAGGAAAGGCTATTATGCTTTATCTTGTCATTTTAAAAGGGGAAAGGTCATTAGTTCATACAAATGGGTTCCAAAAGGGACACATGTATCAAAAGTAATTCACACTAACCATGAAGGACCCAAGAAAGTGTGGATACTTAAAGCTTGATCATATTACTCTAGGTATGTCTCAAAGCATCACATGCAAACAAGTGGTATATTGATAGTGGATGCTCAAGACACATGACTAGAGACAGAGATAAGTTTACCATACTAGAAACTAGAGAAGGAGCTAAGGTAACTTTTGGAGGTAACCAATCTAGATGCATTGCTGGAATTGGTGAAGTGGGGAAATCCGATGGTGTTCAAATGAATGATGTATATTACGTGGAAGGATTATGCCACAACCTCCTAAGTGTGAGTCAAAGTACTGACAAAGATAACTAGTTGATCTTTGATTCTGAAGAATGCTTGATAATAAACAAGAAGGATATATCGTTTAACAAAGAATCCATCAAAGCAAAGATATGAGCTCAAAGGGATGGTAATTGTTATACCATTGATTTAAATTCAAATTCTTTTGAAAATTGTTTTCTTAGCAAATCAGAGGAGAGTTGGTTATGGGATAAGTGTCTGGCTCATGTTAATATGAACCAACTTGACATACTGATTAGAAAAGATTTAGTTGTTGGTCTTCCTAAACTTAAATTCAAAGATGACATGATTTGTGATGCATGTCAAAAAGGAAAACAAACTAAATCTTCTTTGAAAATAAAGTATGAGATTTTTACTTTCAAGCCTTTACAATTACTTCATATGGATTTGGTAGGTCCAACGAGAGTAAAATGTTTTAGAGGAAATCTATATACCTTAGTAATTGTCGATGATTTTACAAGGTTTACATGGACTATATTTATTACTTCAAAATATGAAACATTTATTGAATTTATTATGTTTGCTATGAAGGTCCAAAATAAGAAAGATATTTCTATTATCTTTATCAGGACAGATCATAAAGGAGAATTTGATAATCAACTCTTTGAAGACTTCTACAACAACGAGAGAATAGGTCACAACTTCTTTGCACCTAGAACGCCTCAGCAGAATGGAGTAGTAGAAAGGAAGAATAGAGTCCTCACAAAAATGGCATGGGCAATACTTAATGAAAAAAAATGTCACAAGTGTTCTGGGTAGATGCAATGAGAACTGCATGATATATCTCAAATAGAGCATATATTCGCAAGTTACTTGGAAGACACCATATGAACTCTACAAAGGGATAAAGCCAAATCTTGCTCATCTACATATCTTCGGATGCAAGTTCTTCATTCACAACAATGGTAAAAAAAACTTGGGTAAATTTGATTCAAAGTCTGATGAAGGTTTATTTCTAGGATATTCTAATAGAAGTAAAGCATATAGAGTTTTTAATAAAAGAACATGTACTGTTGAAGAGTCCATTCATGTTGTGTTTGATGAATTTGATTCCTAGATAAAGTCTTTTGTTGAAGAAGAAATGGATTTGATAAAGAAAAACAAAACTATTTCAAATCAAAATGATTTTGAAACAAATGATCTTAAAAATGAAAAAGGTGTCAATGATCATGCTCAACCAAAAGCATGGAGACATATTAAATATCATCCAATTCATCAAGTAATTGGAGATATTCACGAAGGTGTCAAAATTGTAAATAGAATTCTTAATGAAGTAACATTTTCTGCTTTTATTTTTGAGATTGAACTTTCTAATATTGAAGAAGCATTGTCTAACAATGATTGGATGATTGTTATGCAAGAAGAATTAAATCAATTTCAAAGGAATCAAGTTTGGGATTTGGTACCTTGACCTAAATATCACTCGGTTATAGGAACGAAATGGGTTTTCAAAAACAAACTTGATGAATCCACAATTATTGTGAGAAACAAGGCAAGGTTGGTTGCCAAAGGCTATAATCAAGAAGAAGGTATTGACTATGAGGAAACATATGCTCTAGTGGCAAGATTGGAAGCAATATAAGTACTCTTAGCCTTTGCTTGCATTAAAGGTTTTAAACTTTATCAAATAGATGTGAAAAGTGCTTTTCTAAATGGTTATATTATGGAGGAAGTATATGTAGAACAACCTTCTAGTTTTGAAGATGAAACAAAGCCTCAAACTTAAGAAAGCTTTGTATGGTTTGAAACAAGCACCTAGAGTTTGGTATGAAAGGTTAAGCAAACTTCTTCTTGATCAAAACTTTGTTAGAGGAAAAGTAGATACAACACTCTTCATCAAACATAGCAAAAATGATCTTCTAATTGTTCAAATTTATGTTGATGATATTATCTTCGGTGCTACTAACGAATCTCTTTATCTAGAATTTTTCAAGCTTATGCAGAGAGAGTTTGAAATGTCCATGATGGGAGAATTAAATTTCTTTCTCGGACTTCAAATCAAGCAACAGAGAAATGGGATATTTATATCTCAAACCAAATATTTGAGGGAGTTATTGAAGAAGTATGGAATGGAAAATGCCAATGGAGCTGACACTCTAATAAGCTCTACTACACTGCTGGATGCTAACGTAAAAGGCCCTGATTTCAACATCACTAAATATAGAGGAATGATTGGTTCATTACTCTATCTAACAGCAAGCAGGCTGGATATACAATTCAGTATGGGAATGTGTGCATGGTATTGATATGCTCCTAAGGAGTCACATGCAGAAACTGTAAAAAGAATCTTTACATACCTAGGAGATACTGCAGAATTTGACTTATGGTATCCAAAATGATGAAATGAATATTTGATGGCCTATTCAGATTTAGATCACAGAGGATATAAAACTAACAGAAAAGGTACCAGTGGACAATGTCAATTCCTTAGAGGTTCTCTGGTATTATGGTTTAGCAAGAATCAGAACACAGTGTCATTATCTTCCACATAAGCTAAATATATAGCTGCAACAAGCTGTTGTTCTCAAGTACTATGGTTGAAGCAACAACTTCAAGATTTAGAAATATACTTGAAGGAAATACCAATTTACTGTGACAACACCAGCACAATTAGCTTGGCCAAGAACCTGTACAACATTCAAGAACCCAGCACATTGTGCATGACTTCACTCTCGATCATGTACAGAAGAAAGATGTCAAAGTAGAATCATTCCTACTTTTCTTCAACTCGCCGATTTGTTCACAAAGCCAATTGCCAAAGAATAATTTTTATACATACGAAGAGAATTGGGAATGGTTAATCCTAATGAATTGTAAGATTTTATTGTTAATTATTATGTTTAATATGTGTTTTGATGATTATCCTACTAACTTAGGCATCAAAGAATGTTAAAAGATGTTTTGCAGGATTGCACCTCAAGTGTATTGTGCATGATTCGAGTGCAAACTGTTAGATCTCATGTTTTGATGATAACAAAGAATGACATGAAAAAGATTTAATAAACAAATAAGTTTGAACAAATTAATGACAAGAAAAATCATCTCTTGAAGTAAGTATTGGAGTAATGAAGAAAGGCCAAGAGAAAAAGATGAGAAACTTGATCAGTGGCAAGTTTTCTAAAGGGTTACTCGAGTAGGTACTCGAGTAATGGACTGAAACTTGAAGTAACCTGAGTCGACCTTCAAGTAACCTGCCAACGATACTCGAGTAAATACTCGAGTAATAAGGTAAAAGTTTTCAAGTTGCTCCCAGCCTGCCAACGTTACTCGAGCAGCTACTCGAGTAACCAGGTAATTCACTTGGAGTTGCTCTCGGCCTGCCAACGTTACTTGAGTAAGTACTTGAGTAACCATGTAAAAGACTTCCAGTTGCTCTCGGCCTACCAATGATACTCGAGTCTGTACTCGAGTTACTCTGTTTCAAGAAATGTGTTGCTCTCGGCATTTTGAACCCTGCCAACGTTACTCGAGGAGCTACTCAAGTAACCCACTGTGGTAAGCAAAACCTGAAGGTAGTACTCAAATAACATGAAATGTTTTTCTCACCCTTCACTTCCAGTTACTACTCGAGTATGCAGAATTACTTAGAAGAAAAACTTTAAGTCACTACTCGAGTATGCAGAGTTAATTGGAAGAGAACTTCAAGTCACTACCCGAGTAAGCTATGCAGAAAATTTATGTTTACTCGAGTAAGGACTCGAGTAACAAGGTAATCAAACTTGAAGTGCTCTCGGCCTTGAAATCCTACCAACATTACTGGAGTGAAGCATCAAGTAACCTAAAGTTTATTTGAAGGTTTACTCGAGTTTGTACTCGAGTAACTAATGAAGAAAAGTGTGCAATACCTTAGTAAATACCCGAGTAAACAGGTATTGCCAAAGGTTGAAATTTTGTTTACTTCATGCACTACCCAAGTAATGTTATGGTTGCTTATTGACTTGCAGTTTATGAAAGTTTTCCCGATGATACTCGAGTATGTACTCGAGTAAACTTAAATGAATACTCGAGTAACTACTCGAGTATGCAAGTCCAGAAATTTATAAATCATTCCAACGTTCATTGATTTGTTTCCTATATGATTAACCTTTCATTGTATTAGTATTCTTACCATATCCACAGATAAACAATGAAGAGATCTTACCAAATAAGGAAAGTCAAAAGCAACGTTCAAATGCCACCTACCACCACCTACCGCAAACGTATGTCTTTCAATTACTGGAAAAGTCAACAGTGGCTGTGCACGCTCCAACAGGCATGAAGAAATATGTTCCAACAATCATTACCAACGTATCTATATATATGGGAACATCCAAACAGAGAATAACAACAAGAACACACACACGAACGTATTACCAAGTTCATTACTCTGTTTTACATTATACTTGTAATTCTATGCTTCAGTGATTCTTATTCACTCTGTGAGAGAGATATTTCATTCAAACTCAATATTTGTTATTGAGGTAACTTAAGGTTGTGGAACCTTGAGTTGGGATTGGATTACAACTTGTAAGGGGGAGCGAGTGTCCAGGCAAAGGAACTTGCTTGTACTGAGGTGCCAAGAACCCACTGAATCTTGGAAGTTATAGTGAAGCTCTCAGAGAAGCTCTGAGGACTGGACGTAGGTCAAAGTGGTTGTGGTTGAACCAGTATAACTCTCGGTGTACACTTCGGTGATATTTCTCCTTACTCTTTATTGCTTTATATTCACCGTCAATTTTTTATTTGCAACAAAATTTTAGTATCACCCAATTCACCCCCTCTTGGGTGAAACGCTTGCTCTAACACAAACCACACTCACTCGAGCATAGAAGCTATCACTCGAGTCTACTTATTAATCAATATACTTTGCTTTTAGCTATGTAAAACAAGGATTAACAGAGTATGTAGAACTCTTATGGCATACCTGAGCACATCGAAAGTATTGATCCTCACTCGAGTGATAAAAGAGTTCACTCAAGTGATGGAAGAACATACCTGAGAGTGCAGCAAGAACACTCAAGCACCAAAAGAGACAAATGCTAAGATTAAGCTCCAAGCATGGTTTATTCAAGTGATCTTGGAGGACTTGAGTACAAAGGTGAAGATTATATCAAGATATACTCAGACTAGGTACGCATATACAAATTTTGTAAAATTTCTGCTACAGTACTCGAGCATAAAAATGGCTCACTCGAGTGCAGTATGAATAACACTCGAGCACTTAGGGTTATCACTCGAGTGTTGGGGCTTATATCAGACATGCAATATGTAATATCCCAAAAAGTGATTAAGGGCTAATGACTTAAGTGAATGTAATTATTGTTGAATAAACACTTTTGGAGAATGGGTGATGGGAATTTGGATGTTTTAATGATTCCAATTGCTTCTTTGTGAAAATTCATGCGGGGAGAGTGTTTATTGTGAAATTGGAACCATTGGGAATAATTGTGCAAAAGTTGGAAACTCTGTCCATTGAAACTCTGTACAGGGCAGTCGACTTGTATAGATGTTTTAAATAGGAAAATGGTGTCTAAAAATTCTGATATTTTCCAGTATTAAAGTGAACATGCCAAGATTCAAAATGGACATATAATTTGTGTCATTTCAATTTTTGAGCTAAGAGTTATGATTTTCCAAAGTTTGGGATGGAAACTGGAATCTGTTTTGGAGCAGTATGGACTTTTGTGCAATTCTGTATTTTTGAGGTTATTAAATGCAGTGATCCATATTTTTATAATAAATAGGACTTAAATAGCTTTCCATTGGCTTTGGGATCACCTCATTTTGATTTTTCTAGAATTAGTTATGATTTTTCAAAATTTGGGTAGAAATCTGCCAGAATTTTGTAAAAATCCGAAATTGATGGAAATTTAGTAAATAATTAGAAAATAATATTATATTATATTAAATCATCATCCACCTCCTCCATCAGCCCAAAAACGTGATATTCAGCTGCAACAAGAGAGAGAAGGTGTGAGAAATTCTAGAGAGAGAAGTAGAAGAGAACTTGTACGGTAAGTTGATTTCTTCGGTAAATCCTTACCTAATACGTATAACTCTGCTCCTAAGCTATTCTTCTATATTCTTCAAGGTTTGTGGAGCACAAATTTGGGTCTTCTAAGGCTAGGGTTTTCAGCCACCTTGAGGAAAAGCTAGTGAGAGCTTGAGGTAACTTCCAAACTTTCGTATAATGCTTATTCTGATTGCTGTGAGTAATTTAATCGGTGAAATTTTGCCGGATTGCCATTGGTTTTAAAGTTTGGAAATGATATGGCCTAGGGGTTATGCTGCCCAAATTGGGTCTTAATGTTAGTTGTAACCTAATGTAATGATTAATAAAGTGGTTAGGAGTAGAAAGGAACACGTTTACGGAGCCGAAACCGAAAAACACCGATTCTTCCCAAAGTATGCCAAGATTTTGGCCAGGGCTAGATCTGAGGGTTAGATTTGGATTTTCAATGATTTTATGGTTCCATTGAGTTCAGGAGTGAAAATTAGGTGGGGTTACAGTTGGTCACTTTTTCGGAAAAGACCGAAAAAACATAATTACGAAAACACCCCTAAAACCCTTAAAGTGGGGCTGCCAAGGGTAATGTTGTAATTTGGCATTGAATTTGATAATTTTGAGTTCGGAAATGGATTTCTTGGGCAAAAATATGTCAGAATAGCCCATGTCAAAATTTCGGAAAAGGTATAGTCGGACCGGGTACGGCCGGGCCGGGTCCCCGGGGGCATTTTTGTAAATTTTCATAATATGCTCAAATAACCCCCAGAAACACTATGGAAGTGTCTAAATTGTATTTTGGAATTGTAGGACCAAGTTGTGAGCCCAGTGGTTAGCACGTTTTACAATGCACACTAAAATGTGTATTTAAGATAGTACTTCCCAACCCTTTAGGCATATGTCTAGACTTCTAGTAGCCACCTAAAGAGTCCAAGTGATAACCAACTTTAAGTGTTCTGAATGTGAGAATTTGGAATAGAGAATAACTTGTCGTCTTTGACTTTGGTTTATAGGGTTCGACATTTGCCCTAATCGTAAGCAACCTGTGCCAGCGCGCGTCAGGAAAGAACAAGGTAGTGACTCCTTTCCCTTATACTATATGTGATACATGGTATGTTTGTTTGATCATTGTTTGTGAGTCTATCACCTGCGGCCCATCGGTGTTGACGGTGGGAGGATCGTGCCTTCGGGGCGGTGGAATCCGGGGGATGAGACTATGTGAAAGCCGTAAGGCTATATGTGAAAGCAAAAAGGCTATTTGTGAAACCTTCACCTGCGGCCCATCGGTGTTGACGGTGGGATGATCGTGCCTTCGGGGTGATGGAATACGGGGGATGAGATTATGTGATTATGTGCATATGTGGCAGCCTACGTGCTGTGCTTTATGTTGTGATGTTGCTTGATGATTTTCTTGCATGCTTTGTGATTACATGTGGTATGAGTGATTTGTTACTATTGGGATTCTTTTGAATCTCATTCTTTCCATTGACAAACCTTCAGACAAGGCAAGTGGCTCCAAGGGAAAGGAGACGACCAAGGGCGGATAAGGCTCCTTAGGGAGATTTATATTTTGGTGTTGGATATCATGTTTTGTTGGGAGATCACCGTATATCTTATAAATGTTGTTTTGGAGATAGTGATGTAATCCCCTAATGGGAATTTATAAACCTTTAGTTTATGTATGGAACTCGAGGGTTGCCAGGATTTTGTTGTACACTCTGATATGTAAATGTGATGTAACTGCATAGGGTAATTATATTCAAGTTGTGGAATTTGAGACCAGGGTAAGGCAGAATCTTTGAAAATATTTGTGAAAACCCTTCCATAAGGAAGGGATTGTAAATGAGTTTGATTATTATTGGTCTCTATTTCATTTTAAAATACGTATTTCGAATCATAATTACGAAAGGGGTTACACAATAGCTCAAACCGTCATACTTCCTCTTCTCACTAGAAAGTGTCACCTCACTTGAGAGTTACACCTCTTTACCACCGACTGTTGCCCACCGATTCAATACCTCCAAACTCTTCAATAAACCATTACACTCTTTAAATCCATTCTAAAATGCTTGATCACTACTTTTAAATCCCTCACTCTTACCCTAATTGAAGCAAATCCACCGAAAGTCATTCTTCAAGCTTTCACAGTATCTTGGATTCTCAATCCCATTTTGAATAATTCAAAATGGTTAGAACAAAGATTCCTCATGTCTCCCAGAAGTCTCCCACTCCTTCACCTCCTATCTCTGACACCAGTGAATCGGCAACTCCAACAGTATCTCCAACGCCAACTCTAACTCACACACCAACTCTGACTCCTCCACCTTCTCCAAAGCCCAAAGCAACTAAGAAAAAGGCAACCCCGGCTAAGAAGAAGCATCCTAAGCCATCGGTGGCTAATAAAGTGCAACCTCCACTGGAGAAAACAAAGGGGGTAGCATTGAAAGACCCAATTGTGACAAGGTCAAAGTCACAGTCTGAAGTGAAGGGAAAAAGAAAGATAACCGCCACAGAGGAACCTCAAGACTCCTCCTCTGATGTTTCCTTTAACATGCAACTTCGGGAAGTAATAGAGAAATCCAAATTGGATGCCTTTGTTGGCAAGATTGCCTCTCAAGCGGGTGCCTCGGGTTCTTATCATGTTGGCTAGTCCAGTCACCCTAGTTTACTATCAGGAGTGCCTTCCACTGTACATGCTTTGGAGGAAGAACAAGACACAATTTGTCCAGAAGGCTTCAATACTCAGGAACTGAAGCCATTTAACCAGAAGGTATATGATTCTGAGTTTACAAAAAGAAGTTTTTGCCCTGTGGTTTATGTGGATTTAGACTATCTGAGTAAGAATTGTAGCTTGGAGTTCTGACCATTTCTTAGATTCTATGATCCCTGGTTGAGTGTACACCTTTCTATTCACTTACTATTGTGAGAACCATTTACTACAATATGAAAGTCCACAACATTATGTATAGAGCAGGAGAAATGATAGAGGAAGGAATTTCCATTACTGTTAGAGGCCAACATATTATGATAACCCATTCTATCATCAACCACATCCTTGACTATGTTGTACCACTATCCAATCCTCCTACACTCTTTACTATTGAAGCTTTCCAAAAATTGAGGCCAGATGACCCTATAGGACCTCTCAACTTGAAACCTGTTGTTATGCCTGATTCAATTCATGCCATTCATTATATTATACCCAAAGCATAATCAACAAATCCAAAAATTATACCCACTTTTCCCAGAGAGATTACTATATGTTGGCTTCTTTCCTAACCTGCCAACAGAGAAATGTTGGTAAAGTTATCTTTGGTGAGATGAGAAGATTTCGATTTTATTTATCATGAACCACTACAATACCATATCCATAAACTATATCTCTCATTCTTCGGTACAACAAGGTTTGGTATTTGGAGGAAACTGAGAGGGTAAAAACCCCAAGGTTTGGCAAGACATAGTTGACACATATGGGGATCACTCTTCTAGTCAGTCAAACTAAGGCTGTCACACCCTACCCTCATCTACCTTCACTCAGGTAGGGCACTGGGCTTATGGGTCCTAGACCTCACCCAAGCTCAGAGTCTTGGCGTGGCCATGCAACGCACAAGGAATAACCCCGCCACTCTTGTGGGTTCCTTTCGCCTAGTTCAATGGTACCACATCTCATATGAAGCGCGTACTTATGCCTCAGGTCGCAGCTTTGAGATGTGGGGAGGCGAAAGGAACCCATAAGAGGGGTGGGGATATTCCTTGTGCATTACACCGCCACACCAAGACTCTGAGCTTGGGTGAGGTCTGGGACCCATAAGCCCGACACCCTGCCTGAGTGAGGGTGGATGAGGGTGGGGTGTGACAATAATAAGGCACCTTTTTATTTAAGGTAGCATATCAATATTCAAGGCCGGGCTCTCGCCATGTCCCCTCAACAATATTTAAGGCCAGGCTCATGCCACGTCCCCTCAACAATATTCAAGGCCAGGCTCATACTACGTCCCCTATTCAAGGCCGGGCTCACGCCACGTCCCCTTAACAATATTCAAGGCTAGGCTTACCGCCACGTCCCCTCGCTCATTCAATGATAAATACAAACAAGCAATGCATTACACATGATATAGGTTAAAGTGTCACTACCTTGGTCTTTCCATTCTTGAGTGGGCACAAGCCTTTTATGTTTCGGGCAAAAATCAAATCCTAAAGTCATAATTAAGGATGATACGTTATCACTTATTCCAATACTCAAATAACTTCACAACACTTAAATTTGGTTATTATTGATGTCCCTTAAGAAGCCTAAAATGCCTCTAACCAAAGCCCTAAAGGGTTGGAAGAACTATCCCGAAGATCCCCTTTTTGGAAGTGAAAGTACTGGTTTTTCACTGTTGCACTCGAGTGAAGAAGGCCTTACTCGAGTGATGGTACGGTTTACACCCGAGTATAGAAGTATACTCATGCAAGTATTTGGCTGAGAGCAACGATAGAAGCAAGAAATACTCGCTGCACTTGAGCACAGAAAGTAACACTCGAGTGATGGCCAATTGCTCACCCAAGTTCAAGAAAGTGAGGTGCAGAAAGTATTAACCCGAGAGCATAAGAATTTTTAACGAAGAGGAGCACTCGAACACTGGTCTTTGTACTCGAGTGAAGGCTAAATACCCGCGAGTGTTAAGACACACTCTTGCTCTTTAACCTTGAGTACTAACCCAAGATGAGAGTTCATGGTGTCAAATACACTTGTACTCAGGTGAGAAGAGGCTCACTCGAGTGAGAACTCAAAACACTTCGCAAATGAGGCAACACTCTTGCCTTACATATGGAAGTACAACGGAATACTGAAGGCAAAAAGAGGAAAAACACTATCGCATTCGAGTGAGACCCATCCTCACTCGAGTGATGCTTATCAGAACCCAAATTACAGCAGAGTTCACAGCACCTTCCAGATTTTTACCCAAATGTTTCCAATGGTCCCAAACTCTCAACCAAAGGAATCCCCATGTAAAATCACCCAAGAAACCCAATGGAAGTATCAAAATCACCAAATTCTTATTTATTACCATGCTTTGGTTTTTAGGCAACATTAAACACCAAAATCTCAAAATTACCAAACTTAACATTTCAACTTCTAATCCATTTCTATCTATCCAAAATTCATACCAAAACACTATATTCATGACAACAACATACCAAACCCCAATGACCCTTATTTTAGAAATTAAGCCAAAAATTCCAGAAATTCCAAACTAAAACAAATGCTGCAAAACTTAGATAGTGTTTCTCTTACTCACCTCTATAACTTTTCCAAAGGAGTTTCTTGATCCTCCAACTTCTAAATTTCCTTGAGGGCACAAACCAACACTAATGGGCAACTATAACCATAGAAATAAAGCTCTCAATACAAGAAACAAAGTTATAGAAAGGAATTTTGGCATTTGAGGTCATGTTCTTACCTTAAAGTGGAGCTTTTCTTCTTCTTTCCTTGGCCAAAAATGGCAGCATGAAAATAAGAGAGGAGAGAGAGAGAGAGAGGAAAGCTTGAAGAAGAAGGTGAAATGATCACACACACACTCCCATGCCTTGCTTCAACTGAAAAGGTGGGAGGGAAGAGAGAAAAATTATAAAAAATATAATATTGACCTTTCTCTTACTCTATCACTTCATCTTCACTTGCCACTTGCCACCATTGCATTGGTTCACATAAGATAAGTGACCATTTAGTTACACTTCTCATTTTTCTCTTAGCTAGAAATTGATTTCTCCATTAATCACTAACTATTTGCCCAATAATTCCATTCTTTCAATTTTTCTACTGATTATGACACAGTTATTTAAATTGCCACATAACACATAATAAATTCATCCTTAATTAACAAATACATTGTCATTAGTCATCATTAGCCCTTAATCAAATTTTAGGGCGTTACAAAGGTTACATCTCAACGAGAAGCCACACCATTGAGAGGTGATGAGGCTCAGTCCTCTACACAAGGTCCATCTCTACCCCCATTATTCCTAAGTGCATTACTACCAAACTATTTGGCCAATGTGATCAATCAAGCAGTGGCAGACCTGAAACGAGAATTGTTAAATGAGTATAAGAAGCTAGTAGATAAAATGGAATCTCAAGTCACAAAGTTGGTGGACAAGGCAAATACCAACTTTAACTTGATGTTTAAAGCTCAAGAAAATTAGTCGAGGAGAATTACTGAATTGGAGACCTATTTGTATACTCACCTTCCAACTGCTCAGATTGATATGCCTCTAGCTTCTACACCTACAACCACCGTTTCACCTTCTCAGACATAAACCCATGTACTCTTCACTTACATCTATCCCAAGACTGCCACCTTTTTCGATATCATAGTTGATCAGCAATCCCAGCCTAAAGCCTATGCTCCTTAGCCCTCATCTCCACCATTTGAGCTTGATCCTATTGATCTATCCACTGCCATGTTCTTGTATACTCCACCGCAGCCATCTGATATCACCTTTACTAGCCCCCTTCTGATGCTGAAAAAATGGGGGAGAAATAGTAGTGATGTATTTTGAGTTGTTTGCTTATGGGCTAGGTAGGGATAGTTTAAGGGTGAGCTTGGGTAGTTTCAATGTATTTTTGGATATTTTGATGTTTTGGCTGTGTTTAGGTTTATATGGGTGTATTTGGATATCATTTGGGTAGTTTTTGTTTTTCTGTTTACCAATGTACGTTACAAGTTTATCAATACATATGTGGCTATTTTCATGTTTCTTAAGCTTTCTGTTCAATCCTTATGGTATTACAACTTATCTTTGCCTTAAGTGTACATTGGAAACATTGCAGGAAGTTTTCAAAGTAAAGTGCAAAAATCTGAAAAATGATTCAAAACTTTAGTGAATATGCATTTGGAAAGAGTTTTCAAAAATCAAGTCTTTAAATCCATCATAAAGGTTTTGTCATCGTTAAAAGGGGGAGAATGTTAGAATCCAAGTTTTGATAATAACAAAAGGTGATTATGTGTTTTGGTAAGAAACTCATGTTTTGGAAGTATAAATATTGATTCAAAATGTTACCAAATGCATTTCACAAAGTTTAGAGGATAATACTATGATTTTAACTGATGCACTCGAGTGATGGAGCTTGCACTCGAGTGAGAAGCAGTTTTTCACTCAAGCATAAGTGTGGGACTGAAAGTGTTTTACAGAAGCAGTCTTCTAGCTAATGAGTCTTTGTTATTTATATTTTATTTGTATTTATATTGTACTTCAGTGTTTATTATATTTGCTATGTGAGAGAGTCTGTATACATTTCAAATCATATTTTGATTTGATCTCAAGGTATAGGGACCTTGAGAGGGTAGATATCTTTACGAGAGAAGCAGTTGAGAGAATTCCTAGGAGTACTTTTTGCTTGTAAGACTTACAAGGTGCAAGAAGGAGAGAACGTTGTTGCTCGTAAGACTTACAAGGGTGTAAGCAAGAGAGAACATTACTGCTCGTAAGACCTGCATGCGTAAGCAAGAGAGAAAGGTTATAGGATTGTTTTTGCACATAAGACTTGTCATAAGGGGGAGAAAAAATTCTAGGTATTAGAATATTTTTGCTCGTAGTCCATACAAGGACGATTATTGTCTTGTGGTGTTTCGAAAGCCCATTGAATCTTGGAAGAATAGTGAAAATCTCAATAGGTATTGATCTCGGAGGATTGGACGTAGGTGTGGATTTTGAATTGAACTAGTATAACTCTCTGTGTGCTAATCTTTTCAACTCTGCTCTATGTACAGTAATTTTGATATCACCAAATCGACCAAAAAATTTATCACATCACCAATTCACCCCCTCTTGGGTGAAGCCCGCCTCTTTCACAAATCTACCTGAATTCATTTTTTGAAGGCAGAGAACTTGCAATGTATTTTTGATTAGTCAAACTTGGTCCAACTCCTATGAAATTTTATAAGATTAAATTAGACATACTGGATTTTAATTTGATAAGTATTATAAGTCATTTGGATATGTAGATTGAAAGTTATGATTTTTTAAAGTTTGACCTTAATTCTGGACTAAAATCTATAATTGTCTGAGTTTGACAAATTTTTGGAAAATGTGTGGTTGTAATGATGCTCTATGATATTTTTTACTAAAAGAGGACTTAAATAGCTTTTCATAGAACTTTGAATCACTCCATTTGGATTTTTCTAAATTCAGTTATGATTTTTGGAAGTTAAGCAAAGAAACAAAGGATTTCTTGGCCACAACCCAAATGGTTTTAATCTCTTCTGTCCGCAGCCAAAGGATTCCTGGCTGCGGCCAAGACCCCAAATTCCAGGATTTTATATTTTTTTTCTGAAAAACGTCAACTTGTTTAGCTTCCCTAACTTCTTAGACATTAATATACACTTCCAATGACTCTCTATCATGTCTCTAATGATGTGATTAGGTATCTAGGGTCATGAAGTGATAAGGAAGGAGCATCTTCAAAGGTTGGAGTAAAGGTACAAGAGGAGGACTCAAGACAAGAGATAGGGGACTTACCTTATTTGCATGTATTTGATATTTCTACTTGTGTAGTGATGTGTGTGATTGCTGTACTTGATTGTGTAGAGCATATTTGGAGAATGAAGCTCTATTTCTATTTATACTGTGGCCATAGTTATATTGCATGAAATATTGAGCATGTAGAAATGTCATTATGTGTCATGCATCTAGTTAAAGCTAACATGTCATGCACAAAGCATCTATCATGCATATATTATGGTAACTATTTTCTACTGTGATTCTCTCAAATCTCACCATCCCCTACCAACAATTTAGACAGGTGAAAACATGAGGAGTGCTGAGTATAAAGAAGAGAACTGCACAAGAGGATTGCAGTAATGGAACGAAGACAGGAAGGTTTGTACGTCTTATTAGAACAGGTTTAGACACCTTAGTAACCCTGTCGGCTAAATTAATTGTAATTATTATGTACAACCACTATGGGGAATTTCTGTAATCAAGCACTTATTATCAGTATTTTTTGCTATTTTTGTGTGCCCACCGAACTACGAATTACTACTCTGATTAATATCGATAATAAGGGGTATGTATGGTGGGGTCTTACAGGAGATAACGCTGCTGCTCGTAAGACTTGCACAAGTAAGCTGGAGAGAAAAGATCTTCGAAATTGTTCTGCTCATAAGATTTGCCGTGTGTAAGGGGGAGTAACTCGGTTGTATCCTTACAGTGTGTAAGGGGGAGCAACTGTAATATCCCAAAAAGTGATTAAGGGCTAATGACTTCAAAAGTGGATGTAATTATTGTTGAATAAACACTTTTGAAGAATGTGTGATGGGAATTTGGATATTTTAATGATTCCAATGGATTCCTTGTGAAAATTTATGTGGGAATGATGTTTGGTATGAAAATGGAACCAATGGAAGCAAAGATGCAAAATCTAAAATTCTGTCCAGTGAAATTCTATTCTGGGCAGTCCGTTTGTGTGAACGTTTTTAATGACCAAATGGTATCTAAAAATTCTGAAATTTTCCAGTCTTATAGTTCACATCTCAAGATTCAAAATGGACATATAATTTGTGCCATTTCGTTTTGGGAATTGGGAGATATGACTGTCCAAAGGTTGAGGTCGAAAATGGACTCTGTTCTGGGGCAGTGATGAAATTTGTGTGATTCTGGAATTTTGTGGTGATTTCTAATAATGGTCCATATTTTTCCTATAAAGAGGACTTAAATACCTTTCATTTGGCTTTGGAATCACCTCATTTCAAGTTTTCTAGAATTAGTTATGATTTTTCAAAGTTTGGGCAGAAAATCTGCCAGAAAATCCGAAAATGGGAATTATGACATCATCTCATTAAAAGATGATGTCAGCATGGAATTACATATGTTATCATCTTCCTCAGCTCATTTCTGTCGCACACAGAAGCTGAAGCAAGAAAAAAAACGTGGAGAGAGCTTGGAGAAAAGAGAGAAAAAGAGGAAGGAATCTCGCAAGGTAAGCCGATTTCTCCGACGATTTAGCTCCTAACGCGTATAACTCCGATCCTAAGCTACTCCTTTTTGTTCTTTAAGGTTTGGAAGCTCAAAATCTGTTGTTGAGCACTTAGGGTTTTCAGCAATATTTGGGAAAAGCTTGTGGGAGCTTGAGGTAACTTCCAAACTTTCGTATATTGCTTATTCTGGCTGTTGTGGGCAATTTAATCGGTGAAATTTCGCCGGATTGCCATTGGTTTTAAAGTTTGGAAATGAGGTGGCCTAGGGGTTATGCTGCCCAAATTGGGTCTTAATGTTAGTTGTAACCTAATGTAATGGTTAATAAAGTGGTTAGGAGTAGAAAGGAACGCGTTTACGGAGCCGAAATCGTAAAACCCTAATTTTTCCCGGAGAACATGTATATTTCGGCCAAGGCTGTAAATGGGTCTTAGAGTTGGATTTTCAATGATTTGATGATTCCATTGGATTCAGTGGGCGAAAATAGGTGGGGTTACAGTTGGGCACTTTTTCAAAAAAGGCCGAGAAAGCATAATTACGGAAACACCCCTAAAACCCTAAAAGTAGGGCTGCCAAGGGCAATTTCATAATTTGATATTGAATTTGATAATTCTGAGTACAGAAATGGATTCCTTGGGCGGAAATATGTTAGGATAGCCCATATTAGAATTTCGAGAAAAGTGCAACCGGTCCGGGTATGGCGGGCCCAGGCCGGGTCCCCGGGGGTATTTTTGTAAATTTTCATTATAGACTCATATAACCCTAAGTAACACTATGGAAGTGTCTAAATAGTGCATTTGGAATTGTAGGATTCGATATTTGCCGCCCTCGTGAGCCAACTACGCCAGCGAACGTCAGAAAGGAACGAGGTAGTGACTTTTCTTTTGTACCATATATGATGCATTGTATGTGTGTTATATCGTTGATTTGTAATGAATTCGTATGCTGCGACATCTGTGGATTTGTGTTAGCACTGTCATTCCAATAGCCCCTGAGTAGCTAACAACGGTTCGGGTTAGGGCGGTGTGCCTTCCCGGCGGAGAAAGGGGATGAGGATGAGGATGAGGTGTGATATATGTGATTATGTGAGCCGAAAGGCTATTTGTGGAGGCCGACGGGCCATTTGTGAAAGCCGAATATCTGTATGGGCTATAAGGCTATACGTATGCACTGCCATGCCAATAGTCCCTGAGTAGCTAACAACGGTTCGGGATAGGCGGTGTGCCTTCCCGGCGGAGAAAGGGGATGAGGGTGGAGTGTGATTTGTGGTGCTGCTGCTGTATGATGATTTGCTTACATGCTGTGTGCTTATGTGTGGTATAAATGTTTTGTTACTACTGGGATTCTCTTGAATCTCATTCTTTCCTTTAACTAACCTTTCAGACAGGGCGAGTGGCTCTAAGGAGAAGCGTACGACCCGGAGCGGTTAGAATCCTGTAGGGACATTTATTTTGGTTATGTTGGTTAAACCTGTTGGACAGGGTGTCTGTATATTATGTTGGTTGTAAAGAATAGTTGAACGTAGTTGTGTAGTCCCCTATATGGAGGTTGTAAACCCTTTTTGTGTATGAATGGAACCCGGGAGTTGCCGGGATTGCTATTAGATATTCTGATATGAATGAATGTGAATTAACTGCACAGGTGATTATATTCGATAATTGAACTTGAGGCCGGAATAGGAAAGAAGTTTTGAAAATTTTATAAAGTCCCTACTTCACAGGGAGTTCTAAATGAGTTTTGAACTATTCGACGGTCTCTAAACCAATTTAATTACGTAATATCGAATTATAATTACGCTATTTAAGGCAGGGGGTTACAGCAACTCAGTGAGAGATTTGTAAAAGGCTTCGCAAGTGCCTGGCTAAACTTGTGGACTTGTAGAGACTTCTCTTGTGCCCAGATTAAGCAAAAAGATAGTGGATTGAAAATCTTAGGAGTAGCTTGGGGACTGGACGTAGGTCATCGTGGATTGGACCGAACCAGGATAAATCACAGTTTGTATATTCTCTTCCCTAAGCTCTTATATTTCTAGCATATATTATTTAAATATCTAATTGTTGATTTATGATTCATTACTTTGATACTTACTGCTTTCATTAAGATGCGAAAAGATTTTCAAA
Source organism: Inga laurina (assembly GCA_963855925.1). Classification (NCBI taxonomy): domain Eukaryota; kingdom Viridiplantae; phylum Streptophyta; class Magnoliopsida; order Fabales; family Fabaceae; genus Inga; species Inga laurina. The sequence continues at coordinate 38,271,177 of OY979708.1, forward strand.
GTTCCTAAGTTTTATCTTACACCCAATTCACCCTCCTCTTGGGTGTTAGCTAGTTCTAACATTTGGTATCAGAGCTGGACTCTTGTTTAAAGGACTTTACCATCTCAAGAGTTATCAATGGCTAATTTTGAGTGCTATTCGCTTTCAGAAGGTTACTATACAATTCCACCTATTTTAAAACATATTGATTTTTGGTTTTGGAAAGCTAGAATGACTAGTTTTATTAAAGCATCGGATTTTGATATGTGGGACATTTTTACAAATGCCTTGATTTCAAACCGAGAAAGGATTAGACAGAAAAAGAAAAGAAAATGTTTTCGTTGAACATTAGAGCAATGCAAATTATGTATAGTGCTTTCACTAAAATGATTTTGAGAAAAATTAGATTTTGTTGTACTGCTAGAGATGTTTGGGATACTCTTGATTCTATTTATATTTCTCACAATTGTTTTGAAGTTGAAAGTGTTGTTAGTTCATGTGAAACTATAAGCTGCATATCTAGGTTCATGAATAAGTAAAAGTTGACAATGAAGAAGGAGACATGAACAAGTAAAAGTTGACAATGAAGAAGGAGAAATCATAAAACACTTACATGATCTTGTCAACATAGAAGAACAAGAGGAAGATGATTCACAAGAAGAGTTCATTATGGATGAATTTGATGGATCATCCTATGGAGCTCCAGATCCACATATGGTAAACAACTCCAATTCTTTTGGAGTTATTTTGAAAATAGATTTTCAAAATTTGGATAAAATTGTTTTTCAACCAATTATTGATTGATTTTAAAAAGAAAAAATGTTTTTGATCATGTTGGAGAATATATGGGGAAGAAAGTATGTTCAAATGAAAATTACTTAAGCTTTCATTCACATGACCGATACATTACTCGCATAAAATCTCATAATACATATCATTATATAGTTTGCAATTATTATGGTAAATTGGGTCACATTTCTCACACATGCTATATTAAAAGAAATTTTAATGTGAGAAATAAATTTGTTTGGATTCTTAAAAGGCTAATGGGTTCAAAATCTAACGTTCAAGGACCCAAAGCAAAGTGGGTACCAAAATGTCCATATGGTGTTTCATGTGTGCAGATTGATTCTAGAAAGAATTGACATAAGGGTACAGAGAAAATTAAGATTCCAAGAGTTCCTAATACACCTGAAAGGAGATTCACATCAATTAGGAGAACTCTCGAATCACCTATTGCTGGAACAACAAAGTCTAACCACAAAAAAATGCAATGGAGAAAAGAAGTACGTTACACCTCAAGAATGGACTACCATAGAGTACCATTCAACTATCTTGAGGAAAAGACAAAAAGGAAGATCTCTCAAGCATTAAGTAAAAGACTCTTGGAGTTTATATATTTTGAGAGAAGGTTGCCAGCACCCAAAGCAAGATATTCAAAGTATCAATATCATAAGATGCAGTGGGTAAGCAAAAGCAATCCTCCAAGTATCTAAGGTAAAGGTACACAATGATAAAACCTCCTATGCTATTGTCTATAATATTTATTGAGGTTTTATAATTTGGAACCTTAGGAATGAGCATTACAAACTAGTTTGAAATTATGTTTGCACATCCCTTAAAAAGCCACTTAATAGATTTACTTATAAATAGATTGCAATGCTCAACAGGTTAATTCTTTATGCATATATAATGATTTGAAAAGAAAACATTTCTTTTATGCATAAGACATGTTTAATTCATTATGCTCAATTGCCTCGAATTGATTATATTCTTAGAGCATGTGAATTTTATCTTGATTCCTACATGATAACAAGAAACAGATCCAAGCAAGGTTGGATACCATGAAGAAAAAGAAATTTATACAGTTCTGTAGGATAAGAAAAAGCTTCTCAAGACTATGGCCACATGAAAACAAATTCATATCTTAATGATAATGAATTTTAGGGTTTGGATTTTTGTGCTGATTATGCGAAGGAGAAAAACAAATATTATTCCACTAAAACCAAGCAAGTTGTCACAAGGACAAGAGGAATTTCTGTAACCCCTGCCTTATAAACGGATTTGAAACCAATGGTTAAATAAAACTTATTTCAATCCCATCCTCACGATAGGGTTTTTTACAAATTTCTTTCAAAATCTCTTTTTAAACTTGGTCTCAAATTTCACAATTTGAATATAATTGCCCTGTGTAGTCAAATCATATTTATATATCAGAGTGTATAACAAAATCTTGACAACCCCCAAGTTTCATATAGATACTAATGGTTTACAAATTCCCATTTCACTATAAAAAAATGTGATTTAGTAGCGGTTAAAAATGGTTATTAGTAACAGTTTTAACCGCTATAAGAAACATTAGTAGCGGTTCCAAAAACCACTACTAAATCGTTTGTTGCAAGCGTATTTGTAGTGGTTATATAAAACTGCTACTCAAGTAAAATAACCGTTACTTTATTTGTAGCGGTTCAATCCCACCGCTACAACATTGCCATAAGTAGTAAACTTTTTCTAGGATATTTGTAGCCAGGTTATATAACCGCTACAAATATCAAAAAAGAAAATTGTCAAGGCGGGAAAAGAAAAATGAATTTTTTTTGTCATTAGTAGCGGTTTATGAACCGTTACTAATATAAATTTCCTATAATTAGTAACGGTTCTATAACCGCTACTAATTTCATCAAAATTCAAAATTCGCGCCAAAAAATTTATTTCTGTTGGAAAAGGCGCGTTAATTAGTAGCGGTTTAATAACCGCTACAAAAATTAAGAAAATTTTTTAAAAAATACAATCATTTGTTTCAGTTTTTTTGATATTAAATTAAATAATGTATTTTTTTAGTAGTTTAGCTAATTTAATTAGCTTATTATTCAATAGTTTAGCTCATTTATAAATTAAAAGGAATAATTTAATTTAGTTGGATATGTATAAAAATTGTATTGATAATATTATTAAAGATACGTAGATAATAAGGAACTATTATGTTGTCTACTACAATGTAATTGTGTATGAAAAATAGATGAAAATTAGATAAAGCTCTGAAATATCTAAAAAAAATGGTGAGAATAAAGTTTATGTGAAGGAAAGAAGTATTGAAATAAAAAATTTAAAAACTTGTTATCATATTTGATCGTATTGTTAAGCTCCTCAACTGATACAAAAAATTTGTAAATGAGAGAAATGAAAGAAGGATAAAGTGAAAAGAAATGGGGAAGTGTTTGAAATGAGTTGTGGTAAGGGTATTTATAGGGATCCCTGTAGCATTTGTAGCGGTTAATGTATCCATTTTGTAGCGGTTAAAAAACCACTACAAATATTGTTTTATTTTTTTTCAATTTTTTTTCTAGTTTTTTTAAAGACAAAAACATAATTTGAATTTAATCACTCATCCTCGCCATCCCTACAGAAATTATGTAAAAAAATTATTGTTAGTGATGTATTATTAAATTTAAAAAATTTAATTTAAATGATGTGGACTTAAAAAAATGCACTGCAGTAGAGGTAAATTGTCATCGCCTTCAGGGAAGTAGTTTTCAAAATCGGTTGGCTGAAATGGCTCACTCTCGTAGGCGATGTTATTGCCTTCACCCATGTCGTAAAGGTCTCGTGGCTTTAAATGAATGACCATATGCCAATCCCTGTGCCTCTCATCCTCAACATAATAAACTTGATGTGCCTCTAAAGCAAGAATATATGGCTCATCATCTTGAGAAATACCAGTATAAATCGGTCGTGAGAAATTGACTGATGTGATCCCTAAGTCGTCAATTGTCAATCCCCGAGAAGTAGTGGTATTTGCCCACAAACACTCGAACAGCGTCACGGTGAAACGACCTTGATAATTAAGTTCGACCACATCAAGAAGCTTTCCATAGTAAGGGATGCCTCCGAACAGCGTGTTGGCTTCACTCCTTCTCGCATAACTCCTCGTCCCAAATTTGCCATAAACACCCGAATTTCGAGTTTGCAATCCTTGATCCCGTGAAACCGTGTAAAACTTGAAACCATTGACATTGTATGCTGTAAACCTTTTTGCATGATCAAGAGGGCTGATTGCGAGAGCTCTGAAATCTGGTGAGTGTGGATTGCAGTCATTTAGTATTCTGCGCGCAAACCAGGTTGAGAATTCTCTATGGACCTTTTTGTTAACTTTCGAGGATGTTTGTGTACAGATCCTGAGTTGACGCTTAGCATGACTTCTGAATTCCCTGCAATTAATAATGGAAAGGCGATAGTGAAATAAAAGTGAAAAATGTTACGAAAGATATAGAATAACATATGAATGTACAATTCTTACTGTATGAAAGGTTCAACTTGAGTGCAATTAATCAAGACATGTCTATGTGCTTGCAACTTCTCAGTTGCCGTTAGTTTGAACTTCTTAGTTCCTCCAACTGGTTTACCAACACAAGGGATAAATTATCCTGGTGTTGGTGTAGGTTCAGGACAATTGTCAATACGAGGTGGGCGGTTGAAAGTCATCTCAAGGTCATCAAAGTACCTTGAACAAAAATACAACACCTCATCCCCTAAATAGCCTTTAGCTATAGAACCTTCTGGCCACGCCTTATTCCTTACATAAGATTTTAATTTCCCAAGGAACCTACGAAGTAAAGAAGAGAAAATTGATACTAAATGCTGAAAAGGATGACTAGCAAACATAAGAACTAACAATGAAGCACATATTTAAAATGAGTACCTCTTAGAACATTGGCTCAAACCGTGCACTTCTTCGTTGAAGTTGTCGCCTTGAAATCCAAATGTATCACACACAGCATCATTCACATGATTATCTTCATCCAGTTGAACGCCTACTTAAGAACTTCGAGGAAGAGCATCATCATATCTAATGTCGGCCTTCTCACCATGAACTGCCTAGAATGTATAGTCCTCTAGGAAAGACTTCAGAAGCAAATGTTCCTTAACAACATTTCGTGCATGCCACTTCTTGAACTTGTATCTCCGACACAGACAGACGATCTTGCCATTACAACTGGTGTGAGTGAATGTGAACTCCAAGAAATTGTTTAATCTGTATAAATATTCTGGAGAATTACGTGGCAACCTGATCCATGACTTATCCATAGCTTAAGAGAGAAGAAAGTATAGTGAAGAAGATGGGTGAATAGAGATTGACGAGTGCTTGGAACATTATATTTTGAATTTCCAACGTTTAATATTTTGTAGTGGTTATTAACCGCTACTAATTTTAAAACCGTTGGAAATTAAATTGAAGAATTAGTTTTAAACTTGTAGTGATTATAAAGAAAACTGCTACTAATGTGCATTTGTAGCGGTTATATATAAGTAACCGCTACAAATTTGCAAAAAGTGGGGGGAAATTCAAAAATTGAAAAGTTGAGTATTTGTAGCGGCTATTTATATAACCACTACAAAAAGTCAACAATTTAGTTTTGAATTTTATTGTGCACATGTTTTTACATTTATAGCGGTTTTTGCATTAACCGTTACAAATATCGTACTATATTTCAAAATTTAATATATATATATATATATATATATATATATATATATATAATCGTAGCAGTTATATTATAAAACCGCTACAAATATAATAAAATTACATTTGTAGCGGTTCTTGTATTAACCGCGACTAATATATATAATTGTAGTGGTTTTAATATATTATATTTTTCTTAGAAATATAAATAATACTATTGCAATTAATTCACAAATTCAACAACACAGTCTAAGAATATAAATATAACTATTGTAAATGCAATAAGAATCTAAGTTCTGAAATAAAAAATTATATATATTTATTTACAAATGTTTTAACAAGAAAAAATAAATATGTCCTAAACTAAGTAGCTGGGGGCTGATCATCTGGTGCTCCCTTAGGTGGGGCTCCCTCAGGTGCTGTTGGATCAGGGTGCTGGGCAGAGTTAACTGCACCATCATCATCAGCAGGAGGAGGAGGAGGAGGAGGAGGAGGAATAGTCTGGATGACATACCGAGGGATAATGGGAACCTATGGATACTTCTCGTTCGGGAACAAGCGACTCCACGACCGCTCGAGCATGTTGTTCGTGATATCACGCCACTGCGTCTACTAATCTTAGATAAGATCGGCTTGTTGCTGCATTTGCTGCTACTGCTGCAAATGCATTTACTACTATTGCTGAGCCATTGTAGCCTGTGTCCGCTCCAAATCTAACTGCAGCTACTCAACAGACTCGTCCCTCGAACGTCTGACCCCTCTAGAGCTGCCAGCCTTAGAGGCGGCGCTCCTGCCGTAAAACATGTTAGGTCTGGCACCTATCCCCATCCCCCACACACGTCCAGGGTGCTCAGCCTGACCTAGACCCTCCTTTAAAGGAGTCATGGGGTCCACTGACCCCTGTGACTCCTCGGCCTGGGTCTCTCGCAGCTCAGCTTACGACTGCTGTATCTACTCTTGCCATTTTATGAAACAATTACTTATTAGAATTTTTAATTATTAAGTTGGTTTTATAAAAATTATAATAATGAAATTACTTACAATGGCCGCTTCTGCCTGCTGAGAGGTTGGAGTCCCATCACAGTATGTGTGTGTGTGTGATAACGTACAACTCCCCATAGTCTGTCTGACAGTTCTCCTTCTATGCCTTCCTCTCCTAAAACAATTACAAAATTTAATTAGTATTATGAAATAACTAGTTAAAAGTCAGTGATATTATGAAAAGTTACCAGGTCGCTGTAAGTGACAGCAAAGGTCTTCGATCTTACTGTGTGGTAGATCGTCTACTGCTCACAGCACCTAGTGTTCCTCTAAGAAAGCGCTTGGAAAAAAACAATAGTAAATGTATTAAGACAATATAAAACATTTAAAATTAATAAAGTTCAAATTAAAATTAATTAAATTTAAATTATAATTTAATAATTAACAATTATGAAATTATATATAAATAATCTAATAAATACATTACCTGCCCCTTAGTGCTCCTCCTGAACTGAACAAACTCGCCCAGTCGTTCGGCGGGATGCTCTCGATCAGCTGCTCCAGAGGCATCGTCCCATCCTTATCCATACTATGGAAGAGACGGTTCCTCCTGTTCCTTCAGCCGTCACCCATCTTCACCAGGGTGTACCTCTTCCGGTTGGCCCGAACGGCAAACCGTAGTTGCAAAAAAAATTATTTAAATACCAATAATTACAAAAATCCTATTAAAAATATTAATTAAATAGAATTAATTACAAAAATATTAATTAAATATTATCAATTACCCGCACCACCTCCTTCCAAGTTCGGAACATGCCTCCACGTCCTGAAGTGAAGGGGGAACCCATCTAATTCGAGCCCAGGTTGTTCAGGAAGCGGTTGAACAGGTGATCCCCATTGTCGATCGGCTGATCCGTGCCCTCATTCCACGGTTTTACAACTCATACTGTCTGATCTATGTTGTTTAGACCGGCCACATCCAGCCTCATTGTGGACACGTTCCCCTGCTCATCTACACAATTTATCGCACGTTAGATAAATTGTAATTCAAATTTAACATTTCAAATTTAAATAAATAATTTATTAAATAAAAAAATTTATTTACCTTGGACCTATACCTCAAACCCAGTAGACCGCGAAGACAACTCCATGGGTTGTTCTGCTCCCACGCCTCCTCCTTATCTAGGAACTACTTCATCTCTCTTATCGCAATTGGGATGTTGAAGTTATCGTTTGCGTCATAGTCCTCGACGCTGATATCTGTCTCCCGCAAATCAGGGACCTCTGGTGCGGTCGTCTCCTGTGGGATCGTCTGGGGTGCCTGTGGTAGGGCCGACTCCTGTGGAGGGATGGACTGAAATGCCGCGATCGCCCTCCCTCCACGCTGCCCCTCCCTCTGCCCCCTGCTCTACTGTTGCTACCTCGTAAAATTGGTCTGGGGATCTCAGGCTCCTTCCACCTATCTTGTCTTGAAGCCATATCAACTACAAAAATTCATAAAAAAAACCATTTTAGTCATATTATTATGCAAAAATATAATAAAAATAAAAATAAAAATAAAAAACGTATTGTTTCCATACCTCAAGTACAAATAATGAGAAATACTGCAGCAAAAACTCTTCCACAAACGTTTGAACGCTCAAATCTAAAAGAAAACACTAGAGAAACTTCAGGAAATAAAATAGCCAAACGGAAGAGTGAAGGGGGTGGCGGCTTTGTATATGGGAGGAATTTGTAACGGTTCCTCAAATAACCGCTACAAATAAGCTAGGGCGGCTAAATTTTGTAGCGGTTCTATAATAACTGCCACAAAATACAAAAGCATTTGAAGTTGCGTAATGGTTATGGTACAAAACCGGTACAAATTTGGAGACCTCTGAACTTCTGTAGTGGTTATAACTTTATAACCGCTACAAATAGGCGACCTTTCGCATTTTGTAGCGGCTTAATTGGTTAAACCGCTATAAATAACTGCTACACTGTTGGCACATTTTGGTTGTGCCAAGTGGCAGCAACTTTGTAGCGGTTATTATTTAGTAACCGCTACAATTTTACCGCTACAAGTTTTGGCGGGAATTGCGCGCCATATTTGTAGCAATTTTTTATACTTAACCACTACAAAAAACGTTGCTAATCTATTGCGCCACTTGGCGCATAGCTTGCTGCTACAAATTTGTAGTGGTTTAGGTTTTAACTGCTACAAATGTTAATATTTGTAGCGGTTTATTGTAACCGCTACAAAATACTATTTTTTTGGTAGTGTTTAGGGGATTACACAAAATCATTTAATATTTACATCCCAAATAAGTACAGTAATCCCAATACCAAAATTGATAACCAACAACCAGAATCAAAATCTCCCTAAGGAGTCCTATTCTCCCTTGGTCGTCTCCTTACCTTTGGAGCCACTTGCCCTGTCTAAAAGTTAGTCAAAGGAAAGGATGAGATTCAAAAGAATCCCAGTAGTGATAAATCACTCATACCATACATAACCATAGAGCATGCAATGATATCATCATCAAGTAGCATCACAACATAAAACACAGCACACAGGCTACCACATATGCACATAATCACATAGTCTCATACCCCGTATTCCACCGCTCAAAGGCACGGTCCTCCTACCATCAACACCAATAGGCCATGGGTGAAGGTTTCACAAATAGCCTTTTGACTTTCACATAGTCACATCCCTCGTATTCTGCCGCCTTGAAGGCACTGTCCTCCCACTGTCAACACCGATGGGCAACGGGTGAAGAATTCACAAATAATGATAAATCAAACATACAATGTATCACATACAGTATAAGGGAAAGTGTCACTACCTTGTGCTTTCTGAGCGTGCTCCGGCACAGATGGTTCACGAGCAGGGCAAATATCAAACCCTATAAACTAAAATCAAGTACGATAGGTTATAGTCCATTCCAAATTCTTATCTTCATAACACTTAAGGTTGGTTATCATTTGAACTCTTAAGGCGGCTACTAGAAGCCTAGACGCATGCTTAAAGGGTTGGGAAGAACTACACTAAACACCCCTTTTTCAGACATATAGCATTAATTTTTGACACATTCACTCGAGTAAAGAAGGCCTCACTTGAGTGATAACCAAATTTGCACTCGAGCATGGAAGCTTACTCATGCGAGTGCTTACCTGAGAGCAACCACATATACAAAAAGTGATCATTGAACTTGAGTCTTGACCTCAATACTCGAGTGATGACCTTGTGCTCACCCGAGTCCTACAAGTAAGGCCCAAGAAGTGACTACCTGAGAGCAACAGAAACCCTAGAATGAGAAGTGCACTCAAGTACTAGCTCTAGCACTCGAATGATGTCACAACACTTGCGGGTGTTAAAACACACTCTTGAAAAATGGCTTGTGAGTGACAACCCGAGACGCAGCCTCATAATGCAAAATACTGCCGCACTCGAGTGGAATAGGGTCTACTTGAGTGATGACCCATATCACTCGTAAGTGAGACTATGCACCCTTGTATTCTGGCATGAAAGTGTGACCTCAAAGCTGAAGAAAAAGGGAAAACAAGATGCTCCACTCAAGTGACACCCCTATGCACTTGAGTGAGGCTTATCAGAAACCAAAACGCAGCAACTGACAGAATTTTTCAAACTTCCCACCAAAGTGTCTAATGGCTCCCAAAATCCACAAACTACCTTTTTACCACACAACTTTTCATAAAGAACCCATTGGAGACCTTAAAACAACCAAAATCTCATTCTAGCAACAAGTTCTTACTTTGGACACTACATTCTCCCATACCAACCAATGACACCAATTTCCTTTCCAAAGTTCCAAATAACTTCTATTAACACCAAGACACAATATGCCACCAAATCTAACACAATCCACTACTAATTTATCCATTTCAAAATCATGCCAAAATCAGGGTAAAATTCACAAGTTCCAAAACTTAATCAACCATCACAAAAAATATGTCAAAATACATCAAATACTCACCTCTTCCTTTTCCCAAGGTTAAATCCTTGATTTGAATACTTCCAAATTTCTTCAAGTACTCAAACTCCACTTTTCAAAAATCTAAAACCGTAGAAATGAAGCTCTCATCACCATGAACAAGATTAATAAGGATGAATTAAGCATTTAAGGTCATATAGAACACCAACCTTGAGTATTCTTCTTTCTCTTTCCTCTTCCTTGTTGAACGAAAATAGAGAATAGAAGAGAGAGTGAAAATGATGATGAAAGTGTAGATTTTTCCCTTCCCCATGCTCACAACCAACTTGACAAATGAGAGGGAAGAGAAGATGTGTTGAATTTTTGACCATGATCCCATGGCTCACACCTTGTCACTTGTCAAGATCTTATGTCCTCTTACATGGGCACATATGAACTCAAAAGCACATGATTCCACCCTCATAATCTCTTGACAATAAATCTCAACCATCAATCTTTAAGTTACTAATGAGTTTCTTCTTCGATAACTAACCAACTGGTCGATTACTTTACGTTTTCCCATTTTACCCCTGATTATGGCAATTCTTACCGAATCACCACTAAACATATTTTATCATTCCATTTCCTCATTCTTGCACCTTTCCCTACCCATAGGTTCATTGTAAGCTTTTTCACATAATTAAGCTTAAATACAGGGTTTAGGCACTGATTATAACACATTCAGATCATAATTCACATCATATTCTTCAAAAGTGTTTACTAACAATAATTACACCCACTTTTGAAGTCATTAGACCTTAATCCCAAGTTGGGGCATTACAATTACGGTGATTTTTAATCCTTACTCTGTACTATGATTATATGAATTATTTATTTTGAGTAATGAATATTTGTTCATTATTGCATTCCTTTAGCAATCAATCCTTGATGATCGTTAAATTGTTTACAGATTGCTAAATGAACTAAAAGTGAAACTGTGCATAGTTTTTGTATCGGTTTATGTTTTGATGTGCACAATCCAAAAAAGTGTTTTAGTTTCAATCTTTCATGTGTTATAAAAGTGCATACACATGTTTTTATAAAAATATTCATGTTTTGAATACATTCAAATTGGTTTGGAAAACTGGAAGTTAATATCTTGTGAATTGAAAATCAGAAATACTTTAAATCCATCCACTAGAGTTTTTCCCATCATTCACATATTATATCTTAATTTTAAACCTATTACTACTTGAACTCCTCAACCTTTATTTTCTAACAAGTTAGACCTTATGTATAACAATTTAACTATCTATATGAGTTTCAAGTGTATTTCCTAGAAAAGAATTCAGTATGTGAAAAGCCTTATGCCTAATGCACAAAGCCTTATTGGCCAAGTTATTCCAACCATTATAGTGGAATAACTTACCAGGATAAAATTCTATCATGCTTGTTTTTTGGACTGACGAGCCTGTGTTTCGTATTTAATAAATCCATATACATGTTCTGAATGATCGAATAGTTTAACTATTGATATCAACTATGTCATGTATTTGAATCATTGGTTTGAATATTCTCAACTCGAAGTATCAAGATAGTCTCTGAGCTAGAAGCAAATTCATTAAACTTACATATGTCTATCGAGCTAATCCTTTTGGTTATCTATATGACTCTTGCTCTTTGGAAAATTCTCCAACATGTTAACTTTGATGATTAACATGTTATCTTAGTCAAACTTCAAAGTGAAGCTTTCTGATATATATATATAGATATATATTTTATAACTATGGACTTCCACCATTTTTAACATGAACATTGATTATAAACATGTTTCAAAAATGAGTTTTGCATGTATTCAAAATCTCAATTTCATAATGCATTGTTATGATTTGAAATTACATTTGATATTTGAAAAAATTTGCATATTTCATTATCATTCTTGGAAAACCCGATTTTAATCATGATTTATCATTTCACATAAATTGATAAAAATTTTATGGATATATCTACTACTCTCTTTTGATCCAACTTACATGGATTGCATGAAATTTCAATGACATATTTTTATATGCAAAGCATATTTGCATATTGTTATTTTGAAAACATCATTCTTGGGATCAATTGTTTACTATTCTCAATGGCATGAATTTATTGGATGACATTACAATTTTAATCTTTGGTGATTTAATACACTCTTCGCTCAAGAATTATGTAGTTCAATTATATAAGAGCAAAAGAGTTATTATGCATAATATTGTATGGACCCAAGAGAAGTTGAGTACCAAAGAGCATGTATTTATACTTTTGTAGGAGTTGACAAGATGCTTTGCTTTCGGGTACAAAGAACAAAGGCTAACAGGTTGAGTGTGACTGGTAGTGTTGTAGTGTGAACAGAAGCTGAATCTATGGTATCATTTAAGTAATGACTCGAGTGACACCCCATCATTTGCAAGTAACTAGCTAGTGGTGCAATCAGAGAAAAAAGAGAGAAAGAGGAGGAAGACCTCTTAATGGGCCCAGCGGAGTTTATTTTAAAAATACTTAGGGCCAAGAACAAGTATAGCTATTATGAGCCTTGTTCGTCTATCTACGTCCTCTATTGCCTAAAGGAAGTTAGACATTCTTATGACATGGAACTAGCTGAGATATGCTTTAAGGAAGGTGTTGTGAATGAAGATACCTTGAAGTCAACAAGCATAAATTAGATGGTCATCTCAGCCAGGAGGATCAATGAGTGGTTAGGAATCAAGAAGCCCCCCACTAAACCTTTCAAAGAAAAGGATAAACCTGAGATGTACAGAATCATCAAGCTTGGTGAGCCTATAGGGATTTTCAACTACCATCTTAGCTCTATGTCTAATCTTCACAAAATTATATGGTACCTAGAGCTAAATGAGCCCCTTATAAGGATTCCTATAGTTGAGAGACTACATATCTAAATGGTGAAGATATACTTGTCACTAGTAGGTTGTACTAGCAAGAGATAGAAAATAGAGCCTAAGTCATCTAGAGATGATGAAGCACAATCTTCAGCTAGAGCTATATCACTTGGACCTTCCTTCATTAAATCTGCCACTCAAACAGACTGAGCTTCACTTGATGTTTCCAATATTGATTAGAAGCTTATTAATGTTGTGGATGACAAAGTCAGGAAGTTATGTGATGTAGTAAATCAAAACTTTCAAATGTTGTTTACTTAACATAAAAGGTGTAGAGGATAGGAGCTGAGACTTCAAGGATAGATGAGATATAACACTTTGCTACCAGATTTTCGTGGCTCCTCAAATCACCACCAATGGAGAAACTACAACCATCAAATTAAATCTCTAAACTCAAGGATTAACATTAGAGAAGAGAGTTTGATCAATTGAAGCCATTAGCTCACCTTAAATTCCAGCTTTTCTTTCTCTCCCCTAAGCCCCTATAGCTGCTAAAAATGAGAGAAAGGAAGAGAGAGAAAATGTGAGAGAGAGAGAGAGAAGAGAGATGAGAAATGATGAGATGAGAGTGATGATGATGAAGTAAGCTACCCCCATCCCTCTTACATGTGAGCTTGCCACTTGTCACATTCCTATTGGCTCTCATAAAGCAACCACTTAGCCATTATAATCCTTCCATTAGCCATTTAATCACACATCTCATTTCTCCTCTTAGCTAGTAATTAATTTCTCTATTAATTACTAACTAATTGCCCAACAATTTCATTCTTTCAATTTCCAAAAATTATGGCATATTAATTAATATTGCCACCAAAACACATAATAATTCCACTTTAATTTGATAATTATCCTCAATAATTATCATTAGCCCTTAATAAAAAATTGGGGTGTTACAGGTGCACTTTTGAGAAAAGTTTAAGGTTAGTTTTGCCCCTTAACTGTGGAATTGACTAAAACTGAACAAAGGAAATGTAACACCCCATTTTATTCACCAGTAATCCTTGTAAATATTTGTGGCATTTAATGGAATAAAAGGTGAATTTTTCTGCATTTGGAATGATAAAAATACCTTAGTTGGGGTTATAAGAAAATTGGGCTAAAACAAGATATAAAGTCAATTTTTGTCTTTCAAAAATCTTGTTATTGAAGCTCAAATTGGAGAATAGAAAAGTACAATTTTGGGCCCAATAATAAAGGTAGAAGTTGGCCAAGAAGATAGAAAAAGGAAGAAGTCACAATTAAATGCAAAAATATATGAGCAAAATGATAATTTGCCAATAAAGCAATGAGTTATTTATTTTTCCAATTTCTTGGGGCCATTTTTGGCCAAATAAGGAAAACAGGGTGGAAAATAACAAATTAGAGATAAATATCTAATTGGGAGCAATTGTGATCAAGTAAATGAAGTTTGGAAAGTCAAAAAGTAAGTATGAATTAATTAATTATGTGTAGAAGGGAAATATGATAATTCAAGAAGCATTAATATTTTCCCTTTCTTCTCATGAATTTCGGCCAAATGGAGAAAATGAGAGGAAAATAAATGCTTGAAAGCTAAACATGCCATGTGGAATTATTTGAGGCCAAGTAAAAAGAAGAACCCAAAAGTAAAAATGCACGTGGTAAAAATTAGCATTAAAATATATTATTTTAAGAAATTTGAAGATGGTATTTTAAGAGCTTCTTATCTCTTTCTTTAGGCCATAATTTCGGCCAAGTTAAGAGAGAGAGAGAGAGAGCTTGAAGAAACAAGAACAAGAGAGAAAGAGTAAAGGTTCAGGAGGCAAGAATCAAGGTAAGTAGTCTTGACTTCAAGAGTTTATGCCTATAAAATGATGGAAAAGCTCTTCTAATCTCTTTTCCCTTTTGAATATCATGTTTAGCAAGCAAAAATCCAAGAGGGGGGAGAGAGAGAGAGAGAGAGAGAGTAAAAAGACGTCTAGAGAGAGAAAGTGAAGAAATCAAGAGGTAGTCTCAAAAACCTTGATTCTCTTGGTAAATATGATGTTGTTGTCGTTATTGTTGGGTTGATTTGTGGTTGATTTAGTTGATTTTGTAAAATTGGGATGATGAAACCCTAAGGGGTTATGCTACCCAAATTTCCATAAATCATGATTAATAAGTGTTTAAGTGGTTAAACATGTGATTAGGAGTGAAAAGGAAGGTGTTTAAAGGGTTAAATCAAGAAAATCACATTTTTCCTTTTTATTTCAAAGTTTCAGCCAGACTTGATTTTGAGGGAAGGAGTTGGAATTTCATTAATTTTGATTATCTCATTGGATTTAGAAGGGAAAATTGTTTAGGGCACATGTGGATTGTGAAGTGTGAAAAGCGTTAGAATGTGAAATGACAAAATTATCACTAAAACACTAAGTTAGGGGGCTGCCAAGGGCAAGATTATCTTTTGGCGGTGAATTTGGAAAATCCAAGGTCAAAAATGGATTCTACACGTGAAATTGTGTAGGATTAGCTTGGGTCATAATTTTTAGAAAAGTACAGTCGGACCGGGTATAAAAGGACTTGGATTGGGTCCCTAGGGGTATTTTGGTCATTTTGTAGTTTTAAGTTAAGATAACCAACAAAATAAGTTTGGAAGAATATATGAATGAGTAATAACTTATTTCTTTGTAAATTTGGAATTTTAGGACCGGACAGTTTGCCCAAGTCGAAATAGGATTTAGTGTAGGAAAAAGGACTTAAGGTAGTGACTCTTTTCTTCATACACTAAGTGAACTTATATATACTTTGTGTATGCCATCTTATGTGATATATATAATGCACACCTATTATCTAACTAGTGTGGAAAAAGCACAAGTATCGTCCAGGGAAAAAGCACAAGTACCCTAATGGCCCAAAGGGAATCCAATTATGATACACAGTGCCTATAGGGTACATTGCCCAGTCTGTGGTCTTGAGCCCAGTTGAGGTATGGATAAGTAGGGGTTTTAACAATAGTTGGCCCTGAATATGTGCATATACCGATTATTATGATTACAGTGTTATTATTCTGTTGCATTATATGGTGCTTGACATATTTATTTATCGCATTTTCTATGAATGATTGCATGTTATTACTTAGATTCGTTTAAATCTCACCCTTTCCAATATTTAAAAAATTCTAGTAGAAGTTATCGGATCTAAGGGCAAAACGGTAAGTACTGGCGTTTAAGAATTCTGGATCAAGAAAGCATAGTTGTTGGTTATTGTTAGTTTATTTTGTTAGTTTTGTAGGATTGTATATATTTTTCAGACCCTATGAGGATTTCCTGTATTGTAAACAAGTACTTATTATTAGCATATTTGTGCTATTTTTGTATGCTTGTGGAATTATGCCTTTATTACTTTGGTAAATATCAAAATGTTAAAGGGTTTGATAAGAAAGCTTGTTCATTTTAAGCTTTCATTACTATCACCAGAGGATAAAGAAATGAGAGAAACTTTGTAAGGTGAATTCACTTAGTAATAAAATAAATGTTATGCACTTAACTTCACAAAATAAAAAATTACACTGGCAGCAAAATTTTGGCCAATGCAATACATGCTTTTCCACTAAATTTGTAGACGTAATGACAACTCAGATGTAATCTTCTCGTTGCATAACAAGCATTTTTGGATGATGGCAACATGGGTTTAAGAACCGGACCAGACCAGACCGTCATCTGGTCAAGGGGGTAGGCCGGTTTACTACGTTGGGCCGTTTTCGCTAGGGGACCGTTTTGGACCATTTTTTATCCGCTTTTGGGCCGAAACCTGGAACGGGTTTTTAAGAACCGGTCGGCCCAATAACTAACTTTACAAAAAAAACCCATAATTTTTTTTAGTTTTGATGCTGAAAACTAGGAAGTCTACGAAGAAAAAAAAGCTTAAATTCTAAAGTAAAGAAAAGGACAAAACGGCAAAAAGTGGATCCACTTTCTGACTTTCATTATAGACGAACAAACAAATCCTTATCCAGGTTTATATGTTCTCAATGTTGTCAAATGGCTCATAAATTGTGAAATGGCTCAATATGGAAAAACACAGGTTTATATTGTTTAATCTCATATCTATATTATGTGCATCTTTTTACTCTCAAATGGCAGATATGTTCTCATTCTTCTTAAATGGTTCGTAAATCTACATTCTCTTATTTGTTATTTTAAAAAGGTTAGTATATTTCATATATATATATATATATATATATATATGTGTGTGTGTGTGTGTGTGTGTTTGTTTGTTTGCTGGGTAGCAGGATAAGTGCTTGAAATTGTTATTGCAAGCATTTCACCCAAAAGGGGGGGTGAATTTGGTGATATCAGAAATTTCTTTGAGTATATGAAAATTGACTGGAAAATATAAAGTTAAGAGCAAAGAGAAATATCACCGAAGTGTACACCAGGAGTTATACTGATTCGGTCACAACCACTTTGACCTACGTCTATTCCTCAGAGCTTCTCTGAGAGTTTTACTATATCTTCCAAGATTCAATGGGTTCTTGGCGCCTCAGTACAGCAAGTTCCTTCACCTGGACACTCACTCCCCCTTACACGTTGTAATCAAATCCCCAACTCAAGGTTCCACAACCTTAAGTTGTCTCAATAATGAATATTGAGTTTTGTAATGAAAATATCTCTTACAGAGTAAATGTATAAACACTGAAGTATAAAGAGTGAGTATAAGAAAACAGAGCACAAAGAGTATATTGATTGATGTGTGATTGCTTGTTCTCAGCGTTCTTCTCTGTTCTTTGAATGCTCCATATATATAGATGATTTGTGGTGTCCGTTGGAAGCATTTCAAATACGTCCGTTAGAGTCGCGCAGTAATGGTTGATCGTTCTAATTTGAAAACTATCTGTTTGCGGTAGGTAGTGGTAGGTGAGATCTCGGACGTTTTATTTGACTTTTCTCTTATGTCATGATTTCTTCATTGTTTCTCTGTAAACATGCTTAGAATACTCATTACTACAGAATTGAGATATAACTACCCCCAAGGACGTCCCAAATTGAAAATTGGGTGGTTAAAAAGGGAGGCGGTGGCATTTTCGTAATTATATATATGTAGGGGAACCTTTAGGCGTCCCAAATTTGAATTTGGGACATCTAAAGTGCTTCCAGGCGCGAAATATAAATTTCGTAATTTTTTTCAATGCTTGGAGCTGGGATTAGACGTCCCAAAAGAATTTTGGGACGCTTAAAGTAGGGACTTTAGGCGTCCCCTAGGCGTATGTCAGACACTTGTCTGACATGCGTCTTCTCATCTATTACCCCTCCTCACATGTCTTCTCAACAATAACTTTACTCTTCTTCCTCCCCCCCACCCACCGTCGGCACTCTTCCTCTTTGTTTTTCTTCAACTCCTCCCTCCACCCTTCTTCTTCCTCTTTGTTTCTTCAACTCCTCCCTCCTCCCTTCTTCTTCTTCTTCTTCTTTGTTTCTTTGTTTCTTCAACGCACGCAACCAGTTGACCCTGCTGCAACTTCACCTCCTCCACAGTGTGTAGATTTTTGCTCTCCTCCACCTCCTTCCTTCCATTGTTGTGCACACCACCGTGGATCTCCAACGTCTTCTCTACATCTCCAGCATACTAGTGGGCACCCCTGATCAGGTTGGTTTATTTTCTTCTTGTTTTTTTGTAATAGAATGGTATATTTTGTTTTTGAAATATAAATTTACTTGAAATGGTTGAGATTGTGCTTATATATTATTGCTTATATTGAGATGGTTGAGATTAACCTGATGTGTTTGGTGTGCTTATATTGCTTAAATTGCATGTATTCGGGAACTCCAGTGCAATGGTTTATTTTATTGTTTACATATAAATTTTCTTGTGTATATTACCATTAATTAGTATATATAATATAATAAAATATGATTTGTTTAAATTAAAGAAATTCTTGTATTCCAAACGAATTATGAAGAATAATTCAAGCCAAAACTAAAAAGAAAATCATAACCCCAATATTCATTAAATGATTTTTATCTAAATATTTTCAATAAAACAAATTTAGTATATATTTAAATATATACTAAAATAAAACAATTGTTTATTTTTTTGTTTAAATATAAATTTACTTGTGTATATTACCATTAATTAGTATATATAATAAAATAAAATATGGTTTGTTTAAATTAAAGAAATTCTTGTATTCCAAACGAATTATGAAGAATAATTCAAGCAAAAAATAAAAAGAAAACCATAACCCCAATATTCATTAAATGATTTTTATCTAAATATTTTCAATAAAACAATTTTATTTTTGGAAGAACTCAACTTAAAATTGTTTTGTTAATATAAAACTCGTTTTTTTTAATTCTTCCAAACCTCAAAAAAATTCTTTAATTTAATCTTATTATATTTATTTTATTATACATTAATTTTATATACATATACTTATTAAAAAAATAAGTTACATAGCACTGAAACCCTTTTAAGAGGAGAGAGGAGGCTAGGAGGGGGCAATAAAGTTATTAAGCCCATATTTTAAAATCTTAAATTGGGTTGATAACTTAATTAGGCAATCCCATCATATGTCGTTGACAATTGTACTAAACGTGTGAATGTTATTGGGAATGCCTTAGGTGGTAACAAAATGGATCATAGTTGGATGAATGCTTTGAGAACTAGTGAAGAATATGAGAAAGGGGTGGAAGAATTTATTGAATTCGCTAAAAAGAATGCTCTTACAAAAAATGGGAAGTATTTTTGTCCTTGTGTCAATTGTTTGAATGAGAGTCGACGGGATGTTGATGTCATAAAGGATCACCTACTTTGTGATGGAATAAATCTGCGATACACAAGATGGATATGGCATGGTGAAGAAGTAACGGATTGTCCGTCGCACAAGAAGGAAGATGTGGATATCATAGGTGAAGATAGAATGGATAAAATGATTAACGATGTTGAGGCAAAATCCTTTGCGCAGTCGCAGGAGTATGACAGCCTGCGGAGTGATGCAGAGACACCATTGTACAGTGGTAGTAAGTACACGCGGTTGACAGGAACATTACATTTGGTTAACTTAAAGGAAACTTGTGGGTGGACCGATAGTAGTTTCACATTGCTGCTGAACTATTGTGTGATATGTTTCCAGAGGATAATGTACTTCCAAATCGTATGTATGAGGCCAAGAAAATCCTGTCTATGATGGGTATGGAGTATAAAAAGATACATGCTTGCCCTAATGACTGTGTACTGTACAGAAATGAGTATGGAGGTCTTAGTGAGTATCCTAAGTGTAAAACTGTACGATACAAAGTGAAAAAAGATGGTGGTTGTGGTGATATGACAAGTAAAAGGCAACCTTTAAAAAGGTTATGTGGTATCTTCCAATAATATGACGTTTTAAACGTTTGTTTGCGACTGCAACAAAAGCGAAGAAGTTGAAATGGCACTCTGATGAGAGAATATCTGATGGGAAATATCTTCAGCACCCAGCTGACTCTCCACAATGGCAAAAAATAGATGAAATGTTCCCTCAATTTGGCAGTGAGCCGAGAAACCTACGGCTTGGGCTTTGTACAGACGGCATCAATCCGTATAGAACTCTTACTAGCACACATAGTGTGTGGCTGGTTCTCCTTGTAATATACAACTTGTCTTCCTGGCTATGTATGAAACGTAAGTATATGATGCTATCTATGATGATTTCTGGACTAAAACAGCCAGGGAACGATATTGATGTCTATTTGGCGCCTTTGATTGAGGACTTGAAGAAGTTGTGGGAGGAAGGCGTAGAAGTGTTTGATGCTTATAAGAAAGAGTCTTTCAAGCTACGTGCAATGATTTTCACAACGATAAATGACTTCCCTGTGTATGAAAACTTATCAGGGTACAGCGTGAAGGGTCACAAAGCATGCCCGATAAGTGAAGCAGACACACACTTCCAACAACTAAAGCATGGAAGAAAAACTGTCTACCTTGGCCGCAGGAGGTTTGTTCATTGGTTCCACCCGTATCGTAGGCTAAGAAAGTGGTTTAACAGCTTACAGGAGCATGGAATAGCTCCAAAGTCATTAACTGGAGAGAAAGTCTATAGTCGAGTGGAACGTATCAATGTCACTTTTGGTAAGAATCAGAGAGTTGCGGGTGAGAAGAACATATAGAAGAAGAGATCCATTTTCTTTGATCTTCCATATTGGCGTTCGCTTGACGTGAGACACAATATTGATGTGATGCATGTGGAGAAGAATGTTTGTGATAGCCTTATCAGTACGTTTTTACACATACCAGGGAAGACTAAGGATGGGATTAATACGAGATTAGATCTTGTTGATATGGGAATAAGAGAACGGTTATATCCACAACTAAGAGATGATGGTAGGAGGGCATACAGGGAGCCAGTAGCGCATACACTATCAAAAGCAGAGAAAAGAAGTTTATGTGGGTGTTTGCATGAAATTAAGGTGCCGCAAGGGTATTCCTCGAATGTGAGAAGATGTGTCTCAATGGACGATTTGAAGTTAGTAGGAATGAAGTCCTATGATTATCATGTGTTGATGCAACAACTATTACCGGTAGCTATTAGAGGCATAATGAAAGATGAAGTATGAACCACCATGACAAGATTGTGTGTTTTCTTCAATGCTATCTGTAACAAAGTCATTGACACTGAAAAGTTGGATGAACTAGAAAATGAGGGTTACATTTTTTTGTCACAACTAGGATGCATTTTCCTCCTTTATTTTTTGATATAATGGTGCATTTGGTAAGGGAGGTATGGCTATGCGGTCCAGTTTACCTGAGGTGGATATACCCTTTCGAGCGATACATGAAGATCTTAAAAGGGTATTCTAAAAATCCTTATCGACCAGAAGCCTCAATAGTAGAAAGATATGTAGTTGAGGAGGCTATGGAGTTTTGCAAAGATTATATGTCAGGGAAGAAGGAACAATCTCGGCATGAAGAATGGAGAAGCAAGGGAACACGAGGAATGAAAGTGAAGAATGTTCCTCGTGAAGAGGTGTTGCAAGCCCACTTGTATATCCTGAATAATATGGAAGAAGTTCAACCTTACATAGATGAACACAGAAAGACTTTGAAGAACAAGAATCCAAGGAAGAATGACATGCAGATTGCTATTGAGCAAAACAAGACATTCATGCAGTGGTTTGAGGAAAAGGTTTTGCACGAGATCGGTGTGTCTGAGACAATCGAGTGGCTAGCTTGGGGGCCTTCGTTTCAGGTCATTACTTGGACCGGTTATGATATAAATGGCTATTCTTTCTATACGAAAGAGCAAGATGACAGAAGTACCATGAAAAATAGTGGGGTCATGGTAGAAGCTGAATCTATGCACTTTTCCAGTTCGAGAGATAAAAACCCCATATTAGCGTCTATGGCCTATTATGGAGTTATAGAAGAAATATGGGAGATGACATACAACAAGTTCAAAGTTGCTTTATTCAAATGTAAGTGGGTTAGCAATAATGCCGTGGTAATAGATAAACAATTTGGATTTGTCTCAGTCGATCTTCGAAGAGTTGGCTATAGAGACGAGCCCTTTATTTTAGCAAGCCAGGTGAAACAAGTGTTTTATGTCACTGATCCTGCGAGCAAAAACATGTCCATTGTCCTTAAAAGTAAAAAACAGAAGTATGGTGATCCGACCTTCAACCTTGATGACACACCACCTTTCACAACAACTCCACCTTGAACAAATGAAGTAGAATTGGTAGATGATGACGAATATGCTGTAAGAAATGACCATGGTGAAGGACTATGGGAAACAATATAGAGTAAGACCTTAATTTATAAACGAGAACTGTGTGTTTTTTCTGTTTTACTTCCCGCTTAGTTTATTTTGGTTTTATTGCAATATATTTATGTTTCTGATGATGCTTTTTGTGTTAACAGGAATATGGACAACTCTAGTGATGATGAGAGGCGTAGAGATGATGAAAGCTCTAGCAATGACGAAAGGCCTAGGATGAACCCCCTACAAGAAGGAGGGTTAGAGGCTGTATAAAGATGGGAGCATTGGTTGCACGTCATGAACATCAACAGGAGAGGCTGCATATAGACTTTGATGACAATCTGAATCCAGTTGGTCCTGAGGAAGACCACTTCATTAGCTATGTAGGGTTTTTGGCTCGAGCAAAGTGCGCATTACCTACGATAATTGGAGATTGGTTCCCCCAAAAACGAAAGACATGATTTGGCAGCAACTTTTGGTATGTAAGTTTTGATGCATTATAGCTTTGTTCTTATTGTTTCAAATATAATAATCTTATATTTTACCTTGCAGCAAACATACAATGTCCCAGACACCAGGTAGATGTATAAGCACTGGATGGATGAGGTTCGTGTACAATGGAAAGGTTTCAAGAACAAGCTAACAGCACCGTAAGGATCCATGTGCATAGTATACATATTTGTCTCCAGAGGACTGGAGGTTGTTTGCGGCATCATGAGCAGATCCTGAGTTTTTGGTAAGATTTCTGTCATCATGATATAGGACTTGTAATTTTCATATACTTTATATCGTTGATTTATTCTTTGTTGTTTTTCATTCATAGAAATTAAGTGCAGCAAATGCATAGAGGCAAGCAGAAAATAAATATCAATATTCATGTCTCGCGATGGATATCGAAAGCTTGAGCGGCAAATGATGCAAGAAGAGTTAGAGAAAATGAAGGAAGCAGCGGAATCTAATCCTAGCGTTGTTATCCAGGCTCCTGCACCTCCTCCACGTCACAAAAAAATGGAAAACAGGGAGATTAAGGCTGGGAAGTACATAAATCTGACTGTTGCTGAGGTTGCTGTGAGGATTGTAAGTAGTTATACCATAAGTATCTAATTTTTTACATATCGCGAGTGGTTTCGATATATTTACGATAAACTGTATGCTACAGGATGAACTGGATGAGTAGAGTAGCCAAGGTTCATTCAATCCAAGTAGACGGATGGACATCTTGTCAACGGCTATTGGGAAGGCAGATGACCTTGGTTGTGTTCGAGGAGAGACACGGGGAGTTAGTGCGGCGAGGTATTTTGGATGAGACCCACGTTATTCGTCACAAGCTGGACCTAGTAAGGACGTTGTGGCCAAGATTTGAGAGGACCTCGAACGAGAGATCGAGGCCAACCTTCGTGACAAGCTCCGACAAGAGCTGTTGCCAGAGCTTTAACTTGAAATGGCAAAGATGTTTGAAGCACAAAGGGCAAGGGACGAGCATAGAACTCAGGAATCCCCGGCCTTCAATAGCACCAGAGGAAGTTACAACCCTCTAGAGGAACCACTTGGCGACCCTTCTCCCTCTCCAGTGTCGGGAGACCCTTGCACCCTCTATTTGGATGATCCACTGTTGCGTGTTTTTGCTGATGCTCTCGTTCACACACGTGCTACCACCCACCATCATCAACAAATTCTGGAGGATTTTCGTAGGGTGAATGTGATGAGTGTTAGAAAGGGGGAAGAAGGTACAACCATCCCTGTTCCTGATCCAGAGGTTGGCACGTTAGGTCAAGCGATAGGATCTTTCATCCTTTGGCCTCACAATCTTATTGGTTCAGACGCAACACCTCCAATGGTCCGAATTACCTTACTGTTACTGAAAATCTGTTGGCATCCTAATAACAATTTGTTTTTTGATGTTCTAAAAGGATGACAAAGCTGTGAGGAAATGGCCCTACTTAGCACGGCTGCAACAGATCTACAAGGGCATTAAACAGATTGACTTGAAGATGCCTCCAGGGATTGTGGGCCAAGTGGAGTATCCCTACACGATTGACAATACAGATCTCAAGCAGTTTATCAGGTTGGAGGAGATAGATGCAGGCTGGGTGAAATTTGCAGTCCGGTAAGTTTTTTTTTTTCAATTTTCCTATAGAATTCATTTAGTGGTTTTTTGATTTCATACATTCAATAATTGATTCCTTATTTTAATTCTATTATAGCACATTCCACGGTCTCTGCACAAACATGGAAAGACGTGATTGGTATGGATTCTTATGTCCTGTGAATACGACAGGGGATACTTGTACTGTGGCGCATAGGACTCACTATGTCGGCTATGCAATGGCACAGACCAAACTTCGTTGTTATCTAGCACCCATTGTCCAACGGTTCGTATTTACATTTTGTCAATTTAAGAAGTTTAATAAATAATTGTCTTCTCATCTAACTTCATTTTAATGTGTACATGTTGTTAAAGTTACCACTAGAGTTTGTGTGTTATATGTCCCCGCCGCAACATAGTTTATTGGTTTGATCCCTTGAGTAAAAAGCCAGACAAAGATACAAAATCCATCTTCGACACGTAAGTTATTCTGTTTGTATTTCATTGACTCTTAAAAAAATGAATGGTTCTAATTTCTGTTCATTTTGCTTTTCATGAGAGTGCTTGTCAAACATATAGAGTCCTAGGTGGGTCATGCGAGGGTACAGTTGTTAAAAAGCCAAAGTGGTTTTATCCGATAGTAAGTACATTCGATCCTACCTAATTGTTTCATTGACGGTCCTTTTAGACATACCTTTATTGATTTTAACAACCAATTGCATCCCTTTGGTTTAAAGTGCCCTTGGTAACCTGGCAACACTGAATGCGGATATTATGTTATACTTTATATGTATAACATAACTCAAAGTGGAATTACTAGCGATTTTGAAAAGGTAATCACTTCTTCATTCTGAAATGATAATATTTTTGGTGTTCTAATCGAAATGCTAATTAATTCATTTGCTTGAGATTCATTTCATCAAAGCTTACTTTCTAATTTTCAGATTTTTGATAATGAAGATGCCTACCTACGTGAAGACCTTGATTTGATCAGAGATCTTTTGGCTGGACATCTTCTTCAACATATAGAGCAGTAAACTTTTTATTTTATATCAGTTTGTAGTTGTGTGATGACAACGTTTTGACACTTTCTGGTTGTTTTTGTTGATATATATAGTAGTAGGGTGTATAAAAGGTTATTGTATGTATATATAGTAAAGATTGTAGTGCTGGATGTCCTTACCAGTTTGTAACGGACAGTGTGGTTTATAAATCCATCTTCTATTCTGTTTCTGCAGTTTGAATTCGCTGGGTAATACAGAATGTAAATTATGGTATAAAAAAAACCTAACTTTTAGAAGTCCCAAATTAAGAATTGGGAGGTCTAACCCTGGGACTTTAGACATCCCAAATGACATTTGGGACGTTTAAAGTCTCACTTTAGACGTCTCTATTATTTGGGACATCTTTTCTTACAACTTACTACGCCCCCAGTATATACGTCCCCCCGTTTTGGGACGTTAAAGGTGCCAAATTTGGGACGTTATAGCTCCTTTTTGTAGTAGTGACTAATGCAATAAAGAGTTAATCATATAGATAACAAACCAATAAATATATGATTAAAAACATGATTTCTGGACTGCCTTACTCAAGTGGCTACTCAAGTGATCATGCTTATTACTCGAGTAGTCCCTCGAGTAAACTTATCAAGAATATAGCAGAGAGTAATTTAACATTTTCATAAAATATTACTCGGGTAAGACATGGAGTAAGATATATGACAAACCTTAGAAGTACTTGATCACTCGAGTGCTTACTCGAGTAAGCATGTCTTTTCTTCACAGGTTACTCGAGTGATCACTCGAGTAAATTGATAATAAGTTTGCAGATTACTCGATTACTCTCTCGAGTAACAATATCAAATTCTTGGCCGAGAATACCTATCTTTGCTTACCTGATTACTCGAGTGATCCATCGAGTAATACTTTAAATAACTCTACAGATTACTTGAGTGGTCCCTCTAGTAAATAGTTTTCTCAAATGGTTACTCGAGTAAAGTGTGTCAATTTTTGGCCAAGAGCTACTGGAAGATATTTGTCCTGGTTACTCGAGTGGCTACTCGAGTAATGCCTTTTATCATGTGTTTACTCGAGTGGTTACTCGAGTAATAGTCCATATAACTTTGCAGATTACTCGAGTAATCCCTCGAGTAACTCTTTCCAAATTTTGGCAGTGCGCCTCTAGAACATTTTCTCCAACATTACTTGAGTGCTCACTCGAGTAACAGAGTTCATTACTCTAGTGGTCACTCGAGTAAACCTTTAAGAAATCTACCAGTGATTTTTTCCTATGCTTTGTCTCTCAGATCTTCTTCATTACTCCAATGCCAACTTCAAGTAAAGCTTTTGTCTGCCATTTAGTTACTTTGTTCAAATTCTTTTCTTTGTTATCAAATCCAATCTTTGTTATCATCAAAACACATGGGATCTAACATTCTCCCCCTTTTTGATGATGATAAAACTTGGTGATTTTGAATAATGTTTTTGAAATTGAGTTTTCAAACATAATTAAGTTTCTTAAATACTTTTCATATGAAACTTTTGTTCAATTTAAACTTGAAAACTCTTTTGAAATAGCTTATTAAAGATCTTTTCAAATGATCTTGAAAACAATGATTTTTTGTTCTTATTTACTTGTTCACCTTACATACACAATTGAAAACTCATTAGTCCCACAATGCAATATAACTTGAATGAAATTTAACCTTAATGGCATAAAGAAGAAAATTGCATAAAGGAGAATTCATTACATAATCAAACTTAGAATTCAAAGTTAAAAGCTCCTCAAAGCCTTGTACACCCATATCCCCAGTACATTAACTCAACCATTGATCACAAAATCACTCAGGCTCTTCTCCCCCTTTTTGTCTTCATCACAAGGGTGGTATCAATCATGAGGAAGAGTAGATGGCTTAGCTGCTGAGATAGGAGTGACAGGAAATGCCAAAGATTCATGTGAACCATATGAACTGGAAGAATCTAAAGATGATGGTTTAGGTTCAGGAAGGTTCACTGGAGGTGTCTAAAGATCCTCTGGAGGATTCACTGGAGGTGATGGGTAAGGAATCAAAGAAGTAATTTCTACTTCCTTTGTCGCAACAGGTGAAGACACAAGCACCTCCTCAGTGCGTGCAGGTGAGGCAATGGGAGTAGGTATTGACTCAGCCTGAACTGGCTGAGCTGGATCATCAGTGGTGATGTGGATTGGCTCAGATGTCTCTAGGTCAGGAATAGAGAACATAAGATTACTAGGTCCAAGCTAAGAGGGTTTATGCTCAATAGTATAGGATTAGGAGGACTAGGCTTGGAAGGTCCAGGTTCAGAGACCGGTACTAGCTCATGAGTAACAGAAGGACTAGGAATAGGAGAGCCAGATGCCATAACATCAAGTCTGGCAACAATTGATCTCAGAAGCTCACCTTGGGCATGTTGTTTGCTAACATCTCTTCATGCCTCTTGTCCATTCTCTCCACAAGTTGTCCCATCTGCTCATTCATATGGGTTACCAACGCCGTATTCATATTGACAATGTCGATATGGAAACCCTTCAGAATGTTCTCTATGAATGTTTGCATTGTGGCACCAAAGAAAGAAGGAAAGGATGTGTTAGCTGGAGTAGAAGACTGTGTGTCATCCTTTCGACTAGTTGCAGTTTCAGTCTTCTTCTTCTTGGGACTTGCTTCAAGAGGAGTCTTTAGAGGAATATCAATGTTCAGATTTCCAATCTCATTTCGCCCCACTGGACTTAACCTCTCAATTGGCTCCTTACTCTCCAAATACCATATCTTGTTCTTCTTCAAGAATAGAGATATAAGCTGAGGATAAGGCATTGGAGTAGTAGGTTTCCTTCAAACCTATATCGCTTGATCTCAGTAAAAATATATTCTCCCAAGTCCTTTTGTTCTTTGAGGAGTAATGAGGCAAATTTTCTGAAGTCCCTCTTAATGAAATGAGTGAAATTGTTGGCTTTATTGACTATGGCTCTTGAATAGATATACCATAAAACACGATGAAAATCACATATATCACTCGGATTGAAATTGAGGGGTCCCACTATCTCACCAGGTCTTAGAATAGAAAAAAACTGGTTTGAATCATAATTAGGATAATCATCATCAGGAGGGTCCTCTATGCCTAACCAGGTATTGATTTTGGAGGGTGAGATTAGAATTCTTTGTCCTCTAACCTTAAAAGTCATTTCTTCTTCCATAGACTTCCTGATAGGATCATTTATAGGTTTAAGGTTACAGTAAAAATGCCTTACAACTTGGGTGCAAAATGGAAGTTTAATAGACAACCAGGGCATATAGGAATCAAGATAAGGACTTAAGTCAAACTTCAATACCTCTTGAAGAACCTTGTAGTCAATGTAGTGCATCTTGCACACAGTTCTTCTTGCAAAATGGCTCAAGTACTTCTGAGATTTCTCCAGCTTGTTCACATTGAATCCGTTTAGAGGAAATGTGATTTCCTCTTCCCTGACCTCTTCTGGCTTCTTGGATGATTGCCCCTTCTTTACTTCCTTAGACTGGAAGGCTTGTTCAAGCATCCCTACTGTGACTTTGGTGAGGTTCTTATCAAGCTTGGGCTTTTTAAGAGGTTTTGGAGAAAAAGTAGGTGTGTCGGATGAGTCAGAAGGAGGAGGGGATGGTGCCTTTGTTCCTTTGCCTCTTCTAGTGGATATGCTCTTCTTTGATTGAGCTCTTGTGGCAATGGGCTCCTTAATCACAACCCTTTTCACCTTCGGCTTGGTTTGTGGTTTAGCTTTGACTTTAGGTTTAAGAGAAAGCTTTCGTTTCTTGGTAGGTGGAGATGAAAGAGAATCAGAGGGTTGATATGGTTCAGAGGACTCAGAAGGAGTGTTAAGATTGGGAGATTTTGTCCTCACCATAGTGATTTGAGAAAGGAAAGATTTTCTGGAAAACAGGGTCGGAAGTCGCGAGAGAAGGGCATAGGAATCTGAGCAATCTGGGAGGTTTTAGTAAGCAAGAATCAATGGGTTTTGATGGAAATGAGAAGAGAAAATGATTGTGAAAAATTTTTGTGAGAGCACTAGGAGAATAACTTGAGGAGATTTTATGAAGAATGACCAAGTAGTGACAGAAATAGCCTTAAATCCCGATATTACTCGAGGGCTTACTTGAGTGATCATTAGCTTTACTCGAGTAGCTACTTGAGTAATCATACCAAAAATTTCAAAAAGCAGTAAATTCAAGTGCATACTTGGTATGAATAATATTATAATTACC
Source organism: Inga laurina (assembly GCA_963855925.1). Taxonomy (NCBI): domain Eukaryota; kingdom Viridiplantae; phylum Streptophyta; class Magnoliopsida; order Fabales; family Fabaceae; genus Inga; species Inga laurina. Next base: position 38,301,455 of record OY979708.1, read on the forward strand.
CATGTATATTATCTCGATCATTTGATAGCTCTTTAGGACAAATTTGAGATGAAACTTAGGAAATTTGTGATCTATAACCAGATTTACTCGAGGCCTTACTCAAGTAACCTTGAATATTACTCGAGGCCTCCCTCGAATAATGTGTCTCTTCACCTTCTGACTGTTCATTTCCAACCGTTGTGCCATTTCTTTTGAATTGATTTTGAATTAATGCTCTACGGATATAATTTTCAGGTCATTACTCGAGTAGATACTCGAGTAATCCAGTCCATTACTTGAAGGTGTCACTCCAGTAATGTTGGTTACTTGAAGTTATCCCTTCGGTAATGTTGTCCTCTATTAACCTCTGCTTTTCATACTCCAAAATAGAATATCAAGATCCTGCAAATTAAATTGCTAAAAACTCTTATGCTTAAGTTAGTAATCATCAAAACATCATTAAATAACATTATCTAACATTTTATAAATACTAAATAGCTTATAATTTATCGGGATTTACCATTCCTAATTCTCTTCTAATATACAAGAATTGATCTTTTGCAAGAGGTTTTGTAAAAATATCAGCTAGTTGAAGATGAGTGGGAATGAATATCACTTTGACATCTTTTTTTTTTGGACATGATCTCTAATGAAGTGATGTCTAACATCAATATGCTTGGTTCTAGAATATTGAACTGGATTCTTTGCCAAGCTTATCATGCTAGTGTTGTCACAGTATATTGTTATCTCTTTTAGATAAATATCAAGATCTTGTAGTTGTTGCTTCAGCCATAATACTTATGCACAACAACTCGATGCTGCAACATACTCAGCTTTCGTTGACGAAAGAGACACTGTATTTTGTTTCTTGCTAAACCATGATACAAGTGAACCTCCAAGAAACTGACCTTGTCCACTAGTAATCTTTTTGTCTGTTTTGTATCCTCCATGATCAGAATCTGAGTATGCAACTAGATATTCACTTCTTCGTTTAGGATACCAGAGACTTAATTCTGCCATGTTAGCAAGATATCGGAAGATAAGTTTGACGGTTTTAGCATGTGACTCCTTTGGTGCAGATTTATATCTTGCACATATACCCATATTGAATTGAATGTCAGGTCTGCTCCAATCATTCCTCTATATTTTGTGATATTGTAATCTTTTCCTTTGACATCCGCATCAAGCATTGTGGTTGAGCTTATGGGCGTGGCCATTCCATTTTCCTCTTCCATTCCATACTTCTTTAATAGCTCTTTCAAATACTTCATTTGAGATATGAAAATTCCATTCTTTCTTTGTTTGATTTGCAAACTGATAAAGAAATTCAATTCTCCCATCATTGACATCTCAAACTCCCTCTGCATTATCTCAGAAAAATCCTTACACAAGGTTTCGTTATTAGCACCGAAAACTATATCATCAATATAAATTTGCATGGTTAAAATGTCATCTCGTTTTCGTTTTGTAAAAAGTGTTGTATCAACTTTTCCTCATATAAAACCTTGATCAATGAGAAATTTACTGAGCCTTTCATATCATGCTCTAGGAGCTTGTTTTAAACCGTATAAAACTTTTATTAGTTTAAAAACATCATCATGTTTGGTTACATTTTCAAAACCTGGTGGTTGATCTACATACACTTCTTTCATGATGTATGTAATATCCCAATTTTTGATTAAGGGCAAATCATGATTATTGTGGATAATTATGAATTTAATTTGAATTATTAAGTGTTTTATGACAATATTAATTAATATGTCATAATTATTGAAAAATTGGAAGAATGGAATTATTAGCCATGAGTTGGTAATTATGGGAGAAATTAATTACTAACTAAGTGAAAATGAGAAGTGTGATTAAATGCCTAATGGAGGGATTAAAGTGGCTAATTGGTGACTTATCTTGTGGGAACCAATAATAAAGTGACATGTGGCAAAAGTTGGGCAAAGAGAGAGGTGTAAGAAAAGTCAAATGGCATTTTAATATGATTCTTTCTCTCTCTTCCTCTCTCCATTTTTGGCTGCTGAAAGGAGGGAGTAATCATCATCATTTTCTTCATCTCTCCACTCCATCTCTCACTCTCATCTCTTTTCTCTCTGTTGGGCGCCATTTTTTGCAGCAAAGGGAAGGAAGAAAAGCTTTGAAAAGGTAAGGAAAATGATCTCTATTGCTTAAGCACCTTTCCTTAAAGTTGTTCCTTGATATAAGAGCTTCATTTTGGTGGTGGTAGTTGGTCCATTGGTGTTGATTTGTGGCCACACGAAATTTTGAGAAGTGGTGAATCAAGAACTCCCTTTGAGAAAGTTGATAAGGTGAGTGAAACCTATCTATCTATCTATGTTTTGTGCCAAATGGATTAGCTTGGAAATTCTGGAAATTTGGCTTGAAATTTCAAAAATTAGGGTCTTGTGGTGTTTGAATTTTTGTTGTCATGGATATGATGCTTTGAGATGTATCTTGGGTAGATAGATTTTGATTGAAGCTTAAATGTAAGGTTTGGCACATTTGTGTTGGTTTTGTGCATTGGGCAAAAATAGGGCATGTAATTGGGTTGTGATTTTGGTCATTTTGAGGTTACCATTGTGTTCCTTATGAAAATTTATGTGGGAATAGGCTTGATTGTTAATTTTGGAGCCATTGGACACTTTGGTAGAAAATTGGAAAATCTGTCTTGTGTGAACTTTGTCTGGGCAGTCAGTTTGCACGAGCATTTTGAATGAACAAATTGTGTTAGAAAATTCTGAAACTTTCCAGTCTTAAATTTCACATCCCAAGGTTCAAAATGGATATATATTTTGTGTCATTTTGTTTAGTATTCTAGGAGATATGATTGTCCAAAGTTTGGGATGGAAACAGAACTCTGTTTTGGAGTAGTGTTGAGTTTTTGGTGATTCTGTATTTGTGTGATGATTTGAAGTAATGAGCCATATTTTTCATAGAAAGAGAACTTAAATACCTTTCATTTGGCTTTGTAATCACCTCATTTCAATTTTTCTAGAATTAGTTATGAATTTTGGAAGTTCAATCAAGAGTCAGGGAATTTCTTGGCCGAGGCCCAAGGTGGCTGGCCGCGACCCAAACCTTTCTGACATGATTCTGGCCGTGGCCCATGGGTGGCTGGCCGTGGCTAGTGACCTTCTGACCATATTTTGGCCACGGCCAAGGAATGGCTGGCCGCGGCCAACCCCTGTGTTCCAACACTTTGAGTTTTCGAAAGGAGATCTCTAACCTATTGTTTCCCAACCTTTTAAGGCTTTTATCAGAGGCATTTATGGCCTCTTAAAGGTCAATTATGATAACTAAATTTAAGTGTTTCAAGTTAATTAAGTCTTGGAATAGAATATAACTCTTTGTCCCTAATCATGATTCTAGGATACGACATTTGCCCTAGGCGGGAGAGACCGGTGCCAGAGTATGCCCAGAAGGATCAAGGTAGTGACTTTTCTCTCATATTTTTTATGATGTTTTGGTATGCATAACTTATCATTGAACTTTGTGAACTGTGTGCCATGGTCCATTATGGCATGAGCACTTCAGCATGAGTCGTATAGGGATTGACGCTGGTCATCTCTAGGTCGGCCGTTGAACTGCCGTCGTAATCAACATGAACTTTTGTGTATCTGACCCGTGGGGCGGCGTTTGTGAATCCAACCGTGGGCTGTGTATTGATCTTGCTTTATGGTTTGTATTATGAAATGCTTTATATGAATCCCAGCTGTGGTGAAATATATTGTGTGGATTGTTGTGATACAATAGAGCATGAGAAATTCAGCGTGAGCAATCATAAGGGATGACATGTGTCATACTAACCATTGCCGTTGTAACTACCGTTGTAGTTGTTTTGTGTGGATAATGATTTGATTTCATGTCTTATTGTTGTATATACTATGATTGATTTGACACTACGGGGATTCCTTAGAATCTCACTCTCCCAAAAACCATGTTTTAGAAGGGCAGAAGGATTAAAGGGAAAGCGGGCGACGAAGAGCGGATAGCGCTCCAGTTTAGAAGTATATTTTGGGTTATTGGTTATCATGTATATCATTTGGATGTTTTTGGGAAACAATTGTATATAATGGGATTGGTTGTATAGTTTTGTGTAATCCCCAAGTTAAGGGGATTGAATTATGGGCTTTGTGCCATTTAGTATTGAAATGTGAATATGAGACCGTCATGAACATGTTTTGTAAAAGTTTTTGTAAGCCATGATTTTGGGAAGTTTGATTTTGTTTAAGTCACAAAATCATCTAAGGTCTCTAATTCTACATCAATTACGTGTTTATAAACTAAATCTCGGCCTTAATCATGAAGGGGGTTACAATGTAGCCATTTAGAAATGCACTTTTTACATCCATTTACTAGAGTTCGAATCCTTTGATGCATGTAAAGGCTAAGAGTACTCGTATAGCTTCCAATCTAGCCACTGGAGCATACATTTCCTCATAATCAATTCCTTCTTCCTGATTATAACCTTTGGCCACCAATCTTGCCTTGTTTCTGACAATAATCGCAGATTCATCAAGTTTGTTCTTGAATACCCATTTAGTGCCAATGATCGGACAATGCTTAGGTCGGAGTACTAATTCCTAAACTTGATTTCTCTCAAATTGGTTTAGTTCTTCTTGCATTGCTATAACTCAATCATTGTCTGATAGGGTTTCGTCAATGTTAGAAGGTTCAATCTCAGAAATAAAAGAAGAAAAACTAACTTCATTGAAAATTCTATTTCTAGTTTTGACTCCTTCATTCACATCTCCTATGACTTGATCTAGGGGATGACTTTTATTGAATTTCCAGGCTTTAGGCTGTCCTAGTGACTAATCTTCTTCCTTGGTTTGATCAACTTCTGGAATAAGAGATTTAGAAATAGATTGACTATTTTCTTGATTTAAAATAACTTTCTGCTCATCATCAATGGTTTTGTTCGAGGATTCAATTTCATCAAATACAACATGAATTGATTCTTCAACAACACATGTTCTTTTATTGAAAATTATGTATGATTTACTTCGGTTAAAATAGCCTAGAAAAATTTCTTCATCTGTTCTATAATCAAATTTTCCTAAGTTATCTTTACCGTTATTATGAATGAAACACTTACAACCGAAGATGTGTAAATGAGCAAGGTTTGGCTTCCTTCCTTTGTATAGCTTGTATGGTGTCTTTCCAAGTTTTGTTCTAATGTAGGCTTTATTTGAAATATAGTATGCTGTGCTCATTGCATCGGCCTAGAAAACTTGAGACATGTTCTTTTCATTCAGCATTGCTCTAGCCATTTCAGTGAGCACTCTATTCTTACGTTTCACAACTCCGTTTTGTTGAGGTGTCCTTGGAGTAGAGAAATTGTGATAAATGCCATTGATATCACAATATTCTTCAAAGGCTTGATTTTCAAACTCTCCACCGTGATCTATCTTGATACCTGCAATGGACATACCTTTCTCATTTTGCACTTTCTTGGCAAAAACAATGAATTATGCAAAGGTTTCATCCTTTGATGACAGAAAAGTAGTCCATGTAAATCTAGAGAAATCATCAACAATGACCAATGAATATAGGTTGCCACCAAGGCTTTTAACGCTTGCTGGACCAACTAAATCCATATGTAGCAATTGAAGTGGTTGATTTGTTGTAATTTCATTTTTCGATTTGAAAGATGATTTAGTTTGTTCACCCTTTTGACATGCATCACAAATCAAATCATTTTTAAAACTTACTTTGGGTAATCCAAGAACTAAATCCTTTTTGAGGAGTTTGCCTAGTTGGTGCATGTTAACATGAGCTAGTCTCTTATGTCATAACCAACTTTCATCGGCATTACTCAGAAAATAATTTTCAGAGTCATTTCTATTGATATCAAGAGTATAGCAGTTACCTTCCCTTTTTGCTCTGAGCTTTGCCTTGATATTTTTCTTATCAAGTTGTAAGTCTTTCTTATTGATAATTAGACATTCCTCTGAATCAAATATTACCTAGTTGTCTTTATCAGCACTTTGACTCAGGCTTAGCAAATTATGACATAAGCCTTCAACGTAATATACTTCTTTGACTTGTATTCCTTTGTCGTTTTTGATTTCACCAATTTCTGCTATCTTTCCGGATTGATTTCCTCCAAATTTTACTTTTCTACCTTCCTTAGGTTACAATATGGTAAAACTTTAGAAATCACCGGTCATATGTCTAGAGCATCCACTGTCTATGTACCATTTGTTGTTTTTGGATGCTTAAAGGTATATCTGCAATCAAATACGATTAAGTCTTAGGCACCCACATCTTTTTGGGTCCTTTTGGATTAGTACAGATGACTTTCTGAACATATAAACCTTTAGGTACCCAAATATTTTTGGGTCCTTTTTGGATGCTTAGGTACCCATTTGTAGGTTCCTATCTTTTCTTTCTTCTTATAATGACCTTTTCTATTACAATAATTATAATATGCAAAAGGATTTGATGTATATACAGAATGCTGAAAATAATTCAAATATGACTTACCTCCTGCTTTCTTCCTTCCTTCCTTTCCTTCTATCTGATTTTGGATCATATCCAAGACCAGATCGATCATTTACAAAACGTTGAGCTTTTAAAGTCACATTTAGCATCTCACTTCCTTTAGTGAATTTTTTAGGAGTTTTCGTGAGATCAACGTTTTTCTTTTTCAAAGAAGAACATTTTCCACAATCTTTCCCTAAATTCTCTTTGAGTTCTATTTCAAGAACCTTGTTTTTCTTTTTGAAGACAACTAGTTCTGTAACTACTTTGGTGAATTCAGAATGTAAAGCGTTATATTTGGAAAGTAATTCATTATAGTTAGGATTAGAATTAGTTACCTCTTCTTCTGTTTCTTTTTGAGTAACTAGACAGATATTGGCTACTTCATCTTCATCACTATCTTCATCAGAAAGAACTATCTCCCCATATGGCAGATACAAAGGCTTTCTTTTTGTTGGAGAACTTGCCTTTTCTCTTTTCTTTATTCTTCTGAGGCAATTTTTGACATTCTGATTTGATATGTCTTGGCTTTCCACACTCATAGCAGATGATGTATTCTTTACTGCTTGTTGCTTCTTTCTGAAAATTCTTGAATCCTTGACCTTTCTTGTAAGACTTTATGAATCGTTTTATTATTAGGCCCATTTTGTCATCGTCAAGCTCTTCTTCTTCATCTTGATCTTCTTCTGTTGCTTTCAGTGCTAGACCTCTCTTCTTCTTGTCACCAATATCATCAAGTTCTCATTTAAACTTTAATTTACTTTCATATTCAGAAATACTTCTGAATAGAAAAGCAACCGATCGCATTGATTCGCCTTTTGCTTCTTCTATTGCAGTGACTTTGGCCTCCCACTCTTTAGAGAGTATATTAAGAATCTTTCTCATTTGGGTATGCTGATCATAGACTTTTCCAAGTGCTGCAAATTGATTAATAAGATGAGTATATCTAAGTTCAAATTCAGCTATTGACTCACTTGATTTCATTTGAAGTAAATCGAATTCAGTAACCAGAGTGTTGATCCAGTTTTCTTTAATTCCTGAAATTCCTTCATGAGCTATTTCCAAAGCTTCCCACATTTTCTTAGCCGTTGGAAGTGTGCAGATTCTGAAGTACTCCTTTTGACTCAAAGCACTTTGGATCATCAGAATTGCCTTGCTGTTGAGAGTGATGTGTTTCTTGTCATTCTCATCATATTCCACTGGCGTCTTAGGAATTTTCTGGGAATCTACAATTTTTACAGGTTGATAGTTTCCACTTTCAATCATATCCCATAGCCCATATTCCGTAGCCATTATGAAGACTCTGAACTTCGCTTTCCAGAATGAGAAGTGTTTGCCATTGAAACTCGGAGGTCTTGTGATAGAAGCTTTGTCGGGAAGAATTCCTTCACCCATGCTTGCCATTGGATCCTTCTTAGGATGTTATACCTTAACAAGAAGACCTATGCTTTGATACCAAATGTTAGTGCAAGTGTTTCACCCAAGAGGGGGTGAATTGGGTGATATCAAAAATTTCGTTGTGTATATAAAAATTGACTGGAAAATATAAAGTTAAGAGAAAAGAGAAATAGCATATATAAACAAAAAAAGAAAAGAGAAATATCACCGAAGTGTACACCAGGAGTTATACTGATTTGGTCACAACCACTTTGACCTACGTCCAGTCTTTAGAGCTTCTCTAAGAGTTTCACTATATCTTCCAAGATTCAATAGGTTCTTGGCGCCTCAGTACAGCAAGTTCCTTCACCTGGACACTTGCTCCCCCTTACACGTTGTAATCAAATCCCCAACTCAAGGTTCCACAACCTTAAGTTGTCTCAATGATGAATATTGAGTTTTGTAATGAAAATATCTCTTACAGAGTAAATGTATAAACACTGAAGTATAAAGAGTGAGTATAAGAAAACAGAGCACAAAGAGTATATTGATCGATGTGTGATTGCTTGTTCTCAGTTGTTCTTCTCTGTTCTTTGAATGCTCCATATATATAGATTATTTGTGGTGTTCGTTGGAAGCATTTCAAATATGTCTGTTAGAGTCGTGCAGCAACAGTTGACCATTCTAATTTGAAAACTATCCGTTTGTGGTAGGTAGCGGTAGTTGAGATCTCGGATGTTTTATTTGACTTTTCTCTTATGTCATGATTTCTTCATTATTTCTTTGTAAACATACTTAGAATACTAGTGCAATGAAGAGTTAGTCATATAGATAACAAACCAATAAATATACGATTAAAAACATGATTTCTAGACTGCCTTACTCGAGTGATCATGCTTATTACTCAAGTAGTCCCTCGAGTAAATTTATCAAAAATATAGCAGAGAGTAATTTAACATTTTCATAAAATATTACTCGGGTAAAACATGGAGTAAGATATATCACAAACCTTAGAAATACCTGATCATTAGAGTGCTTACTCGAGTAAGCATGTCTTTTCTTCACAGGTTACTCGAGTGATCACTCGAGTAAATTGATAATAAGTTTGCAGATTACTCGATTACTCCCTCGAGTAACAACATCAAATTCTTGGTCAAGAATACCTGTCTTTGCTTACCTGATTACTCGAGTGATCCCTTGAGTAATACTTCAAATAACTTTGGAGATTACTCAAGTGGTCCCTCGAGTAAATAGTTTTCTCAAATGGTTACTCGAGTAAAGTGTGTCAATTTTTGGCCGAGAGCTATTGAAAGATATTTGTCCTAGTTACTCAAGTGGCTACTCGAGTAATGCCTTTTATCATATGTTTACTCGAGTGGTTACTCGAGTAATAGTCCATATAAATTTGCAGATTACTCGAATAATCCCTCAAGTAACTCTTTCCAAATTTTGGCAGTACACCTCTAGAACATTTTCTCCAACATTACTTGAGGGGTCACTCGATTTACAGAGTTCATTACTCAAGTGGTCACTCAAGTAAACCTTTAAGAAATCTGCCAGTGATGTTTTTTCCTGTGCTCTGTCTCTCAGATCTTCTTCATTACTCCAGTGCCAACTTCAAGTAAAGCTTTTGTCTGCCATTTAGTTACTTTGTTCAAATTCTTTTCCTTGTTATCAAATCCAATCTTTGTTATCATCAAAAACACATGGGATCTAACAGAAATATGTCTCATAGTAAGATGTCCAGATTTAGAATTGTTTTAAAAAAAGAACATATGAATTGAATTATTTTATTTTAAACTTAGCTTATCAATTGAGCTATTTTATTTTAATAATTTTATACTAGAAGAACATATCAACATAATCAAATTTGTATAACCCTTGAGTGATGGGTGTTTTAAGCACTTATCCTGATGGGTGACAATTGATGATGTTTTTAAATGATGTTTTATGACTTTACTAACTTCCTGAAATTAGACTAATGACTAATTATTGTAATATATATATATATATATATATATAATATTTTTAAATTTAATTATTATGTCACTGGTTCGACTAAACGGCTCAACCCTTTCAACTAGTTGAATTTTGACCTGCTGACCTTTCCGGCTCGATATCCGATCCAACTTTTAAAACATTGGATGGCAAGCAATACCTTGCTTCTTACTGTCATTACCAAAAGCTACCAAATCAGGAAATAACACAAAGCAAGAGCAACAAGTATAGAGCACATAATACAGGGGAAATAGCACAGATCAGAAACCAAAAAAGGAGCAATGAGCATAGACTGAGGATAGCTTACCACTACATATCGATGGTAGCTTACCACCACTAGTGACTTCTCTGATCTGCAACCGAAGCACAGACCATAGAGTGAGAAAGCACACAATCAGCGTCTTCTAACCCAAGCAGGACTTCGCTATTGTGATTTCTTCATCAACCAAAGTTCACAAAGTACCAGTGACTCCTCCGACCTACACTGACGAGTTTTGAAATGGGGAAGAGGAGAGAGAGATTTGAGTTGTTGAATGCATTTAGAAGACTAGTGAGAGTCACCCGCACCGTCGACCTTCTCTGATCGCCAACAAACCACTACCACCAACCACCTTTACTGGCTTTGGCTGAAGATCAGCGGGAAATTGGGGACAGTGAAGCTTCACTCACGGTTGGGAAAAGGAGAAAAAAGACAAGAGAAGACAGAGGAAAGAGATAGTTGACAGGGGAAAAAAGACGAGAGAAGAGAGAGACAAGATAAAAGACAGACCAAAGAGAGAGGAGATAAGCGAGAAGGAGAAAAATTCAGTTTTTACATAACCATGGTTTTGAAATCTAAAACCATGGTTTTAGGAAAAAAATGATTATTAGCTTTTGTTAGGTGTTTGGGTAAATTTTCGTAAAACCATGATTTTAGAACCACCAGTACTTATTTTTTTAATCTAAACACACACTTAGCTCCAAACTCAATGCATGCGTTGCCAAGTCTGTACTTCTATTCCCCTCATCATAAACATGCATAACATTAACTTGCCAATCCTGATTCAATAACCGGTGAATTTTCTTGATGAGCCCCGCATGAACATCGGGGCCAACTCCCTCACGTTGGATCAGGTTTAGCGCGACCAGACAATCGATCTGCACTGAAACACGTCCATACCAATATGACGATAGAAACCCGCGACCCATCGTCCTTCATGATCGCGAATAAAACATCCTGCTCCCGCAAAGGCTGAATCACTTTTCTTAGCCCCATCGCAATTCCAAGAAGAATGATCGGATGGAGGCTTGAGCCAGGTAATAAACTGCTTTTCCTTCCTCCTCGTGGTACCACGTGCAAGACACACCAGATCCAGATCCACCGCTTCTTCACCTGCTTCCAGTTTTTTTTTTTTTGGACACCCTACTTGTTCAGTTTTAAAAAATTGGACCAAATGACAAGTAATCCAGTGATAGCAACCCAGCCATATCTCTTCCGGGCTGAACCGGTTATTCCAATTTTCCGGGCCGGACTCGGATAGATCCGAAAGTAGAATGTTGAATGGTTTATCGAACTATCGAAGGCACTGAGGCGGGGGAGGGAGCGAGGGAGAGCCATTCTAATTTCTATACATTTTCATTGCTTTTGTTTATCCAAATCTTTCATTCAATCATCTTTTCCAATATATACACATAAACAAAATCAAATCCCAAACTGTACATACCAAACAGCAAACGCTTTCTCGTTTCTTCCTCTCCCTCAAACGGCGTGACTAGCGACGGGGGAACAAGCGGTGGACGACGTGAGACACAGGACGCAGAAGGCACACCGAAAAGACACAGTAGCAACAAAAGGTACGTGATAATCCTTTATTGCATATGACCTGGGGCTTTGCAGAATCTTAAAGAGCAGCCACCTCCATCATGGGCTTCATAGAACAGGACTGTTATTAAGTCAAGTTCAACATTTCGGGGTAGCAGCTTCCGCGTTAAAGGGTTATGGTGAAGCTAGTGGAACAACTGTAAAAGGACTTAACAGCGGAAGTAAAAAGTTGAGGTTCGAAGTAAAAACAAAAACTCAACCTTACTTTGTTTTGGGGTCATTGCTTTATAGCATATATGGCATAATGATCTCAGCATGCGACTTGAGGAGAAGCACTTGTTGGGTTGATTATTTGTCGATGTAAACGCGGATTTTTGGGATGTCTCATTTAATGTTGGGAGCCATTTTGGTCCGGAGGATTAATGCTCTTTGTCTATTATATAGAAGTACTTCTGTACAGAAGAATTTGAGTAACTTAATATCCGGTTCTACCAGAGGCAGGCACTCCTTCGGTGCCAAAATTATCTTGGGTATGTGATCAATCCTTCTTCCGTTTTTTTTTTCCGTGTATGCTTCCTGGTCTGTTGATTGAAAGAGTAAGTGAATATCATGCAGCTTTTGAGAGGAAACATGTTCAACTGATTTGACGATTGAAAGCTTGTTGCTTTGCAGAAAAACCTGTCAATCGTTTTCTCATACGCGGCTCTGCAGCAAACTGTTTGGATTGGAATTGTGGCTTGATTATCTCAACTATTCGTACTTCTTGTTCGGTTCTTCATGACAGGGGTTTTTGTACCTTTGCTGGGGATAAATTAGGCGAGTCTGATTTGCATGCAACTGAAACTGCTAGCCATTCGGTGCAGTCTTCTGCTGACTTAGATGATGATTGTACCACGATAGGTTGTCTTGAGAAGTCTTGTGTTGATTCTGGTGATGGTTTAGTCACCAAGAAAACATATGAAAAACCAGTGGATTTCACTAAAATTGAAATTGCTAAGCTCCCTGTTGTCATGATCATTGGTCGTCCTAACGTAGGGAAGTCAGCATTGTTTAACCGGTGAGTTCTTGTTTTGGCAGATCGTTAGTTTGCAGTCAATTAAGGCAAGACTTACAGCATTGAATCTTAATAACATTTTTGTCTTGGTGATAACTTTTAGTTTGATCCGGAGGAGGGAGGCTCTGGTATATAACACACCTGATGATCATGTTACTCGCGACATACGGGAAGGGGTTGCCAAGTTGGGTGATTTACGATTTAAAGTGTTAGATTCAGCTGGATTAGAAGCAGAAGCAACTTCGGGGTCCATCCTTCACAGAACAGCAGGAATTACTGCTAGTGTGTTATCTAGATCTAACTTTGCAATCTTCCTGACAGATGGAAGGTTAGTTTTAAATATGAATTGTATAAGCCTTTTTGTGTGGATTAATTTGTGTGGAAAACTGTGGCTGGATTTGTTTTCTGGCTTGATGATCTGTATGTTATTTTATGGGATCTTAGGTGATTGTGTACTATGAAGTGTAAAAAAAAAAAAAAAAAAACACTGCTGTATTGCATATTTTAAATGTAAGTAACGTCTTGTCACTGATCCTTACAATTTTGAATTGCAACTCTTTAATGCAAAGTGCTAATTCTGATTTTGACTGAATATTTTTTCACTTTATTATTGACTTTTCTGACCAGATTTGGACTTCATCCTCTTGATTTGGAGGTTGGAAAATGGCTGCGCAAACATGCACCTCAAATCAAACCCATTGTAGCGATGAATAAATGTGAATCGCTCTTTGATGCTAGTGGTTCTCTTATGACAGCTGCTTCTGAAATGTTCCGTTTAGGATTCGGGGAACCTATTGCCATATCTGCAGAGACTGGGTTGGGTTTGCCTGACTTGTATCAGTCCCTTAGGCCTGTTTTGGAGGATTATATGCTTCGAGTCTTAAATGGTAAGATAACCCCAGTTTTAGAGTAGATTTTGCTACTGATGATAAAACTGTGATTTCCACACGCTTATTTTATGCCTTTTAATTGTATAGGTTTTATCAAGCTTTGATCACTATGTGATATATGTGTCTTTTCTTTTCATTGGAGCGGATTGTTAAGCCAATAATGCGTTCATTTTTTTTTTTAATCACATGAAGAACATGCAAATTTGACCTCATCAAGGTTAAGTTGATTGTTGCTTTTTCATCTTTCTATTTTGCATTCATTCAATTTTTAATAATCGTGGATGAAGGAACTCAGGACGATAGCTACAGTGACGACAGCTGTTCCACTGAGGTTGATGAAAGTCAACTTCCATTGCAGTTAGCAATTGTGGGACGCCCCAATGTTGGGAAATCAACCTTACTAAATACATTGTTACAAGAAGACCGTGTTCTTGTGGGTCCTGAAGCTGGTCTGACAAGAGATTCTATCAGAACCCAGTTTGAATTTCAAGGCAGAAAGATTTATCTTGTATGTACTCATTAATTTCCCCCTTTTTTTGGCTTTAGAGTTGTAGTATAATTGGAGGAGGTGGAGATCAAAAGACCTAATTAGAAATATTTCTGTGAAGTATGAATCTTGGATCTAGTTATAGTATAATTAGGATACATTACCTTCTTTATTATTACTTTTAAATGTTCTTGTAGAATTACATTAACTTTATAATCTTCAAAACATGGGTACCCTAACATTCTTATTTAATTTCTGGTCATTCAGGTTGATACTGCTGGGTGGTTGCAGAGGACAAAACAAGACAAAGGACCATCTTCCTTGAGCATCATGCAATCAAGAAAGAATCTACTCAGGGCTCATATAATTGCTTTGGTACTTGATGCTGAAGAGGTATGCCGAGTATATTGTGGGTTTGGGTTTGAGCAATACAAGTAATGTTACCGGACTACCATTAGCATGCAAAGTTGCACTCTTTTTTTTTTTCCTCCAGAAAAAGTTGCACTCATGAAGTCTATCATTTATTGATAAAATTTTACTGTTTTCCTAAACTCATTTATTGTTTGAAAGGTTCTATCGGATTTGATGCTCAAATTTTTCCAATTATGCTTTATATTACCCTTTCGTTTATGCTTTTTCTAAATGGACTGGTCTTTGTTGAAGGAGACAGGCATGTTATTTAGTATCTCTAGTACTGTTGCACCCATGTAGTGACCATTATGATGTGAGTGATGCAAGAATTAGGAATAACCATGTATAGGATAGTGATTGTCTTTTGCTAGGTGAATGACCAATGGGATTGTCATATCCTCAGAGTGAAATTTCATGATCCAATGTGTTTACCTTTCCTCATTTATATTTTCTCATCACATCTTTTATTAATAAACTTGTCCTGCAAAAATTTTGGTTAGATTGCAAATGCGAGACGAAGTATGAAACACGCTGAGGTAGTTATCGCTAGACGAGCAGTGGAAGAGGGACGTGGTCTGGTTGTGATTGTGAACAAGATGGATCTTCTTAGAGGGAGGCAGAAATCTTCATTATATAAGAAGGTTATGGAAGCTGTTCCTCAAGAAATTCAGACGATTATACCTCAGGTTTGCTATGTTCTTAAATGCCAAACTTCAAGTCTAGCTGTTTGATAAATAGGACTTTAAGATCCATTGTAGTCGATGCTGGCAATTCTGACGGGGGAGAGAGGGTAAGAGAGAAAGATAGATAAGAGATACAGAGAGAGAGATATAGATAGAAAGAGAAAGATTGGAGAAACAGGGGTATTGCATTTCCATTAACCAAAAGCCAGATTACAATTAGTCCCTAAGCCATTTATTTATTGCCATTAGCTACCAACGGGTCATCTCTCCTAATTACCCCAACCAACCCTTAACTATTTTCGTTTATTACAATATCATATCACATTGCCTTCTGTTTTTTTTTTTTTGGTTAAAAATCAAATGTTTGTACATCAAATTTCTACAATCATACAGAACATGATTGCAGAATATTTCTAACATGACTATCTAATGACTTTGAAAATAAAACATCGTTAAAATCAAAATGGGAAAGGAAAGAAGAGATGTCCTGGTAAAAGATGCTTGAAAATCCTTTCCTAGCACCTTCCGGAGGCAGCAAAGCTAAGAAAGGTTGGGAGGAGACATTCATGTATCACATTGCCTTCAAGTATTATACATTTTTACACAGTTGCCAAAATCATATATTTGGATATGTTGTTTAAATCTCATGGTTCAAACAGAAGAAAAATCTCATCGCCAAAAAGAAAGAAAACCTGTCCAACAATCTCTTTCCATCGCTCAAATCAACCCACAATGTCTCATGTATTTTCCTGATTTTCTTCTCTGACCATTGGGCAGGTTGAACATGTATAGTGGACTCATTTAAGGAAAAAGGTTTATCTGTGAATCTAGATGTTTTCAATCTGAGGGAACAAATTAATAGTGAAAGACTCTCTAACTGGCCTCAAAGAGAATGCAGAAACATGTTGATGCTCACCTTCATCATTCACAACTCTCTCAGGCATGAACTATTTGTAAAGGATATGACGTGGGTCAGAATTGCTGAAAAATGACTTTTTTTTTTGGGGGAGGGGGGGGGGGGCTTTGGATTTGGTAATTAGTGGAAGCCTTGGGTGTACAGAAGTCTCTTAGTGCGGTTATGTTTAGATGACTAGTTATGACGTGCAGGCTCAGATGGTGTATTTAGGGTTTAGTGCTTAGGTATAACCGTCGTTTTGTTTTTGTTGCTGTCATAGAATGAAGTTAAACTATGTAACCATTTTTGTATCTCCTCCTCATGTGGGGGCTGAGTATTATTTTATCTTACCATTCAGTTTTGTTATGGTTTTGTGATGACTTTTGGCTACTTTAAACAGATAACAGGAATCCCAGTTATATTCACTTCAGCTGTGGAGGGAAGAGGCCGGACAGCTGTCTTGCGGCAGGTTGTTGATACATATGAAAAATGGTGTTCAAGATTACCTACAGCTCGCCTTAATCGTTGGTTGCTCAAGGTAAGTGTTAGGAATTATATGAAATTATTCATAGGTCCTAAAAGTATAATGTTTTTGTTATTAGAACCTTCGACTAATGCATTGTTCAACATCATTGTAAGGAAAGAAAAAGAACAGAAAAGAGAAAGGAGAAGAAAGGATAGAGAGTGTGGATGAGTTACCTGTCACTTTGTTTGGCATCTTACAAAGGGAAAAGAGACATTTTTCTTCTTTTTGATCTATCAAGGAGAAGGAATGAATACATAGATATGTTAAAATACTTTGTAATCTCCCTCCTAAATAAGCATATTAACCAGGAAAACTATGATAATGAGGTGAAAAAATGGGATTTGGCCTTTTGGTTCATTTACTTTCCATCCCAACAATTAAATTATGTATTTTCCCGTGAGATTGTTAAAAGGCCTTTTGTCTATGAATATTTAATATATTATATTGATTTGATTAGGTTATGAGCCGGCATTCTTGGAAAGATCAAGCAGCACAACCGAAGGTCAAGTATTTCACCCAGGTCAAGGCTCGCCCGCCTACATTTGTTGCGTTTCTGCGTGGGAAGACTGAGCTTTTAGATACAGACATAAGATTCTTAACAAAATCCTTGAAGGAGGACTTTGATTTGGGTGGAATTCCTATACGGATCATGCAACGGTTTGTCACTAGGAGAGACAATAGTGGCGGCGGCGGCAGCAGCAACAGCAAAAAAGGCAAATCTGTTGCCAAAATGGTTGAAAGGGTCTCTTCTGAGAAGAGAAAGACGTTGGTTGAATGACAATCTTGAACCAAGTATACAAAAAAATCTGAAGAAGCGAGTTTGCTACCAAAATGGTGGAAAGGAACTCTTCTGAGAAGAGAAACATTGGTTGAATGACCATTTTGAACCAAATCTGCCAAAAAAAGAAGAGCTGAGGTTAGGTTTTGCTTTTTTCTGGCCAGAGAGATGAGATTCTGATTGTTTGATGCTTTCAATGTATTTCATCCGATCCTATTGTTGGTTGCAATCTTCAATTATTCGGAAAAAAAACCAACATTCAACTTTCTATATACTTCCTCCCCTCCGGTCCTAAATATAAAACATAGTTAATTTTTTTTAGAGAGATTAAGGAAGCTAAATAAGTTACTTAATTATATCATATATTGTGTGTTCTTAAATTATATATTAGTTTAGTAGTCAAACAAATTAGTTTTGAGAAAAAAATAAAAATAAAAATACTCTTAAATTAATTTAATTAGCTTTATTAATCTCTCCAAAAAAATCAATATTGTCTTATATTTAGGATTAGAGCTAGCAGTATTTGTAGATGTGGATTGTAGATTTTATCATTAGTCTTAGAGATTAGTTTGGACAAGAAGGGCTTAAATTAAGAAGAGATGGGTTTATGTGACAATGAATTAGATCTTATATTCTCTAGAAGGATGTTGTAATGTTGATTATATGAAAGCCGGGTCATATTGGTAATGTGGGCTGGCCAGTTGTGGGTTGCCGCCTTGTTAGGGTATGTTGAAAAAGTCCACATCAGAATAGGCTGCTTTTATGACAATTGGAGCCCGCTACAGGTGGGTTGGCCCTAAAAAGACACATAAACTTTAAATTTATTACTTTAAAGTACCTTTGTTAAATAAAATATAGTTGACTATTTAACCATAAATTATAAAACAAATGAAACTAACATACTAAAAGTTCAACCTTGTTATTAGAATCGATGCGTGGCTTAGTATCATTGGAGGGAAAGAAAAAGAACGGAAAATAGAAAAAAGAGATGAGATAGGGTTGACAAGGTACTTGTCACAATGTTTGTCATTTTTGCTTCTCTTATTTTGATTTATCAAGGAAAAGGAAGGAAATACACATAAATATGTTAATTTTTTTTGTCATGCCCCTCCTCAATAAGTATATTAACCATGAAAACTATTACAATGAGGCAAAAAAATGGGATTTACAAGAATTCTGAGAAGTAAATTATCAAGAGAAGGGGTGGGTTTGTATGACAATGAGTTTGTTGTTATACTCTATAATAAGCATGTTAATTATATCAAAGCCAAATTATGGGTCATATTGATGATGCGGGTTGGCCAGCAATGGATTGCAAGCTTGGCAGGGTTAGGTGGGAAAAGTCCACTTCAAAATAAGTTGGCCTTGGCAGGCAACTAAGGCTTGTCAAAGGTGGGTTAATGGGTTGGCCCTCATTAAAAAATGAATAAACTTTAAATTTGACTTGATTGATTACATTAGAATCGTTTGATATACATTTATATTGAAGTCACAATTATCGGCCTTCCTATACACGCTAACTATCATATTATATGCTCCATAATATCTGCTAGCTATATGATCCACAATATCAGCTAAATATCTAATATATCGAGCCATATACGTTGGGATCCCGATCTGGTGGTAGGAGCCTCAAAGACACATGCCTCACCATGTGCTTCATTAGTCCACATGGCATAGCATCTCTATCACTCCCCCTCAAGTTGACACATAGATTCGAAATGCCCAACTTGCAACATAATTTTTGGAGGCATTCTTGTTCAAAAGCCTTTGTAAACATATCGGCAATCTAAGCATCAAAACAAACTTTGAGGGGTTGAATCTCGTGAGATTGAACACGTTCACAAACAAAGTAACAATCCATCTCCACTGCTAGAAAAAATGGTTTTAACATCCCTTTTTTTGGCCTTTTAACGTCTGAAAACAAAGGAATATCTATCTGATGGTTGTAGAAAAAAACGTTAATAACGTCTGTAAATAGGGGACATTGAATTTGGGGGGACTTTTAGACGTCCCCACTTCATACTGGGGACATCTAAAGTCTGAGGTGTACTTTAGACGTCCCTTGTCCAAAATGGGGACCTTTAGACGTCCCCAGAACAAACTGGGGACGTCTAAAGGTCAATTTAGACGTCCCTATTTTGGACTGGGGACGTCTAAAGGTCACTTTAGACGTCCCCAACCCCTTCAGGGGACGTCTAAAGTGTTGCCACCCACTCTACCACGTCCTTTTTTAGTTAAGGACGTTGAAAGTTTTTTTTTTAAAATGACCTTTTTATATATTGCACTGTCTGGAAAATGTAAACTGCAGAAATAGGATTCCAACAACAGAATAAAACAACAGCAGTTTAGCAGAATAGAAACAACACCTTGAAACACAGTGATCAATCCAAAGCTCTACTACATGTAATAATTTTAAGGAGTAGAAAACTAATTAACTAACAAACCACACAAACTACACAACAATCTATATCCAAGTCTGTTATTGCACTAAAAAGACTATATCCAAGTCTCCAGTTTGTACAATAACCAAGACTAAATCCAATCTATATCCAACAACAACAACACTAATTATATGTACAATATATAGAACTACCACAAAAGTATGTCCTATAAAAACTCCTAAAGACTTTACTCTGGTATACGTTGAAGAAGATGTCCAGCCAAAAAGTCTTTGATCATATTTATGTTTTCATATGAGTAGGCATCTTCATTGTCAAAAATCTGTAAATTAGAAAATAAGCTTAGATGAAATAATGAATCAAGTGAATGAATTGCCATTGAATTACAACACCAAGAATATTATCCTCTGATAATGAAGAAGCGATTACTTGTTCAAAATTTGTCGTAATGCCACTCTGAATGATGTTAAACATATAAAGTAAGACATAGTATCCACATTCCCAGCCGCCAGGTTGTCGAGGGCACTATAAATCAAAAGCAAATGGTTAAAATCAATAAAGGCATATCTAAAACGACCGTCAATCAAAAGAACTTGATTTGAAACTACGTACCTTTGGAAACAACCATCTCGGTTCTTTGCCACCTTTACGATCGCGTGGCTCGCCAAGCATTCGATACGTCGTGCATGCCCTATCATTAAAATGAAAATCAACATAAATTAGAATAATTCATTTAAGTCAAGAATCAAGAAGCAATGAAATACAAAAAAATAACTTACGTGTTGAAGACGCTTTTAGTTTCTTTGTCTGGTCTTCTACTTAAGGAATCAAACCAGTAAACAATGTGGGACCGAGGATAGAGAACACACAAACTCTAGTGATAACTATCACAACATATACAGATTAAAAAGAAGTTAGATGGCAAGGCAATTATTTATTAAAAATCTCAAATACACAAAAATAAAATGTGTGCCCTTGAACAATCGGTGCTAGATAACAACGATAGTCGTTCTCTCCCACTGTGAAGCCCACATAGTGCGTCCTTTTTTTCAATGTATTCCCACTCCTTGTCGTATGTGCAGGATACAAGAATCTATATAAATCAACTCTTTGAGAGTCAATGCATACATGACGGAAGGAGCTATAATAGAATTAAAATGATGAATGTATTAGCTAGTTAAAATCAACTTAACTAAATGAAGGAAAAAATGAGAAATAAAAAACTTACAGGATTGCAAATTTGCCCCATCCAATATCTAGCTCCTCTAACTTGATGAACTGTTTAAGATCTTCTTTATCAATTGTGAAGTGATACTCTAACTCCTGGCCTACAATCCCTGTAGGCATATGCAAATCAATCTGGCGAATGCCTTTATAGATATGCTGCAGTCGTGCTAAGAAGGGCCATTTTACTGCTTCTTGCTCGTTCTTTTAGAACATAAAAAAACATATTGTTAGTAGGATGTCAACACATCTCAAGTAAAAGTGAGGTAGTTCCATACCATTGGAGGTGTTGGTAGTAATAAGCCAATAAGATGTACAGGCCAAATGATGAAAGATCCTCTTGCCTGAGCTATCGTGGCAACCTCGTCATCAGGAATAGGGATGGATGTACCTTCTTCCCCCTCTCGAACACACGTCACAGTCACCCTACACAAATGCTATGGAATTTGCTGATTATGGTGGGTAGTAGCTTCTGTGTGAACAAGAGCATCTGTAACTACACGCAGCACTAGGGCATCCAAAGAGAGGATGGCAGGTTCTCTCTGCACTGGAGTGGGAGAAGGGTCGCCAAGTGGTTCCTCCACCGAGTTGTAACTTCCTTTGGTGCTGTGGAAGGCCGGGGATGAATGGGTTCTACGCTCGGTAGTTGCCATCCGCAATTCAAACATCTTCATCATTTTAGTTCGTAGCTCAGGCATCAGCTCAAGATGTAGCTCTAGCAACAACTCTTATCAGAGCTTGTCGCGAAGGTTGGCCTCGAGCTCTTGTGAGACTTCCTGACAAATCTTGGCCACAAGCTCCCTACTGGGTTCAGCTTGTGACGAATAAGGATGTGAGGCTCGGCCAAAATACTTTGGACACGAACTCCCCTTGCCTCCCCTCGAACATGACCAGGGTGATCTGCCTTCCTAATCGCCGTTGACAAGATGTCCATCCGTCCACTTAGAGTGAATGAACCTTGGCTACTATGATCTTCCAGTTCATCCTACAGCATAAAAGTTATCGTAAATGAAAATTAAGCACTCCCAATATGAAAAAATAACTTTGTACTTATGCTCTAACAATTCTTGCAGCAACCTCAACAACAGTCGGATTTACGTACTTCCCAACCTTAAGCCTCCCTGCTTTCCATTTTTTGTGACGTGGAGGAGGTGGCAGGGCCTGGACCACAACTGTAGGATATGATATGGCTGCTTCCTTCAATTTCTCCAACTCTTTTGCCATCATCTTTCGCTCAAGCTTCTGATAACCACCACGAGACATGCAATGTTGATAGTTATTAGCTGCTTGCCTCTCTGCATTTACTGCACTTAATGCCTATGAAAGGAAAACAATGAACACCAAATCAATAATGTCAACTATATTCAAATAAAACACTATGATGACAGAAATCTTACCAAAAAGTTTGGATCTTGTCATGATGCCAAAAATAACCTCCAGTCCTCTGGAGACAAAAACGTATACTCCTGACATGGATCCTGACCCCTCAGGTCCCCTCGAATGTAATCTCGTGTAAGCCTGTTCTTGAAATCTTTCCATCGTAAATGAACCTCTGTCATCCACTCCTTGTATATCACCGCGGTGTCAGGGACATCATAGGTTTGCTGTAAGGTAAAAACATAAGTTAATTATCTTTGAAGTAATAGAAATAAAGATATATATGCAGATTTATCAAACCTTATATACTAAAAGTTGTTGCCAAATCAAGTCTTTCATTTTTGGTGGAACCAACTTCCAATTATCATAGGTAATGCGAACTTTGCTTCGAGCAAAAAACCCTAAGTAGCTAATGAAATGGTCTTCCTCTGGACCAATTGGTTTCATATCATCATCAAAGTCAACATGCAACCTCTCCTGTTGATGGTGATGACGTGCTACCAATGCAGGCATTTTTTTACTGCCTCTAACCCTTCTTCTCGCAACTGGTTCAGGTTTCGCATCAGGTTTATGCCTATTTATTTCATTGTCCCTATCACTTTGTGAGTTACTAGAATTGTCCATATTCCTGTAAGCACAAAAATCATTGTCAGATAGGTGAATAAATTGTAAGTAAATGAATAAACTAACTAGTTATAAAACAAACAGCACACATTACTATTTTCTAAGTTAAGCTCTTACTCTAGATTGTTTCCCATATTCCTTCACCATGATCATTTCTTACATCATATTCTTCATCATCTACCAATTCTACTTCACTTGTTGTAGGTGGATTAATTGTGAAAGGTGGTGTGTTGTCAAGGTTGAAGATCGGATCACCATGCTTCTGTTTTTTACTTTGAAGTACAATGAAAATTTTTTTATTTGCGGGATCTATGAAATAAAACACTTGTTTCACCTGGCTTGCTAGAATGAAGGGCTCATCCCTATAACCTACTCTTTCAAGATCAACTGAGACAAATCTAAATTGTTGATTTATTACCACAGCATTATTGCTAACCCACTTACATTTGAATAAAGCAACTTTGAACTTGTTGTAAGTGATTTCCCCTATTTCTTTTATCACTCCATAATAGGCTATGGATGCTAATATGGGGTTTTTGTCTTTCGAGCTGAAAAAGGGCATGGCTTCAGCTTCTACCATCACCCTACTATTTTTCATGGTACTTCTATTATCTTGGTCTTTTGTGTAGAAAGAATACCCGTTTATATCATAACCGCTCCAAGTAATGATCTGAAACGAAGGCCCCCAGGCTAGCCACTCTATTGTCTTAGCCACACCGGTCTCATGCAAAACCTTTTCCTCACCACTGAATGAATGTCTTGTTTTGCTCAATAGTAATCTGCATGTCATTCTTCCTCGGATTCATGTTCTTCAATCTCTTTTTGTGTTCATCTATGTACGGTTAAACTTCTGCCATGTTATTCAGGATATAAAGGTGTGCTTGCAACACCTCTTCACGAGGCATAGTCTTCACTTTCAGTCCTCGTGTTCCCTTGCTCCTCCGCTCCTCCCCTCTTCATGCCGAGATTGTTCCTTCTTCCCTGATAGATAATCGCTGCAGAAGTCCATAGCCTCTTCAACAACATACCTTTCAACTATTGAGGCTTCTAGTCGATAGGGATTTTTAAAGTACCCTTTTAAGATCTTCATGTATCGCTCGAAAGGGTACATCCACCTCAGGTAAATTGGACCGTAGAGCCTTACCTTCCTTACCAAATGAACTATCAAATGCACCATTATATCAAAATATGAAGGAGGAAAGTGCATCTCTAATTGGGACAATATGATATAACCCTCAGCTTCCAGTTCATCCAGCTTTTTAGTGTCAATGACTTTGTTACAGATAGCATTAAAGAAAACACACAATCATGTCACAGTGCTTCGAACTTCATCTTTCATAATGCCTCTAATATCTACTGGTAACAGTTGTTGCATCAACACATGATAATCATTGGACTTCATTCCTACTAACTTCAAATCGTCCATTGACACACATCTTCTCACATTCGAAGAATATCCTTGTGGTACCTTAATTTCATGCAAACACCCACACAAACTTTGTTTCTCTGCTTTTGATAGTGTATGCGCTGCTGGCTCTATGTATGCCCTCCTACCATCATCTCTTAGCTGTGGATGTAACCGTTCTCTTATTCCCATATCAACAAGATCTAGTCTCGCACTAATCTCATCCTTGGTCTTCCCTGGAATGTGTAAAAGCATACTGACAAGGCTATCACAAACATTTTTCTCCACGTGCATTACATCAATACTGTGTCTCACGTCAAGACTACGCCAATATGGAAGATCAAAGAAAATTGATCTCTTCTTTCATATGTTCTTCTCGCCCACAGTCTTCTGATTCTTACCAAGTAAGACATTGATACGTTCAACCCGACTGTAAACTTCCTCTTTGATTAATGCCTTTGGAGCCATTCCATGCTCCGGCAAGCCGTTAAAATACTTTCTTAACCTACGATATGGGTGGAACCTAGGAAGGAACCTCCTTTGACCAAGGTAGACCGTTTTTCTTCCATGTTTAAGTTGGTGGAAGTGAGTGTCTACTTCACAGATCGGACATGCTTTATGCCCTTTCACACTGTACCTTGAGAGGTTTCTGTACGCAGGGAAGTCATTTATCGTGGTGAAAATCATTGCACGTAGCTTGAAGGACTCATTCTTATATGCATCAAACACATCTACGCCTTCCTCCCACAACTTCTTCAAGTCCTCAATCAAAGGCGCCAGGTCGACATAGATATCGTTTCCTCGCTGTTTTGGTCCAGAAAGCATAACATACTTACGTTTCATACAAAGCCAGCGAGGCAAGTTGTATATTACAAGGAGTACTGGCCACGCACTGTGTGTGCTATTAAGAGTTCCATACGGATTGATGCCATCTATATAAAGCCCAAGCCGAAGGTTTCTCGGCTCGCTGCCAAATTCAGGGAACATTTCATCTATTTTCTTCTACTATGGAGAGTCAGCTGGGTACCGAAGATATTTTCCGTTGGATATTCTATCATCCGAATGCCATCTCAACTTCTTTGCTTTTTTTGTAGTGCCAAACAAACGCTTAAAGAGCGGTATTATTGGAAGATACCACAAAACTTTTACAGGTTGCCTTTTAGTTGTCCCACAACCGCCATTTTTCTTCACTTTGTATCATACAGTTTGACACTTAGGGCACTCACTTAGACCTTCATACTCCTTTCTGTACAGTACGCAGTCATTAGGGTAAGCGTGTATCTTTTTATACTCTATACCCATTGTAGATAGGATTTTCTTGGCCTCACACATACGATTTAGAAGTACATTATCGTCTGAAAACATATCACACAACAGTTGAAGCAGCAATGTGAAACTACTATCGGTCCACCCACAAGTTACTTTTAAGTTAACCAAATGTAATGTTCCTGTCAGCCGTGTGTACTTACTCCCAGGGTACAACGGTGTCTCTGCATCACTCCGCAGGCTGTCATATTCATGTGACAGCGTAAAGGATTCTACCTTAACATCGTGAATCATTCTCTCCATTCGATCTTCATCTATGACATCCACAGCTTCCTTCTTGTGCGACAGACAATCAGTTACTTCCTCACCATGCCATATCCACCTTGTGTATCGAAGATTTATTCCATCACAAAGTAGGTGATCCCTTATAACTTCCACATCTCGTTTTCTCTCATTTAAACAATTGACATAAGGACAAAAATACTTCCCATTTTTGGCTGGAGCATTCCTTCTAGCAAATTCAATAAACTCTTCAACCCCATTCTTGTATTCTTCACTTGTTCTCAAAGCATTCATCCAACTATGATCCATTTTATTACCACCTATGCCATTCACACTCAAGTTTAGAATAATTGTCAACACTGGGAATTGCCTTTTACTATTTTTTTTTCAAAATTTTGGCACATTTCCCCTTAAGAGTAAGACATCCCAAAATCAAAATAACAAACCATCTCAGTTTAATTTAAACAAAACTAAACTAATTAAGAAGAGTAAAATAAAAATTCATAGCACTAAAACAAGAGTAAAAAGCAGGAAACTAACATTAATTCTTCTAACCCAAACAAAAATTCATAGCTTCATTTTCTCTACTGTGGAGCATTAGGTAAATGCAAGGAAAGAAAGTACCATAATCTCATGTACCATAAAGCATAGAGAATAAGATTATGGTTTTCAAGAATTCCAATTCAAATTCTACCCATTTTCCTATGTTCTTTAACGCTAAAGGAAGCACCAAGTTCGACTAAACATTAAAAAATTGGCGCCATAAAAATTGGCACCAAGTTCTTGACTAGCAAGTTCTAGGCCCTTTTAAAATTTTCAATATTTTTTACTTATTTTCAAATAGAAAAAAAATAGAAGAAAAGATCTCATAAATTTTTTTATTCAAATAATAAATATTGGCAAACTAAAGTAGTAAACTCAATCTAAATAACTAAAACTAAATAAAATCAAACTATTATATTGAATTGAACTACATAAACGAGAGTTGGATGTGTGTGTGTGGACTAGAAAGGTTCTAAATTCATCACAGTCCATCAACTGGCCACCTCAGTTTGGTCAGCCAAATAAGGGCATAAAATAAAGGGTACATAGGTAACTTGGCTTCATGGTTTAATCTAAACAGTATCTAGCTAGTGACTTCAATGTAAACAGGCCATTTTGAGGCAATAAGTTGGGATTTTCATATCTTTAGTACGTTTTTCTATCGTTCTCCCTACATTTAAACACACATAGACACTGTACATTTAGGCTCCTCTTTATTTCATTATTTCCTAGTAGAAAAATGAGTCATTGCATAAGTATCTTATTATTTTTGCATCATTTTTATCATATAATTTATAAAGGATTAAAATAATTTAAAAGGCAACGAAAGAAATATAAAGTACCATAATCTAATATATGTACCAGAAAGCATAGAGAACAAGATTATGGTTTTCAAGAATTCCAATTCAAATTCTAACACAAAGCATATGCACTTGATTTTCTCAGAATCCAAGTGCAGAATCCAAGTGCAGCAACAATATAATCCAGAAACGCAGAACCAAGTGCAACAACAATCCAGAAACGCATAATCCAAGTGCAACAACAATCCAGAAATGTAGAAACACAAAATCCAAGCTTTTCTGTAAATTCTTAATTGCGTCACATAATAATCCAACTCATGCTTGATATGCACATGATTTTAGGAAACCCAGAAACGCACCTGAATAATTCTGAGAATGCAGCAGCAGCAGCAGCAGCAAATAGCAAGACCCACGGGCACGGGAATGGGAGAAGAGGGAGGACAAATGCAGGGGAGGTGCGCCTTTGTTCAGTGAAGGAGTTATGACACTGAGCTCATGGGTATGGGAGAAGAGGGAAAACGAATGCAACAGGGAAAGTGGAACACAACAAACACTCACGGGTATGGCAAAGCACAGAAGGTAAAGCTACATCTACAGTACATGAAGTGATGGTTCAGTGATGCTTCTGCGTCCCCAGTCAAAATGGGGATGCCTAAAGTAAGCTTTAGACGTCCTTAGTTAAAATGGGGACGTCTAAAGCTCACTTTAGATGTCCCCATTTATGCAGGGGACATCTAAAGCCTATTTTAGACGTCCCTAGTTTCTTTGGGGACGTCTAAAGGCCAATTTAGACGTCCCCAATTTTCCTGGGGATGTTTAAAGTGGTGGAATTTTTTTTTTCAAGTTCATTCAGTGCCAAAGCCTTCCGCCAAATATTGAACTTTGGGCATCCCTAACTTAAAAAGGGACGTCCTTTAGGGTAGTAAAAAGTATAGTTTGTAGTAGTGCTCCTTATGTTTAGTGCATTCATAAAAGACAAGATTTATTGCAATGTGAAGAGCAACATGATTATCACAGAATAGTGGTGTGGCAGATTGCTGGGGGGGACTCTAGGTTCAGTCAAGGGCCACTGAAGCCACAAGAGTTTGCTAACTGTAGATGCCATAGCATGATATTTGGCCTCAATAGAGGAATGAGCAATAACCGATTGACGTTTGGAACGGTAGGAGATGGGTGAACTGCCCAATATGGAAACATATCCAGTAGAGGAACAACGCATCACTTGGCACCCTCCCCAATTGGCATCACAGTGTAGAAAAGGTTAGCAGTAAAGGCGCAATACTTACTAAATTAGGAGTTAAAAGGGAATGACACCCTGGCAACAAAGCCAAAATTTGATTGCCCTGTCATTTAAGCTTTCAAATTAGTTTCTAAATCTCCCCTATATAGTATGGGGTCGACTCATGTCATGTCTCATAAATGTGGAGTCACTAATAGTGATCCTAACTTAATCTTTATTTTGCAAGAAGTAGAACAGTAGTTGGGGTTGGGAGAAAATTTAATTTTTTATAAAAGTTAAAATCGCAAGAAAAATAAAGTTGAGATATATTACCAATATGATGACAACGTTCTCAAGGTTTGGACTAATGGCTATCATCGTCCAAAAAGATACATGGAGGATATAAACTTGGTGCTAAGTCAAAATAAAAACCCTAAACAACCGTATAGGTCACAATTAATTAACTAGTTATTACACATGAACCCAGCATATAACACCCTTCTAATTAATCATTCTAAACCACCTAGCATATGAATATTATACCCAATTATAATTTGATCCTCAAACAAGGTTATTCAAACATCTAACCCTAAGAATAGACAACTGCCATATTCATAATACAACCATTCATGCAATTAAGTTAACACCATAATAAAATCACAAGAAAGATCATATGAGGAAAACAAAGAATATACAAATTTAAACTTCAAATTGTAAATGCTCATAAAATTCATAAATAGGTCACACAATAATCTCAACCAAAATTATGAGTCCAAATCTCAAAGTATAGAAAAATCATAAAGCTGGAAAAGACCTATGATGTGTGCTTCTGTCACTAAAGCAACCAACTAATAACTAGGATAACCTACTAATGTAATATAGTGACAACCTAGATCATTCTCCCAAGGAGTAATATGTCAGTTTTTCTATAGAGCTAAATTTAGGTGGTGAAAGAAACAGTGGAATGGACCTAAACTAGAATGCAAGACACTACTATCCAAATGCAAAATGCAAATGGCTATAAAACCTATATGACAATAAAACTAACCTAAATGAATGTAAATGCAATTTGGGGGGGTGTTCCTTATGAAAAGAGGAATTAAAATTCTAAGGAAAGGAAATAAACTAATATCTAGGAAAATCAAATAAGAAAAGATAACAAATGTTTTCTTCAAATACGGTGAATGGAACAGTTTAGGATTTACATTGAGTTAGCTTTTTTAGCCCAAATCAATTAATTAGACCAAAAGGAGATTGACAAAAGAGAGGAATTGATAAATTTAATCATCTAATTGAAGCATGGGAAACCCTTAAGCTTAATAACACTTACTCCACTAGAAAACTCATAATGAAATAAGAGCTAGTTAATTAAACCCAATAAAACCAATCCTAATTAACTTCAAATAAATTCTGGAATCATGTCACAATTGTCTAATTAAACAACTAGACAATTAATCAACCCAATTAAATAATCAAGAGGTAAAACCCAAATTGACAATTAAATTACTAATGAAAACTAAATTAATAACTCAATTAATAATCTAAAGGTTTGTAAACAAAAATTCTAGCAATTGTCTTAAGTACAAAACATTCCAAAATATAATTTAATCCAAATTAAATAATATGTCATTTAATCCAAATTAAATAATATGTTTACAATCTAAAACTAGATTGTTCTCAAGACAACAACTCAATTATCTAAAACTAAATAATGTCAAGTCTTGAAATAAATTGATAAAAAGGAAAGATACTCCTTTGTGGTCTTCAAGTGCAAGCTCCTAAGCTCTTCCTTCTTCCATGCTCCTCCCAAGTTGTATCCTAAGTTAGCTCAAGCTTCCATGATCATCTTCCTAACTCAACGGAGAAGTGTAAATGTGGGTTCTTAATGCAGATTGTGAATAATTATGTAGCTGCTATGTATTTTTTTTATAGGAAAATGACAAAGCCTAGGGTACAAGATTTGAATCCATTAAAATTGAATTGGCCCATTCAAACTTAGCCATTATATCTTCTTTAAACTTCCAAAAATAATTCTGCACCATAGGATTTCCTAATATGCCCTTCTTTGTCATGCAAAAATTAAATAAAATCGTGATTTATCATATATTTGGAAATCTTATTCAATTGTGAGATGAACAATTAAAATATTAACAATTTAAGCCCAATATTATCACAATTAAATCGTATTTATATTACGTCCTAAAATTGGCTAATGATCTAAATATTTCTTAATATATCCAAATTAGACTAAAATATTCCCCAAAATAAATGTATAAGGTGGGATAAAATATATAAAAATTATGATTTATCAACCTATTCCTAATATAACTCCAACTTACATTGCATGGGACTCAAGCCATGTCATCCATCATCAAGAACAAAGATGACTAGCCACTCATTTGGCTAGAATACATCATAATTGAATAAAGAAAGCAAGAAAGAGAAGAGGGTGGCGTGTAGTTATGATGTGTGGTCATGCTCTTGGAATGAAGCCTTGGGGTCCCTTTTATAGGATTCTTGCATTGGAATTTGGGTTTTGGATAAAGGATGATGAGATAATATGGTTTCTTCAAAAAGATATTGGAAAAATGATGATTTTAGCCCTTGATATTTGAAGAGATAATCGCATCTGCATTTTTCTTTGAATATTTTGAGGAAAAGGATTAAATTTAATTCTTTTTTTGGCCATAAATTAAATTTAATTCTCAAGGGATTAAAAGATATAATAATTTGAATTAAATCCCTTTTGTTATAACCAAATTTATCCTTTGATATGTGACATCATGAGAATTGATAGTTGATAATATCGTTTGGATTTTTAAGAATTAACACTAACTGATTCTCATAGTGACATGTGAAAACTTGAGGTGCAAGGCTTGGTCTTCATCTTCCTATGTGGAGCCATTTGATGGCTTATGGGAGAAGAAACCATGCAAAATGACCCTCTTGCCCTTCATTAATGAGGTGGCGCCTTCTTGTGACTTAGAGAGAAGGTAACCTTGTGAAATCACCTTCCTACCCTTCATTTATTGTAATTGGCCACTTTTTTGCTTTTCATGGGTCATGGAAGACATATATTTTGGCTTAAGTGGTGGTCATAGGGCCCATTTAAGGAGCAGAAGTCATAAGTTAACCTATATGGGCCCTAACTATGATGTAATTTGTCCCAAAAGCAGTCTTAAAGCCTTGTTTTTCATGCATCCTTTTTCCTATGAGATTTTTCATCCTTTTCTATAGTTCTTCATCCTTTTTCTGGGTTTGATTGTCTTTTTAACTTTAATAATTATTCAATTCCCCTATAATAAACACAATTAAAAATATATTTTTGCAAATCAATTTAATTTAGGAAAATAAAATATGATAATTATACCATGTGTAACATTTATTTGGTGCAATACAGTCTAATCCAAAATAACCATAACACTTACATTAAGTACAATAACATTGATAAAATCCCATAAATAGATATAAAAATATATAATAAAATAGGGACTTATCACACACAAGTAGTAGCTTGCATATGATTTTCATGCTATCAAATAGACCCAGACAATCCAACTAAAATCATCTCCTATCATAAGGAAAAAATGAGCACCACTCAATGATGTTGTCTTATATCCCCCCTAGTAGCGCCTGAAATTTGAAAAATATAGAGTCACCACCAAAATTTTAGAACAATGATAATTTTGAAAACCTTTTTAAAAAAGCAAAATATGGTCTACAAAAATTAGAAAGGGTTTGGGAGTCGATTGTGGGTAGGGAAGGTGTATGCACCCTACAACACTCATTTATAAGAATGGTTACTCTAAATCAATTATTTAAAAATGAATATGGCCTTTATCAAACCCCTTAATATTTTGACATTTATCATAGTATTAACACGCTATTTAATGGGCAAACAGAAATAGCATAAAAACATTGATATAAAGTACTTGATTATATTACAGAAATCCCTACAGGGTTTGAAGCAAAATATTTACAATATCCAAAATATCAAAAGATGCTACAAATAACCAACACCATAGCTTGCATAGCAACGGAACTCTCAGATGCTGTATCTACATCCTTGCCCTATGAGCCACTCCTTCTAGCTGTATAAATTTAAATTTGTGGAAAGGGGTGAGATTTACATGAATCTCAGTAGTAACATACAATCAATCATATAAAATGTAATAAATAAGCATGCAATTCACCAATACATGTAATAGAAATAAAATAATGTAAACTTGTTTGTCTTCTCGACGTTTAGGATCAAATGACTATTTTGTCCATAGTAGCCATCCTGTGTTCACGGTTCAATATTAAATGACTATTTGATCCCTACTTGTTGTAATGTTTCAGAGCATATGGTTGTCTATCCTTACATTTCTCCCTACCTCAGCTGGGTCCTGCTTGGCCAGATGTTACTTGTTCTTTTCCTATCAGGGGTACTTGTGCTTTTCCCATACCACAGTGAGGTTTGTAACAAACTTGTATCACTACCTAAGCTAGGTCTTGCTTGGCCTGAAGGTACTTGTGTTTTTCCCATACCATAGCTAGGTTTTGAACTTGTCTTACTGCCTTAGCTAGGTCCCACTGGGCCAAATGATACTTGTGCTATTCCCATAGGATGGTGTACTTGTGCTTTTCCCACACTATAGCTAGGTTTTGTAACATGCAATTCATATCACAAAATATGGCAGCACAATGCATACAAATAATCACATAGTGTATGAAAGATAGAGTTACTACCTGAATTACCCTTTCAACTCTCTAACTACTTGATTTAATAGATCTTGGTCCGGTTCGGGCAAATGTCAAATCCTAAAATTTCAAATTTATAATAAATGAGTTATTACTCATTCATGTCTCATTTATAATTCCATATAATTGGTTATCGTTATAAAAAACGCATAATTACCAAAATGTCCTTAAGAATCCGATCTAATTCCTTGTATATTCGATATAACTGTACTTTACCAAAAATTGTGACCCGGGCTATTCCTACATAATTTTGGGTGTAGAATCCATTTTTGACCTCATTTTTGCCAAAATCAAACTCCTTTTCTTAGAATACCCTTGGCAGCCACAAAGTTATGGTTTTAGGGGCAAAATTGTTATTTTACACCCTAAAGCCTTCATACTTCATCTTTCATTTGTTCCTTACACAATTTTCTATTTTAAACACAATGGAATCATCAAATTCCAGCCCAAATACTAAAAATACCCCTAGCCGATATTAAGCAAAAATTGGGAAAATTGGAGTTTCTTGTTTTCAATAAACAAAACAACTTTTCACCTTAAATCACTTCTTAAATTCTTTAATCACACTTCCCACATGATTAATCAAAATTTGGGCAGCACCTCCCCTTAGGGTTTATGCTTCCCAAACTCACAAAATCAAGACAACCAAGCCAAATAACCAACCAAATCACCAACAATAAACACAAATCAACAAGTAGAATCAAGTTTCATGACTTACCTTTTGATTCTCTTCTTTTTCCTTCAAAACCGCCACTTCTCCTCTTTCCTTCTCTATGATTTTCTTCTTGCTTCATGTGATTTCAATAAGGATATGATGATTAGAAGAGATTCCTAAAGATTTAGAGACAAGAACAAGTGGATTTTGCAATATAACTTACCTAAGTTTGCTTCTTGAACACCTTGTCTCTCTCTTTGCTTCTTGTGTTCTTCAAACTTGATTCTCTTCCTCTTCTCTTGTTTTGGCTGAAAATATGGCCCTTTGGAGATGTCAAATGGCTTCTTCAAGAGCCTCTTCCACCTTCTCAAAATATTATTTTTTTTATTAGAATTCTTGCACATGTCATAATATTTTATTATTTGTTTTTTCCACTTGGTCAATAAGGCTTCCACATGGCATGTCTAGTGTCCAAAATTTATTTTTTTTCCCCTCTTGTCTTCCTCTCTTGGCCGAAATTGGCCTTTAATCATGAAGAAACAAGAAGCTTCTTGATTTATTAGCCAAATAACCATTTTGCCCTTACATGTTCTTCAATTTTTGAATTACACTTGTCTTTCTTCTTTCCTCTTTGTTTCTTAGCCAAAAATTCATAATAAATTGGGCCAAAAATTGTGCTCCTTCCATTCTCCATTTTGGGCTACAAAATTAGGCCTTCAAGAAGACAAAAGTTGCATTTTTGTGTCTTAACTTTGCCAAAGATTATGTAGCTTCTTCTTCTAAAATTTCGCCAATTCAAATGTACCAAAAATTCACCATTTTATTCCATTTTTTGTAACAAATGTACAAGGAATTTTGGTGATCAAAATTTGGGATGTTACAACCTCTAAAAATATCCTAATTACCCAAGAAAATATTTACAAAAAGAAATAAAATGTAACTAAGAAAAAAGATTATTTATTTACAAAAGAAAAGCAAGGGAAGAAATATATTTATTTATAAAGTTAGACTTAACCTAGGAATAGGACGTAGGGCCTACGTACCCTTTAGAGTGATCAAAGCCCATATAGTTTGGGTAAACAAAGACGTGTCACTTGGTTGGTATTTTTTTAGAAAAATGTTTATGTAATTTATTTCATAAAATATATTTTTTTGGTTTGTGTTTTTTATTTATAAAAGCAATTTCTTTATTTTTATTTAGAAAATATTCTTTGAAAGGCTTTTAGATGACACTTCCCAAGGAGATTCCCATAATCTTACACAGAAGAATAATCAACTCATGCTCTAAAAACCTCACACGACATAAATCCCTTTTGAGATCATTTTTTTTTATTTTCATAAAATGAGAGTCTTTCCATTTTATTTTCATTAATAAAAATTGTAACACCCCGAATTTTGGGACTAGAGGCTAGAGAATAAGTCTGAATAAAGTATACTACTAAGCCTATTTTAGTAAGAGACCCATGAATGAATAAGAAATAGAATGACTAGTGGAAACTGCAATCGGAATAAAGTTGAATTTCAGTGCGAATTAGCAAAAAGAAAATACCCAATTCCTTTAGGATGTGTCCGAATGTCATGAAACCTAACTTGGACCCAAAGGAAAGGGAAGTAATGTCTAGAAAGAATTAAGAAAGAGAAATATGAGGAAAATATTTATTTGGCCATAATATGAGACACATGGAAGCATTTTTGGCCAAGCACAAAAAGGTGGAGTCAACAAGTCAAATTAACATATGCTAATTTGACATTAAACTATATTATTCAAGGAGATATTATAAGAGATCATTTTTCCTCTTCAAAGAGCCATATTTTTGTGCAAGACATGAGAAAAAGCAAGAGGGAATAATACTTAGCTCAAAATGAAAGCAAGAGGAGACAATTTGACCAAGTTATAAAAGGATGATGACTTGGTCGACAATTACAACTAAAGCAATATTATTTGAGAAGGGAATTTGTGATACTTCAACAAGATATTTCCTCTTCCAGAAAGGGACACAATTGTATGACACAAGAAGGGAAAAGAAAAAGAAGATGACCAAGGTCAACAAGGTTAACTTTCTCATGCTAAAAGCAATATGAAAGGAGGTAAAATATGATAAATTAAGAACTCTTTTTGCTCCTTCAATGGCTAATATTTTGGTCAACAATTGTAGGCTAAACAAAAGATGATGTCTTGAATAAAAAGGGGCCATATTTTTCGTATAATATGAAGGAGAAGAGAAGAAGGAAAGAGAATTACTTCATACACTTCTTCACTTTTGTCTATGAAAATTCAAAAATTGCAACTAGAAAAATTGTATAACCAATGGCAATACAAGTTGATGCAATTAGTCAATCTTTTTTCCTCCTTTTTGAAGAGCATTTTGGTCAATAATAACTCTCCATTAGGGCAAACACTTTCGATCAAAAAGAAGAAGGAAAGAGGAAAGGAAAAAGCTCAACTCAAGTCACTTAACCATGCTAGTTAATTCACCATAAGTGTATGACCAAATGAATTAATTTTAGCCATAAATTCTCCCTCTTTCTTGTGGCCAAATATTATGTGATAAGGGAAGAGAAAAATCTAACTTCATCACTCGCTCTACTAGGTCAAATTTTTGGCTAAGTTTCAACAAGAAAGAGAAAGTGAAGAGCAAGTTTAAGGTGAGCTCTTCTACATGAATTTTCACCTTCTTAACCTCATATATGGCCTAAACACCTCTCATAAACATTGTTCCTCCTAATGAGATCTTCATTTTATGGTTTTAGAATTTCAAGAGGTGTTTTGAGCCATCTTGCAGGAGCATACGTTGTAGAACCAAAGAAAGAACCTAAGGAGGAGTAAGAGGTGAGTATTGGCTTCAATTTGAGCTATTGGTTGTGTTGGTTGAATGAGTATTTTGGCATGTGTAATTCTACCCTAATTTCAACCAAGTTAGGGTTTTGAAGATTCATGGTGATTCGATTGTGTTTATGGTGTTTTATGATGCTTAGAAGACATGAAACTAGTTAGAAGCTTAGAATGGGAGTTTGGTAATTTTTGGAATTTTTGTTGATTTTATGCCAAAACAGAACATGGTGAAAGAGTGGGAATTTGTTCATTTTGATCTTACCATTGTTTTCTACATTAAAAGTGGTGTGGGAATAGCCCTGGGTTGTGAATTTTGGATAATAGAAACTCAAAGTGCAAAACTGGAATTTCTACCAGTAAAGGGTTCCGGTGAGGTACCCTATTTGTGTCGTGTTTTTGGGTAACCAAATGATGTGCCAAAGAATGTGAAATTTTTTAGAATGAAAGTAGATATATCATATTTAATTTGATAGGTCAATCATGTCATTTGGACTTGTACACTGGGAGTTCTGAATTTTTGAAGTTAGGTCATAAAAACAAGAATGAATTTTGGCAGTGTGCAATAAATGAAAAATTTGGGAATGCTATACGTCCAACTGGTTGTGGGTGATATTTTTTTCTTGAAAATAAACTTAATAAGGGTCAAATAGCCTTTTGAATCACTACAATTGGACATTTGTGCAAAAAGATGTGATTTTTTCAAAGTTTGGAGAAAATCAAAGGTAATGGCACATGGTAATAATTATGAACTCTAAGGTTAGAAAATTGGTCTTTTAGGTTAATTGACCACTTTAGCTCCTTACTTGACTTGATTAAATGACCTTAATGATAATCAACTTGAGTGTTTGAATTATGAAAGAATTGGACAAAATAATAACTCATTGTCCATAAATGCTAATTATATGACCTAATAATTGTCTGGAGCTTAAGACCTATCCGAGCTCAGAGAAATGGTTGGATATTGTTCAAGGGAAATGACCAGGCATTAAACTTACTTGCATGTATGTGATGTTTATACTATGTATTGATTTGCTGAATTACTTTGCTTGATTATGTAAAGCATGTATGAATGAATGAAGCTTTGTTTCTGTTTTTGTTGTGGCTATAAGTATGTTGCATGAAACATTGAGCATGCATAATATCATCATGTGAACATGAGCCTATGTAAAGCAAGCATATCATGCATTAGCATTCATCTTACATGCATTGTCTATAATGTTTGCTACAGAGATTCTCTCAAATCCCACCCTCCCCCACTAACGATATAGGTACATAAACAAGAAAGAAAAGAATGCTTGAAGATGAACCAGAAGGAAGAATGACGAAGAATTGAAGAAGAATGTGTATTAATTTACTGTATGTAAATTAATTGCACGACATGGATATTTGTTTGAATAGCATGAATAATAGAATGAATACGTGAATTAGAATTTAATTGGTAGTCGGGATCACTTTAACTAAGCATAAGAACTAGAATAAGAATGAACTTTGATACTTGGTAAGATTAACAGCTAAACAGCCATAAATGAGTAATAATCTCCTAAAAGAAATACAAGTCAATGCTTCTATGTACACAATAAAGGAGCAAAAATGTAAGGTATTACAAAAATGGGTCAAAATTGTAATATCCTGAATTTTGGGACAGAAGCTTAGGAATAAGTCTGAATCAAGCAGATTATTAA
This sequence comes from Inga laurina, assembly GCA_963855925.1. Classification (NCBI taxonomy): domain Eukaryota; kingdom Viridiplantae; phylum Streptophyta; class Magnoliopsida; order Fabales; family Fabaceae; genus Inga; species Inga laurina. Next base: position 38,339,881 of record OY979708.1, read on the forward strand.
GCCCAAGTGTGGGAAGAGTCCCAAGAATGTCCAAGAGATATCATGACTTCTAGAGATGAATTTGAAATTAAAGTATGGGATTTAGTTCCAATTAGTCAAAGGAAAATACCTAATTCCTTTATCTAAAGTCAAATATGATCAAAGGCCTTACTTGTATCTAAAAAGAGAGGGAATAACATCTTGGAAGAAGGAAGATAAACAAAAGAAAAGAATTAATGGCACAAGAAATAATATTGGCATAATCAAGGGCAAAAGAGACAATTGCCACTTGATCTTGAGGTTAAAATTGGAAGACAAAATGAATGGCCAATATTTGCTCTTCAAAAGTAAGAAGTAATTATGAGGTCAAAAAGCAAATTAACCCTCCTTACACAAGGGTTAAATTTTGGTCAACAAGGGTAAATAAAGAAGGAAAACAAGTTAGTAAATTGGACAAAGTTTGTCAACTTTTCCAACTTGGAAAATTATTAACCAATGGTAAGACAAAGTAAGGGAATTGGGTCAATAATTCCTCTCCATTTGGGCAACATGTCAAACCCTTAACATTTTGATATTTGCCAGAGTAATAAAGGCATAGTTCAGTGGGCAAAGAAGAATAACATATACATACTATTATTAGCACTTGTATTACAATATAGGAAATCCCCATAGGGTTTGGAAAATATTTACAATATCCTCAAAAATTAACCAACACTAGGATAACCAACGTAAGCTCTTGATCTTCACTAGGACTCTCAATCGCCAGTGTTGACGTTTTTGCCTTCCACTACCTTCTGCTGGAACATTTTTAAATTTGAAAAAGCTGAGATCCAAACAAATCTTAGTAGTAACATGCAATCAGTCATATAAAATGCGACAGATAAATATGCTATACACCATGTAATGTAACATAATAATAACACAATCAATACAGCATGTGCACATAAGTCAGGGCTACTCCCTTACTAATCCGTAAACCTCGGTTGAGTTCCTGCTCACAACCAAGTAAATGTGACTCCTGGCACAATGCCTTACTTGGCAATACAATGTTCATATTACAGAAGATGGCATACACAAAGTATGTAAACATTCACATAGTTTATGAAAGATAGAGTAACTACCTTAAACCCCTTTTTTACAATCAACTGGTCCTTAATTTTGATCCGGCTTGGGTACGACTGTCTGGTCCTAAAATTCCAAATTTATAAGAAATGAGTTATTACTCATTTATGTATTATTCTAAACACATTTTGTTGATTATCTTAGCTTAAAACTGCAAAATGACTAAAATACCCCTGGGGACTTGCTCCAAATGTACTTTTCCAAAACTTATGGCCTGGGCTAACCTACACAATTGTATGTGTAGAATCCATTTTTGACCTCGGATTAGGCAAATTTAGTCCTAAATGATGAAAATTCCCCTACAGCCCCTAACTTCGGGTTTTAAGGGTATTTTTGACATTTCACATTCTATAATGCTTTTCACACTTCACACTTAACATATACCCTACACAATTTTCCGTTCTAAACACAATGGAATCATCAAAAACACAAAATTCTAGCCCTAACCCCTTGAACCAGGTCTTGCCAAAAAGTCATAAAGAAATTGAGGAAAAAGTGTTTTCTTGATTCCAACCATCTAATCCTCTTCTTTTCACTTCTAATCACTTATTTAACCACTTAAACACCTATAAGACATGATCAATAGAAAATTAGGTAGCATAACCCCTTAGGATTTCATATGCAAAATTGTAAAACAAGGCAAAACAAACCAAACAAACAATCCACAACATCAACATCAACCATAAAACCTTGAATTCACAAGAGAACAAGGTTATTTGTAGTTACCTTTTGATTTCTATTTTTCTGTCTCTCTAACCATGCACCTCCCTCTCTCCTTCCTCTTGTTTTTGCCTTTCTACAAGCCATATTCATGAAGATGTAGAGGTTAGAAGTGATCGTGCATGAACTAGAAGGCTTAAACATCAAGATTTAAACTTACCTTCCTTGGATTTTCTTCTTGAGCTTTCTTTCCTTCTATGTTCTTGCCTCCCCTTCGTCCAACTCCCCCCTTTCTCTCGGTTTGACCGAAAATGAAGGCTTATAGAAAGAGAAAAGCCTTATAAAACAAATATCCTACACCTCCTTTCTTTATTATATTTTATGGCAATTAACACATAACAATTGTTTTAATTATCAGCATCTTTTCCCTTGGCCTTTTTACTTGGCTGAAATTGAGCTTTAGGAGGGAGTAATAATATGTCTTCAATTAACACTTTTATCTTCTTCCACATAATTTTAATTGGAGTTGTAATTTTTGACTTTCTCATTATCACTTTTTTTTATTTTGACCATCTAGTTGTACTTTTCTCAAAATTCTAACCTGGGCTATCCTCACATATTTTTGCCCAAGGAATCCATTTCCGGACATAGAATTATCAAATTCAATGTCAAATTACAAATTACCTTTGCAGCCCCACTTTAAGGGTTTTAGGGCCGTTTTCGTAATTATACTTTTTCAGCCTTTTATGAAAAAATGACTAACTGTAACCCCCACCTAATTTTCACTCCTGAACTCAATGAAACCATCAAATCATTGAAAATCCAACTCTAAGACCCATTTACAACCCTAGCTGAATTATATGGGTTTTCTGGGGAAAATCAGGGTTTTCAGTTTTGGTTCTATAAACACGTTCCTTTATACTCCTAACCACTTTATTGACTATTCCATTAGGTTACAACTATCATTTAGTATCAATTTGGGCAGTATAATCTCTAGGCCAACCCATTTCCAAAAATTAAAACCAATGACCATCCGAAAAATTTCACCGATTAAATTGTCCACAGCAGCCATAATAGTCAATATACAAAGGTTTGGAAGTTACCTCAAGCTCCTTCTAGCTTTTCTCAAAGTGGATGAACCCTAACCCTTGTTCACAATGAAAATTGAGCTTCCCAAACCTTAAATACATGGAAGAATAACTTAGGAATGGAGTAATACGCATTAGGAACCGATTTACCGAAGAAATCACTTACCTTAGTAAGTTTTTCCTCTTCCTTTTCTCTCTCTACAATTTTTCTCTTCCTCTCTCTCCACATTTGAAATGGCGTCAGAAATGAGGCTTGGAGGAAGGAGGAGCTGATTTATAATATATATCAATTTAATCAATTCATTTTCCCAATTTTGGATTTTTACAAAATTTTGGTAGATTTCTACTCAAACTTTGAAAAATCATAACTAATTCTAGAAACATTGAATTGAAGTGATTCCAAAGCCTATAGAACCCTTATTGAGTCTAGTTTGATGGAAAAATATAGACTTTTGTTAGCTGGAATCACAAAATTCCCAGAATTTCAATCTTTGCATGTTGTTCCAGAAAATTTCCAGTTTTTCTGGGCTAACTTTAAAAATTCATAACTTTTTGTATATATCTAGTGCAGTTATAATAGTTTCTGCATAATACAATTCTGCACAATGCAGTTTCACTCTTTCCAGAAACTGGCAGATTTTCAGTCAACTTTGAAAAATCATAACTAATTCTAGGAAATTCTTAATTGACTGATTCCAAAGCCTATGTGAAGCTCTTTAATGTATTTGAACATAACAAATACCTAAAGCTAGTTGCTATTATCAAATTTTCCCAAAAAATTCACAAACCTTTCCATGTTCCAAATTATATTATAGAAAAAGGGCAAAACTTCAAAAATCCATATCTTTTAGTATACAAGTCCAAAAATTATGAACCACCTATCAAATTAAAGCTCTACATCTCTACTTTAATCCTGGAAAGTTTCATAGCATTTGGACTAGGTTTGACTCACAAAATTCACTGTACATTAACACTTCCTCTAATGAAACAAGCAAACAATATGTACTTTGAACTTCTAAAAATTTCAGATTTGCATACAATCATCCAAAAATTATGAACACATGTATTCCAAAAAAATTCTTCATTATAAATCCAACGAAACCATCAAAATTTCAAAATTCCAACTCCTTCCTATGGTTCTGCATCAAAACAAAATTTAGGTTCTTAGGACGAAAAGTGTGTTTTCTTGATTTCTTTTGTTTAATCACTTCTTTTGTTTAATCACTTCTTCTCTGCTTCTAATCACATGATTAACTACTTAGGCACTAAATGAACATGATTTAGAGAAATTTTGGGAAGAAAAACATTTTAGGGTTCATCATCCCAAAATCTGAAAACAAGGCAAAGTAAACCACACAACCAACTAATTCAACCAAATACATCAATAACCTTGAAGTCACAAGAGAACATGGTTATTTGTGGTAGCCTCTTGATTTCTCCGTCCCTCGCTCTCTATTCATCCCTTCTTGCACTCTCTTACTCTTAATTTTGCCTTGCTACAAGTGATATTCAAGAAGGAGAAGGAATTAGAAGAGGTATTACAAGAATTGGAAGGCAAGAGCTCTTGAATTTCCATCCCTTACCTTGGATCTTTGGCCTTTTGAACCCTAGCTTCTCTTGAGTTCTTTTGCTCTTCTATGTCTCTTCGTCCAACTCTCTCTCCCTCTTGTGTTAATTTGACTGAAAATAAGGTTGAGGAAAGATGATAAGAGGCTTCTTAAAATATCTTTCATCCACCTCCTCAATTTTATTATATTTATCACATGCTATTTTATTAATCATCATCTTTTCTCTTTCTTCTGTCTTAACCAAAAATACATATTGGGAAGGAGTAAAATAGATCTTCAATTATTCCTTTTATCCTCTTCCATATAATTTTTTAATTGGAGTTGCAAAAGTTAACTTATGTCATCATGCTTTTTTTTCTTTGACCAACTCTCCCAAAAATTGCTCCAATAAAATATAAATTCCCAATTAATTATTTTTGTCCTCATCCTACCTCTTTTGGACGAAATGCAGCTCTAGAAAACTAAAAAATATTTATCTTCTTGCTTTATTAGTAAATTACCATTTTGCCCTTACATTTTATAATTTTCGAACAAGCTGGCAAAATTTTCGTTAGACTTTGAAAAACATCATGCAATATGCTCAGATTGGAGGTAAAGCAATTTGGTATGCGACTAGCCTAATCTTTGATAAAATCTCAAACGGACCTATATACCTAGGGCTTAGCTTCTTCATTTTTAATGCCCTACCTATGCCTGTAATAGGTGAATCCTTCATAAACACATAATCACCGACCTCAAACTCGAGAGGCTTCCGTCTCTTGTCAGCATAGCATTTCTTCTACTTTGAGTAGCAGGCAATCTCTACTTAATCTGCTTGATATGTTTAGTTGTTTGATCAACTATGTTTGGCCCCAAAAACCATCTCTCAGATAACTCCATCCAGCACAAGAGTCATTTGAATGCTTGAGTGATAACTTTTATTATAGGCAAACCTACAAGTGGAAGGAACTGGCCCCAACTGCCTTTGAAATCTAGGACAGACACCCTCAACATATCTTCTAGTGTCTGAATTGTTCTCTCAGTCTGACCATCTGTTTGAGGATGATAGGCTGTGCTAAAGTTAAGCTTAGTACCCAAACCTCGTGGAACAACTTCCAGAAATTAGAAGTAAAATGAGGATCTCTATCTGATATGATGTTTTTTGGTGTACCGTGCAATCTTATGATCTCCTTAATACAAATCTCTGCCAGCTTATCTGAGAATCATGAATGCTGATTGGTAGGAAATGGGCGGTTTTTGTGAATTGATCAACGATCACCCATATCGCATCATGATTCCTGTTCTTAGGCAATCATGTCATGAAATCCATCGTGATACTTTCCCATTTCCACTTAGGAATCTTAAGATTCTTCAACAATCCTGATGGTTATTGATGCTCAATTTTCACCTTCTGATAAGTAAGACAACAAGCAACAAACCTTGTCACATCTCTCTTCATTACTGGCCACCAATACGTGGACTTCAAGTCATGATATATTTTAATTATTCCTGGATACAAAGTGTATTTACTCTTGTGAGCCTCTTTTGGGATTTGCCACTTTAACTCTATTTGCGGTGGAACATATAATCGCTTTATGTATTTGACCAATCCACTTGGTGACAAATCATATTTCTGAGTTTTACCTTTCTCAATCATGTCTCTGATAAACTGTACTTGCCTATCGTGTATCTAAGCTTCCTCAATAGCTACTCTCAGATCATTATATGCCTCACTGATATTGTTGTGCGGATCAAAATCTGATTTAGTAGATCAAAATCTCTGAAATCGTTAATCAATTTATACTCATATATCATCAGGGCTGCAACTTACACTATTTTATGGCTCAATGTGTCTGCAACTACATTGGATTTCCCTAGATGGTATTTAATCTTCAGATTGAAATATTTTAGCAACTTCATCCATCTACATTGTCTCATATTCAACTCTTTTTTATTATATAAATATTTCAAGCTCTTATGGTCACAGTACAATTCTACAGTCACACCATAGAGATAATGCCTCTAGATTTTCAATAAAAACACTATGGCTGCCAACTTAAGGTCATGGGTAGGATAATTCAATTCATGAGGCTTCACCTAACGAGATGCATATGCCACTACCCAGCCATGTTGCATCAAAACACATCCTAATCTAGCCCACTAGTATTAGTATAAACAAAAAAGGTAAACTGCAGATCTAGGATCGTTAGTACTGTGCTATCATTAATATATGTTTTAGCTCCATGAAGCTCCTTTCACAACTATCTTCCCACAAAAAATGTTGAGTTTTCTGTGTTAACTTTGTCAAAAGGCAAAGCTATTATGAAGAAATTCTATATAAAATGCTAATAATAACCAGTAAGACACAAAAAACTATGTATCTCTAGTACAGTCTTTGGCCTCCTCTAATTCAGTACTGCTTCCACTTTGCTAGGATCTACTGAGACCCCATGCTGTGAGACTACATGGCCCATAGATTTTACTTTTGAAAGCCAAAACTCACATTTACTCAACTTGGCATAAAGTTGCTTTTCCCTCTACGTGTTCAATACTGTTCTCCGATGTTGCTCATACTCTGTTCTGCTCCAGAATATCATCAATAAAGATACTACAATTGGTCTAGGTACGGATGGAAAATTTGATTCATGTAGTCCATGAACACAGCAAGTGCATTTATCATCCTAAATGGCATTACAAGAAATTCGTAATGGCCATTTTTTGTCTTGAAAGCATTTTTCTGTATATCTTCTACTTTTACCCTGACCTCAGGTCAATCTTTGAAAATACACAAGGACTAGATAATTGATAAAGTAAATCATCTATTCTGGGAAGTGGGTATTTGTTCTTGACGGTCACCTTATTCAGCTCCCTATAATCTATATAGAGTTGTCAGCTCCCATCTTTCTTCTCAAGAAAGTGTAACCCCCTCACCGTAATTACATCTGATTTATGAAATTAAAGTGAAATAAAGACCAATAAGACAAAATCAACATTTATAATCCCTCGCCTTCAAGATGGGGTGTTCAAAAAACAGTTCAAAATATATTCAGCCTGGTCTCACATTCACGCTTCGAATATAATTACTTGAGAAATCAAATCACATTGATAAATATCAGAGTACACAACTAAAATCCCGGCATACCCCAGGTTACATGTGTGATGACCCAATTTGGGATTAGGGGCTAATGACACTAATCTTAATTGTAATTAGTGTAATTAAACACTTTTGGAGAAATATGATATAAATTTGATATAAGTGTATTTGGTAATTAGAAGTCAAGGGTTGAGATCTATTAACTATAGGTCAGAATCCTATGCTTTGTGTCTAGGTGAGCTCATGATGGAAGTGGATAAGATGGTGACATGTGGCATTGTGTGGACCATTGGATGTGGCATCAAAGACAAAAGCCCACTTTATCTCTCTCTTCTCTCTTCATTTGGTTGAGGACGGGTATGGGCAAGGAAAACATTTCATCATCATCATCTCGATCTCTTATTCTCTCTCTTCTTTCTCCTATTTCTGGTGACCTTGAAGGTGGAAAGAGGAAAAGAAAAGCTTGATCTTTGGTTAGTAATGGTTCTCCTTTGCTCAAACACTCTTCACTAATTGTGTTCATAGTGTTAAGAGCTTCATTATGGTGATTTTAGAATCTTGAAAGGTGTTGATTTGAGTGTTGGACGAAATTGAAAGTTGGAGAATCAAGATTCTAGATTTGGCAAAGTGAAGAGGTAGGCATTTGATGCTTTTTGAGATATATGTTATGATTTTTGGATAAGTTTGAGAAATTCTGGAAATTTGCCCTAGTTTATGCCCATTTTTGGATATTGGAAATAGTTTATTGGAAATAGTTCATAGTTGGGTATTTTGGAGGTTACCAATGGGTTCTCTATGTTATTTTAAGTGGTATTGAGGTTTATGTGGAGTTTGAGAACCATTAGGTTAAGTTTGGTAAATCTGGGAATTTTCTGTTAGTTGCTGTGATCTGGCAATCTGGTACCCTCACTCGAGTGAGGGTGGAACTCACTCGAGTGATGCATGTATTTTCCCTTTTTGCGTTGTGTCTTGCCTAGGTTCTCATAAAGAGGGCTTGAGTGCACTTCCTTCACCGCAAGTGATGTTGGTGATCACTTGAGTGAGCATAGGATTGCTCGAGTGATGGTGTGAATTCTTAGTTAGGGTTGCTCTCGGGTTGTCACTCGCTGGTTGATGTCAAGAGTGTGCTCTGACACTCGTAAGTGAAACCCTCTCACCCGAGCACTGGGGGGTATGCTCGAGTGAGCATGTCCCTCTGATGATGGCATGTGCTCTCGGGTTGTCACTTCTTGTGTTGCACTTTCAAGGATCTAGTGGAGTTAGAGTCATCGCCCTAGTGCAAAACTTTATGCTCGAGTGATGTGAGCACTTTTTTACTGAAGTAGCTGCTCACTGTCAAACACTCGTGAGTGAGAGCCATTCTCATTCGAGAGAGAATCTTTCATCACTCGAGTGAGATCATCTTTACTCGAGTGAGCCTGCTAAAAATCACTATTTTTCCTTCAAAAAAGGGGTCTTTAGGGTAGTTTCTCCCAACCCTTTAGGCATATGTTTAGGCCTCTAATAGTCACCTAAAGAGTCCTAAATGATAACCAACTTAGAGTATTATGGAATAAGTGTTTGGAAAAGAGATTGATGGTTGTCCCTAGTTTGGTATAGGATTTGATATCTGTCAAACACGTGAGGCCATTGTGTCAAAGAATGTTAGGAAAGATTCGGGTAGTGACTCCTCTCTTATACTTTGTATAAATGTATTGTATGTTTGCCTATCACGCATTGTGTGTTGCTGCTGCTGCTTTGAGATGCATCGAGATACATTGTGGGGCTTTATGCATTGTGGAGAATTGTTCCTTGTGATACGTTGTGCTTTGAGATACTTTCTGCTTTGTGATGCTGCTGCATAGTGTTTACTGCGTAAGCAGGCATAGTGATTACAGTGAAAGCTAGCATAGTGATTACTGTGTAAGCGGGAATAGTGTTTGCAATGAAAGCTATCATTGTGATACAGCCGTGAGTGCTGTCGTCTGTGGCGCGAGCCATAGATCATTGTGTTGCTGATGATGCTAGTGAACATGATACATTACATGCCTTGTGTTTATATATTGTATGAGTGAATTGTTACTATTGGGATTCTTTAGAATCTCACTCTTTCCAAATGACTAACATTTCAAACAGGGCATATGGCTCTAAAGGGAAGCGGCAACCCAGGAGTGGTTAGGGCTTTAGGGACATTTTACATTTTGGATGTTGGTTATCTAGTTGGTTTTTGGGATTATTAAATGTATATGAGATGTATATAGCAATTTTGGTTATGTAATCCCCATTTTGGGAAACCTTTAAACCCATTCTATATATACAAGTAACCCGGGGTTGCCAGGATTTTGGTTACGCCCTCTGATATTTATCATGTTATATCACAGCACAGGTAATTGTATTCGAAAGTGAATGTGAAACAAGATGAATGCTATTTTTATACGTTTATTTGAACACCCCATCTCTTGGAGATAAGTGATTATAATTGCGATTTTGTTTTATTGATCTCTATTTCACTTAAATTTCATAATCTGGATATAATTACCATGAGGGGGTTACAACATGTATATATATAATGGGTGTATAGTTTCCCAAAATAAGGGATTACATATCCAAAAATAATATTTACAACCCAAAATATATACAATAATCCCAAATTCAAAACAAATAACCAACAACCCAATAAAATGTCTCTAAAAGATCCTAACCACTCTAGGTTGTCCGCTTCCCTTTTGAGCCACTTGCCCTATCTGAAATGTTAGTCATTGGAAAGAATGAGATTCAAGAGAATCCCAGTAGTAACAAATCACTCATACAATGTATAAACACATAGCATATATGATCATGTTTAGCAGCATCTCAATAATTCATGGCTCACACCAAGAACGACAGCACTCACGGCTGTAATCACAATGCGACAGCTTTCACTGTAATCTCAATGCCCGCTTTCACGATAAACACTATGCCAGCTTTTGTTGTAATCACTATGCCTGCTTTCACGGTAAACACTATGCAGTAGCATCACAAGGCACAAAGCATCACAAAGCTCCACAAGGCGTCATAAGGCATCACAAAGCAGTAGCAGCAACACAATGCATGACAACACACGTACAATACATTTACATAAAGCATAAGAGAAGAGTCACTACCTTGTTCTTTCCTGACGTGCTCCAACACAATTCGATCATGACCAGGGCAAATGTCGAATCCTATAAACCAGATTAGGGACAACCGATCAATCTCTTTTCGAAATGCTTATTTCTATAATACTCTAAGTTGGTTCTCATTTAAACTCTTTAGGATGACCATTAGAGGCCTAAACACATGCTAAAAGGGTTGGAAGAAACTATCCTGAAGACCCCTTTTTGGAAGCACAATACTGATTTTCAGCTGGCTCACTCCAGTGAAGATGACCTTACTCGAGTGATAGGAGGCTTACACTCGAGTGGGAGTGGCTCTCACTCACGAGTGTTTGATAGTGAGCAACAATTATGACCAGAAAGTGCTCACAACACTCAAGCATGGAGTTTTGCACTCGAGCGATGACTCCAAATTCACTCGAGTGCCCGAATGTACTAAAATGTTAAGGAAGTGAGAACCTGAGAGCGATGAGAAACTTTAGAACTGGAAGTGCACTCGAGTCCCCAAGAGTGAGACACAGAGAGTGCTTAGCCGAGAGCAACTAAAATGGCATTACACTTACGCTCGAGTGAACCCATGCTTACTCGAGTAATAGCCTGTATCACTCGCGAATCAGAAAGTGCACTCGTACTTTTGGCATAGAAGTGCTACAAGAACTGAAAGAACTTAGGCAAAATATGCACAACACTTGAGTGAGACCCGTCCTCTCTCGAGTGAGACTCATCCTCACTCGAGTGAGGCTTATCAGATTGCCAGATCGTAGCAAAAGATAAAAATTCCTAGATTTGCCAAAACTGATCCCAATGGTTCCCTAACTCAACACAAAGCCAATTCCCACTTAAAATCCCATAAGGAACCCATTGGTAACATCCAAAACACTTAAAAACCCATCCTAACAACAATTCATACACTTGGGTCTTATAACACACACAATACCCAAACTCATTCAAACCACTTCCAAAATTCAAAACCATGTCCAACACTCAAATAACTTCACACTAAACCAGTTCCAATATCATTCATCATGTAATTCATGCATTCAAAAATTGGCATAAAACCAGAGCAAATTCCAGGATTTACAAAACTTAACCAAAAATCACAATAATTGTATCAAAATGTCACAAATACTCACCTCTTCAAATTGCTAAACCAAAACCTTGATTTCTTCAACTTCTAAATATGCTCTAACACTCAAACTACCACCTTTCAAAATTCTGAAATCATCAAGATGAAGCTCTTAACACTATGAACATGATTAGTGAAGACTGGTTGAGTACATGAGAACCATTACTCACCAAAAAATCAAGCTTTCTCTTTCTCTTTCCTTCTTGAAATCGCCAAAAATGGAGGTGAGGAGAGAGAGAGATGATGAGATGATGGAGATGATGAGTATGTGCAGAATTTTTCCCTTCCCCAAAGCTCCCAACCAAATAGGAGAGAGAAGAGAGAGAAAAGTAACTTCGACATGTTGACACAAATCCATGGTCCACATTGAGCCACTTGGCATAATCTTTCTCACTTCCTCTATGAGCTCACATAAACTCAAAGCACATGATTCCGACCCATAGCCAATAAATCTCAACCATTGATCTATAGCCACCAATGAGTTTCCTCTTTGGTAACTACTGACCAATTGGTTGGTAAATTTCCAATTTTACCATTTTTCCCTTGGTTTTCACTATGCTTAATAAATTATCACCAAGTACATTTATATCAAATTCACATCACATTTCTCCAAAAGTGTTTAATTACACTAATTACAATCAATTTCAAAGTCATTAGCCCTTAATCTCAAATTGGGACATTATAGAAAGTGCATTGGAGCTCCCTATAGCGAAACACTCAATCGAATGAATCCTTTTTCTAGCAGCTATTCAATCTGCTTTTTCAATTTTGCCATTTTATTTGGAGGCATTCAGTATGGGAATTTAGATATTGGTTCTGCTCCAAGCCTAAGGTTAATAGCAAACTCCACTTCCCTATCTGGAGTTAATCTGTTGATATCTTCTGGAAACACTTCTGGAAACTCATTCACTACAGGAATACTTACAAATGTTGTTCCAGCTTCTGATTGCATGGAGAAGAATACCATGTACCCCTGACAACCTTTATGCAGACATCTCTTAGCCGCAGCTGCTGAAAGAAAGTTAAGGTTGATTTATATACCACCATGTGGTTGTGAATTAGGGTAAATGACCTTTTTGTTTCGGCAATCTAGCAACACATTGTTTATTGTCAACTGGTCAATACCAAGGATTACTTCCAAGCCTTGCAGTTATAGACAGATCCAATCCACTATTAATTCATGCTCTTTGGCATTTACTATGCAGTTTAGACAAACATCAGCTGTGACAACTCTAACACCCGTAGGTGTAGACATAAACCAAGTCATATGGAAATTTGTGTACCCTCAGGCCTAGCTATCTCATACAATCATATGCAATAAATGAATGACTAGTACTTGAATCATACATTACTTGTCCTAAATTTCCATTAAGGAAAACCGTACCTTGTATTAGTTCAGGAGACTTTCTAGCTTCCCCCTGCATTATAGCATAGACCCTGCTTGAAACTCTAGGCCTCATCTCCTTTGGTTGGTGCTTCTGCAGACAATCTCTGGTAAAATGCCCTGGTTTATGGCATACATAAAAGTGGACTGTCTAGCTAGACCCTGCCTTAATAGAGCACCATTAAAGGCTCTGCTAGGGCTATATGACTTGTGACAACACTAGCAGGTTTTCTTCCTAAGGAACTCTAGCCTCTACGGCCTCCAGTCTGATTTGGCCTTTTATTGTTTGTTCTGAATGGTCCACCCTGATCCTTATGTTTCTGGGATGAACCCCCACTACCAGATGCCTATTGTTGCCTTTATCAGAATGCAGGTTCAACAAGTTATTCTCAGTGATTTGGCACTCTTCAACTACCTTGTTGAACTCTGTGAAGTGTTTGGAAACAAGTTTTTATTTCAATTCTAGCTTTAACCCTTGTATCATCATGTCTGAACTCTATTCCTCGTCATCTTGATACTTAAGGTATAAGGAGTATCGAGACAATCATATGTAACGAGCTAGGTACTCATTGAAGATCTCTCTGTCATGATGTGCTATATTGAGGAATTCTTTTTCCTTTTCTAGTTTGACTGAACAAGGAAAATATTTTTTGTTAAATGTCTCTTAGAATAGTTCCCACATTACCGAAATATTCCTTCCCCTCAGAATTAGCTCACTGTTCCTCCACCATTTGTCAGCATCATCCTCCAGCTTATATTCCTTCCCCTTAGAATCAGCTCACTATTCCTCCACATTGCCAACTGGACCTTAATATCATTAGGGCAAGCCAAGATTTTGAAAATTTTCTCTAATCGTAATAGCCTATCTTTGGCTTGCTGAGGATCAAATTTCCCTTTGAAGATAAGAGGTTGCTATTTACTGAATCTTCCTACCAAGTTTAAAGAATATTAGCCCCAGGATCAAGTAAAGGATCTTCTGGTTGAGGTCCCTTAGGCGGATTAAATCCACCGTTTCCTCTAACTAAGTCTTATAAATGGTCATGTCTTTGTTGGACTGCTCACAGCTCCTCTCTGATATCATTCATCATTGTCTGTTGCTGTGTTAGCATACCCAGAATTTGTTGCATCAGGTCAGGCCTAGGCTCCTGATTTGGGTTATTATGTCTCCCTCGTGGTCTACCGTGTAATCCATCTTTGTATCTCACTATATTGAAATAGAGAGGAAATCAATTTCATATGAACATAAGGGCATTTTTGTCATTTCAAATAATTTCGGGTACACAAATATGTCATACAAAAGATATTTACAGTAGTTAAGGAAAGCTTTAACACCATACAACTTATAAACTACTGTATAATAGGACTTTGTCCTCTTTTACACACTGTTATGACTATACTTATGACTTCCCAGGGGGTCACTCATCCTAAAATTTTCTTGGGTTGAGCACCTTCTACTTTTACACATTAGGGTTTTGGAGGCGATTTTGTCATTTCACTTTCTAGGGCTTTTCTGCAAAAGTGTTCAACATCAACCCCACTAATTTTTCCTCTTGAACACAATGGAATCATCAAATTATTGAAAATCCAGCTCTAACTGCTCCATCCTTATTTGGTCAAAACATAGGGAAATAAAAGGGAAAACTAAAATCTTTGACTTTCAACTTCAAATCCCTATTCCTTTCTAATCAAATTCATAGTGATGAGAGCTTCATCTCTATGGTTTTAGATTCTTGATTGGAGGTGTTTTATAGCTTGATGAAAAGTGGAAAGATGAAGAATCAAGGAATTGGTTTGGGAAAGAGGAAGAGATAAGTATTTGAAGCCTTTTTATCTAAGTTTTGTGATTTGTGGATGAGCTTTGTGAATTTCAAATTTTGCCCTGATTTTCTTTTGATTTTGGATTGGATGAATTGGATTGTGTTTTATGTTGAAAATGGTGTCATGTTATGGTATTTAGTCATTGGAATTGGTTTGGATTGGGTTGGACACATTGGATGGTTAAACTGGAAATGTTGTCTATTGGAAGTCTGTCTTGGGCAGTCTGTTTGTGTTGCCGTTTTCAATTGGAAATGATGTCATAAAATTATGAAACTTTTCAGTCTTAAATTTCACATCCCAAAATTCAAAATGGACATATAATCGGTGTCATTTCATTTTGTGAACTGGGAGTTATGGCTGTCCAAAGTTTGGGATGGAAACTAAACTCTGTTTTGGAGCAGTGTTGGGTTTTTTGTAATTATGGAATTTTGTTATGATTTCTGGTAATGGTCCATATTTTTCCTATGAGAAGGACTTAAATAGCTTTCATTTGGCTTTAGAATCACCTTTTTCTATTTTTCTAGAATTAGTTATGATTTTTGAAAGTTCAGCCAAGAAACAGGATTTTCTTGGCCACAGCCCAAATGTTTCTGACCTATTTGTGACTATGGCCAGTGGATTCTTGGGCCACGGCCAACCCCCAAAAATGAAATTTTTCACTTTCAAATATGGTCTTTGGTCAAGTGTTTTCCCAAGCATTTAGGCATATGTTTGGGCTTTGAGTAGCCATCTAAAGGTTGTGAATGATAACAAACTTTTAGTGTAATGAAAGTAAGGATTTGGAATAGAGAATAACCCTACGTCCTTGATTTTGTTTATAGGGTTTGAAGTTCACCCTGATCTTGCGTAGCTGGTGCTGGAGCATACTTGGGAAGAACAAGTGTAGGGAACTTACCTCTTCTGCATGTATTTGATATTTGCCTTAATTAGCGTAGTGAAGATTCGATAATGCATAGTAAAAAGGGGTTAAAGACCGTCAGATAGTTCAAAACTTATTAAAACACCCACTAAGAAGTAGGGACTTTATAAAATTTTCAAAAAAACTTCTTTCCTATTCCGGTCTCAAGTTTAATTATCGAATATAATCACCTGTGCAGTTAATATACATTCATTTATATCAGAGTATATAATCAAAAATCCCGGCAACCCCCGGGTTCCATTCATTCACTAAAAGGGTTACGATTCCCATATAAGGGATTACACAACTATATTCAACTACTAATTACAATCCAAAATAATTTACAAGGTCTCTGTCCAACATGATTAACCAACATATCCAAAGAAAATGTCCTTACAGGGCTTTAACCACTCCGAGTTGCGCACTTCTCCTTAGAGCCACTCGCCATGTCAGTTTAAGGAAAGGGGTGAGATTTAAAATAATCCCAGTAGTAACAAAACATTTATACCACACATAAGCACACAGCATGTAAGCAAATCATCATACAATAGCAGCAGCATAAATCACACTCCACCCTCATCCCCTTTCTCCACTGGGAAGGCACACCGTCCTAATCCGAACCGTTGTTATATACTCAGGGAATGTTGGCGTGGCAGTGCATACACATAGCCTTATAGCTCATATAGCTATCCGACTTTTATAAATGGCCTGTCAGCCTTCACAAATAGCCTTTCGGCTTTTCACATAATCACAAAGTCACACCTCATCCTCATTCCCTTTCTCCACCAGGAAGGCACACAACCCTTACCCGAACTGTTGTTAGCTACTTAGGGACTATCGGAATGACGATGCTTACACATATTCACAATGTCGCAGCATATGAATTTATCACAAGTCAATGATAATACACACATACAATGCATCACATATGGTATGAAAGGAAAGTCACTACCTCGTTCCTTCCTAACGTTTACTGGCACAGTGGGCTCACGAGGACGGCAGATATCAAATCCTATAAACCAAAATAAGGACAATAGGTCAATTTCTTTTCCAAGTTTCCAAATTTTGTAATACTTTATGTTGGTTATCATTTAGACCCTTTAGGTGGTTATAATAGGCCTAAACATATCCCTAAAGGGTTGGAAGAAACTACCTAACAGATACCTTTTTCGAATACAAACCACCACTTTTGGGGAGTGACAACCATCTCACTCGAGTGATGCCCTCAGTTGTGCTCGAGTCCCAACGAGCGAAACACAGAAAGTATTTGCCCGAGAGCAAATCCTCAAAATATCTCCCACACTCACTTGAGCACAAGAGCTGCACTTGAGCAATGACCTCAAGTGCACTCGAGCACCAAGAAGTGCAACACCAAGAGTGTTTGCCTGAGGCACATACCACTTCCAGGCAAGACCTCACTCGAGCATGCCTACGCACACTCGAGCAGGATCATATCTCACTCGCAAGTCAGGAAGTGTGCTTGCAGTTTGTGCCTAAAGACTTAACCAAAATAACCAGAAATTCATATCATGCTCGAGTGAGATCCTCCTTCACTCGAGTGATGCCTATCAGATGCCAAATCGCAGCAACTGATATGGTTTTCCAGAATTGACCAATTTGCTACCAATGGTCCTAAATTTTGTACCACTACTCATTCTCACTTATTTCAACACAAAGAACCCCTTGGTCAACCCAAAACAACCAAATCCCTACTCAAGCAACACATTCTTATCCCTAGACCACAAGATCACCAAAACCATAATCTATCAAACTTCCTCTTTCAACTTCAAATCAATTCCAACCAACTCCAAGTATCATAACCTACCAAATGAACAGTAACACTTTATCCAAATCCTACATTTCACTTTACATCATATTTAGGGTACAATTTCAGAATTTAGAAAACTTAACCAAAAGTCATAACATATATACCAAAATTCATCAAAAGCTTACCTCTTAAGCTTGTTGAAATCAAAACCTTGATTCCACCAACTTTCAAATTTTCTCAAGCTTCCAACCACCACAAATCAAAATTCTAAGAACATAGCAAAGGAGCTCTCAATCTCCTGAACAAACTTAATGAAGAGGCTTTAAACACAAGAAGGCAATTACCTATCCAAAATCAAACTTTTCTCTTCCTCCTTCTTGCTCGATCTCAGCAAAAATGGAGAGTGATGAGAGAGAAAGTGAGAGATGATGGTAAATGCATGAGGATCACAACTTTCCCCACACATACACACACAACCGACTTGGAGGAGAGAGGGAAGAGAGAATGGGTTTGAAAGTTTGACTTGGATCTAAGGGTCCTTATTTTGCCACTTGGCACTATCTCATTCTTCCACCATGATTTCATATGAACTTGCATGCATAAGATTCCACCTCTTGTTCTTTCAATCCTAGCCATTGATCTTAATTACTAAGGAGTTTCCTCTACCGTAACTGACCAATCGGTCGGTAAATTTTGAATTTCACCCCTGATTATCATAACCTTTGCCAAATCATCACTATACTCCCATATAAACTTTAACATTGCTTACAACATGTTTACTACAAGATTAACAATAATTACATCATTAAGATCGTAATTAGCCCTAAATCACAAGTTAAGATATTACAGGATTCACAACACGCTGCCCCACGGGTCGGATTCACAAAGATCCATGTCGATTACAACGGCAGTTTAACGGCCAAGCTAGAGATGACCAACGTCAATTCCTAAATGGCTTGCACTGAAGTGCTCTCACTGTAATGGACCATGGCACATACAGTTCACAAAGCTAAATGACAAGTCATGCATACTAAAGCATCATTCACAACAGGAGAGAAGAGTCACTACCTGGTTTATTCCATACGTACTCTGTCACAGGTCTCTCCCAAGTAGGGCAAATATTGAATCCTATAATCCACAATTAGGGACGAAGAGTTATTCACTATTCCAAGACTCAATTGACTTTACAACACTTAGATTTGGTTATCATTTATGTCCTTTAGGTGGTCACTAGAAGCCCAAACATATGCCTAAAGGGTTGGGAAACAACTATACCAAAAACCATCTTCGAAAATCCAAAATGTCATTTTTGGTGGTTGGCCACGGCCCACAAATCCATTGGCAGTGGCCAAAAACAGGTCTGAAACATTTGGGCCGCGGCCAAGAAAAATCATATTTCTTGGCTGAACTTCCAAAAATCATAACTAATTCTAGAAAAATCGAAATGAGGTGATTCCAAAGCCAAATGAAAGTTATTTAAGTCCTATTTACTAGAAAAATATGGACCATTACTAGAAATCACCAAAAAATTCCAGAATTACACAAAACTCAACTCTACTCCAAAACAGAGTCCAGTTTTAGTCCCAAACTTTGGCAAAGCATAACTCTTAGTTCACAAAACAAAATGACATGAACTATACGTCCGTTTTGAAGCTTGGGATGTGAAATTTAAAACTGGTAAGTTTCAGAATTTTTCAACACCATTTGGTCATTCAAAACTTTCATGCAAACTGACTGCGCAGAATAGAGTTCACACTTGACAGATTTCCAATTTTCTACCAAAGTGTCCAATGACTCCAAAATCAATAACCAAACCTATTCCTATACAATTTCTCACAAGGAACACAATGGCAACCTCAAAATAACCAAAATCCCAACCTATCACCATGCCCTGTTTTGATCAATACACAAAACCAAACACAAAGTTGCCAAACTTTACTTTTAAGCTTCAATTCAATTCTATCATTCCGAAACACATTCTCAAGGCACTAATTCCATGACAACACAATGACCCTCATTTTTGAAATTCAAGGCAAATTTTCAAAAAAATCCAAACTCAACCAATGGCTACTAAACCTATATGAAAAGGTTTGTCTTACTCACCTCTACAACTTTCCCAAAAGGTGTTCCTTGGTTCTCCAAACTCCAAAATCCCTTGAGAGCTCAAACAACACCAAATGAAAAATCTAAAACCATGAAATTGAAGCTCTCAACACAAGGAGCAAGTTTATAGAAGAGAGTTTTTCCATTAGAAGCCATTTAGAGGATCAAAAGCTTACCTTTTGTCAAAAACTCTTCATCCTTCTTGAGCTCCCATAACTACACGAATTTAGAGAGAGAAGGGGGGGAGAGATGAGAGCATGAAATGATGAAGATGGAGGATGAAGTCTGATTTTTTCCCTTTTTTCCCATGCCTAAACGCACAAAGAGAGAGGGGGAGAAAGTGAAATGAATATACAATGTTTTCTTGATTTTTCTACACTCTCTTGCTTCATCCCAACTTGACACTTGTCACATTTTCATTGGTTCTCATAAAGTAAGTAACCACTTGGTTACTCTACTCATTCTATTAGCCATTTAGTTTCATATCTCATTCTCCTTAGTTAGTAATTAATCTCTCCATTAATCACTAACTTATGGTCATTCTTTCCATTTTTCCACTGATTATGGCATATTAACTTAAATTGCCACATAATACATAATTAATTTCTTTTCCTCTTCCGTGCACCATTTACCCTTATTTTAGCCCAATAATTATTTCATCACATAATTATGCTAAAATACAGGGTGTTGGGCATTTCCAATAATAATTCGGATCTTAAATCCACATTAATTCACATAATTATCCACAATAATTGTCACTAGCCCTTAATTGAAATTTAGGGGATTAAAATTCTCCCCCCATTCAATAAATTTCGTCCCCAAAATTTGTTACACCATTAGGGACATAAATCTCGGACGCCTCTTCATGACTGCTTCTATTTCTCAACTTGTTTTCTATTGGGACAGTCCCTTCTCGACCACTTGTAGAAACGATACGCTATCAATCCGATTCTCACAAGAATCTTAAATGGAACAATACTTTGTGGCTTAGTTTCTTTCTCTTAATCACTTCACCAATTCTCGTACCCGAAGACACTCTCACGAGCGTATGATCTCAGTTTTCAAACACTAGAGGTCTTCACCTCATTCGATCATAATTTGGATGGACTACACTTGTGCATCCGGCCTTAAGCCTCTTCACTCTCAGTCATTACTTTAACAATCCACATCGCCTTACGACTAAACATATCTACGATGAGATTAACTTTACCCAAATGATACTTGATCTCCAGGTTGTGAGTTTTCAGTAACTCTATTCACTTGTGCTATCTCACATTCGATCTTTTCTGATCAAACAATACTTAGGACTTTATCGATCACAGTATTGTTCCACTATCACCCCATACAAGCAATGGCACCATAACTTTGACACAAACACTAACACAATACGATTTTCCTAAGGCCATAATCGCCACTATACTAAATTGCTGCACGAACACAATCATTGCAGAAACACAATTGTCGCATGAACACAATCGTTGCAATCCTCAAATCATGAGTGGCTAGCTCACTTTATAAGACCTCAACAGTTGAGAGGTATATGCCACCTCTCTGTTCAATCTAGTTTCTCCTTATAGGAATAACTCAAAGTACTAAAGAATCACTACATACAACTGACAGCTTTCGCTGTATTGACATATACCTCATCTTTTATTGTCTCCACTTTCACAACATTACCCTCACCCGTACACCTACTAGTGACTCCGATAGTGATAACCAGGACTTTTGGGCATTAATACAATATCCACAGCAACTTCTACATTGATACGTGACTCGAAAGTCACAAAATGATAGCTATCCCAGCTATATCCACATATACACATTGCCTTCCCATCATTGACATTTACAACGGTATATCAATGGCCGGGGTAGAGATAATCAGCATTACTCCCTACGACGGCTCACGCTAACATGCGCGCACTGTAAGTCATATTACTTCCACAGCAACACACATTGCACACTCTAATTTTACATACCGCCTCTCAGCCTAGGGTCAACACTAGTATAACCAGCCTGGTGGTTGGCCATTCGGGGGTAGTGCCCTCACAAGTGAACACCCCCAATCATGTAGTCGAATTCGCCATCCGCTGAACTAGCTTTGCTCTGCTACACAACCACACCCCAATCCCAACTTATTCACATAGCCTTCCGACTTTCACATAGTTAATCCCCCCGTAAACTACCGCCCCAGCGGGACGGTCCTCCACTATGGAAACCCCCATGTAGCCGCAAGTGAAAGACTCACAAATAGCCAATCCCCCATAATCCCGTCGCCCCACAGGCACGGTCCTCCCACCGGAACCACCGATGGGCCGCAGGTGAAAGACTCACAATCCACAATCACATCAAGCTGGAACTGGGTATATATTCATCACTGATGCCTTTAACAACTTTACCTTCAGCACCATAAACTCTTTTCATCATACTGGGATCCTTTAAGACCATGGTATAGTTGCACAACATGCCATGCATGGCTTACTTGATATGAATGATGTAACAAAAAGAAGAAATAGGACCTTGTTGGACATAGTTAGGAGCATGATGAGTAGTTATAAACTTCCAACTTTCTTGTGGAAAGAGGCACTCAAGATAGCTATATATATACTCATGGTTCCAACAAAGGTAGTTTCCAAAAAATACCTTTCGAAACCTAAAAAGGATGAAAAACTAATTTAAATCATCTTAAGGTATGGGTTGTCCTATGGAAGTAAGAGTACATAATCCACAAAAGAAGAAACTAGATGCTAAGACCATTAGAGCTTAATTTTTATGTTATCCAGACATGTCAAAAGGTTATAGGTTCTATTGTCCTCTACCTTTAGCACGTTTTATAGAATCTAGTAATGCTGTGTTTCTTAAGAATGACGTGATCAGTGGAAGTGATCAAACAAAGGATGATCAATTGGAAGTCACCCCTGATTTACGTTGTCACACCCCGGTTTTACCCCCTACCTACACCCTTTCTGGTGCGCTTGGTAGATGCCCCGTGCCGGTGCCCACCCCGATTTTACCCCCATTGGGGATGCCCCGAGCCGGTGGCTGGGTTACTCACATTTCACCCAGGACTTACAAGGAAATATCTCCTCCCCCTGGAGGATTTCTCTCGCCTTCCCACGTCTTGAACCCTTACCCTGGGGGTAAGTATAAGAGTTTGGCGAGAAGTGGTACCATTGAGCTAGATATCCGCCTTCGCATATCCTCTTCCGCTTCCCAGGTTGCTTCTCTTTGGGTCATTCCCTTCCAGATCACTTTCACATAAGGGATACTTCGGTGTCTGAGCTGTCGTTCTTCTCGTTCAATGATCTGCTCAGGCTCTACCACATAAGTGAAATTGTCTCGCAACTCTACATCCTCATACTCAACGATGTGAGACGGATCCGGTTGGTACTTCTTCAATTGGGAAACATGAAACACATCATGGAGTTTGCTCAAATTCGGGGGTAGGGCTATGCGATAAGCAACAGGCCCAATCATTCCAAGGATCTCAAAAGGACCTATATACCTCGGGCTCAACTTCTTTCGTTTGATTGCTCGCCCAATGCTGGTGACAGGAGATACTCTAAGAAATACATGGTCACCAACATCAAACTCTAGAGGCCTTCTCCTCTTGTCAGCATAGCTTTTCTGCCGACTCTGAGCTGCAAGAAGCCTCTTACGAATAACACGAATCTGGGCTGAGGTTTGATCAATAAGCTCCGGCCCATATAGCTTCCTCTCAGATAATTCATTCCAACACAATGGCGATTGGCATTTTCTTCCATACAACGCTTCATACGGCGCCATCTGAATGCTCGCATGATAGCTATTGTTGTAAGCAAATTCAGCAAGTGGAAGAAAACGATCCCAACTCCCTTTAAAGTCAAGAACACATGCCCGCAACATATCCTCTAAGGTCTGAATAGTCCTCTTTGACTGTCCGTTGGTCTGAGGATGATAGGCAGTACTGAATCTCAACTGAGTACCTAGTGCCTCATGCAATGCTTTCCAAAATCTCGAAGTAAATCGGGGATTACGTTCGGAAATGATATTCTTCGGTATGCCATGGAGTTTCACAATCTCACGAATATAAATATCTGCTAGCTTGTCCGGAGAGTAACTAGCATTGATCGGTAGGAAGTGCGCTGACTTCGTTAACCGGTCCACAA
Source organism: Inga laurina (assembly GCA_963855925.1). Classification (NCBI taxonomy): domain Eukaryota; kingdom Viridiplantae; phylum Streptophyta; class Magnoliopsida; order Fabales; family Fabaceae; genus Inga; species Inga laurina. Next base: position 38,363,726 of record OY979708.1, read on the forward strand.
TAACCCAGATCGCATCATAATTCCTGATCTTGGATATCCCACAACAAGATCCATGGTCACACTTTCCCATTTCCATTCTGGAATCTCGGGACTCTGAAGTAAACCCGGTGGTCTCTGGTGCTCGATCTTTACTTTCTGACATGTGAGACACCTCACCACATATTTTGTCACATCACTCTTCATACCCGGCCACCAATATACAGATTTCAAACCAAGGTACATTTTGGTCATACCAGGATAAAGGGTATACCGGCTCTTATGTGCCTCATCTAAGATCTCCTGTCTCAACTCTGCCTTAAGTGGAACACATACTCTTTTCTGATAGCGAACTAATCCACGAGGTGACACATCATAGCCCTTAACTTCTCCCCATTCGATTTGAGTCAATCTCAGCTCTAAGATCACTTTCCTCTTGGGAAACAGTATAGTTGGCACAAATGATCTGGTTCGACAGGTTCATATCACGAAAGTCAGTAATCAATTTCCCCTCGTGTATCATCATAGCTGCAACGAGCACGGTCTTTCGACTAAGAGCATCAGCGACTACATTTGCCTTACCCGGATGATATTTTATTTCCAGGTTGTAGTCCTTAAGCAATTCCATCCAACTACGTTGTCTCATATTCAGTTCTTTTTTATCATACAGGTGTTTGAGACTCTTGTGGTCGCAGTATAGTTCTACTGTCACACCATACAGGTAATGACGCCAAATCTTCAATGCAAACACTATGGCCGCAAGCTCCAGATCATGAGTGGGATAGTTCAATTCATGAGGTTTGAGCTGTCGAGAGGCATAGGCTACCACAGTCCCTGCTGCATAAGGATACACCCTAATCCCTGCCCACTGGCATCAGAATACACAACGTAAGTCAAATTGGGATCAGGTAAAATCAACACAGGTGCCGTAGTCAACCTCTGTTTCAGCTCCACAAAGCAATTATCACAATGTTCATCCCATACAAATGGCTGATCTTTTCTTGTGAGCTTGGTCATCAGCAACGCAATGTGGGAGAAATTCTGAATAAATCTCTGGTAATAACCAGCAAGACCCAGAAAACTGCGTACCTCAGCAACAGTTTCTGGCCTCTTCTAGTCCAGTACTGCTTCCACTTTACTAGGATCCACAGAGACCCCTTCTTGCGAGATAACATGGCCTAAGAATCTTACTTCTGACAGCCAGAACTCACATTTACTCAATTTGGCATAGAGCTGTTTTTCACGCAATGTATTCAACACAATTCTCAAATGATGCTCATGTTCTTCTCTACTCTTAGAGTATATCAAAATATCATCAATGAATACCACAACGAATTGATCCAGATATTGTCGAAAAATACGGTTCATGTAATCCATGAATATCGCAGGCGCATTTGTCAACCCAAATGGCATCACTAAGAACTCATAATGACTATACCTGGTCCGGAAAGCAGTCTTCGGAACATCGTCTGCTTTCACTTGCAGCTGATGATACCCCGACCTTAGATCAATCTTCGAAAACACACATGCACCAGATAGTTGATCTAATAGGTCATCAATTCTAGGGAGAGGGTACTTGTTTTTAACGGTAATCTTATTCAACTCTCTATAGTCGATACACAAACGAAGACTCCCGTCTTTCTTTTTCACAAACAAAACTGGAGCACCCCAAGGCGACACACTGGGTCTAATAAACCCTTTCTCAAGCAAATATTCAATCTGCTTCTTCAATTCCGCCATTTCATTTGGAGCCATACGATATGGGGCTTTGGATATCGAACCCGCTCCAGGCACAATGTCAATCGGAAATTGAACTTCCCTCTCAGGAGGTAATCCACTTAAGTCATCCGGAAAAACCTCAGGGAATTCATTCACTATGGGTATACTACTCAAAGACTCACTGGTTTCTCCTTGTACAGAAAAGAAAACCATATACCGCTGACAACCCTTTTGCAAATATTTCTCAGCCTTAGCTGTCGAAAGGAAATTCAAACCGGCATTTTCGCCCTCAATGCTCTGAGAAATAGGATACACTATCCTTTTGTTCCCACAATCTAACAACACATTATTAGCTCTCAACCAATCAAAACCCAAAATGACTTCCAATTGGCAGAGCGGCAAACAAATCAAATCTACTACAGATTCATGACCCTCAACAGTTACAACACAGTTTAGACAAGCTTCTGTAGTCACCGCCCTAACACCCATTGGTGTTGACACAATCAAATCGAATGGCAACTTATGCACATTCATTCCCAGACGCTTCACACAAGCATAAGCAATAAAGGAGTGACTTGCACCCGAATCAAATAACGCTTGTAACACACTGCCATGGATAAGGACTTTACCTTGTATTAGCTCTGGGGATTTTCGGGCCTCTTCGTGAGTCATAGCAAATACTCGGCCCTGAGTCCTCTGTCTCTGCTCTGGTCATGGCTGTCCACACTCAACAGATGTATGCCCCACTTGCTTACAATTGAAGCAAATCACCCGACCATCACAAGTCTTGCCATGATGTGGCTTGTTGCAACGAGGACATGTCCATACACTAGGAGCTCTCTGCTGATCACGACTCCCAGACTGATAAGGCTTCTTACTACCCCCTCTATATGAAGAGGATGATCCTGAGCCCTTCCACTTTTGAGAAGCACCGCCCTTACTAGGCTCACTATCACTATGACCACTACCAGCCTTAGCCGGATACAACTCTCTAAGATTGCCCTCAGTGATCCAACATTCTTCAACGGCCTTATTGAACTTAGAAAACTGATGGGTGGCGAGTCTCTTTCTCATATCACGCCTTAAACCCTGAATTAACATGTCTGAGCTCAACTCCTCATGATCCATTTTCTGAAGATAAGAGGAGTATCAGGATAGGCGGGTAAATCGGGACAAATATTCGTCAAAAGACTCTGTGTCCCCTTGCTTGATATTTAGAAACTCGGTTTCCTTCTCAAGCCTCACTGACTTGGGAAAATATTTCTCGTTGAAGTGTTGCTAAAACACCTCCCAGGTCAATGGCTCATTCTTTAACTGTAATGACAAGGCAATGTTACGCCACCAACGATCAGCATTGCCTTCAAGCTTGTACACCGCTAGCTTGGCTTTCACTTCGGAGGGACACACTAAGACCTCAAAAATCTTCTCAAGATGATGTAGCCAATCTTCAGCCGCTTGAGGGTCAAACTTCCCCTTAAATGCCGGAGGTTGTTGCTTACAGAATTTGGAGACCCAGTACTCAAGGTCTCGTTCCTCCCTGACTAGCACTCCATGGGATCCTTGGTTTGGAATCGCATGAGGAGGGGATTCAAGTGGTCGTGCCGACCCTTTAGCAGTCTCTTCCCAGGTTTCCGCTCGAGTTTCCTCATGAGTAGACTGACCCCGACCCTCATTGTTCTTGGCCTTTTCAGCTCTGAGCTCTTCTCTAAGCTCTGCTATCATATCTCGTTGGTCCCTTATCAGGCCCATCAACTCTTGCATTGGGTTCGGTGGATTGTCATTAACTACTTCCACCTCAGGGTCTACTCGCTGTCCACTGGGACAACCCCTTCTCTTTTTCATTCTACAAATCATTCACTAATCAATTCCACATATAATGTATACACATTGTTCACAAATCTCGTATATATCCCTAACACAGAGCGCACATGTGTATACAACAATCATTCACAGATGATCTATTATCACTAAGAACACATTATGGGAGCTATCCTAGCAAACTCTACCCTTGCCAGGAACTACAGCTCTGATACCAAAAATGTAACCCCCTCACAGTAATTACATCCGGATTTCAAAGTTTAAGTGAAATAGAGACCAATAAAATCAAATCAACAATTTATAATCCCTCAACTCGGGATGAGGTATTTCAAAATCGATTCAAAACGTATTAATTTTGGGTCTCACATTCACATGCGGATATAACTACTTGAGAAATCAAATTACATAAGAAATATCAGAGTGCAGAAACTAAAATCCCGGCAAACCCCCGGGTTCATCTACATATATAACATGGGTTGCGAGTTCCCAAAATGGGGATTACATATCCAAAATATTCATTTACATCTCATATACACTTAGTAATCCCAAAACCAAAACAAGGATAACCAACATCCAAATATAAAATGTCCCTAAGCCCTAACCACTCCTGGTTGGTCGCTTCCCTTTCGAGCCACTCGCCCTGTCTGAAAAGGTTAGTCATATGGAAAGAGTAAGATTCTAAAGAATCTCAGTAGCAACAATACACTCATACAATATATAAACATAGAGCATGTATGTTCATCATGTTTAGTAGCTTCACAATGATCTCAGGCTCGCGCCACATACGACAGCACTCACGGCTGTAATCACAATGCACTACGCCCACTTTCGCGGTGAACACTATGCACAACGCCCGCTTTTGCGGTGAATACTATGTAGCAGCAACACGAAGCACAAAGCACCATGAAGCATCTCAAAGCACAATGTATCACAAAACTCCACAAAGTATCTCAATGCACAGTGTATCACAAAGCAGTAGCAGCAGCATCCACACAATGAATGACAAACAAACATACAATACATTTACACAAAGTATAAGAGAGGAGTCGCTACCTGTATCTTTCCTGACAATCTTTGGCACAATGGGCTCATGCGTTCGGCAGATATCAAATCCTATACCAAATTAGGGACAATTGATCAATTTCTTTTCCAATTACTTAATCCCATAATACACTAAGTTGGTTATCATTTAGGACTCTTAAGAGGCCACAAATGTCTCTAATGAAAGCCCTAAAAGGTTGGGAAACAAAAGGTTGAAGGTCACTTTTCGAAAACACAAAGTGCTGGAACACAGGGTTGGGCCGTGGCCTGCCCTTCCTTGGGCTGCGGCCCAAATCAGGTCAGAAAGGCTTGGGCCGCGGCAAGCCACTCTTGGGCCGCGGCCCAGAAATTTCCTGACTCTGGGCTGAACTTCGAAAAACCATAACTAATTCTGGAAAAATCGAAACGAGGTGATTCCAAACCCAAATGAAAGGTATATGAGTCCTCTTTCAAGGAAAAATATAGCCCCTCACTGGAAATCACTACACAAATACAGAATCACCAAAAACTACACACTACTCCAAAACAGTGTTCTGTTTTCATCCCAAACTTTGGACAACCATATCTCACAGAATACTAAACGAAATGACACAAAATATATGTCCATTTTGAAGCTTGGGATGTGAGCTTTAAGACTGGAAAGTTTCACAATTTTCCAATACCATTTGGTCACTCAAAACTCTCGTGTAAGCTGACAGCGAAAAACAGAGCTTAACCAAAACAGATTTTCCAACTTTTCCCAAGTGATCCAAATGAATCCCAAAATCAACAACCAAGCTTATTCCCACACAAAATCACTCAAGGAACACAATGGTAACCTCAAAATTACCAAAATCATCACCCAATCACATGCCCTGTTTTGCCCAATGCACCAAAGCTATCACAAAGGTATCAACTTTCACATTTCCAACCTAAATCCATTCTATCAACCCAAAACACATATCAAAGCACTAATTCCATAACAACAACATGCCAACCACACATTGACCCTCATTTTCAAAATTCAAGGCAAAATTTCCCAAAATTTCACACTCAACCAATGGCTACAAAACCTATATAGAAAGGTTTGTCTTACTCACCTCTATAACTTTCTCAAAGGAGTTCCTTGTTTCCTCCAAGTCCAGAATTTCGTGTGGCCACAAACCACCACCAATGGACAAGCTACAACCATAGAAATGTTGCTCTTAACTCAAGGATCAACTTTGATGAAGGGAGTTTGAGCAATAGAGATCATTTACCTACTCAAAGATCAAGCTTTCCTTTTCTCTTTCCCAAGCTTGTGCGCCAAAAAAAATGGAGGAATAAGAGAGAGAAAATGGTGAGATGGAAGGGATGATGATGAAATGAGACTTTCCTCCCTTGTACACACACACACTCTACCGATCAAGAGAGAGAGAAAAGAGAGGAAAAGTAGCATTTTGTCCTCTAGTGCCTCATCCAAAGGCCTCCACTATGCCACATATCACCATCTCATCCACCTCCACTAGAGCTCACATAGACACAATGTATAGGATTCCGACCCATCAATAATGAATCTCAACCATTGATCTCAAATACCACACACATTTATCTCAAATTTACATCATATTACTTCCAAAATATTTAATTACACAAATTACAATCAAATCTCAATGCCATTAGCCCTTAATCATAAATTGGGATATTACATACGTAACGAGGGATTTATATATATTTATCCACCATCATATATATGGAACAAAGACAAGTTGTAGTGGAGGACATCCCAGATGAGGAACCTAAACCAACTCAAGAAGTTGGATTAAGAAGGTCAACTAGAGAAAGGAGACCAATATTACCGAGTGACTACGTCATGTACTCTGTTGAAACTTACTATAACTTTAGCATTGAGAATGATCCATTAACATTTACTCAGGCTATAAAGAGCGATAACTCTAAATTGTGGCATGATGTTATGATTGAGGAATTCTATGGAAAACAATGGTGTATGGGATCTTGTTTAGTTACAGAGTAGGTTTAAAGCCACTGGCTATAAATGGGTTTACTTAACCAAAAAAGACTCACAAGGTAACATTGATTGATACAAGGCTAGGTTAGTTGTCAAGGGTTTCACATAAGTGGAAGAGATCGACTACGGAGAAACCTTTTCTCTTGTATCAATAAAAGATTATTGCATAATCCTAGCATTGGTAGTGCATTTCAATCTAGAGTTACACCAAATGGATGTAAAGACTACATTCCTCAATGGTGTTCTTAAGGAAGAGGTTTAAATGAAATAGTCTAAGGGATTTATTGTAAAAGATAAGGAACATCTGGTAGGAGCAATGATCTAGGACTACTGCGTGAGGCAAAACAATTCTTGTGCAATAAATTTGATATAAAGGATATGGGTAAGGCATCCTATATTATTGGCATTAAGATCCATAGGGATAGAGCTCAAGGCATTTTAGGGTTGTCTCAACAAACCTATATCAACAAGGTTCTTAAACAATTCAGGATGCAAAACTGCTCAATCAACGTAGCTCTTTTTGAAAAGGGAGATAAGTTTAGTCCATAACAATGTCCAAAAAATGAGCTTGAAAGAAAGCAAATGGACAAGGTCTCATATGCATCAGCAATAGGAAGCTTGATGTATGCTCATATCTGCACAAGACCTGACATAGCTTTCACTGTTGGTATGTTGGGAAGGTACCAAAGTGATCTTAAGGACACACATTGAACAATTGCAAAGAAGGTGTTTAGATACCTACAAGGCACTAAGTACTACATGCTCACATATACAAAAGCAAAAACCTAGAAGTGTTGGTTACTTAGACTCTGATCTATGAGGGTGTTTAGACACAAACAAGTCTACTACCGGTTACATCTTCCTACTAGCAAATAAAGCTATATCATGGAAAAGTACAAAACAAACACTTACAGCTCCTTATACTTGTGATGTTGAGTACATTACATGTTTTAAGGAAAGTTCACAAGCAATATGGATACAGAATTTCATTTATGGGCTTAAGATTGTGAATTCAATCTCTAGGCCAATCAGGATGTATTATGATAACATAGCTGCAGTGGCCATTGCAAATAATAAAAGGAGTAGAAGTCGAAGCAGATAGGTCAAACTGAAATTCTAAGTTTGAAAGAGAGAGTCAAGGTGTCCAAATTTTAGTTGATTATATCAATACAAAGAATATGTTAACTGATCCTTTAACTAAATGATTGAAACCAAATGAGTTTTTGTTATACTTCCCTTAAATGGGGGGGTTAAACATGCATTCTTATAGATGAGGTATATAATGAAATTATTTTATGGTTTATTTTCTCTATAATTATTTTGTATACAATGTGTTGATGAGATTAATAGACATTGAGATTGGAACCAAATGAACATAGGCATTTATTCATAATGTTATACCTATTAGGTAAGGGAGTTGCATGTAATATATTGAAGGTAATAGTCGACTAAGGATGACTTATCACCATGATTCTCACAACATGGCCTTAATTGATCTGAATAGGGCAACTACATGTAGTTTATAGGCCAAGTAGGAGAATGTGAGATATTTTATTTAATATAATATAATTATTATTAGTTATTATTAATTAGGTTAATAATAAAATATTCTAACTATGGCCCATACATCAGGTTCAGGCCTACTTCAGGATTAAAGATAACTTATCAATCAACTATTTATGTGATATCTCTAATAGTGAGATTACACACTTGAGTTTACAGCTGACTTATACACAAGTGTTAGAAAACCCTAGACTACTTCTTGAGGCTCCTTAATTGACTATAGCTTTTAACCCCAGTTGCCATCACTATGCCTTACAATCAATTAGAAAGAGTGAATTGTAAAACCCCTCTTTAATTAATGTATACATATAAATTATTACTTAATTTACTTGTATATATAAATAAAATATTGACACCGATACCATCGTCTTGGTCACACCCTTTGATACTACTTTATACTATCCATACCAATACGTCTACAAGTATTCATATATATACAAGCTTGTATGCTCATCTAAGGTTATCAAAATATTAATATTACATATAACTAGCAAAATAAATTCATATCCTCAACTCCTTCCTTTATTCATTAGTGCTTACCTCTTTGCCCTTTGTGTCATTGGTCTTTGCTGTATAATGAATTTCGGAAAGGATGACATTTGGGAGAATCTTAGTAGTAACAGACATTCAATCATATAAAGCATGTCACATAAATAATCACAATACAATGAGCATATCAAGAGCATTTAATATCTCATTATGCAACTCAGTATATTATGCACCTTGGCATATAAACAATTCATACTGTTACGAGTGTAGATGATCAATTAAATAGTGCAAGTGTATACTGTCATAATCAAGTAAAATAAAAGTGAGTAGAGTATTGTTCCTACAAGGATTGATCACTAAGTACCAAAATAAGTAATTTTAATTCTATTTAGTCGATCGATTAGTTGGTGATTGAGAGTACAAAATAAAAGATGATTAAATATGAGTGCAAATGATATCAAAGCAACTATGAGAAAAAACCCTAGGGATTAGATTTCACTTAACAAATTCTTGATTGAATCACTTATCTATTCTAGCCCAATTTATTCCACATGATTGATAGTCGAGTTTCCCTAATTTAATTACTAGCCCTTCCAAGGTCAAGCAATTCTGTAATTAATTGCTAATCCAATATATTCCTATATGAATTAAAGCAATTAATTATGCATTAAGATTTATGGAACTCAGTAAGACTACACAACTCATATGACTATATTCCTATTTCATATGCAAGTCATGGTTTTAATTATAGGATCTACACACATGCATCTCCTTCCGGTCTCAAAATGCATATTGAAATCATTCAAAAGATGACCAATCAAATGAAAGCATTAAGAACAATAATTAAAACTCAATCATGAGGGAGAAATTAAAAATAGATTTAATAAGTTAAGATTCAATCCGTCATTAGTAAGCTACGTCATCATCCTAGGAAAATAGAAATTTAGATCATGATGAAATTAAAAAAAAATAAAAATAAATTAACGTTATATAAAAATAGAATGAAATCCTCATAAATACTGCATAAAACTTGAATATTAAATTCTCAAACATAAATATACAACAAAAAGATGCATAAAAAATGGAGAAATATAGTTGCCCCTTTAGGAGGTAAAACCTTCCATGTAGGTGGCATGCAAAAAGTAATACAACTCTAAGCCTTCCAAGATGGAGGCATGTAAAAAGTAATACAACATAAAATTATATCTAAAATATGAAATAAAGTATTTAGAATTTTCAGACAAATGATTGAAAATTTTCAGAGAAAATATCTCTATGCCCCGCAGTCTCTGCGCCTGATGCTCATATTTATAGGTAGTGAGCGAACAGTTGCATGTCATTTTTTTCCATGATGCTACAATGCCATGTCATTTTTTTCACGGAGTGAACAGTATCCTGTCGACAGATTTACGCTTTTTTCCATGATCATTGCAGTGTTTTGTCGCCTGCTACAGTTCTTCCATCCGCTGTAGTCACCTCCGTCTGCTACAATAATGGTATGCTATAGTGATTCCATCATGAATAGTGACAATCGTATCATTTTTTCCAACTGCGCCTCTGTCTTGTTTCAAATCTTGTGGGTTTATTTTTAGATCTCTTTTTTTCTCTTTTCTCCTTAATATAGTGTACATGGCTATCAAAAGAAACACAAGGAAATATTTATCAATTACACCCAAATTAATTAAATTAAGCTCAAATATTGTCCACAAAATCATCATTTAAGGGAAAATAAATATGCAAATATTTTACATATCACATATCACAGCGCTTGGTCATAAACACGGGAGTTCACCCGCTATATGCTCTGATGCCACGGGCGTCCACCCGGTAAACTTACATGCTTAAACACAATCACAGGGATGATAAAAAATACATGCAAGGCATTACATAGTATATGAGAGAAATATTTACTACCTAACGCCTTTCGATCACTTGTCCTTAGTGATTAGTCTCTTGGCGAGCCCGGGCAAACGTCAAATCCCATAAGTTATAATCCATGATGAATGTGTTATTACTCGGTTAAGCATCTTTTAAGTCTAGTATATTAAGTCAAATGACAATAAATAGGGTCTACATTGGTTTCTAGTACATGCCCTTATCCTTTGAAATCAAACTTGACTTAATTGACCTTAAACTCTTCAAATCCGTAGGTCATCCCAACTTAGCAGATTTGACTCCCAACTTTGAATATTCATAACTTAATATAGAAAAATCCAAATGAGGTGGTTTCAAGTCTTATGGAAATCTATTTAAGTCTTATTTACACAAAAAATATCATCCACTTCCAATTATATGCCTAAAAGCTCAGAAATCCTTGAACAGCAACATTGCCCCAGGATTCATTTTAGATTCAATGCCTAAACTTTAACAAATCATAACTTACAATATACTATCCCAAATGACACATATTATACATCAATTTAAAGCTTAAGATGTCTACTTTCAACATGAAAAATATAATGATCATTGTACAAGGTTTAGCTATTCAAAACAACTTACAAACAGACTGCCACGAATTTGGCAAATTCATCAGCAACAACACTTTAACTTTCACAATTAGGGTTTTCTAACTAATCATCAAAAAATCATGACCACATGCTATCCCTACACAATTTTAGCCATAGAATCCATTTCTAACATCAAATAGATCAAAATCTAGCTCTAACCCCAAGAATCAGGTATGATCAAATCTAACCCCTAGAACACATATTATGTTCTTACAACTTCAACCTCAAAACATGTTATTAACCATCATTAACCCTCATCTAACATCATGTTCATCATCAAACACCCATTAAAGCTCAAAATACTTCTCTTGGCTGAAATAGTAGAGGTCCTATAACTTCAAAAATATTCAGTAAAACATCAAAACATTATACTCAAATCGAAGTTTGCGATTACCTTTACGTGATTATCCAATCGGTTCTTGATTTCAGCAGTACTTCCACCGACAAGTTGACACCAAACACCTCTGATCAAAAATCTGAAATTGTAAAAATATAGCTTTCGATGAGTAGAAGAAGATTTAAGGCTCTGGAGGATGGAAACCCGATCTCGAGCTTGAAATAGGCTAGTAAGCTCAAGAACATGAAAACTTCTCTCTTCACTCTTTTTCTCTTAAATTTTTCTAATTTTTTGCTTATTTTTTGATGGCGACACAAAATTAATAAAGCATGGAGGTGTTGGAAGATTTTTTAATGACATATGTCTAGTGTACCAAAATCTAGGGTACATGATCTCTTTTTGGAAATTATTGGGTATTCAGCGATTTGGTGTTCTAGATGCTCTTTCTTAAGACTACAGGGTATCTGATGTATTTCTTAAAACTTTTCTTCCCTTCCCTTCTCTTATGGTAGGATAAATCCATTGGTCAAGGGAGAGGGATTCATCCGGCTTTCGATACCATGTTGGTAAAATTGGGTATATAGCCAGACTGGAGACTGGTACGTTACACTGTCTTTTTTTACCTGTATCATATGTCCCATGACAAGTGTCAGTGTATGATTAGTAAAGGAGAAAGTCAAAAAGCTACTTTAATAAACCCACTCTAATAAAGCTACTTTTTGATACAAATTTGCTTGTTTCCCAACACGTGTCACCCTTGCCCCTGATTGCTACCACGTGTCTTAGAGATGCTCGGAGGGTGCCATTTGTATGTGGAGGCCATGAGATGGAGACACCTACCCCTAAGTGTCCTAAACATCATACGCCAAGCTGGTGTCTCTTCAAAAACACAGGGTACATGCACCTACCCTAAAAATGCCATGTGCGCACCTATACTGGCATATTTTATCCAACTAATTAATCACATATGTTTATATCTTCATACGTCACATATGTGCTTGTGTGGCATAAGATAGCGCCACATGTTAGATATGATTAATTTTGATGATGTCAAATATAGATATGAAGTGATAAGAGCAAAAAGTTTATATAATGTATTTCTTTGACTAACTACTATATTTAATATTTACATATTTTGTAGATTAGTCAAGCAAAGAATGAAGAAGATTGAATTAATGAAAATGAACAAGAGGAAGAAGAAGGAAGAAATTGAAGATAGTCAAGGAGATGCTTACTTGGGTTATGGAGAATTATTATCAAGAGAAAAATCAAGAAGAAAGATATGGAAGAATGAAGAACTTGGAAGATCTATCAAGAATATCAAGATTCAAGTTGTTAGAAGTGATACTGGAGGTTTCTATGATCAAATGATGGTTGGAATAGGTTAATATGAAGCTAAGATGACTTATATATGAGTTTTGGCACTTCCAGAGGTGTTATGCTCAAGCACAAGGTGTTTCACTCGAGCACAGGAAGAACTCGCTCGAGCACGGAGGAATTCACTCGAGCACGGGATGAACACTCTGTTCTACTCTGTTTTACGTTCAGCCTGAGTAAGGTCTGGTATTTTGGTCATATCTCTCAAACCACACATCGAATTGACCCAAAACCAGTGGCATATGAAAGAGGACTCACAACACGTAAAATCTGCACCAGGATCACATTGAAAGAAGATCAAATGAAGGAGATATGATTCGTGGAAAATGAAACGAAAATCACCGTCACTTTTCAAGACAGGTTTCGGTATTTTGCACGTAACTTACAAAATACACATCGGATTGAGACGAGACTAGTGCCAAATGAAAGTAGACTCAAAGAGCTTTCCATGGATTGGTAATTTGCCTAATTTGAACGTATATTATAGGAGCTATACCTTCTGGAAGTTGACGCTTGTGCAACTAGCGAAATAGACACTCTTTCGATCATAACTTGTAGAATACAAGGAGTTTGGAGCTGATTCTTTTTGCATTGGAATGCATATGGCAAGAGCTTTCTTATGATACATCATTTGAATCAAATAAACAAAATTTTTCTAAAGTGGCCCCACATCACCCGCGAGCGTAAAAACTATCTCTCTGAAAAAGTTGTGCTAGTGATGTCCAGAAGCAACTGAAACGTGAAGAAATCTGTAACACTTGAGCACTAGGATTCATGCTCGAGCATTGGAGTATTTCTCACTCGAGCACATGCAAGTTTTGACATGAGAGTGATAACCCGAGAAGAAGCATGCACGTGAAAGCAAGAAACGCACTCGAGCATGACTGGTTGTGCTCGAGTGATGTCGAGAATTCACTCGAGCAGATGCGAGTGAAGTGCAGCGAGTGCTTGCCTGAGAGGAAGTCAGAACGTGAAAATATGAACTGCACTCGAGTGAGCCATATTGCACTTGAGTGAAGTCCTGACAGAAGCAACGTAGAAGTTCATACTCTCACGGCCATCAATCCAAACGTGGTTAAATGTTATGCAATCATTATGTTTTCACTTGTTATTGTTCCTAAACATTAACTAACATATATTTCAAGTATAAAACAGGAGATTAAATATTTGGGTTGTATCTTCAAGGACGGAGGTCATGGCGAATATCTTCACTCAACGTGATGAGTCACAGAAGCCAGAAATTCATCTTTTGACCAATTATCCAACATACCCATGACTAATATTTTATCATATTAGTAATTAAGTATTTTGCAGTGTGAAACAAGAAATTTAACGTTGAGATTACATATTCAAATGAAAGAGTCAACTGTGGCGGGCGGCATCATTACACACCGAGTATCAGCTACCTACCACGACAAAAGTTTGACCCACCATGAGAGATTGTCTGAAAACTCAAACGTATTCATCCCGCTCCACAACGTGATGTACAGCTCACAATGAAACATCCCACTCTTCAACGGGATGCTCTGCTCTGCAATGGATAGTAGCTTGTTTTTCAAATATGCTCAAACAGTCAAAATGACTCCAACGGACGAATGCTTACAACGGTCATCATCTTCATCAACTATAAATGAGAAAGCATTCAACATCGATGGGAGACAGAGAAAAACGGAGAAAACAGAGACAGCGAGCAACTAAGAGAAAAATGATAGAAATGTGAATCTTCTGCTTCTACCCAAACACTCTGTTTTCCAGTTTCTGTATTACTTATTATTGAGAGAGTGATTATTTGTATTGTACTTCAGTGAGTATTATACCCACTCTATGAGAGAGTTTGTAAACACCTTCAAATATATTTCTGAGTTGATCTCAAGGTAGAGGGACCTTGAGAAGGTTGATTTCCTTACGGGAGAAGCTGTAGAGAGAATTGCCAGTAAGACATTCTGCTCGTAAGACTTACAAGGTGCAAGCAGTAGAGAACGTTGCTGCTCATAAGACTTACAGGGGTGTAAGCAGGAGAAAACGTTGCTACTCGTAAGACTTGCATGAGTAAGCAGGAGAGGAAGATCTTTGGGATTGCTCTGCTTGTAAGACTTGCCATAAGGGAGAGTATCTTGGTGAGAGATTTGCAAAAGGTTTCACAAGTACCCGGTTAAACTTGTGGGATTGTAAAGGCTTTTCTTGTGCCCAGATTAAACAGAAGATAGTGGATTTGAAAATCTCAGGAGGAGCCTGGGGACTGGACGTAGGCCATCACAGATTGGACCGAACCAGGATAAATCACAGTTTGCATATTCTCTTCCCTAAGCTCTTATATTTCCAGCATATATTATTTAATCTAATTGTTGATTTATAAACCTTCATACTTACCACTTTTGTTAAGATACGAAAAGATTTCTAAAGTTCTTAAGTTTTTATTAAACACCCAATTCACCCCCCTCTTGGGTGATAGCCGGTTCTAACACCACTTACCTAAAAAACTGTTACATGTGAACCTGTGTGTCTTATGGTACACCAAGTGTATATAGACACCAAAAACTTTCATTCGACTATCGATACACAAGGAAACTTCTCATTGAGCCACCTTAAAAGCAAATTTATAAATGTGGGACCCAGATGGTGTCACATATACCTCTGGGTGCACCAAAATGGTGCCAAGTATGCTTAAGTGCCCTATACTGGCATCCTTTATCCGACTACTTATATGCACTGAGCCTCATATAATCTGGAGACTCGTTCTTAACCCAAAGGGCTAAATTAGATAGTTCGATAAAACTCATTCTATCTTTGGGACTTTTACCAAACTGAGCTTAGTAGCCTACTTGATATAGTCTTATTCTCAAGTCTCTAGGCTCAAGATTTGGGGTATTACATGAACAATCAATAATCATCTGATGTTGTTTCTATTTTGCAGTTCTCTTTTAATAGAGTTCATGAATTCTCTTGAGATTAAAGTTTGGTAATGGTGAGAGGTATTCCATAAGTCTTCCACTAGTACTATTATAGGATAATTTATGCACTCTTTGATTTGAAATTTATCTAAATAGCATGGATTAATCCTACAAAACTGAATCAGAAATCATGATCCAGTATCATCGATATCAAAGACCAAATCTCAAACATGAATGGAGATATAAGTAAATGAAAGCTAACATTATCATATAAGCTAAAAGGTTGAGTCTGTTCCCAAAGAATAAAGCTTATGGAACCTTCGTCACCTCATATTTTCTTGTCTAAGTTCGCCATTATCTGATATATGATCCTTCCTATAACAAAAGATGGGTAAGTGATGGCTAGAAAAAGCCCTAAAGTCAATTATTGCAGAAGGGGTAAACCAGATCTAGAGGGTATGAATGAAGAAGAGGTATGTGAGAGAGATCGAGACTGTCTGAGTGAAGAAAAGATGGGAAAGCAAGATTGAGAAGAGATGGGTGAGCAAGATTGAGAAAAACCCCAAGAAAGTTTTGCCGGTAATGTGGGGAGTCTATCGCTGTTGAACATTGCAAGCTGAGAGATGAAGAAAGGTCAGCAATGAGAAGGGAAAGGATGCCTTGTGGGGGTGAGGAGAATGAGGCATAAGGTGTTGGCAGACATATGACTTGGTTTTTTTTTGTAAAAAAACTTTTTCCTTCTTTTTCCAACTAGGAAATTGTCATGACCACTTCAGCTTTCATGTCAGCATTTTAAGTCAATTAACAGTCAAACTAACAATGGTTAACGTTTATGGTATTTTTTTATCTCATTTTAAAAGTTCATAGGTACTTTTACATCTTCAAAAAACATATGGTGTTGGTCACACTTTGGCAAAAACTCATAGGTATTTTTGTACCTTTACTCTTTCAAAAATAAAAAAAAAAATTAGGGTTTTGTGATCTTAGTCGAGGGCTGCCTCCTCTTTGTTCCCTCTTCCTCCCTTCATCACTTCAGAGTTCAAACCCCCCCCCCCCAATCTTCCTCATTCATAAATTCAAGCCACTCACCGCGCATCTTTTTTAGAATTGATCCTACTTCTAACTTCAGGCTGTTGTCCCTTTAATTCAAAAAAATTGCTTTAACTTTACATAAGTGAATTCAACATTGTTAACCTCAATTTCACAAGTCTTTTTGACAACCAAACTTTTGGATAGTATAAAGATGAGGGGTCAAAAAAGAACAAGAAAAAAATAAAATCAAAACGTGATAAAAGTATTAAGGATATGAAGTTTGCCCGTTTTTTTTCCTTTTTATTGTTGGACTTTGGATCCAAGTTTACCCTTGATGGGTCGGACTATTTGATTAGGATATAAGTAGCCTAATCTAATAAGAATAAAATCAGTATTAATTGCAGATTGGGGAATATTTCAGTAATAATTATAGATTTGTTAATTGAGGAACAAATCATCATAATTAGGAAATTAATTAAGAATCAATTAATTTAATTGTTGTCTTGGAGGGCAAGAAGGAGTGCACACATTTCCTAATTAGTGGCCTCCACAAACCAATATAAATAGAGTGTGCCTCCTCAATTGCAATTCACTCCACCATTGAGCTTTCTGGCAATCTCTTCTCTCCTACCATCTTTCTGGTTATGATGATCTGCTGTGCAAATCACAATTAGACTCTAGTAATCTAATAATTGTGTGGACACAATTATGGAGCATTGGAGTTTTGACCCGGATCCGAACATAAATTCGCCTCGGTACACCAGTCCTCTCCCTCCTATATTTTTTCTTACATTTATTATATGACATTTTCATGATGTCAAGAGCAACGTAAAGTAGGCTAACTATGTTAATGCCACATAAATGAATTTAACACGTCCTTATAAAATGTGGTGACAGAAAACAAGGAAAAAAAAGTACATAAACCAAGATTAAAACGTGGTAAAAATATAGGGATACGAAGTGAGTTTAACCCATATATGTATGTATAGTCAGAACAATTACAGTGACAGTAACAAACTACCACCAAAAAATAAGATACTAAAAACTGAACTAGTCAATGAATCGGTTAAGGCAATAGTTTAAGGATTAGTGGTTTAAATCGAGGTTAAGTTGAATACCAACCAGCTATAATTAAAATAATATTTAAATAAAAATGCTTTAATTCGTAAGTAAATAGAACATTTATATACTAACTACACATAATCTAACAAAATAGAGTTACTAAAGTATAATTTGATAGATTGCTATTAACTCAAAACAACGTTATTTAAAGCTTAAATAGGGGAGAAAAGAATATAAAATTTAAAATCTAGTTGGTTGGTTCAAAACTCTTGATCGATCAGGAGGCTAATTCACGGATTCATTGATTTGGCCGATTGACCCGTATGGAGTTTTGATACCATGTAAAAAGTGATCTATTAAAACACAGCAATTAAGTGAAAGCCATTAGTAAGCTACTCCTTTCATTCGTTTTTATAACAGACAATATTTGGGTATGCTATGTTCCCTTTTATAAGAGATACTTAGATATTATTTCAAATTTTGTTGTTAGACTATTTTACCCCCATTTAATTACTCATATTACTCATCATTGGCTTTAATTATCATGTATTCTTTCTTCACCACACATTATCTTCCACATAAATGAGGATGTTTTCAGCCAAAAAAATTATTTTTTACATATTTATTATTTCTAATTAATTTTAATCAACTTTTTAAACAACATACTTTGGAACTTCTTATTAAAAAAAAAACCGATGGAATAATTTGGGGGGGCTTTATCATTGAAAGCGTGTAAAACATAAGTCAGCATCCCTCTGTGGGAAATGGAGAAACAAAAACCCACCGCTTTGAACACCTCGAACTTCAGCCCCTCATTTCTATCTCTTGCTTTTACGCAACCTCTTTTAGATATAAGCAATTTTCCCCTCTGATTAGGATATATATAAGCAATGTTTTGAAAGTTGGATTGCACGTTAAATTAAATAAGAAACAATTATATACATATATAATAATAAATATAAGAAATAAATTCATAATAAGTCTAATGGCTAACTCAGGCGGGGAAAAAAAAGTCTAATGGCTAACCTTTTTTCGCCCCTCAACAATCTAATGGTTAACCTAATAATATCACAATATATGAAGTTTTTAATGTAGTGACATCATATGACTACAAATGGTATAAAAGCATATAGATATTTTTGATAGGGTCAATTATTTCCAAAACAAACTTTTTAGTCTTTTTTAAATTAGGCCCAAGACTTGCCTCATTTTGTAAAAGTCATTTAGGGTAATTTCAAGTTTAAGCTCAACCATGAAAATAGCGTTGTAATAATTGAGCTACTAGTGAGTTTGGTAGATGGTTCTGCTGGTTAGACTGTCCAATCCAATATGATAATTACTGGATGTAAGACAAGTTTTTAAAAAATCTCATATTTTAAAACATAAAGCATTTTGTAAACTTTTAAAGGTAATTAATGTACTTTATTACTAAAATACCCCTAAAAACATGTTAAAATTGCTAATATCTTTTCATTAATATGGTCAATACTTTTAATTGGTGCATGTTAGATAAAAAAAAAAAAAAAAAAAATCCTTGTGTTTGTAAGGAAGGGAGTACTATGACATATAGATATTTATTGTTTTTGAAATTAAAAACTTGTTTATAGCTTTAAAATTTTAATTTCAAATCATTTTTGTTGACGGCATGATGTGAGTACATTTTTTTTTATATGGATATATGATTGGAAAAATTGCATTTAGGTCTCGGACAAGAGAAAATATGATAAAATGATTCCTTAAATTCTCCAAATTATATTTAAGTCCCGTGAGACATTTTCTGATCTACCAGTAATTGGTTCATACTCAAGAATACGTTTTTCAACATGGTCATCATCCAAAAGAATAAAATATTTTTGGTTAAGTGCTTTTTGAACTTTCCAAGTCATATTTATCTCAACTAAATTTATTGTGAATTATTACAAATATTTTAGGATTTTTTAAATGAATATAAATCATTATAAGTAGCATTGGAAGCCTCAAAAATGGATTCAAACTTGCTTCATAAAATACCAAACATATACCAAAATGAAGAACCTGAATTTAAGGATTTTTAAAAATAAATCGCATCTTGATTGAAGCTCAAATACTCCTTCACACGCCCCTAGAAAAAGAAGGAAAAAGAAATTCTAGAAAATTGAAAAATCCTAGCATGGAGTTCTTGAACAGCAACACGCGCAACCCCAATGCTGGTGGAGTCTTCCACGTGGCGTCAAGCAATGCCACTGCCCCACAAGTGCCACGTGGGGTTTTTTAAAGATAGCAGAATTTATTATTATTATTATTATTAATTTGATTTAGATTCGGGTTTGGATCATCAACCCGACCCGACCGCCCATCCACCAGCCCAATACGCACAGCTTCATTTTCTTTTCTTTTCTTTTTAACTCTTCTCTAAAACGATGTCATTTAAGGATCTAGAGGTTGTCTTCATCCCCTAGCGAGGTCATTCGAGATCTGGATGGAGCTCGAGTGGGGTCCATCGAACCCAATTTATCTTTTCATGTTTCCCAACATTTCCAGTGGCGGTTGTTAGCGAGACTTGGCTTGTTTGAATCATATCGTCTTCCTCTACATTTCCATGTCAAAATTTAGCCTAAACACTTGAGATTTCTCTACCCAAAAATTAAAGAACAAGAAACCATCGAGGTCATTGCATACATGATGTTCTGATTGGTTTTGCCTTGCCATTTTTGGGTTCGTTTTCTTCACGCTTTTGAGATCTATCTAACGGTAATTATTACGAAGTCATAAACATAAGGTTTCGAATAATCCAAAACTCAAATATCAAGCTTCCTCAATCTTGAATTTGCCTACAGTAGCCTCATTGTTCTAGGTTCTATTATGCGTATATCATATCTTTCAACCAATACATGTTGCACAAGAGTTCCATTTATAGAATTATAGGCAATCGAGGATCACTCAAAAGAGTATCACAAATAAAATGTTAAGCAAATCAGAAACTGTAGGAGTTCATCACTGAGAGGCAAACGAAAACGTATATATGCAAAGGCATATATTATGAGTCATACAAGAAGCGAAAACTGTCATGCGTAAGAGCAATATGAAATGTATATATTTTCGACCAAAAAAAAATGTGAATTGTATATATGTAGGCATGGCAGAAAATTAACCAACATTTTTACTAGCCTCAAAGAACAGTAATGCTCTGATAACATTGAAGGATTTTAGGCGTATCTGGAATCCATTAACTCACTGAGTACCCCACAAGATTATAGCATCGATATGGACTTCGATCACATTTATACGGCAGACTCACCATTAAAGAGAAGAGAGTCATAGAGAATGGTTGTTTTTCCATTGGTGTATCAACTACTTACTCTCACAAACTGATATTCCCATTATATCACGTACGGGAGTTATGTGATTTGAATTTCAAATCATAAAGATAAAACTCCTTATTTATGCCCATACTTTTCCATAATTATATAATAACCTCAAGTGAATTAGGCTTGTGAACCAAGCATATTCCAACACTCTTATATATTTTACAACTTGATTTGGTGATTTCTTCCTTCCATTTTAGGTTGTGAATGATAAATCAAGTCAATATGCCTTTGCAGTTTTTTTTTCTTTTGACAAAGATATGCCTTTAAAGTTTGGTACTCAACAATTTATTGGAGTCATGAAACACATGTGGGTGTGTCAAATGGAACAAATCTCATATTGATTGGAAGTGAGAAAGTTCAAGTGTAAATAATAACATGTGATCTTGGATAAATAAATGAGCTAAGAGAAGAAGTGGGCTCACTTGCCCAATAATAGGCCACCATGTAGTGGAAATTGGGCGATTTCTTTTTCCCTATGCGCGAGTTAAAAATGTAGACCAAGCATCTTTTATTGGGCTATGTTTGTAGAATCTAAAATTAATGTTTTGCTCAAACAATTGAGCATAATATAAGTTCTGGACGTGGGAATTTTAAAATTATAAAATATGAAGTTTTGGTTTTTCAAATAAATGTTGTACTTGGAAAACCATGGCAACATATTTATTAGTGATGTGAGCAATACTTAACATAACATTTGTAACTTTTGGAACTTATTTTATTTTTCCTTTTTATTTCTTTCGGTGGAAGTTCCTTGAGAAATTCTAACGTAATTAGAATGGAAGTGAATTGTGTGGTGAGATTCAGATTTAATTAGAATTATAAATTGATGAGATATGAAAATATTTTCATAAGTTGAGATATTTGAAAGTGTGGGGTGCCTAATATGTGGGGTAACTTATAAAATATGCTTCATTTTAAAGTGGCAAAAATATTGCTATCCTCATTTGATAAATGCCAAGTTGTGTTTTAAAATTAAGTGGAGGCTTTGTTAACTGCTATTGAGAGCAAGTTTTATGACAGAGAAAATTTTATGAATTTATTGTGGTTTGAAACCAGTTATGATAGTGACATGGAAATCTAATCATTTATCTAGTGTAGAGATAAATGTGATTTAATTTTCATGATCATTTGCTACTTCAAAATTTGTGTTGAAACCATGGGAGAATCATGTATTTTTTTAGTGTTGAAATCATAAAGGAATAGTGATAATATATTATCTTGAAAAGTGTTTTAGAGTTTGATTTTTGAAACCATCATATTAATATTCCATATGATACTAACATGTAGTTTGAAGTGGTTTCACAGCTCAATATGGGTATGCACAAATTTTGAGAATTTGCTACATTAATGGATTTCAATCATTGAGATAATAGCTTATGCTATATGGAGATTAAACATATATAAATATACAGTCTTATAAGGGATATGAAATATTTGAGAGGTGTCATAAATGTTGGTGTCATATATAGTGGATTCCTATTATAATGAGATACACGAATGCTAACTGAATTTCAGTTTATGTGAGAAAATCCACTAGTAGCCTAAATAAAATATTATACAAGTCAGAATTTATTACTCTAAAGTTGGCTAAAATTGGAGGCTAAGATGTTGAAAAATTCTTAGTAAATATTTTAGTGTGAAATCGACACTTAGTGTTGATGAATTGTGATTGCCAAATGGCAATAGCTATTCTAAAAGAACAATAGTGTAAGTGAAAAATTGTTTGAGATATTATGTGAATAAGCTAGCTTAAGAATTGTGAAGTTATCTCAATCGATTTTGTGAGATCAAAAAGTTGAATTGTAAATCCGTTAACAAAACCCCGGGAAGAATTAAATTAGTTGAGGGGAATGGGACTAAAGCCAATTTGAAATTAACAAAGATGGCAACCTAACATCTGTGATTGTTGATCCCATGAAGGAGGTTCAATAGGTAAGAACAAGTCATTTATTAATTCTATTAACACTAAAATAAATAATTGGTCTTTTCCTATGGCATGAGGAAGTGCTAGAATGCATTTTGGTGAGGTTAAGGGAAAGCTCTTAATAATTTCATAATCATATAGGATGATGTAATCATTACAGGTACATTTCATGAAATCACCTCTACAAATGTGGAGTGGGACTGCTCCATGAGATTGTGATGAAACCTCTAAAGCATTCGTTATGCACCGGGCAAGCGCATGGCCGTTTAATGTGCAAAACTGCTTTAACAGCTAAATGTGGGGGTGTAGTCTGACTACTAATGCCTCTAGTATACGCCTAAGAGGTATGAGTTCACAGTCCATAAGACCACTGACATCTCTGTGTACTAAGTGTTATTAGTCCCAGGCTAGTTCATTTTCTAAAGGACCACTAGATACAATGGCTATACCCGTGTGTGCAACTCAGCTAATACCGCTCCTTTTGACACATGTGGGGGATTGTTGGAGTTATGAAACATATGTGGATGTGTCAAATGGAACAAGTCTCATATTAATTGGGAGTGAGAGAGTTCAAGCATAGATAATAATATGTGAGCTTGAGTAGGTAAATGATAAAAGAGGAGGAGTGGCATCACGCGCCCAACAATGGGCCATCACATAGTGGAAATTCAGAGATTTCTTTACCCCTATGCACAAGTTAAAAATGTAGACTAGGCACCTTTTATTGGGCTATGTTTGTGGAATCTGAAATTAATGTTTTGCTTCAACAATTAAGATTAATATATGTTCTGGAGTTAGAATTTTAAAATTATAAAAAAATGATTTCATGGATAGTCCTTATTACATAACGTCCAAACCTTGGTGTTTTCAAATGCTCGTTATGCCTAATGTATCAAATTGTTTATTCAATATTTTTTATACCTTAAAGAATATACGTTGATGACTTTAAAGCATTTTATTTTCCAAACTCATGAAACAAATTCAATCAAAATATTTTATGGGCTTTTAATGCTTTTAAAATTGACAACTCGTTACCATGAAGAGCTGCCAACATTCAAATTGTTAGTGCAAATGTTTCACCAAAGAAGGGGTGAATTCGGTGATTATAAAAAATTTTAACTAGAATTAACAATTAAGAGAATTTAAATTAGAGTTGAGAGTTAGAAGAATATCACCAAAGTATATACCGGAGATATACTAGTTCGGTCACAACCTCTTTGACCTACGTCCAGTTCTTAGAGCACCTCTGAGATTTTCACTATAGCTTCCAAGATTTAGTGGGTTATCAACACCTCAATACACTGCAAGTTCCTTCATCGGACACCCACTCACACTTACACACACTTACACAATGTAAACCAATACCTAACTTAAGGTTCCACAACCTTAAGTTATCTCAATAAGGTGTATTGAGTTTTTGATATAGCTCTCTCAAAGAGTGAATATATGATCACTGAAGTACAAGGTATACAGAGAATAATAATAAATGAAACAGAGCACTTAAAAGTAAAATTGAATGTTTCGCAGTTCGGGTTAGTGCTTTGTTTTGAATGCTTCCATTTTTATAGTTCGAATGTAATAAATGATTGTTGTGAGCATTCCATTTGTTCGTTAGAGATTCGTTGCTTCCTCTGAACATTCTTTGTGTCTAAGCAAATAGTCATTGGAGCAGAGAGAATGTCTCAGTTAAAATTTTGCTTGCATTTAATGCTTCTGACACAAAGTTACTTTTTGTGATATTCAAATCTTCTGGTGTTGGAAATTCATGAAACTTGCTTAGGATAGATGTTAATCTTATAAAAGAATAATAGCAAGTAAGTATAAAGAATTTAACAGTGTTTTCTTTGATTTCCAAAAATTTAGATACTATGCTCCATTTTCTGGAATACCTAGTTATTTGAATATGATCATCCAAATTCAAAAATCTCTGTTCACTTTGAAATATACTTGGATAATCTTTATTGTATTCAAATAAAAGAGCTTATTTTCTGTTAAGGTATATTCGAATACACTTTTCTTTATTCGAATAACATTTAGAATAACATTGGTTTTTGTATTGGGATAACTTGGCCTTATTCCAATACACTTTTCCTTAATTGAATAACATTATTTGTATTGGAATAACTTGGCCTTGTTCCAATACACTTTTCCTTACTTTAGAGAGGATATTCAGTATCTTCCTTACCTGAGTATTCTGATCGTAGAACTTCCCAAGTGCACCAAGTCAATTTACAAGGTGAGTATACCTGAGTTCAAACTCGGCTATTGATTCCCTTGACTTTATTTGGAGCAGATCAAATTCTATAACAAGAGTATTAATCATGTTTTTTTATGGTCGAAGTTCCTTCGTGAGCTATTTCATGTGCTAGTTACATTTCTTTAGCCATTGGAAGTGTGCAAATTCTAAAACACTCCTTTTAACTTAAGGCGCTTTGAATCATTAGGATTCCTTTGCTGTTGAGAGTTACTTTGTCATTGTCATCATATTCTTCCAGTGACTTAGGGACTGGTTGTCCTTCTACAATCTTTACAGGTATGTAATTCCCATTCTGAATAACCTCCTAAAGTCTGTATTCTGTTTGAAGTGTATTAGGATAAGTGTATTTGTATTCCAATAAGCTCCTTTATATTCCAATATGATCATCCGTATTCCAATAAGCTTCTTTCAAAAAATTGAAGTGTATTAAGATAACTAATACCTTATTCTAATATAACTTTAGAAATTGAATGGCTTCTTATTCAAGCAAACAGGTCTTTATTTGAACATGATATAGAAGAAACTGAACATCTATTCAAATAAGTCTTCACTTATTCAAATAAGAATTTTAACTTTAAAAGAAAAACTACTTCACCATATTTGAATAACAACTCCCTTATTCAAATGACACTTCTTGTTACAAGCATGATTGAATTATTAGAAGTCTTACTTTATCCGAATAACTAATCTTCTATTCGAATAAGCCTTGCAATAAGTTAGAATTAAAAGCAAGGAAGACCACCCTTATTTGAGTAATGGCTTGTGTATTCAAATAAGCTTCCCTTTAATTTGTGAGACCTTATTCGAATAAGAGTATTCTTATTCGAATAAGGTCTCACAAAATAAAGGGAAGCTATTTGAAATACTCTTATTAGAATGACCCACAATATTTTGACAGGACCATAAGCGTTATACACTAGTTATTTGAATAAGATAAGAGTTATCTGTATCACTCTTGACTAAAAATGAACTCCTTTATTCAAGTAATGGAATACTTATTTGAATAAACCTAAGGTTTGTTATCATCAAAACTCTAAATCTAACATTCTCCCCCTTTTTGATGATGCCAAAACTTAGGAAATTCAAGTAAAAACATTAAAACAGATAAGATCACCCAATAAGAACTCATGAGACGCAGTATTGCAATCATAATCATTTAAAGCTCAATATAATAGCAAATAGAGATACAAAAATTTAAAAATAGTAATGAAAATATAATCTCAAAGGTCTCTATCTTGATCTTAAAGGCCCAAAATAACTCTCACTTGCTCATAAATAACTCTCACCTACTTCTCCCCCTTTTTGGCATCATCAGAAAGATTAGGAGGAGTTGGAAGTGAAAACTCAGAAGTGGATGGAAGGGTTCTCTTAGAGGAGCTGGAGGAGAAGTAGAGCCAAACTCTACTGGAGCTATGAGGGAGTGTGAAATAAATCAAATGGAGAGTCAAGAAGAGGGGTGAGGATCATATTGAGCTTGCTTATCAAAGAGTAGTGTTAGAGTTGTTTCAAGAGCAGGCTCAGAGATAGAGGTAGAAGCTAAGATAGGTTGGATATCTAGATAGGATAGTTAGATAAGAGGATTGAATCTCCTCAGCATTCTCTGCATTGGGGATTTTCTGAGTGTGTCCAGAAGAACTAGAACTAGACTAAGGGATGGTGTGTGATGGTGAAGTGGAAGACTGCTGAAGAATAGGATCACTGTGAGGTAGATGGCCAGTAGAGACAGGATCTAAGATAGGAATGTTAGGAATGATTTGATCAGGCTCTTTTAGTTGGGCTTGGTCAAGGGTAATATTGACTTGGGAGGCAATGGTGGGATCTTCTATAGTAAATAGGACATTTAATGGCTCTTAAGGGGTATTAGAGGTGGTTTGTGGTGGTGTGTTGGTTGTTGCAACTGGAACAGTGGAAGAAGTGGGTAGGTGAGTATATGTGGGGACCTTAAGAACGGGTGCTATGGTCAAGGGAGATCCAATAATCCATGTCTCCAAGCAATCAAGTGTAACCCCCTCATAGTAATTATATCCGGATTATGAAATTTAAGTGAAATAGAGACCAATAAGACAAAATCACATTTATAATCACTCATCTCCAAGAGATGGGGTGTCCAAACAAAACGTTTAAAAACAGAATTTATTGGGTCTCACATTCACTTTCGAATACAATTACCTATGTGGTTATATCACATAATAAATATCAGAGTGTGTAACCAAAATCCCGGCAACCCCGGGTTACTTGTATATATATATAATGGGTTTCAAGTTTCCCAAACATGGAGATTACATATCCAAAAATCCATATTTACAATCATATATACAGTAATCCCAAACTCTAGCTAGATAACCAACAGTCCCAAAATCTAAAATGTCCCTACTAGTCCTAACCACTCCTGGTTGACCGCTTCCCTTCCGAGCCACTTGCCCTGTTTCAAATTGTTAGTCATTAGAAAGAGTAAGATTCTAAAGAATCCCAGTAGTAACAAATCACTCATACAATATATAAACACAAAGCATGTAATGTTATCATGTTCACTAGCATCATCAGCAACACAATGATCTATGGCTCACGCCACAGATGACAGCACTCACGGCTATATCACAATGCACTATTCTCGCTTTCACGATAATTATAATGGCAGCTTTCACTGTAAACACTATGCCCGCTTTCGGAGTAATCACTATGCCAGCTTTCGCTATAATCACTATTCCAGCTCTCGCTGTAATCTCAATGCCCGCTTACATGGTAATCACTATGCAGCAGCATCATGAGGCATAAAGCACCATAAAGCTCCACAAAGCATCTCAAGGCACAACGTATCACAAGGCACAAATCTCCATAAGGCATCTCAATGCATCTCAAAGCAGCAGCAACAACACACAATGCATGATAGGCAAACATACAATACATTTACACAAAGTATAAGAGAGAAGTCACTACCTGTATCTTTCCTGACATTCTTTGGCACAATGGGCTCATGCGTCTGACAGATATGAAACCCTATACCAATTTAGGGACAATTGATTAATCTCTTTTCCAAATTCATATTTCCATAATACTCTAAGTTGGTTGTCATTTAGGACTTTTTAGGTGACTATTAAAGGCCTAAACATATGCCTAAAGGGTTAGGAGAAACTACCCTGCAAACCCCTTTTTGAAGGAAAAACACTGTTTTTCAGCTGGCTCACTCGAGTGATGAAAGACTCGTGCTCGAGTAAGAACGGCTCTCACTCACGAGTGTTTGACAGTGAGCAGCTACCTCGGCCAAGAATTGCTCACATCACTCAAGCATAAGACTCTGCACTTGGGTGATGACTCTAAATCCACTCGAGTCCCCGAAAGTGCAACACAAGAAGTGACAACCCGAGAGCACATGCAACAATAAAGGGAAAAGCTCACTCGAGCACACCCCCAGCACTAGGGTGAGAAGGTTTCACTTGTGAGTGTCAGATCACACTCTTGAACATTAACCAGCGAGTGACAACCCGAGAGCCACCCTAACCAAGAATTCTCATTATTACTCGAGTGATCGCATGCTCACTCGAGTGATCACCAACATCACTCGTGGTGAAAGAAGTGCACTCAAGCTTTACTCATAAAACCCAGGCAAAACTCAAAGCAGAAAGATAAAACATAAGGTAGCACTCGAGTGGGTTCCTCCCTCACTCGAGTGATGCTATCAGATTGCCAGATCGCAGCAACTGGCAGAAATTCCCAGATTGACCAAAATCACACCTAATAGTTCCCAATTTATCTTTATTATAGCCCAGGTAGGTATTGATTAAGGAAGGAGATAGTTGGATCTTCTGTCCTCTTACTATGGTTTCCAACCTCTCCTTAATCATTTGACTCTTATCTCCCTTGACCTTAATAGGTAGAGGTTACTGTAAAAGGTTCTTACTACAGAGGGGCATAAAGATAAATCAACTTAAAGCCACCTCTGATAATGCTCTAAGTAATTATATAAATTGAATCCTATATTGTCTCTTAGATAGTGTAGATTCATAAACACAATAGTACATATAGGTCTAGATGAGAATAGGTCCTTATACCTCTTTTTCTTTTTAGGTTGTTGTAGAGGTTTTTTATGGAAGTCAGAGGGTAGACGTGTAGCTTGTTCTTTTATCAAGGTTCTTGATTAACCATATAGGCTTCGTTGAGTGTGTGATTAAGTCTGTGACACTCTAGTTGGACCAACTTGTGAAGGCTTCAAATTTTCCACAAGGCCTTTCACTACTTTTCTGATTGTTCTGTCAATATCCTCACTCTTTATAGATGGGTTCTGAGAAGATACGAGAGCTGGTTCCTTCTCCTTCTTCTTGGAGTAAGTTGCAGTGGTCTTAAACAAAGACTTTGTCTCCATTGGCTCTCTTATCAAAACTCTTTTAGCCTAAGGAGGCACCTTATATGAATCATCAACCTCTTTCAGCTTGTACTTATTAGTTGGTTTCTTGCTTGGAGTCTTTTTGGTAGGATTCTTAGTTGGAGGAGGAGATTCATCTTCGTTGAAGCTAGCACATTTAGATGTAATGATGCAATTTCTAGAAAGTATCGAAGGTTAGGTCTTCTGAAAAAATCTTAAGGTTTCTGGAGTTATAGGTAATGGATTGGAGTGATTTTACATGGGTTTTGATTGGAAAGGAGAGACAAAAAGGATGAGAAAGATTTATATTGAGAGTAGAAAATGAGTGGGTATTGAAATAAGTGAGAAAATGAATAGAGGGAGAGCTTCTAACCTTTAAAAACAAGTCTGACATTATTCAATTAGGCTCATAAGTATTTGAATAAAGGGGATTTTATTGAATAAAGATGAACATATTAGAATAAACTCTGAGAGAATGTATATACCTGTATTCGAGTAAGCTCTAGTTTATTCGAATAAGTTGTCTCATGCTTCTTCATATATTCAAATAAGTAGTAGTGTATTTGAATAGCCCTCTTTGATTTGAGAATTCCTATATTCAAATAGGGCTTTCATATTCAAATAACTTCATTGTTCTCCTTATCTTGTTCGAATAAGGGTGTCCTTATTCGAATAGCCTTTTTTCTTTTGTTCTTCATCCTATTTGAATAGATAATCTTGTATTCAAATAGAGTCTCTGCATATACAATGAAATGTATTTGAATACAAAGTAGTTATGAGATGTTAATTAACTTAGTTTATTCGAATATAGATTCCTTTATTTGAATACAATCTTTGAAACCCTTTTGTTTTAGACAAACCATTGTTATTTGAATAACTCACTGTTATTTGAATAGACTTCTGAAATTTCACTTCTATTAGAATAGGTTACCTTTATTTGAATAAAGTCTTTGTAAAATCTTGCTTCTATATTCGAATAGGAATTCTTTTATTCAAATAATCTTTTGTAGATAGATTCAAGTAAAATCACTCATATTCAAATATATAACTTGTATTTGAATATGGTCTTTGAAAAAATCATTCTTGTATTTGAATATGGAGGTCTGTATTTGAATAAACCTTCTTATATCAGAATATTCTTTTTATGAAAAATCCTGCAAAACAAATATCTAGAAACTCTGATGCTTAAATAAGTAATCTTTTATCATCAAAACATAATCATATGAATTAAGAGTATGTAAATTTACTTACAACTCATTGGGATTTACCATTCCCGATTCCCTTCTTATATACAAAAATTGATCCTTAGCTAAGGGTTTAGTGAATATATCAGCTAGTTGTAGATATGTGGGAATGAAGACAACCTTAACATCTTTCTTTTGAACATGATCTTTGATGAAATGATGTCTTACATTAATATGCTTAGTCCTTGAATGTTGTACTGGATTTTTGGCCAAGCTGATAGTATTGGTGTTGTCACAATAGATAAGCATTTCCCTGAGACCTTATTTTGGAAAAATTGTTATTCGAATAAGCTACTATTTATTTGAATAGACTTGCAAAAAATTTACCTCTATTCTAATAGGTTACCTTTATTTGAATAAATCTTTTCTGTTTCTGTATTCAAATATAAGTTCTTTTATTCGAATAATCATTTGTAAACAAATTGAAGTAAAATCACTCATATTCGATATATAACTTATATTCGAATATGGTATTTGGAAAAGTCATTTTTGTATTTGAATATGAAGGTTTGTATTCAAATAACCATATCAGAGTATTCTTTTAATGAAAAATCCTATAAAACAAATATCTAGAAACTCCGATGCTTAAATCAGTAATCTTTTATCATTAAAACATAACCAAATGAATTAAGAGTATGTAAATTTACTTACAGTTCATTAGGATTTACCATTTTCAATTCTCTTATAGCCACCATGATCAGAGTCTGAGTACGAAACTAGATACTCCTAACTGGTTCACCCCATTGAATGACAAAAAAAGCAAGGAGAAAACAATGCTAATCATCCCTCACAATACTAAATGAGTCAGCAAGGTATCTGAAGTTCCTTTTCACAATTTCAGCATGGGATTCCTTGGGACTGACTAGTATCTAGCACAAATTCCTATACTAAATTGAATGCCTAGTCTACCAGTTGTGAGATAGAGTAGTGAGCCCATTATCCCTCTATAATTTGTTATGTTAAAGTCAGCTCCCTTCACATCTGCATTCAACAAGGTTGTTGAACTCATGGGAGTATCAGCTCCATTAGCTTGATCTATTCCATACTTCTTTAGGAGCTCTTTGAGATACTTAGTTTGAGATATAAAGATTCCATTCTTCCTTTGTTTGATTTGTAAACAAAGGAAGAAGGTTAATTCTCCTATCATTGACATCTCAAACTCTCCTTGCATTATCTCAGAAAATTCTTTGCAAAAATATCATTAGTAGCACTAAAAATGATATCATCAACATATATTTAAACCATTAAAATATCATTTTATTTTTGTTTAATAAATAATGTTGTATCGAATTTTCCCCTGACAAAACTTTGATCAATAAGATATTTGTTAAGTCTTTTGTACCAAGCTCTTAGAGCTTGTTTTAAACCATATAAAGCTTTCTTTAGTTTGAAAACATGATTAGGTTTAGTCACATCCTCAAATCCTAGAGGTCATTCTACATATACTTCTTCTATAATATACCCATTTAAAAATGCATTTTTTACATCCATTTAGTAAAGTTTGAATCTCTTAATAGATGCAAAGGCTAAGAGTACTCATATGGCTTCCAATCTTGCTACCGGTGTATATGTTTTCTCATAATCAGTACCTTCTTGATTATAACCTTTGGGCACCAATCTTACCTTGTTTCTGACAATGATTGCAGATTCACCAAGTTTGTTTTTGAATACCCATTTAGTGCCAATAACCGGATGATCCTTAAGCCTAGGTACCAAATCCAAATCTCAAACTTGATTTCTTTCAAACTAATTAAGTTCTTCTTGCATTGCTATCACCCAATCATTGTCTAATAGGGGTTCATCAATGTTTAAAGGTTCAAGCTCAGAAATAAATGCTAAGAAACTAACTTCATTTAAGATTTTGTTTCTGATTTTTACTCTTTCACTTACTTCTCCTATAACTTAGTCTAGAGGATGACTCTTGTTATACATCCAAGCTCTAGGTAAACTTTATGTATGAGGTTTATTTTCATTTTCAGTTTCTCAAACTCAGGATTAGAAGACTTAGGTGAGGACAAGCAATTTCCTTGAGTAATGATTATTTCCTGCTCATCGCCAATAGTTTTGTCAGTAGGTTCATTTTCATTAAATACAACATGAATTGATTCTTCAATAATACATGTTCTTTTATTAAAATCTCTATCAACTTTGTTTTGGTTAGAGTAACTTAGGAATATTCCTTCATCAGCTTTAGAATCAAATTTTCTTAGATTAACTTTACCATTGTTATAAATACCACACTTACAACTAAAGATGTACATATGAGTAAGGTTTGGCTTTCTTCCTTTGTATGGCTCGTACGGTATCTTTCCAAGTTTTAATCTAATGTAAGCTCTATTTGAGATATAACATGCAGTGCTCATAGCATTAGCCCAGAAAACTTGGGACATGTTCTTTTCATTCAGCATAGCTCTGGCTATCTCTGTGAGAACTCTGTTCTTTCTTTCTACAACTCTATTTTGTTATGGTGTTCTTGGTATAGAGAAATTGTGATCAATGCCATTGGTGTCACAGTATTCTCCAAAGGCTTGATTTTCAAATTCTCTTCTGTGATCTGTCCTTATACCTGCAATAGACATACCTTTCTCATTTTATGCTTTCTTGGCAAACACAATGAATTCACTAAAAGTTTCATCCTTTGATGATAAGAAAATAGTCCATGTAACTTTAGAAAATTTAAAAACAATTACAAAAAAATATAAGTTACCACTAAGACTTTTAACTCTTGTTGGTCCATCTAAGTCTATATAGAGCATTTAAAGCAATCTAATTGTTGTGATTTCCTTTTTTGATTTAAAAGATGACTTTGTTTGTATACCCTTTTGACCTGTATCACAGACTAAATCATTTTTCAAATTTAATTTGGGTAATCTAATTACCAAGTCATCTTTAAGTAACTTGCCTAGTTGGTGCATATTGACATGAGCCAGTCTTTTATGCCATAGCCAACTCTCATCGGCATTACTTAGAAAACAGTTTTCAAAAATATTATTACTCATATCAAGAGTATAGCAATTACCTTCCCTTATTGCTGTGATTTGCTTTGAGATTTTTCTTCTCTAATTGTAAATCCTTCTTGCTTATTATTAGAAATTATTTTGAGTCAAATATTAACCAATTGTCTTTATCAGTGCTTTGACTTATGCTTAGCAAATTATGGCACAACCCTTCAATATAATACACATATTTGACTTGAATTCCTTCATTTTCTCTGACTTCTATCCCTGCTATTTTGCCGGACTGGTTTCCTCTAAATTTTACTTTTCCACCTTCTTTAGGCTTAACTTAGTAAACTTTTCTCTATCACTAGTCATATGTTGGGAGCATCCACTATCTATGTACCATTTTTTGGTTTTGGATGCTTTGAAACATATATACAATTAGAAGCAGTTAAGTATTAGGTAACCATATTTTTTTGGGTCCTTTTGGGTTAGTATGAATCACTCTCTAATAATGTGATCCTTTAGGAACCCATTTGTAGGTTCCTATTTTACCTTCCTTTTTACGAAAACATGAGGAAGTATAGTAACCATTTCTATTGTAAAAGTTGCAATGTGTGAAAGGATTTGATACATGTACAGAATGTTGTAAATAGTTTAAATATGTTTTGCCTCTTTCCTTCTTCCTTCTTTTCTTTTTATCTGATTTACGATCGTAGCTAATACTAGATCAAACATTTACAAAATGTTGAGCTTTCAAAATAACATTTAGCATCTCACTGCCTTTAGTGAATTTTTCAAGAGTTTTAGTAAGATCAACATTTTTCTTTTGCAAAACGAGTCAGTTTTCACAAGTGTTTCTAGAAGATTCCTCAAGTTCTTCTTCAAGAATTTTGTTCTTCTTTCTGTAAACAATCAATTCTTTAATTATTTTGATAAACTCAAGAAATAAGGCATTATATTCGGAATGTAATTCATCAGAAGTAGGGTCTGAGCCAGTTACCTCTTCCTCTTCTGGCTCTTCTTAAGCAACTAGACAGATATTGACTACTTCTTCTTCATCACCATCTTCGTCAAAGGAACTATCTCCCTATATTATGGACACAAATGCTTTCTTTCTTTCTTTTTTTCATAATTTTCCTTTTCTCTTTCCTTTTATCTTCTGAAGCTCTGGGTATTCTGACTTCACATGTCCTGGTTTTTAGCATTCATAGTAGATGATATGTTCCTTAGACTCCTTTCTGTTGTTAGTTACCCCTTTCTAAAAGTTTCTGAATCCCTGGCCTTTCTTGTAGAACTTCTTGAATCTTTTTACTATTAGCCTCATCTTCTTGATCTTTTTCTTCCTTTATCACATTCAGTGACAAGCGTTTCTTTATCTTGTCATCAATCTCTTCTAGTTTCCATTTGAACTTTAATTTGCTATCATATTTAGAAAAACTTATAAATAGAGACACCACTGATCGCATTGATTCTCCTTTGGCTTCCTCTATTGCCGTGACTTTAGCCTCTCATTCTTTAGAGAGGATATTCAGTATCTTCCTTACCTAAGTATTCTAATAGTAGAACTTTCCAAGTGTACCAAGTTGATTTACAATGTGAGTATACATGAGTTCAAACTTAGCTATTGATTCCCCTGACTTTATTTGGAAATGATCAAATTCTATAACAAGAGTATTAATCATGTTTTTTTGTATGGTTGAAGTTCCTTCATGAGCTATTTCCTATGTTTGCCACATTTCCTTATCTGTTGGAAATACTCTTTTTGACTTAAGGCACTTTGAATCATTAGGATTCCTTTACTGTTGAGCATCACAAGCTTTTTGTTATTGTCACCATATTCTTGTAGTGACTTAGGGACTGGTCATCCTTCTACAATCTTTACAAGTATGTAATTCCTATTTTGAATAACCTCCCAAAGTCTGTATTATGTGGCCATTACGAATACTCTGAACTTTGCATTCCAGGAAGAGAAATGTTCTCCATTAAAGCCTAGAGGTCTTGTAATTGAGGCTCTGTCAAGAAGTATTCCTTCACCCATGCTTGCCATTGGATCCTTCTTAGGTTGTTATACCTGAACAAAAAGATCTCACTCTAATACCAAATGTTAGTGCAAGAGTTTCACCTAAGAGACGGTGAATTGGGTGATTATCAAAAATTCTAAATAAAAATAACAATTAACTAAATTTAAATCCGAGTTGAGAGTTAGAAGGAAATCACTAAAGTGCACACTGGAGATAATACTAGTTCGGTCACAACCTCTTTGACCTACATCCAGTCCTCAGAGCACCTCTGAGAATTTCACTATAGCTTCTAAGATTCAGTGGGTTCTTGGCACCTCAGTACACTGTAAGTTTCTTCACCGAACACTCGCTCCCCCTTACACAAAGTAAACCAATACTCAACTTAAAGTTCTACAACCTTAAGTTATCTCAATAAAGTCTATTGAGTTTTTTATATAGCTCTCTCAAAGAGTGAATATATAATCACTGAAGTACAGGATATATAGAGAATAATAATAAATGAAACAGAGAACTTAAAAGCAAAATTGAATGTTTAGTAGTTCGAGTTAGTGCTTTACTTTGAATGCTTCCATATTTATAGTTGGAATGTAATAAATGATTATTGTGAGCATTCCATTTGTCCATTAGAGTGTCGTTACTTCCTGTGAACATTCTTTGTGTGTAGGCAAATAGTCATTGGAGGAGAGAGAATGTCTCGGTTGAAATTCTGCTTACATTTAATGCTTTTGACACAAAGTTGCTTTTTGTGAAATTCAAATATTCTGATGTTGGAAATTCCTGAAACTTGCTTAGGATATATGTTAACCTTATAAAAGAACAATAGCAAGTAAGTATAAAGAATTTAACAGTGTTTTCTTTGATTTCCAAAAAGTTAGATACTATGCTCTATTTTCTGGAATACTTAGTTATTTGAATATTATCATCCATATATGAATATTTTTGTTCACTTTGAAATATACTCGGATAACCTTTGTTATATTCGAATAAAAGAGTTTATTTTCTGTTAAGGTATATTCGAATACACTTTTCCTTATTCAAATAACATTTAGAATAACTTGGTCTTTGTGTTGGGATAACTTTGCCTTATTCCAATACACTTTCCTTATTTGAATAACATTCTTTCTATTGGAATAACTTGACCTTATTCTAATACAATTTTCCTTATTCGAATAAGCTCTGACATAACCAAGTAACCTTATTCGAATACAGTTGTTTGTGTTCGAATAAGCTCCTTTGATAATCATTATTCATATTCGAATACTCCAATTTCTATTGGAATATCGAATACTCCAGCTTCTATTGGAATAAGCTTTCAAAAATTTGAAGTGTATTAGGATAAGTGTATTTGTATTCCTTAAGCTCCTTTGTATTCCAATATGATCATCCGTATTCCAATAAGCTTCTTTCAAAAATTGAAGTGTATTAGGATAACTAATACCTTATTCGAATATATCTTTAGAAATTGAATGGCTTCTTATTTGAGTAAACAGGTCCTTATTCAAATATGATTTGGAAGAAAATGAATATCTATTCAAATAAGTCTTCAATTATTCAAATAAGACTTTTAACATTAAAAGCAAAACTACTTCACCATATTCGAATAACAACTCCCTTAATCGAATGGCACTTCTTATTACAAGCATAATTAAATTATCAGAAGTCTTACTTTATTCGAATAACTAATCTTCTATTCGAATAAGCCTTGCAAATAAGTTAGAATTAAAAGCAAGGAAGACTACCCTTATTCGAATAGTGGCTGGTGTATTCAAATAAGCTTCCCTTTATTTTGTGAGACCTTATTCGAATAAGAATACTATTATTCGAATAACCCAAAATATTTTGACAGGGCTAGAAGCTTTATGTTATATCCCAAATTTTAGGATTAAAGGCTAGAGAAAAAGCCTGAATAAGGTTGAATACTAAGTCCAGTTTGGGAAGAGTCCCAAGAATGATGGGAGATGGAAAGTGTAATATCCCAAAAAGTGATTAAGGGCTAATAACTTCAAAAGTGGATGTAATTATTGTTGAATAAACACTTTTGGAGAATGTGTGATGAGAATTTGGATATTTTAATGATTCCAATGGCTTACTTGTGAAAATTCGTGTGGGGAGAGTGTTTATTGTGAAATTGGAACCATTAGGAACAATTGTGCAAAAGTTGTAAACTCTGTCCATTGAAACTCTGTACAGGGCAGCCGATTTGTATGGACATTTTAAATAGGAAAATGGTGTCTAAAAATTCTGAAATTTTCCAGTCTTAAATTTCACATGTCAAGCTTCAAAATGGACATATAATTTGTATCATTTTGATTTGTGAGCTAAGAGTTATGGATTTTTGAAGTTTGCCCAGTGAAATTAATTATTTTCTGAAACAGTATGCAAAGATTGAAATTTTGAGAATTTTGTGATTCCATCCAAAAAAATTCTATATTTTTTCTTAAAACTACACTTAATGCGGGTTCCATAAGATTTGGAATCACTCCAATTCAATTTTTCTAGAATTAGTTATGATTTTTCAAAGTTTGGACAGAAATTTGCCAGAATTTTTGAAAAATTCGAAATTGTTGGAAATTAATCAATAATTAAATATCATATAATATATGATATTAAATACCATCAGACTTCTTTCTCCATCCATTTTCATGTTGTTCCAGACCTGAAACAAGAGAGAGAAGGTGAGAGAGTTTAGAGAGAGAAAGGGAAGAAATCTCACAAGGTAAGCCGATTTCTCCGACGATTAGCTCCTAACGCGTATAACTCCGACTCTAAGCTACTCCTCTTTATTCTTTAAGGTTTTGAAGCTCAAAATTTGGTGTTTCAAGGGTTAGGGTTCAGCCACCTTGAGGAAAAGCTAGTGGGAGCTTAAGGTAACTTCCAAACCTTTGTATATTAACTATTCTGGCTACTGTGGGCAATTTAATCGGTGAAATTTCGCCAGATTGCCATTGGTTTTAAATTTTGGAAATTGAGTTTCCTAAGGTTTATGCTGCCCAATTTCGGTTCAAATGGTAGTTATAACCTAATGTAATAGTTAATAAAGTGGTTAGGAGTAGAAAGGAACGCGTTTAAGGAGCCGAAATCGTAAAACCCCGATTTTCCCCGGAGAACTCATAAATTTCGGCCAGCTCTAGAAATGGGTCTTAGAGTTAGATTTTCAATGATTTGATGGTTCCATTGCGTTCAGGAGCAAAAATTAGGTAGGGTTACAGTTGGCCACTTTTTCGGAAAAGGCCGAAAAAGCATAATTATGAAAACGCCCCTAAAACCCTTGAAGTAGGGCTGCCAAGGGTAAATTTGTAATTTTACATTGAATTTGATAATTCCGAGTCCAGAAATGGATTTCTTGGGCGGAAATATGTTAGGATAACCCAGATTAGAATTTCGGGAAAAGTGCAACTGGACCTGGTACGGCAGGCCCGGCCGGGTCCCCATGGGCATTTTTGTAAATTTTCATGATAGACTCATATAACCCCCATAAACACTATGGAAGCGTCTAAATGGTGCATTTGGAATTGTAGGGTTTAATATTTGCCCTGATTGTGAACGACCTGTGCCAAAGCACGTTCGGAAAGAACCAGGTAGTGACTCCTCTCTTATACTTTGTGTGAAACATTGTATGTATGTTTGTCATGCATTGAGAATACATTGTGACATTGTGATGCTTTGTGATTGCAGTGAAAGCTGACGCTTAGTGAATACATTGAGATCGCAGCGAAAGGTGATACTTAGAGTTTACAGCCATGAGTGCTGTCGTTTGTGGTGTGAACTACGTTACATTATGATGCTTCTTAACATGATCATATATGCTATACATTTATACACTGTATGAGTGATTTGTTACTATAGAGATTCTTTTGAATCTCATTCTTTCCATTGACTAACATTTCAGACAGGCCAAGTGGCTCCAAGGAGAAACGAACCACCAGGAGCGGCTAAGATCTTATAGAGATGTGTTGTTGGGTTGTTGGTTATCTATTTTGGACTTGGGATTACTGTTTATTTTTGAAATGTAGATATTACATTGATGTTGGTCATGTAATCCACTAGTTGGAACTTACAACCCTTAGTTTATACATGTATAAAACCCGGGAGTTGCCGGGAATTTGGCTATGCACTCTGATATGTATGAATGTGATTGAACTGCGCAGAGTAATTAGATTCAGAAGATGAATATGAGACTATGTTGAAAAAATTTTAGAAAAGAGATTTGAGAAAAACGTAATCGTTGGTCTCTAATTCCTTTAAATTATGCATTTTCGAATCTTAATTACGGTTATCAAGGTAGGGGATTACAGAAAGACTCTCAGGGACTATGTGATTTGGCCCTACTGGGCAGAGGGCTCGGTATTTATAGGCAGTATGATTAAGTGTCAGTGCAGATATACACAGGACGTAGGTGTGCATATGGCATTTTCAAGGCAAACATGTGTACCCTGCATTTTTAGAGTGGATGTCGGTATGTGTTGCCATGTAGGGCTCATACACATATACTATGACCTGGCATCATTTGGTGGGCCTCGATATACATGAAGCAATCCCGAGTAAGTCTCAAGTGAAACCCAAGTGACACCAAGAAAATAACTTTATTAAAGTAGCTTTAATAAAGTAAGTCATGACAAATAATGATGACTCAACATTTGTGTTAGATGAATAAGAAGATGACACTTGTCATCAAAGTACATATCATTATGACAAATACTATTCACACTTTTTGGTTTGCACAATTGGAAGGTGACACTTGTCCCTTCATCATGAGGTGTCATTCTTGCCTTTTTGGTTGGCATTCCAAGATGGTGACACATGGTACTGAAGTCAGGGGAATTCACAGGTCCCCGGTCTGGTCCCCTGATTAACTTTTTCGAGCACGTACCAAGGAGTTAGGGGAATTCATCTGACTTCCCTTTCCCTGACAAGATAAGGACGGCTAGGGGGAGAGAGAAGAAGGAAAGGACAAGTGGAATTTCACATGGCACACTAAGAAGTGATCTTGAAAAGTATGACACTATAAGATTTATACAATTTACTCAAGATACAAGATCAAATCTTAGCCCTCCATCCCTTCATAAATTTCGTACAGCTACCTAAAGAGCAAGAGGAAATAGAGAAAACTTGGAAAAAATGGAAGAGGGAAGAGAAAGGATGAATAGTGTATTGTTGTTGAGCTCTGGAGCCGATTTCGACCTCGAATCGCTGTTTCCAGCCGATGAAGCATTCAGTAAACTTCTTCTACTCACTAAGAGCTTCATTTCTATGGTCTCATTTTTCTAATCTAAGGTGTTTGGTGCCATCTAGCTGGTCAGAGTGTTGCCAGATTTCTGAACCGATTGCGAAAAAGCGTAGAGGTGAGCGTGGGCTTCATTTTGAACCAATTGATTTATTATTTGGATGAGTTTTCATGATGGTGGAGTACTGTTTATTTTTCGTCCAGGGGGTATTTTTAAGGTTTAATCATGTATTTATAGTTATATGATGATTTTGAAAGTTTATGTTTAAAGCCGCCTGAATTCGTTTTCTGGATGCAGTGAACTTGCACTATGTTTTTTATCAGTCAAACTTAGTCCAAATGCTATAAAATTTAACGTAATTAAAGTACACATTTAGGGATTTAATTTGATAGGTAATACGAGCCATTTGGACTAATAGATTGAAAGTTATGATTTGTCAAATTTTGACCTTGATTCTGGAATGAAATCTGTGGCAGTCTGTGTTTGACAAATATCTGGAAAATGTGACAAATTTCTGTGACGTAACATAGGACTAACATAGGACGTAACATAGGACGTAAAGTGAATTTTATAGAACCTAGAACCAACCTATTTGGAACTTTGTAGAATTAATCATGAATTTTTGAAGTTTGGTCTGGAAAACTGGCGAATTCTGGGGGCAGTGATCAATTAAGAGAGATACTATATTGATGTGCTTTCAGAAGTGTAATGGCTATATTTTTCCTTGAAACTAGACTGAGTAGGGATTATATAGCCTTTGGAATCATCACAATTGGACATCTATACAATTAGTTATGAATTTTCAAATATTGTTGAAAATTCTGGCAGATTTTGGTAATTAGGCAAAAATAAGAAAGTAAGGGAAATTGATAATTAATTTGAACTTCAATGGTTAAGTAAAGCCCATAAAGTTAGTGTGGGACCATTAAATATCCATGGGGCCTATGTGTTAACTTTAAGGTTAACCAACCAAGGTGTCTTATGTTATTAAGATTTGGGACAAGTATGGGCCCAAAGAATAAAGACAAGTCCTAGAGGCTAAAGTAACCAATTGGACATTTATTTATCATGGCTCTAATAATATGGCCATTTATCTAGGGTCATGAGAAGCAAAGAAAGAAGAAAAGTGAAAGAATTTCCTGAAAGCTTCAATGGTTGGAAGAAAAGGTACAAGAAGGGAACTTGAAGACAAAAGGTAGGAAACTTTCCTAACTTGCATAACTTGATGTGTTAATTGCTTTGATAAATTATATGAAGCATATGTGAATGAGTAAAGCTCTATTTTATTTATACTATGGCCATTAGTGCAATGTGTTAAACATTGAGTATGTATATATGTTATTACATTGGCATGAATTTATGTGAGTAAGCATGTCATGCACAAAGCATTTCTTGTATGCATTTGTTAGCACTGTTGGCTACTAGGATTCTCTTGAATCTCACTCTTCCTTACCAACCATATAGACAACAGAGCACTGAAGAGAGATGCAGGATGTTGTGTCAGGAGAAGAAGTTGCAATGAAGGAGAAGAATTATTTACGTGTTGAACCGTTGTGCAATAAACGTTCAATTATTATTTTATATCACTGCATAATGGACAGGTTGAATTTCCTAAGCACAGAAATTGAATTAGAAATAGGTAATCGCATGGTACGAGCCCATTAGTTAAGAAACCTTCCGTACATAAAAATGAGCAAAGAATCACTCTGATTAAGATAATAAAGAGAACTAAGAAATGATGAGTTCGAAGAAGTTACAAACCACTTTATGATAAATTTTGAAAAGTTTTGAAATTTTTTGAAAACCCCACTCAACTACAGGTTCGAATCTTGTCTTGAGGTTGGAAAATGAAAGAACTTTACAAAGGAATACCGCTTAATGGTTCGAATTCACTGCATAAAACTCATCAAATCAATTACAGAAGTAAGGTGTTACACTTTATACACTAGTTATTCAAATAAGCTAAGAGTTATCTGTATCACTCTTGGACTGAAAATGAACCCCCTTATTCAAGTAATGGAATACTTATTTGATAAACCTAAGATTTATTATCATCAAAACTCTGAATCTAACACAAATATCTCATGCTTATAAAAGGTACCTCAAGTCAAGGTGTAGAGGACACTGCTCTAGATCTTTCAAGCTTTCTCTTCATTCTTTGAAATTCTCTTTGCCTATTGCCAGTTGAGTTCTATTATGTTATTGTTGTTTCCTATCATTCAGTAGTTGTGGAATAGCTCTTAAGGACAATGTCCTTAGACACAACTTAGATTACACACTTTATTTGCAAGTGATGCCACCAATAGGATCTGCATATCATTAGGAGTAGTTGGAAAATCTATTGATTTGCGTGACAATTTAGGAGCTGACCCCAACACAATTTAGCTATAGTTTGAATTTGACATTAGAAATATCAGATAATGGGAGTTTGTATTTATTTGATTGAATTTCCTGTTACTGGACTATTTTTAATATATATATATATATATATATATATATATATCAATTTCATTTTAGTTTAAGTGGCAGTTGAAAGGATTAGTCCAACAAAGATAAAATCATCCTAACATTGTAGGTAGTGAATACAAGAAGAATATAAAATAAATAA
The DNA here is from genome assembly GCA_963855925.1 of Inga laurina. Classification (NCBI taxonomy): domain Eukaryota; kingdom Viridiplantae; phylum Streptophyta; class Magnoliopsida; order Fabales; family Fabaceae; genus Inga; species Inga laurina. Next base: position 38,407,453 of record OY979708.1, read on the forward strand.
CAAAAATTATAAATATAGACACAATAATTTATCATGAAAAAATCTCCCTTTTGTGGAAAGGATTGGGTCAAATGGAACCTCACACATGAAGCATGTTAAAAGTATACCAAGAAGATCAAATGGGCTACGTTGTTCGATTACATATGTTGGGACATATGGGTCTCTAGGTCTAACCAAGTCTTTAGCAAAGAAGCACCTTCAGAGATTATTATTGCTCATTTAGTTTATTCAAAGCCTATTGGGATCATGATCTTTTACCCAATTATTCCTTCTATAATCCTCATCACCAGAGGAAACAAGAGGATAATGTTAATACAGTAGGTTTTGTTAAACAAGGGATAGATGCCTCGGTACTATCCTCAGGAAGGAGCAAGTGTGGTAGAGTTATTAGAGAAGAACAAGAGGAGTGGTCTATTGTTTCATCTGCAAGCTCTCATCAGTCCCCCCCAGCCATAACAGAAATACTAGGAGTTATCCGGGGCCTACATTTATGCTGGTCTCATGGCAATAGGACAATCTAAGTTGTATCAGATTGCATTGAAGCAGTTAACTATCTTCTTAGAGGAGTGACTCAAACCATCCTTTTTAGAACATAGTAGAGGAAGCTAGGTTACTTTAAAATGGAAATTGGAATGTTAGAATACATCATGTTCTTAGGGAAACAATTAGCATAGTTGATAGTTTAGCTAAACTTGCTCATAATCTTGTAGGAAATTTTTACATCCTTGATCAACCATCACATCCCCATTGAGAGGTGATGTTTGATAAGGGAGTTTTTAGAGGTCTATTTTCGGTCTTTATAGTGTTCTCTAGTCTAGTTTGTTCAGTCTTAGAGTTAATGATATACAGATTTACAAGAAAAAAAATCTCCCTTTCAATGTGAGTGAGAGCAAACTACAAGTTCAAAAAATATTGTACAATCTTAAAGTTCACAATTTGGGTTAAACCACCCCACAAATGTTAAGCCATATCGGACAAGAAATTAACTTCTAGTAGATATTATGATGAAAAAAATTTATAGGCTGGAAATAAGAACAAATATTCTTCCTCAAGAAGAACAATAAAGAAACTCCCTCTCATATGGTAACACCCTCAACACTGATTAGGGCTCTCATTTTTTTCTCATATGGAAACACCCTCAACACCAATATCACCCATATAAACTTTCTCAAGATACAATTAGGTCGTTAAATTAGAAGCGTATCATGGCCTAACAAATATCCATAATGTAACACCCTAAATTTTGATTAAGGGTTAATGGGGATTATTGAGAATGTAATTGTGGATTAAAGTTGAATTAATGTGTATTTGTGACAATATTATTTAATATGTCATAATTGATGGAAAATTGAAACAATGGAAATATTGGCCTTAAGTTGGTAATTAATGGGGAAATTCATTACTAACTAAGAGGAAATGGGATGTGTGATTAAATGGCTAATGGATGGATTAGAGAAGCTAATTGATGGTTTATTGTATGAGAGCCAATGAGAAGAAGACATGTGGCAAGTTGTTGTGGTGTGAGGAGTGGAGGAAAAGTCAAAGAAGGGTTTTTTTTAATGTTTCTCTCTCCTTTCTTCCCTCACTTGGCGCTGAAGAAGCATGGAAGGAGTATCATCATCATCATTCTCCATCTCTCATCTCTCTCGTTCTCTCTCTTCTCCCTCTCTTCGTCAGCCATTGTTGCCATAAGGGAAGGAAGAAAAGTTTGAAAAGGTAAGGGAAAATGATCTTTTTACTCAAACATCATTCATTAATGTTGTTCCTTGGCTTGAGAGCTTCATTTCCATGTTTATAGTTTGGCCATTGGGGTTGGTTTGTGATCTCAAGGAATTTTGAAAGTTGGAGAATCAAAAAGTCTCTTTGAGAAAGTTGTTGAGATGAGTTAAAGAAACCTATCTTTCTAAGTTTTATGCCAAATGGATTAACTTTAGATTTCTGCGATTTATTGGCCATTTTCGAAAAATGATGATCATTGGTCATTTAGTATGTTATTGGTATGGAAATGGTATATTTGGAATGTATATGGATAGATAAGATTGATTGGAGATTGAATGATTAAGTTTGTGGATGTTGGAAATTTAGTATTCATTGTTGCCTAAAACCAAAGCATGATAATGGAATAGGATTTTGATAGTTTTGACACTTCCATTGGATTCCTAGGGCGTTTTAATATGGGAGTAGCTTTGGTTGAGGTTTTGGGTCCATTGGTAGCCTTTGGTATAAATTATGGAAAACTGTCATTGAGTCTGCGTTTTCTGGGTTCTGATATGGTCACTCGAGTGATCTGGGGCTCACTTGAGTGAGGGATGAACATCACTCGGGTGTAGTTGGGTTCTACTCAAGTGATTCAATGAAATCATTTGCTTTCCCTTTAGTTTCGGTGTTTCACTTCTGCAAAAGAACAAGAGTGTGCCTTTACACTCGCAAGCATTCCGCCTCACTCGAGTAGAAAGGCTAGTGCTCGAGTGCTTCTCTTCATTAAAATTTCCAATTGCTCTCGGGTTCTCACTTTCTAGACTTCACTCTCTAGTGCTCGAGTGAAGCATTTGGCTATCACCCGAGTGAGGTCCAGTGTGCTCAAATGTCCCTGTCTCTGAAAAATTCTTATGCTCTCGGGTGCTCACTCGCTATCCTTCACTCTTCGATGCCCGAGTGCAGACCGTACCACCACTCGAGTGAGGACGTCTTCACTCGAGTGTCAGTGCCCAATTATTCAAGTTAGGTCATCTTCACTCGAGTGAAATAATGAAAAATGTTAGTGTTTATGCTTCCAAAAGGGGATCCCTGGGGTAATTCTTCCAAACCTTAGGGCTTTTATTAGAGGCATATAAGAGTTTAAAGAGACAATAATGGTAACCAATTTAAGTATTGTGAAGGTATTAAGTATTGGACTAAGTAGTAACACATTGTCCTTAATCATGACTTTAGGATTTGATATTTTCCTGGAGCAAAGAAGGCATGTGCCTGCTCAAGAGCGGAAAAACCAAGGTAGTGACACTTTATCCTATATCATGTATATTGCATTGCTTGTTTGCATTAGTCATTGAATACAATAAGGGGACGTGGCGAAAGCCCGGCCTTGAATACAAATACAGTGAAAGGAATGTGACGTAAGCCCGATCTCAAATATAAATACAGTTGATAGGACGTGGCGAGAGCCCGTCCTTGAATATAGCTACAGTGAGGGGACGTGGCGAAAGCCCGGCCTTGTATACAGTGAAGGGGACGTGGCAGTATGCCCGGCCTCGAATATTAATTGCTGCATTGTGATATATATTTACTTGATTTGTATATATGCATCATATTTGTAAACTGTTGCTACTGGGATTCTTTTGAATCTCATTCTTTCTAAATAACATTTTTAGACAGGGCAAGTGGATCAAGAAGCAAGCAAGTGGATAAGGGCGATTAGGACTGCCGACGGTAGTCTTAGTTAGATATTTTGGTTTATATTGAATTGGTTATCATTTTAGATAAATGTACATATTGAATAGCTTATAGTATTATATTTTTGGTGTAATCCTCGGTGTGAATATTAAAATGGGCAATGATGCCCTAAAAAATATTATAGATTAATGTTATTATCCCGGGTGAATGTCGGGAATTGTGCTTATACTCTGATATTATACATGTGATAAACCAAACAGGTTTATTGATTTTATAAATGAATGAATGGAGATCTATTTGTATAGGTGTTGTAAAAAGTTTTTAATTACCCCGGATCTCTTATTCAGTTATTAAACATGTTTAAACGCTTAATCTCGGCCTTAATGAGGACGGGGATTACACATAAAGCCTCTGCTGTTGTTTCATGAACTAACAAAAGGCCACGTGCTCCATGAAAAACGTGTGTAATTTAGGGGTTTTTTATTTTTTTTTGGGTGTTCAAACAATAGCTTCAATCCCACCTCCAATGGCATTATTTGTGGATCAAGCAATAACTGCTTAAATTAATGCTAGTAGGAACAAACTCACCAAAAAGTGATGGATTAACTCGCGAAAACAGCTGCATGTCAAAAAAAAAAAAAAAAAGCTTGCTGAAATAGCCACTCATTTTGAAGCGGGCCTTTTTAGTCCATTACTTCTTACACTGTGACCTGCGAGGGGCTATCCTGTAATCTTACCCACTTTTCTTTTATAATTTTTTTATTTTTGTTTAGATAAAAAAGTTATTGTTTTGTAATTTATTTAAACATAGCCTTATTTTATGTTTAGGAATTGGTTTTATTTTTTATTTCTCATTTTCTTTATTAATTTACCATTTTTATATTAATAGAATAATTATGTCAAATAGATTATATGCTTATATTTACAAATTTTGGGTTAATTTAATCATACAACTTTATGAAAATATCGGAACAACTTGAATTTAATTTATATATTAAAAATGTTAAAGAAAAGGTTAAAAAAAGGGGGTGAGCATTATGGTGGGCTAGTTTGAAATTTTTCCAACCCACTGCAGGGTAAACTAGTTTGAGCCCACACTTTCAACTCACAACTCACGGGTGACACGTATTATCACATCTAACTTAAACTAATTTTTCTAAGAGCATATTTGTTTGGGCGTTATGATTGTTTATAAGTTATTTTTTACGTAAATCGAGACACAACTCCTCTCACATACTTACTTCGTATACCATAAATCATTATTAAAAAATAACTTATAAGCAATCGAATCGCTAAATACGTTTTGTTTTTTTGTTGTGACAAGAAAATAAGTTAATTTTATTTGGACGCATCATGTGCCTTTGTTGAAAGCGTGTGTTGACAAAAGTCACCATCCAATCCCATGTGGGAAATGGAGAAAGTAACCCAACCAATGAACAGCTCAAGCTTCAACCCAAATATTATCTCTTGCATTTGCTATTTCATCTCATTGTCCCTTATATAGCACATTTCTCTTTAATTTGGTTAGATTAAAAAAATTAGTTAATACGACATACTTTTTTTAAAACACTCTAATTATCTTTCTTAATCCCTCAACCTCGCTCTTTACTTAATTATTGTTAAAAGAGCATCACTAATGATATTTAGGAAAATATTGACAAATATAATAAATATCTTATATTTAGGATCAAGATCAATAACACAATTAAATCTTATATTAAGGATAAGAGAGAATATAATTTACAGATATTTATTTCTGTTGGAGTGAAAAACTTTCCCAAAGTGAAATCATCTTTTACAACTCTAATATTTGATACTATTCACTACTCCCTCCGATCCTAATTATAAGACAAAGTTGACTTTTTTGGAGAAATTAAAGAAGCCAATTAAATTATTCTAGAGTGTTTATATTTTTAGTATCCTTAGATTATATATTAGTTTATTAGTCAAATTAATTAGTTTGGAGAAAAAAATAAAAAAATAAACCATCTAAAGTAATCTAATTGACTTCCTTAATTTCTCTAAAAGAGTCAACTTTGTCTTATAATTAGGAGCGGAGGGAGTATTATGTTTTGATATTGAGTGACAGACAATGTCAATAAATTTAAAAATTAAAAATTTTTATATAATTACGTGATGTTCAAAATTACTGACTAATTTATTTTTAAATATTACACAGGTCTATATGAAGGATTGTTCTTCGGATGTAATTTTTTTTAATCCACAAAATTTGAGGCTAAAACCTCATTTACAATTTGCAAGAATATCAACTTCCTTCCACCCCAACATTATTTTTATTTAGGTAAAGATATATTACTCTGGTCCTATTTCTAAGACCATTTTAATTAAATCTCATATATCAAGGAGAGGTAGTTAACTCAATAATTATAGGGTAAATTTTCAACTGTGCCCTCACTTATGATTGGGTACTTTTCAACTCTTTCTTCTTCATCTACCTTTAAATTATTTCTTCATCGGTACAATAAATAGGGGCAAAATTGTCACAGTCTCATATACTACACTGAAACTGGATTTATAAATAAGACCAATTTTTTTACCAAAAAGGACTTATAAATAAAACTAGAGTAGTATATGACAAACAAAATGGTATTTATTTTCTATTATTAATTAAAATATGTAGGGTAGAAATTGAAATATGAGTCTTTGACCCTTTGCACTCAATTAAAAGCTAAAACAATTAATACTCTCTCCAATTCTAAATATAAGATCAATTTAATTTTTTTTTGGAGAGATTAAGGAAGCTAAATAAGCTACTTAATCATATCATATGTTGTATATCCTTATATTATAAATTATTTTATAAGTTAAGCAAAATAGTTTACAGAAAAAATGACAAATATAAATATTTTAAAGTAATTTAATTCGCTTCCTTAATTTTTCTAAAAAAAATCAACTATATCTTATATTTAGAACCGGAGGGAGTACCTTCCTAAATTTTATAATCTTTTATTGAAAAAAAAATGAAGGGTTAAGGTGCAATTACTACCCAAAGTATTTTTCATATGTGCATCCAACATCTTAAACTATTTTATGATCTATCTAGCACTCGAACTTTTTTTGTGTGTGTGCATCCAGCACCTTCAATTATTTTTTGTTCCTTAGAAATTTGTGGTGTTGAATGTATCAAAAAATATTTTAGGGTGCAGGACGTACCTGAAAAATATACTTCAAAAAGCTAAATACACTAAAAAAAATATTTTAAGGTGTCGGACACACATGAAAAAATAATCTTCAGGATATTAGATGCATTACAAATACTTTAAAACAATTGATACACCTAAGAAAATACTTGAGGTATTGGATGGACATTGACCCAAAAATTAATACACATGTCCTTATAATTTACCTCAATTTTTAATCAGATCACTATATTTTGTTTGAATTAAGCCCTTATTATTTGATCTGATAGTTTTAATTTACAATCTTTATGAAATTTTATTTGTAAAAATACACAGGTTTTAAAACCATGTTAAATGAAACGGAATAAAGTTCATAAAATCCATGAAATTCTATAAATTAAAATCAATAATTTTTATTCTTAAAGATGGGTGCCTATAATGGATCAAACTATAAGAGCCTAATTTAAACAAAGTAAATCATAGAGACCCTATTCAAAATTAATTTAAATCAAAAGTACTTACAAGATCAATTTTCCTATTTTATTTAGAAGACTCTCGTAGTTAAGAAAACGAAATTGACGCTAGATTTAAGTGAATTTGAGGCGATAAAGCATGTGGAAGGTGGTGGGCCTACAAGGCTGTAAGGCTATTACTGTCTACTTGAAGTCACAAAATTCAACTAGAATTGAGCACTTGGGAATCACAAAAAGGCACAAGTGTAGATGCACAATATTTCAAACTTTTCAACTTTATCGAATTATATTGAACCCCTGGAGTATGAAACCATAGACAAGTAAGTGTCTAGTGACATGATTAGTGACGTAGCAAGCCTTTGATCTCCCGCTATAAAAGCCCACATGCATTGCCTTGTTCTTCCACACCATCCCAACCAAAGTGAGCAATCAACAACAAATATGGCTTCTAGTAGTATTCTGCTTGTGCTCTTCGTAGGATTGGTCATTTTGATCAGTCCTATGAGAGCGGATTTCGATCATGAGGATTTTCCTAAACATAAACCACCAAAGCCTATTGAGAAACCTCCACAAGGAATGCCACTCCCTGGGCATCGTTTGTCTGAGGACAAGTCATTCCCTAAACACAAACCTTTCCCTAAACCTACACCAAAGAATGAGAAGTCACCTCCAAGGAACAATTCTCCCCATAACCATGATCATCCTGAACACCGTTTATCAGAGGAGAAACCATTTCTAGAACACAAGCCTTTCCCTGAACCCAAACCAAAGGGTGAGAAGCCACCAACAAAGAACAATTCTCCTCATGACCGTGATCATTCTGAACACCGTTTATTAGAGGAGAAATCATTCCCTAAAAACAAGCCTTTTCCTGAGCCCAAACCAAAGGGTGACAAGCCACCTCCAAAGAACAATCTTGCCCATAATCATGATCATCCTGGATACCGTTTATCGGAGGAGAAACCGTTCCCTGAACATAAGCCTTTCCCTGAACCCAAACCAAAGGGTGAGAAGCCACTTCCAAAGAATAATCCTCCTCATAACCATGATCATCCTGGACACCATTTATCTGAGGAGAAGCCATTCCCTAAACCCAAACCAAAGGGTGAGAAACCACCTCCCAAAAACAATCCTCCTCTTGGCCATGATCATCCTGGACACCGCTTATCAGAGGAGAAGCCATTCCCTGAACAAAAAACGAAGAGTGAGAAGCCACCTCTAAAAAACAATTCTCCCCGTGATCATGATCATAATGGGCACAATTTATCAGAGAAGAAGCCATTACCTGATCACAAGCCTTTTTTTAAACCCAAACCAAAAGGTGAGAAGCCTTTAGTTCCTAGAGGCAAGCCTGAATTACCTCACATGCCTCCCCATAAGCCTCCAATGAATTGAGTATTTCATGTGTGCTCTATATGATACCTTTATGATGAAATAATGACGGTTTGTATTTACCGTACTTGCACTTGCTAGTTATACATTCTTGTCTTATTATCTAGTGAGCTTTGTGATTGTTTCCATAGTCCATATGATGAGATCGGAGAGGCACCGGTTTATTGGTGCTTGCTATGTATTAAATATTTATATTCAGTATTAGCCTATCTCATTTTCATCCTTTTGAGATACATATCTGTTTATTTTATTGTTTTTATTTTTATCAAACTGATTCCTTACGAATATGCAGAACTTGAATCACAACCATAATATATCCTGGAAAATGTGAAATTTTGAAAAAAAAAAATATAACATTAAAAATTTATTGTCATGAAGTGTTAAACAAAGCAAAACATTGGTTGGTCTCCCATTTCTTGCTGATATCTAATCAGAGTACTTTTAACTATGAAAATGCATTTATTCCTGGATTGTACATCCAACTTTTCAATCAATTTTTTTTTTTAGCGAGTGTACGTTGTTATTGTTGGGAAATCTAAGCACATAGGCTGGGCCTATAAAGTGTAAAAAGAACAAATGGATTGGATTAAATTGGCCCAACAAACCAGCCCAAAACCCATTTTAGTAGAATGCCATGGTCGTGAGCTAAATCACAATTCTAAGGCGTTCTAATAAAAGCAAAAATGAAACATTGCTTTTTAATCTGAGAATATTACTCTTTTATTCTTTGGCTCAAATGGTTTTATCCAATTATAGTTAACTACCTAAAAATATAAAAATATATGAAGATCTGCGCTGATCTCAAATTTTGTGCCACAAACAAGAAATCAAATTTAGTTTAGTTAAAATTTGTTGGATATATGATCCTTTAAATCTCAAATATCAACTGAATTTAGATATGAATTTAAGATCATAAATATTAACTATGTTCAACAATAAATATGATATATTTGTGGAGCCAAAAGTTTCACTATTGGGCCTATGAGAATGGGTCCGTAAATAAAAGGCCCAATGAAGAATGCCCACAACGCTAGAGTCCATAACGTGAAGCCCAAGAGGTAGCACCCAAATCTACTTAGTTAAACACTCAGCAAGCTTCCTGATCCACAAATGTAGGAGCTGCCTCCAACATTCACTCAGATTCAAAAAAATAGGAACTGACTAACCATTGCCATATAGCTCTATAAACACTATATTTTGCACACACAGCACAATCTATTCTTCCTACTCTACTCAGCTTCACTTATTTCTCCATGTTGTACTCAATTGAGATTTTTAATCAAATACACTTTATTCCTTGAAGCAAATTCTCTCTTATCTTGTTCCTTTTTGTCACGTTGTCGATATCCAATCCAAAATCTCTTCTGCAAATTATTTAACCTAACGTACTAACCGCACCTGGACGAATTGTTTACATGTTGGTACTGACTGACTACTTTACCAAATGGGTTGAGGCAAGATCGTACACAAAAGTATAAGAACATGATGTCATCAACTTCATATGGAAGAATATTTGTAGGTTCGGGCTACATAAAGAGATAATATGTGACAATGGATCACAATTCATTAGGCAAAAATTCCAAAGATTCTATGAAAAATAGAAGATACAAGTCAACTTCTCTACCCCTTGGAACCCACAATCCAATAGGCAAGCCGAATCAAGAACAAAACCATCATTAACTCACTTATGAAAAGACTTAACAAAGTCAAAGGTAGGTGGGTCGAAGAGCTTCCATCGGTTCTATGGGCCTACAGGACCACTTCTTGCACATCAGGCTGTGAAACCCCCTTTTCCCTAGTCTACAAGTCAAAAGCAATGATCCCAATCGAAGTAGGAATGCCCTTATTATGATATAGTTGGATAAGATCCAAGAAACAAGTCATCACCGACAAACTAGACTTGCTCGATGAATACCGAGAATAAGCCTTGATCAAGATAGGAACATACCAGTGGAAGATTGCTCAGTACTACAACAAAAACATATGAACTATGTAATATCCCAATTTTTGATTAAGGGATAATCATGATTATTAATGATAATTATGAATTTATTTGAAATTATTATGTGATTTAGGACTATATTAATTAATGTTATAATTAGTGGAAATTGGAAATATTGGTGCATGTGTGTGGTATTCAAGATCAAGAGTGGTGATTCCTTGACCGTGGGTCGGAATCCAGTGCATTTAGCTTGTGTGAGCTTATTGAGGGAATGAATGAGATGCTGACATGTGGCATTGTGGTGGCCATTGGATGAGATCATATGAGGACAAGGAAACACTTTTCTCTTTTCTCTCTCCATCTCTCCATTTCTCTCTCTCGTTTCTCTCTCCTCTCTTCCTCCATTTCCGGCGGAAGTTTTAGGCAAGGCAGAGAAAGAAGAACTTGTGATTTTGGGTAAGTAAGTGATCTTCTTTGCTCAAACACCATTCATAAATGTTGATCCTTGAATCATGGGCTTCATTTTGGTGTGTATAATGTAGCCATTTGGTGTTGATTGGTGCTACACGAAATTTGGAAAGTGGTGGATCAAGAACTCTCTTTGGAGAAGTTGATAAGGTGAGTGAAACTAACCTATCTATCTAAGTTTCATGCCATTTGGAATAGTTTATAAATTCTGGGAATTTTGGCCTAATCATGAGAATGAGTGCCACTGTTCATTTGGTATGGTTATGGCATGAGAATGACATTTTAGAATGAGTTTATGTTAGATAGATAGATTAGAGATTGAAATGTGAAGTTTGGTTAAGATTGGTGTATTATTGAAATTGTTGCCCAAAACCCAAATCATGATAATGGAGTAAGATTTTGATGATTCTGAGTATTCCATTGAGTTTGTTGGGTGTTTTTGTGTGGGAATGGCTTTGGGTTAAGTTTTATGGCCATAGGGATCAATTGGGCAAAAGTTAAGGAGAGTGCCTCTGTTCTGCGTTTTCTGCTATCTGAGGGATTCACTCGAGCAGGGAGGGGTCTGCTCGAGTGAGGGATGAATATCACCCGAGCAGAGATGGGTCTGCTCGAGTGCGGAAGTGCAATTCTTGTTTCTTGCTTTCTGTGTTCTTATTGCACTCTCTGGGTCATAGCAAGCAGAGCCTCACTCGCGAGTGAGGGATGAACATCACTCGAGTGAGGATTTTGTGCTCGAGTGATGAGTGTATTCGACACCTAAGGGCTTGCTTCTCGGGTTGTCACTCGCGAGTAGGTGCACGGGTGTGCCTTCTCACTCGCGGGTATGGGCATCGTGCTCGAGTGAGCCGTGTGTGCTCGAGTGAGATTGTGCTTCAGGTGAGAGTTGTGCTTTCGGGTTGATGCTCGCGGGAAAGTTGCACGAGTGTGCCTTCTCACTCGCGAGTATGGGGTGTGTGCTCGAGCACACCTGGCTGTGCTCGAGTGATCCAGTACTTGGAGAGTTTCGTTGTGCTCTCGGGTGCTCACTCGCAGTCTCACTTTCTCTTGTGCCCGAGAGATGTCCGTACCATCACTCGAGTGAAACCGTTTTCACTCGAGTGTCCGTACAATCTGTGCTCGAGCATGGTCATCTGTGCTCGAGTGAAACAGTGTAAAATCTCGGTTTTGTGCTTCCAAAAGGGGATCTTTAGGATAGTTTTTCCTACCCTTTAGGAGTGTTGTTAGGGGTGTTTAATGACTCTAAAAGAGCAATAATGATAACCAATTAAGCATTATAAAGTGAATTAAGTCTTGGAATAGAGAATAACTCTTCATCCCTAATTGTGAAAATAGGATTTGATATTTGCCTTCCTCGGGAGAGACCGGCGCTAGGACACGTCCGGAAGAACTCAGGTAGTGACTTTTCTCTCATATCTTGTATGATGTTTTGGTATGCATATCTTATCATTGAATTTGTGAAATGTGTGCCATGGTCCATTACGGCGCGAGCAGGTCAGCGTGAGCCGTATAGGGAGTGACAGTGGTCATCTCTAGTTCGGCCGTTGGACTGCCGTCGTAATCGACATGGATCTTTGTGAATCTGACCCGTGGGGGCGGCGTATGTGAAAACCAGCAGTGGGCTGTGTGTGTGTATCTTGCCTATGTGGCTTGTGAATATGATATGCTTCATATGGATCCCAGCTGTGGTGAATTATACTGTGTTGACTGTTGTGATGCAATACAGCGTGAGCAATTCAGCGTGAGCAATCGTCAGGGATGACATGTGTCATACTAACCATTGCCGCTGCAACTGCTGTTGTAGTTGCTTGTGTGGATGATGATTTGATTACATGCATTATTGTTGTACATTATATGATTGACTTGTTACTACGGGGATTCTTTAGAATCTCACTCTCCCAAAATTAAACCTTTTAGACAGGGCTGAAGGATCGAGTGGCAAGCGAGCGACGAAGAGTAGTTAGAGCTCCTGTTTGGGAGTATATTTTGGAAATATGGTTATCATTGTATATTTTGGACTTGTATTTGTAGATTTTGTGTAATCCCCAAGTTAAGGGTATGGAATTGTGGCTTTGTGCCTTTGTAAATCCCTTATCTAATGAATGGAACCCGAGTGAGTCGGGAATTTATTTGCACTCTGATATTTGTAAATGGAATCCACCTGTTCAGGCCAGTATTATTTTGTATTGAGAACTTGAGACCATTGTGAATAAGCTTTGAAAAATGTTTTTGCAAATTCGATTTTTGGGCAAAAGTGTATCTTATTAAGTCCCAAATTTCATTATGGTCTCTAATTACAACTTAATTATGAGTTTAAGAACTAAATCCCGGCCTAAGGTGGGAAGGGGGTTACAAACTAGACATTTCATAATGGGGGACTGGGTCCTTCGAAGAGTCTTCCAGAAACACGAAGGAGCCGAGTAGTGGGAAGCTAGAGCTAATGTTTGAGGGTCCTTACCAAATAGCTAGGGTAGGAGGACATAGAGCATACCAACTAAGCAATAGAAATGGGAAGCCCATCCCATAAAGCTATAACCCCATACATCTTAAGAGGTATGACTTCTGAAACATTGCCCTTTGATTTCACATTCCTTAGAACGTACTAACCTTGTGGGAGAGAATATGATGAGACATGCTGTAAATATGACTATAACATATGACCAACACTCCAAGTTATATGGTCTGGTCATGCTCGACACTTTGATAACAAAAGCCCTATTATCCATTCACTCTTTTTCGTTTTAGGTGCTCTTTGGTTAGTTAAGCCTTCTCATGACGTACTCACCAAAGTATTGTCGATAGTGTCACATACCAGGCTTCGTGTTACAAGCTATTATACGGAACAAAACAAATTTATGTACCATTTAGCCCAATTTATAAGTTACTTGAATTACTACCTAATCTATTATCTCACCCTATTTTACCGTCTCAATTACTATTCTTTGACTTATAGTTCTCTATCAAGCAACTAGCCAAATTACAAGCTATCGTTTGGTACATCACTCTAACCTACTAAGGGAGGCAACACATGGGAACTATGATTGACGAGTCTTAAACACGTAACCAATACTAGTAGGACATGACACCCTACAAAACACATAACAAATACTTGGTAGGACACATCAACCTACCAAACAGTTAACCATTGCTCGAAAAGACACGTCGACCTGCCAAATGTGGTAGCACCCTAAGTCATGACATATTAAGCATAGGTGTCCCCCAACATTTATGAAACAATCTTAGGAGTACCTCATGACAAAACACAAGCTATGAAAATATGACAAACGTACCAGCCAAGACCTCATACTTGGCCAGGCACTATAACCACGAGTTGCCAGTATAATACCCTGAATTTTGAGATTTGAGGCTAGAGAATAAGCCTGAAATAAGTGGATTGTGAAGCCCCGATTTAGCAGGAGTATAAATTTATTCCCTAATGATTCTTCTATCTTTAGGGTATAAAAGAAACTAAAATGGTGAATTTTAGAGAATACAATATATGCTGTGATTCGAATGTGTTGTAGCCGATGCCCAAGCCTTGTATTTAAGCTTAATTGTGTGACAAAGCTTAAAATGCATTAAAGAGAAGGGTAGGGCACATGGCATAAAGAAATGTGATATAAAATATGTTTGGTGGTAATTCAAGAGGAATTGCCATAATCAGGGGCAAAATGGTAAAGTTACCAGCTAATTGGTCAGTTACTGAAAATGAAACACATTGGTAACTTGGAGAACAATTGTTGTGATTGATTGTTATGAGATCAAAAGGGGTGGAATCATGTGTATATGGGTTTATGTGAGCTTATGGAAGACATTCCAAGATTGTGACAAGCAGCACAATGTGAGCCCTTGATCTTAGGTCAAAGTTTCAACCCATTTCCTCTCTCCTCTCTTCCAAGGGAGCATTGGAGGGCCAAATATCTGCCTCCTTCATCATCTTCATCTCTCTCTCTCTATCCTCCATGTTCGTCCAAGGTTAGGAGGAAAGAGAAAAGGAATAGGTGAGTTTTGACTTGGTAAATGATCTCTTTAGCTCAAATACTCTTCTATAATGTTGTTCATAGTAGTGAGAGCTTCATCTCTATGGTTTTAGATTTTTAAAAGAAGGTGTTTGAGAGCTTGAAGGAAATTGGAAAGATGAAGAATCAAGGAGCAACTTTGGGAAAGAGGAAGAGGTGAGTATTTGATGCCTTTTGATCTAAGTTTTGTAACTTTTGGTTAAATTTTGTGAATTGTGGAATTTTCCCTGATTTAGTGTAATTATGGAATGAGAGTGTATTGTGGTAAAAATGGTGTCATATGGTGTTTTGATGCCATTAGGATTGGTTTAGAGCATTAGGAAGCAAAAGGGTTGGAATTGGGTAATATGTGTAATAAGTGTGACCAATGTGGAAAAATGTCATTACGATGTGATTTTAGGTGTTTTGAGGTTTCCATTGGGTTCCTTGTCTAAAATTGTGTAGGAATAGTCTTGGATAAGAATTTTGGGACCATGGGAAACATATTGGTTGAGTTGGGATAATTCTGTCATTTGCTGCATTTTAGCTTCTGATAGAGCCTCACTCGAGTGCGCGGGGGCCTTACTCAAGTGCAACATCATATTTTCCCTTTCTCCTTCAGTTTTGGTTGCACTTGAAAGTGAAAGGAGCAAGAGTGTAGTTCCTCACCTGCTAGTGATGTGAGTTATCACTTAAGTGCAGTTGGTCTCACTCGAGTGAGAATGTGTTTTTGCACTATGAGCTCTCTTCTCGGGATAACACTCGCAATTGGTTTGTTAAGAGTGTGATTTAGCACTCACAAGTTTTGTGCCCTCACTCAAGTGCCAGAGCTAATGCTCGAGTGCACTTCTGACTCTGGGTTTTCTGTGCTCTCGGTTGAGCACTTCTTGTACCTCATTTGGTAGGACTCGGGTGAGTATGGGGGCATCACTCGAGTATTGATCTTGGTGCTCTAGTGCAAGTCATCTCATCACTCGAGTGCTGCAGCCAAAAATGGGATTTTGAGGTTTCGAAAGATAGTCTTTGGTCAAGTTTCTCCCAACCCTTTAGGCATGTGTTTAGGCTTTGAGTAACCACCTAAAGGTCATGAATGATAACCAACTTAAGCATTTGAAAGTTAAGGAATTAGAAAAAAGGATTAACCCTATGTTCTTGATTTGGTTTATAGGGTTCGATGTTCGCCCTGATCGTGAGTAAGATGTGCTAGAGCACACGTGGAAAGAATAAGGGTAGGGAACTTACCTTTCCTACATGTATTGGATATTTGTATTGGTATGTTGATGCATGTTATTGCTTTTCATGATTATGTGTAATACATATGAATGTTTGAAGCTATGTTTCTGTTTATACTATGGCCATAAGTATGATGTTTGAAACATTGAGCTTGCATATATGTCATTGTATGAGCATGAGTTATGTAATGCAAGCATGTCATGCATTAAACATTTATTATACATGCATATTGGTATTGTTTTCCTACTGAGAATCTCTCGAATCTCACCCTCCCCTACCAACAATTTAGACAGGGCAAGTGGATCGAGGAGGGGGCAAACAAACAAGGGCAGTGAGGACATCCTATGGATATTTGATTTAGTAGTTGGTTATCGATATGGATTGGAATATTTGTATATGTCTGGGATATATATTTGGATATTTGGATGTGTATATATGTTCGGATGAGTATTTTTTGCATATGTATTTGAAATGGATATTGTGTAATCCCCTGTTTAGGAAATTGTATTGGGTTAATATGCCTTATATATACCCTTTAGTGAATATATGAAACCCGAGGTTGCTGGGAATTATGTTGTGCACTCTGATATGTTATGAATACGATTTGTCTTCGTGAAGTAATTGTATTCGAAATGTGAATCTGAGACCAAGTAAATTGTATTTTGAAAAGTATCTATAAACACCCTATCTTAAGGATAGGGAATTGAAATGAGTTTTGATTAACCGTTGGTTTCTAGTTTGTCTTAAATGTGTATTTCGGATATAATTACGGAAGGGGTTATAGCCAGCACCCGTAAATATTCAGCTATGGATGAGAAGCAAATAAAGGCAGACTATCTGAGGAAAGGATGCAAAAGACAAATGTGAAGTTAACTTGTCATAGGCATAAACCAATGCACCAAAGGCAATGGTCATACTAAGTGCAAACACAAAAGAACCAAGTCGTGAAGATGTCTAAAGAAGGAACAATTCTAGCAAGTAGATATATAGACATAAACATAAAATGGCACACAAGTCAAAAGGGCACGTGTAACCCCCTTCACGATTAAGGCCGAGATTTAGTTCATAAACACATAATCGATGTAGAATTAGAGACCTTGAATGATTTTGGGACTTAACAAAATCAAACTTCCCAAAATCATGGCTTACAAAAACTTTTACAAAATATGTTCATGACGGTCTCATATTTACATTTCAATACTAAATGGCCTGTACAAGTTGATTTCATTCACAAATATCATAGCATAAAGCAAATTCCCGACACACTCGGGTTCCATTCATTAAATAAGGGATTTACAAAGGCACAAAGCCCACAATTCATTACCCTTAACTTGGGGATTACACAAAACTATACTACCAATCCCAATATACACAATTGTTTCCCAAAAACATCCAATTGATATACATGATAACCAATAACTCAAAATATACACCTAACTGGAGTTCTAACTACTCTTCGTCGCCCGCTTGCCTTTTGATCCTTCTGCCCTGTCTAAAACATGGTTTTTGGGAGAGTGAGATTCTAAGGAATCCCCGTAGTAACAAATCAATCATATAATGTACAATAATAGTGCATGTAAGCAAATCATTAACCACAACAAGCAACTACAACGGCAATTACAACGGCAATGGTTAGTATGACACATGTCATCCCTTACGATTGCTCACGCTGAATTGCTCACGTTGCATTGCATCACAGCAATCCACACAATACATTTCACCACAGCTGGGATTCATATAATGCATTTCATACACAAGCCATACAGGCAAGATACACACAGCTCACAGCTGGATTCACAAACGCCGCCCCACGGGTTAGATTCACAATATCCATGTCGATTACGACGGCAGTTCAACAGCCGACCTAGAGATGACCACCGTCAATCCCTACACGGCTCACGCTGACCTGCTCACGCCGTAATGGACCATGGCACACATTTCAAAAATTCAACGATAAGTTATGCATGCCAAAACATCATACATAATATGAGAGAAGAGTCACTACCTTGATCCTTCCGTGCGTGTCCTAGCGCCGGTCTCTCCCAAGGAGGGCAAATATCATATCCTAGAATCATGATTAGGGACGAAGAGTTATATTCTATTCCAAGACTTATTTAACTTGAAACACTTAATTTTGGTTATCATAATTGACCCTTAAGAGGCTACAAATGCCTCTAATAAAGGCCCTAAAAGGTTGGGAAACAATTGGTTAGAGATCTCCTTTCGAAAACTCAAAGTGCTGGAACACAGGGGTGGGCCGCGGCCAGCCCTTCCTTGGGCTGCGGCCCAAATATGGTCAGAAGGTCGTGGGCTGCGGCCAGCCACTATTGGGCCACGGCCCGAATCAGGTCTGAAAGGCTTGGGCCGCGGCCAAGAAATCCCCTGATTCTTGGCTGAACTTCCAAACTTCATAACTAATCCTAGAAAAATCAAAACGGAGTGATTCCAAAGCCAAATGAAAGGTATATGAGTCCTCTTTCAAGGAAAAATATAGCACATCACTGGAAATCACTACACCAATACAGAATCACCAAAAACTAAACACTACTCCAAAACAGAGTTCTGTTTCAATCCCAAACTTTGGACAACTATATCTCATAGAATACTAAACGAAATGACATAAAATATATGTTCATTTTGAAGCTTGGGATGTGAACTTTAAGACTGAAAATTTTCATAATTTTCCAATACCATTTGGTCATTCAAAACGCTCATACAAAATGACTACGCAAAACAGAGCTCAAACTAGACAACTTTCCAACTTTTCCCCAAGTGATTTTAATGAACCCAAAATCAATAACCAAGCTCATTCCCACACAAAATCACTCAAGGAACACAATGGTGACTTCAAAATGACCAAAATCACAACCCAATTACATGCCCTGTTTTTACCCAATGCACAAAACCAATATAGAGTTCCCAAACTTCACCTTTAAGCTTCAATTCAATACCATTCATTCAAAACACTTAACAAGGCACTAATTCCATGTCAACAAAAATTCAAACACCACAAGACCCTAATTTTCGAAATTTCAAGCCAAATTTCCATAATTTCCAAGCTAAATCATTTGGCACAAAACTTATATAGAAAGGTTTCTTAAACTCACCTTAACAACTTTCTCAAAGGGAGTTCTTGATTCACCACCTCCCAAAATTTCGTGTAGCCACAAACCACAACCAATGGACAAACTACAACCATAGAAATGTTGCTCTTAACTCAAGGATCAACTTTAATGAAGGGAGTTTGAGCAATAGAGGTCATTTACCTACTCAAAGATCAAGCTTTCTTCCTTCCCTTGCCTTTAACAATGGCGCCCATGAGAGAGATGAGAGATGAGAGTGAGAGATGGAGAGATGGAGTAAGGAAGAAGAAGCAATCATCACTTCCCTCCTACCCACACTTCAGCCGAAAGAGAGGAGAGGAAGGAGAGAGAATTGATTATTTTAATCAATTTTGACTTACACACATGCACCCTCCCCCACACCCTCTATTGCCACATGTCAAATTGCTATTGGCTCTCACCAAATAAGTCACCAATTAACTTATCTAATCTCTCCATTAGCCATTTTAATCACACATCTCATTTTCTCTTAGTTAGTAATTAATTTCTCCATTAATTACCACTTATGGCCAATATTTCCATTATTCCAATTTTTCAGTAATTATGACATATTAATCAAAATAGCCATAAAACACATAATAATTCAATTTAAATTCATAATTATCCATAATAATCATGATTAACCCATAATCGAAAATTGGGATATTACAGCACGCACCCCCATCACTACTTTCCATCTTCTACCCTAGCAACGAATCTGTCATCCTCCAGTCGGCAGTCAAACATAGACTCGTACCCAACAATGGCTTAGTCAGGATCCCACTAAATCAACTCACCATCCTTGAATTCCTTCATTAGCTAGGCTCAGTATGGAATAGTGCATCAGTAGCAATGTCCTCAAGCAGTTATTTGAGCCTACTATTATCAATACGGAGGATGGATAGTTCGTATTTCGTCTTATCCAGTTCTTTCACAATCTGCTCTTGCTAGGCCATATGCATGGTTTGTAAATCCATCAGACGAGCCATCGATTGCTGTAAGTCCTGAATGGTTTGGTCTTTCTCCTACACTGATCGTTGCAAGTCCTAGATAGTCTTGTCCTTCTCAGATACTAGCAGAGCTAACTTAGGAACCTCCCTCTTCAGATACAATAACTCCTGAAGACCCTGCAAACATCAAGCAGTGTCAAAAATGTCTTGAAAAAAGTAATCCGGTTGAGAATAAGAAGAATAACACACACAAAAATACCTAGAAGATCTAGTTGATGCTGGAAGCCAAAATTTCCGAGAAGCCTCAAGACTCTAATCGAGCTGAGTCAGTCGAGAACAAAAGCTCAAAAAATGATGAGGCCGTGGAAGGAAAGGGGGAATCTGCACCTTCATACTCTGAGGGGCACTATTGTAACCCCCTCCGTAATTATATCCAAAACACGTGATTAAAAATGAAATAGAGACCAATAATAATCAAAATTCATTTACATTCCCATCCTTAAGATAGGATTTTCACAAATACATTTATCAAACACTTTAACCTGGTCTCACATTCATATTTCGAAAACAATTACTTCGTGAAAATAAATCACATTTATATAAATATCAGAGTGCACAATAATAATACCGGCAAACCCGGATTCATACCTTCACTAAAGATTCATAGGGCAATACGCCCTTTACAATTCCTCAACGGGGATTACATAAATCAATCTCCAATACATAACCAAATAACCCAATAGACATCCAAGCACATATACATCTAATATCCAATTATACATTCTAATCTATCATCTGAACATATACAATTATCCAAGCATATAACGATAACCAACTACCAAATCCAAATGCCCATAAGGGATTCTCATCGCCCCTAGTCGCTTGCTCCTTCCTCGAGCCACTTGTCCTGTCTAAAATGTTGGTAGGGGAGGGTGAGATTCTAGAGAATCCTAGTACGAAACAAATACCAATATGCATGCAAGATAAGTGTTTAATGCATGACATGCTTGCATCACAATAACTCGTGCTCACATAATGATATATCCGCATGCTCAATGTTTCAACAGCATACTCATGGCCATAGCATAAATAGAAACAGAGCTTCAATCATTCATATATGTTTCACATAATCAAGCAAAGCAATAACATGCATCAATACACAAACACAAATATCAATACATGCAGGAGAGGTAAGTTCCCTACACTTTTTCTTTCCATGTATGCTCCAGCATCGGCTACTCACGATTCGAGCGAATATCAAACCATGATCAGGGTGAATACCCAACCCTATAACCAAATCAAGGACATAGGATCATTCTCTTTTCGAAATTCTCACTTTCATAACACTTAAAGTTGGTTACCATTCATGAACTTTAGGTGGCTATAATAAGGTCAATGAAAGCCTAAAGGATTGAGAAGTACTAGGTTGGAAATCACCTTTAAAAATCCCAAAATGCTGAAAATGGGGGTTGGCTACAGCCAAGAATCCTTTGACTGCAGCCAAAATGTGCACAGAAGGTTTTTGGCTGCAGCCAAGAATTTCTGGCTGCGGCCAAAACGTGCATAGAAACTTTTGCGCTGCAACCAAGATTTTCTGCTACAACCAAGGCAACTTTGAAAATTCATAATTAATTCTAGAAAAATCGAAATGAGGTGATACTAAAGCCCATTGAGAGCTATTTTAGTCCTCTTCATAGGAAAAATATGAACCATGACTGGAAATCACTACAAAAATACAGATTTCAAGAAAAGTTCACCTTGCTTCAGAATTGTTCCCAGATTTAACATCAAACTTTGGACAGTCATAACTCCTAGCCCAAAAATTGAAATGACATGAAATATATGTCAATTTTTAAGCTTGGCAAGTGAAATTTAAAACTGGAAAGTTTCATAATTTTCTAACACCATTTGCTATTTTAAAATGTCCATGTAAGATCACTGTCAGAATAGAGTTTCTTACTAACCAAAACTTGCCACTTTTAAAACTAAGTTCCTAATGGTTCAAAATTCATATTCAACTCTTCTCCCACACAATTTTCCACAAGGAACATAATGGCAATCTCAAAATGACCAAAATCCTTTATCATGCTTTGGTTTTGGGCAACACAAACACCAAAATTCCAATCTCATCTAAACATCAAATTCCAATCACCAATCAATCTATCTATCCTAAACTCATTCCAAAATACCATTCTCATGTCAAAACATACCAAATGAATAGAGGCACTCATTTTTGGATTTAAGGCCAAATTTCTAGAAATTACAAACTAATCCATTTGACACAAAACATAGATAGATAGATAGGTTTCACTCACCTTATCAACTTTCTCAAAGGGAGTTTTTGATTCACCACTTCCCAAAATTTCGTGTGGCCATAAACCAACACCAATGGGCACACTATAAACATCAAAATAAAGCTCTCACTCCAAGGAACAACATTCATGAAGTGAGTTTGAGCAATGGAGGGCATTTGCTTACCTTTTTTCAAGCTTTTCTTCCTTCCCTTTTGGCAACAATGGCGCTGGAATTTAGAGAGAGAAGGAGAGAGGTGAGTGAAGGAGATGAAGGAGGAAAATGATGACACTTCCTTCCCCTCCCATACCATGTCCAGCGTACAAAGAGGGAAGAGAGAAGAGAGAAACACTAAAATATTCATTTGACTTTTCTCCCTTCACACACACCCACAACCTTGCCACATGTCACCTTTCTATTGGTTCCCACACACTTAGTCACCAATTAGCTTCTCTAATCCATCCATTAGCCACTTAATTTCCCATCTCATACCCTCTTAATTAGTAATTAATCTCTTCCATTAATCACTAATTTAGAGCCATTCTTTTAATTTTCCCAACAATTATGGCATATTAATTAAAATTGCCATACAACATATAATTATTCCACTTTAACTCCATGATTATCCTCAATACTATCATTAGCCCTTAATTGAAAATTTGGGGCGTTACAACTACCACTCTTTCGCTTCTTGCTAGTCCCAACCGTGCTCTTACCTTTACCCAAGGCTGCAGTGGCAACTGACATAATATGGTTGGATGGGACGCTCGACTGACCCTCCTTCTTAACCAGTTTTCTTGCCCTTGCCTCTTCCAAGCTAGGAACGAAAAGGTTTCGCCTTCATGCTCAGCTTCCCCATAAGAAGAACACACGTAAACAGCATGAACTCCAAAAATGGACTTCATAGAAAAATAGGACAATACTTGGAGTTGTGTTAATCAAACCAAGTAAAGTTGCATAGTCCCTCTCAGTAATGGACAGAGCTAAGACATACTTTGTTGGTTCCTCTGAACAATCTAAAGGAGCCTTCCTATCCTTACTGACGTCTACAAAAACATCACATGAGTATTTTGAAGGTAAATACCTACAAACCAACCAAAGCTAAGGAAAAAGACTTATTAATAGGATTCCACCTGATACAAATCCATAGGCCATCTCCAACTAAGACAAACGAATCCACAAATATTAGCTTCTCCTCCCAACCATGGTCATTTATTTGACATTTCTTTACTAAGATCTTCTTCCCGATCATATCGAATAAGGTATACATCCCAAGGGTCCTTATAAGAATGTAGTAAGTGTGAAGCAGGTCTTCCACAGTAAAATCCACTCCTACATACTTGGCTAAAGCCTCTACTGACATGACAACTCACGACACATGTGCCATAAACTAGGACAGGGCTAAGTCAAAGTATCTGCACACACCAACCATCAAAGATGGCAGGGGAATGACACTCTGTACCTTAGGGCTCCACATACATTGCCGCCTAACCTTCAAAATGGAAATATGCCCTTTCACCAGTCATTAGGGCTCTTAGACGAATGGTTTTGGGTATCCTATAAGCCCTACGAATTCTTCTCAAGCTTTAGGACCTAATCTTAGAAGTCACGCCCTCCTTCAATACTCCTATACTCTCAAAGACTATGGCTATAGCTAGGTTTTTCCTTATACCAGCCTCCTCCAAATTAGCTCCACTCTCAGGCTGGTCCACCTCCTAACCTCACTAATTCAAGAATCAGATTATGAGTCACTCCCTGGGATATTAGACCCAGAATTACCCTCAGGAAGGTTGGACACATTAATAGAGGAACCACCTATCCCAGACATTCCTACCTACATGAATAAACTAGAATGATAGGGAAATACAATCCACATAAGTAGGTGCCCATTCAACCACAAAATGGTCCCCTAAAAAAAGTATGAGAAAGTACACCAAAGCCAAACATCACATACCCCTACAGTCTAGAATATCTCAATTAAGAAAACAAGAAGACAAACCACGTGATCCAACCAAAAAAGCAAGAAAATATAGGACCCCATACAGAAGGAGACAAAAGATCGGCATTAAAAATGCATTCCAAACATAGAAAAGGCAGATCGAGGTACATGGTCAAAGAAGCAAGCTTGAGCTTATAACAACTTCAGAGTAGCAAACCCAAGCCAACTTCGGCAAATGCATGCAAGAAAGACCTTAATCCACCGAAGAAATTGCAAGATAGCAGTAAAGAGGTAAAGCAAGAAACAAACCCTAGCTCACATTATCACAGATCCAGAGACCGAAGGGAAGACAAACCCTAACTAAGATTCACCGAAAAAATAGAACAAAGGTAGAGTGAAGAATAAAAAAAAGAGTAGCTTTATAAGATATGATGGAGAGCCTGTGAAGCACTAAGATACCCAAAAGCTGACCTGCAACTCCCGATGAAACTCTAAGCTAGCCAAGCACAGAAGGCAAGTGAAGCACATAAACGGAAACACTGACAAAGAAGCCAATGGTGTATCAGTGACCTCATATGAAGCAGAAAGTCACGCAAAACCTCTGAAGAAACTGATGAAGAAGAAAGAAGGATGCCTCGAGAAAAGTTGGACTGGGCAGAGGAAAATTCAAGGGGGACCAATGATCAAAAAGAGAATCTAACAGCCTGGCTCAAACTCTACTCTCCAAGCTAACCAACTGGACCTCAATGGGCTTGGAGAGTGGGGAACTTATTGTGGAGTCAAAAGTTCCACTATTGGGAATATGACAATGGGTTCGTAAATAAAAGGCCCAATGAAGGCCAAGAGATAGCACCCAAATCTACTTAGTCAAATACTTACCAAGCTCCATGATCCATAAATGTAGGAGCTTCCTCTGACATTCACTCAGATCCAAAAAAAATAGGAACCAACCATGGCCATATAACTCTATAAATAGTCGAAGATGTAACGCCCCAATTTTTTATTAAGGCCTAATGATAATTATTGAGGATAATTATCGGATTAAAGTGGAATTAATGTATATTGGTGACAATATTAATTTATATGTCATAATTGATGAAAAATTTAAAGAATGGAATTATTGGCTCTAAGTTGGTGATTAATGGGGAAATTAATTACTAACTAAGAGAAAAATGAGAAGTGGGATTAAATTGCTAATGGAAGGATTAGATAAGTTAAATGGTGACTAAGTGTGGGAGAGGCAATAGGAGAATGACATGTGTCAAGGTTGTGGGTATGTGTGAAGGGAGAAAAGTCAAAGTGAATATTTTAGTGTTTCTCTCTCCTCTCTTTCCTCTTTGTGCGCTGGACATGGTATGGGCGGAGGGATAGGATCATCATTTCTCTTCTTCTTCACTCCTCTTCACTCTATCACTCTCATCTCTCTCTCTTCTCTCCTCATTTTCGTCAGCCATTGAAGGCCAAAGGGAAGGAAGAAAAGCTTCAAAAGGTAAGGGGAAATATCTCCAAATGCTCAAACTTCCTTCTCTAATATTGATCCTTGAATGAAGAGCTTCATTGTGATGGTTGTAATGTGTTCATTGGTGTTAGTTTGTGACCTCAAGAGATTGTGAAAGTTGGAGAATTGAAAAGTCACTTTGAGAAAGTTAAAGAGGTAAGTGAAACTCATCTACCCATCTAAGTTTTGTGCCATTTGAGGTAGCTTTGAATTTATGGGATTTATTGGCCATTTTCGAAAATGAGTGTCATTGGTCATTTGGCATGTTAAAGGTATAGAAGTGGTATATTTGGAATGTGTATGGATAGATAGGATTGATTGAGAAAGAAATGAGTGGGATTGGAAAGTTTGGAAAGTTAGTGTTTAGTGTGGCCATGGACCAAAGCATGCTAATGTAGTGGAAATTAGGTTTTTTAAATGGTTTTATTGGATTCCTTGAGTGTTTTAGTGTAAGGAATAGGCTTGATTGTTGATTTTGGAGCCATTGGTCACTTTGGTAGAAAATTGGAAATGCTGCCATTGAAAGTCTATTATGGGCAGTCTGTTTGTATTGGCTTTTTTAATGACCAAATGATTTCAGAAAATTGTGAAACTTTTTAGTCTTAAATTTCACATCCCAAGCTTCAAAATGGACATATAGTTTGTGTCATTTCGTTTAGTATTCATTGAGTTATGGTTGTTCAAAGTTTGGGATTGAAACAGAACTCTGTGTTTCGGGTAGTGATGCGTTTTGTGTAATTCTGGGATTTGTATGGTGATTTCCAGTATTGGTTCATATTTTTCCTATGAAGAGGACTAAAATATCTTTCAATGGGCTTTGGGATCACCTCATTTCAATTTTTCTATAATTAGTTATGAATTTCCGAAGTTGTCTTGGCTGCAGCAGAAAAGTCTTGGCTGCAGCACAAAAGTTTCTGTGCGTGTTTTGGCTGCAGCCAACCCCCTGTTTTCAGCACTTTGGGATTTTGAAAAGTGGTTTCCAACCCGGTGTTTCCCAATCCCTTAGGGCCTTTATTAGAGCCAATTGTAGCTTCTTAAGGGTCATTATTGATAATCAAATCTAAATGTTGAAGAGTCAATTGAGTATTGGAATAGAATATAATGCTTCGTCCTTAATTATGACTTTAGGATTTGATATCTGCCCGGAGCATAGAAGGTCTATGCCCGCTCAAGGAAGGAAAGACAAAGGTAGTGACACTTTATCCTATATCATGTGTATTGCATTGCTTGTTTGCATTAGTCATCAATTACAGTGAAAGTGAAGGGGACATGGCGAAAGCCCGGACTCGATTACAGTGAAAGTGAAGGGGATGTGGTGAAACCTCGGACTCGAATACAGATAAAGTGAAGGGGCGTGGCGTAAGCCCTGTTAGAGCAAGTGTTTCACCCAAGAGGGGGGGTGAATTGGGTGATCTTAAAAATTTCGTTGCAATTATAAAATTTGACGTTGAAATTAAAACATGAAAGAGTAAGGAGAAATATCACCAAAGTGTACACCGGGAGTTATACTGGTTTGGCCACAACCACTTTGACCTACGTCCAGTCCTCAGAGCTTCTCTGAGAGTTTCACTATATCTTCCAAGATTCAGTGGGTTCTTGGCACCTCAGTACAAGCAAGTTCCTGCACCTGGACACTCGCTCCCCCTTACAAGTTGTAATTCAATCCTAACTCAAGGTTCCACAACCTTAAGTTACCTCAATAACAAATATTGAGTTTTAATGAAATATCTCTCTTCACAGAGTAAATAAGAATCACTGAAGCATAGAAACTCAAGTATAATGAAAACAGAGTCAAGAACTTGATGATACGTTTGTGAGTGTGTTCTTCTGTAGTTCTCTGTTCAGATGTTCACATATATATAGATATATTGGTAATGATTGCTGGAACGAATTTCTTCATGTCCATTAGAGTGTGCGCAGCCATTATTAACTTTTCCAGTTTTTGAAAAACATACGTTGTGGTAGGTGACGGTCGGTGACATTTTAACGTTTCATTTGACTTCCACTACTTGAATGATTTCTTCATTGTTCATCTGTAAATAGGCTAAGAATACTAACACAATGAAAGATTAATCATATAGAAAACAAAATAATCAACGTTTGAAAGATTTCTGAATTTCTGGGTTTGCTTACTCGAGTAGCTACTCGAGTATCACATGAAGTTTACTCGAGTACTTACTCGAGTATCATCGGGAAATCTTTGATTAACTGCAAGTCAATGAACGAATACAAGATTACTCGGGTAGTGCATGGAATAACCAATTTTTAAACCTTTGAAAATATATGTTTACTCGGGTATCTACTCGAGTAATGCAGTCACAACTTTATGTCTTACTCGGGTACCAACTCGAGTAAACCTTTACAAAAACTTTTGGTTACTCGATGCTTTACTCCAGTAATGTTGCAGGATTTAGATGCCGAGAGCACTTACCTTGTTACTCGGATACGGACTCGAGTAACTGTACTTGTTGAGCTTGACTTACCCGGGTAATGACTTGAAGTTTTCTGTGAAAATATTTCTTCATACTCGGGTACCTACTCGAGGAATCCACTTCAAGTTTCCACTGACTTTAGTGTATTACTCGAGTACCTACTCGAGTAAATATTGCAGTGGTACAAAGTGCCGAGAGCATCATTTTTTTAGAAACAGGGTTACTCAAGGAACTCCTCGAGTATCATGGGGAAAACTTGAAGTCAACTGGAAGTTTTCACAGGGTTACTCGAGTAGTGCCTCGAGTAACATTAGCAGTGGTACAAACTGCCGAGAGGTCCACATTTTCTGAAACACAAGTACTCGAGTAGCTCCTCGAGTATCATTAGGAAAACTTGAAGGCAACTGGAAGTTTTCACGTGGTTACTCGAGTACCTCCTCGAGTAACATTAGCAGGCCGAGAGCAACCTTAAAATTTTTACCTGGTTACTCGAGTAGCGCCTCGAGTAATGGTGGCAGGTTACTGGAAGTTTTCCTTGGTTACTTCAAGTTTTGGCTTATTACTCGAGTAGCGCCTCGAGTAATGCTTTAGAAGTTTCACTTCTGATCAAGTTCCTCAGCATTTTCTCTTGGCCAATATTCACTACTTCCATGCTTACCTCAAGTAAAGCTTATTCCTGTCATTACTTAGTTCAAGCTTGATTATTAAACATTTCCTTTTCAAACCATTCTTTTGTTATCATCAAAACATGAGATCTAACATTCTCCCCCTTTTTGATGATGACAAAAACTTGGTGATTTTGAACATGGTTTTTCAAATTGGATTCTTATTAAGGTTGAATATACCTTGCATACATAACAACTTCATTAGTCCAACCATGTATCATAATTCAAAACTTAAATGATATCAAATGGAGTCATAATTTAAACACACTTGCATTAAACTTTAAGAATTTCAAATTACAAGATAAATTCAAGAAAACTAATAACAAAATGCACCCTTGAGCCCATATACAACCAAATATCCCAAATTAAACTAGGACACTTCCACAAAATCATTCTCAAGCTCTTCTCCCCCTTTTTGGCTTCATCAATCAAGTGGAGGGCTAGGAGGTTTGACCACGGAAATGGGTGTCACTGGAAGAACCGGAGAACCATCTGAGCTCAAAGAGTCAAAAGAGCTAGATGGGACAGGGTCAGGCAGATGAACTGGAGGGACTTGGATGTCATCGCCTGGAGGAGAGGGTTGGAAGACAACCATGGTAGATGTATCTCCTCCTGGTGTGGTCTGATTCTCAGGGGTGGTCTCAGCCTTGGGAGTAAGATGTTCAGAGGAGGATGTGGAAGGAGAGATTTCCTCTGTGGGAGCAGGTGATGGAGTTGGTTTAGGAGCAGTTTCTGGTTGAGGTTTGGGAGGTGAATCATCAATGGTGATGTGAGTTGTCTCATGGGTTTCAGGATCATCCACTGTGAATAGAATTTCTTTGCCTTGGGGCTCAAGTGGATCAAAAACCAGAGGGGTAGATGGTTCATCCTCAGGGATAGGAGTGTCAGAAGGAGGGTTTACTGGAGGTGGTGGTGGTGCAGAAGAGGAGGGACCGGCTGAAGGTCCGGGACCCAATGAGTCCAAGCGTGCCAAGATCAGTCTCAATGTCTCTCCCTGGGCACGTTGCTCTGCTAGCAACTCCTCGTGCCTTCTATCCATTCTCTCAACCAATTCTCCCATTTTGGTGTTCATGTGGGTTATGAGTTCTGCATTAGTGTTGGCTATGTCCACATGAAAACCTCTGAGCATATTCTCCATAAAGTGCTGGAGAGTGGCATTGAGGAAGGATGGCGATGATGTGGTAGCAGCTGGAGCCGATGACTGAGTGTCATCCATCCTACTGGTCTCTGCCTCAGTGGCCTTCCGCTTCTTCTTGGACCCAGACTCCAGAGGGCCTTTGAGAGGGATGTCGATGTTCAGTTTCCCAATTTGGTTTCTACCCACTGGGGTCATCCTCTCAATTGGCTCCTTACTATCCAAGTACCATATCTTGTTTTCTTTCAAGATTAATGACACAATCTGTGGATATGGCATTGGTGTAGTAGCTTTCCCATCCACCTTATATCTTTTCATCTCGAAAAAGATATATTCTCCCAGATCCTTCTGTTCCTTCAGAAGCAGTGAAGCAAACCACCTAAAGTCCCTATCGGAGAAGTGGGTATAGTTGTTGGCTTTGTTCACTAGGGACCTAGAGTAGATGTACCATAGGACCCTGTGATGATCACACATATCACTCGGTTTAAAATTGAGGGGGCCAACTAACTCACCGGGCTTAAGGATAGTGAAAATTTGATTTGGCTCAAGCTCAGAATAGATATCATCAGGGGGGTTCTCTATCCCTAGCCACAAATTGATCCTAGAGGGTGAAATTAATATCTTTTGACCTCTCACAGTGGTGGTCATCTCTTCCTCAACTGAGGTTCGGTTAGGCTCATTTATGATCTCTAGGTTACAGTAAAAATGAGTGATTACCTTTGTGCAAAAAGGTAATCTAATGGACAACCAAGGCATAAAAGGATCTAGATAAGGACTAAGATCGTGCTTCACTACCTCTTGAAGTAGCTTGAGATCCACATAGTGTGTCTTGCACACTTTCCTTCTGGAGAATTGAGTTAAGTACTTGGGAGACTCCTCCAGTTTGCCCACATTGAATCCCTTTGGAGGGGTAGTGATTTCTGCTTCTGGAATCTTGGACTTCTTGGAAGATTGACCCTTCTCCATTTGGTCAATGATCCCAGCCATTGCCTTAGCCACATTTTTGTCATACTTTGGCTTTTTAAGTGGCTTAGGAGTAAAGGAGGGTGTAGAGGAATCAGAGTGAGGAGGTGAGGGAGATTTGGCACTCTTCCCTCTTCCGGTTGAGGTACTCTTCTTGGATTGAGCCCTAGTGACAATAGGCTCATTGAATACAATCCCTTTTGCTTTCGGTGGTGATTGAGGTTTAAGAGGGGTTTTGGCTTTTGATCTTGGGATTAACTTTCTTCTCTTTGTTGGAGGAGGAGAAAGGAGATCAGGGTTTTGTTGTGAATCAGAGGAATCAGTGAAGTTGAGATTCTTGGTTCTAACCATCTTGAAACACAGAAAATCAAGAATCACAGTAAAACAGGGTAACTGTCGCGAGTTTAGGGCAGAAAGATTTTGAACAAAATTGGAAGTTTTTGGACTTGAAATCAGTTGGGTTTTGACGAAAATGAGGCAAGGAATCGATTGGGAAAAGTTTTTGAAAGGGTGTATAGTGATTTACTCGAGGAGATTTTGTGGAAATGACCGAGTTTGCGCAAGATAAAGACCTAACACCCGACATTACTCGAGGCCTTACTCGAGTAATCTTCAAGTGTACTCGAGGCCTTCCTCGAGTGTTCATGCACAAAAATTCAAAAATAATTCATTTAAATTGCGTACCTGGCATGAATAATATAGTAATTATCCATGGATGTTCCCTCGATCATTCATAGTTCATTTGGGTCAGATTTGAGTCATTATGCATTACTTTGAGAATCTGAACTTCGACATTACTCGAGGCCTTACTCGAGTAAGATTCAAGTTTACTCGAGGCTTGCCTCGGGTAACCAGCTTTTCAACTTCTGACTCTTTATTTCTTTGAAAATTGAACCGTTATATTTGAAAATCAAGTAACTTGATCCGTTACTTCCAGTTTTGGGGGTCATTACTCAAGTACATACTCGAGTAAAGTTCTTCCTTACTTCAAGTTGTTCCTCGGGTAAAGCTTCTTTGTCACACAATACTTCAAGTTGGTACTCCAGTAAAGGTGTCCTCTGATTACCTCTGTTTTTGTTTCTCAAAACAGAGTTTCAGCCTTCCTGCAAAACAAGTTTCTATATACTCCGATGCTTAAGTTAGTAATCATCAAAACTTTAATAAGTGACTTCATCTAATATTATGAGATACTGAAATAACTTACAATTCATTGGGATTTACCATTCCCAATTCTCTTCTAATGTATAGAAATTGATCTTTTGCAAGGGGTTTTGTGAAAATATCAGCTTGTTGAAGATGAGTAGGAATGAATATCACTTTCACATCTTTCTTTTGAACATGATCTCTGATGAAGTGATGTCTCACATCGATATGCTTGGTTCTAGAGTGTTGAACTGGATTCTTTGCCAAGCTTATCGTACTAGTATTGTCACAATAGATTGATATTTCTTTGAGATAAATACCAAGATCTTGTAGTTGTTGTTTTAACCATATCACTTGTGCTCACTTGTGCACAACAACTTGAGACTGCAACATATTCGGCTTCCGTTGACGAAAGAGACACTGTATTTTGTTTCTTGCTGAACCACGATACAAGAGATCCGCCAAGAAATTGTCCTTGTCCACTGGTGCTCTTTCTGTCTGTTTTGTATCCTCCATGATCCGAATCTGAATATGCAACAAGATATTCACTTCTTCCTTTGGGATACCACAGACCCAATTCGGGTGTGTCAGCAAGGTATCTAAAGATTTGTTTGACTGTTTCAGCATGTGATTCTTTTGGTGCTGATTGATATCTTGCACATATGCCAACACTAAATTGGATGTCCGGTCTACTTGCCGTGAGGTAGAGTAATGATCCAATCATTCCTCTATACTTTGTTATGTTGTAGTCTTTCCCTTTGACATCAGCATCAAGCAATGTAGTTGAACTCATAGGCGTGTCTGTGCCATTTGCTTCATCCATTTCATACTTCTTCAATAGCTCTTTTAAATACTTTGTTTGAGATATGAAGATTCCATTCTTTCTTTGTTTGATTTGTAGACCAAGAAAGAAATTCAATTCTCCCATCATTGACATCTCAAATTCTCCCTGCATTATCTCAGAAAATTCCTTACACAGAGATTCATTAGTAGCACCGAAAACAATGTCATCAACATATATTTGAACAATTAAAATATCATTGTGTTTTCGTTTTATAAAGAGTGTTGTATCAACTTTTCCTCGTACAAAACCTTGATCTATGAGAAACTTACTGAGCCTTTCATACCAGGCTCTAGGAGCTTGTTTTAAACCGTATAAAGCCTTTTTGAGTTTAAAAACATGGTCAGGTTTAGTAACATCCTCAAAGCCTGGAGGTTGTTCTACATACACTTCTTCCATGATGTAACCATTTAGAAAAGCACTCTTTACATCCATTTAATAGAGTTTGAATCCTTTGATGCATGCAAAGGCTAAGATTACACGTATAGCTTCCAATCTAGCCAATGGATCATACGTTTCCTCATAATCAATCCCTTCTTCCTGATTATAGCCTTTGGCCACCAATCTTGCCTTGTTTCTGACAATAATTGCAGATTCATCAAGTTTGTTCTTGAATACCCATTTAGTACCAATGATCGGATGATCTTTGGGTCGGGGCACCAAATCCCAAACTTGATTTCTCTCAAATTGATTTAGTTCTTCTTGCATTGCTATAACCCAATCATTGTCTGATAAGGCTTCATCAATGTTAGAAGGTTCAATCTCAGAAATGAATGCAGAAAAACTTACTTCATTGAAAATTCTATTTCTAGTTTTGATCCCTTCATTCACATCTCCTATGACTTGATCTAGGGGATAACTTTTATTGTATTTCCAAGCTCTAGGTTGACTTAGGGATTGCTCTTCTTCCTTAGTTTCATCAACCTCTGGAATAAGAGATTTAGAGATAGATTGACCATTTTCTTGATTTAAACCAACTTCCTGTTCTTCATCAATGGTTTTGTTAGAGGATTCAAATTCATCAAATACAATATGAATTGATTCTTCAACAACACATGTTCGTTTATTGAAAACTCTATATGCTTTACTTCGGTTAGAATATCCTAGGAAAATTCCTTCATCAGTTTTAGAATCAAATTTTCCTAAGTTATCTTTACCATTATTATGAATAAAACACTTACAACCGAAGATGTGTAGATGAGCAATGTTTGGCTTTCTTCCTTTGTACAGCTCGTTTGGTGTCTTACCAAGTTTTGTTCTGATATAGGCTCTATTTGAAATGTAGCATGCTGTACACATAGCATCAGCCCAAAATACTTGAGACACGTTCTTTTCATTCAACATTGCTCTAGCCATTTCTGTAAGCACTCTATTCTTGCGTTCTACAACTCCATTTTGTTGAGGTGTCCTTGGAGCAGAGAAATTGTGATCAATCCCATTAGTATCACAATACTCTTAAAAGGCTTGATTTTCAAATTCTCCGCCATGGTCGGTCCTAATACCTGCAATGGACATACCTTTCTCATTTTGCACTTTCTTGGCAAAAACAATAAATTCTTCAAAGGTTTCATCTTTTGATGATAGAGATAACGCATGTAAATCTAGAGAAATCATCAACAATGACCAATGAATATAAGTTGCCACCAAGACTCTTTACTCTTGCTGGACCAACTAAATCCATATGCAATAGTTGTAGTGGTCTATTTGTTGAAATCTCATTTTTCAATTTAAAAGATGATTTAGTTTGTTTACCCTTTTGACATGCATCACAAATCAAATCATTTTTGAAAGTCACTTTGGGCAATCCAAGAACTAAATCCTTTTTGAGTAGTTTGCTTAATTGATGCATATTAACATGAGCCAATCTCTTATGCCATAACCAACTTTCATCAGTATTACTCAGGAAACAATTTTCAGATTCATTTCTACTAATATCTAGAGTATAGCAGTTACCTTCCCTTTTTGCTCTGAGCTTAGCCTTGATATTCTTCTTATCAAGTTGTAAGTCATTCTTGTTGATAATTAAGCATTCTTCTGAGTCAAATATTACCCAGTTGTCTTTATCTGCACTTTGATTTACGCTCAGCAAATTATGACACAAGCCTTCAACATAATATACATCTTTGACTTGTATTCCTTTGTCATTTTTTATTTCACCAATTCCAGCTATTCTTCCGGTTTGATTTCCTCCAAATTTTACCTCTCCACCTTCTTTAGGTTGCAATTTGGTAAAACTTTCGAAATCACCGGTCATATGTCTAGAGCATCCACTATCAATGTACCACTTATTATTTTTGGATGCTTTGAGACATTCCTGCAATCGAATGACTAGGTCTTAGGTACCCACATCTTTTTGGGTCCTTTTGGGTTAGTACAAATAATTTTCTAGATATATGAACCTTTAGGTACCCATTTGTAGGTTCCTATCGTTCCTTTCTTCTTATGAATGCATGAAGAAGTATAATGACCTTTTCTATTACAGTAGTTACAAAATGCAAAAGGATTTGATGTATGCACAAAATGCTGAAATAATTCAAATATAACTTACCTCCTGCTTTCTTTCTACCTTTCCTTTTATCTGACTTTGGATCATATCCAATTCCAGATCGATCATTTACAAATCGTTGAGCTTTTAAAATAACATTTAGCATCTCACTACCTTGTGTAAATTTTTCAAGAGTTTTTGTAAGATCAATGTTTTTCTTTTTCAAAGATGAACAATTTTCACAATCCTTTTCTTTAAGTTCAGTTTCAAGAGCTTTGTTTTTCTTTTTGTAAACAATCAATTCTTTAACTACTTTGATGAATTCAGAATGCAAAGCATTATATTCGGAAAGTAATTCATCATAGGTAGGTTCAGAATCATTTACCTCTCTTTCTGTTTCTTCTTGAGCAACGAGGCATATGTTAGCTACTTCTTCCTCATCACTTTCTTCGTCAGAAGAGCTATCACCCCATATAGCAGATACGAAGGCCTTATTTTTGTTAAAGAATTTGCCTTTTCTCTTTTCTTTGCTCTTTTGATTCAGTTCTGGACATTCTGATTTGATATGTCCTGGTTTTCCACATTCGTAGCAAATGATATGATCTTTGCTGCTAGTTCCACCTTTTTGAAAGTGTTTGAATCCTTGTCCTTTCTTGTAGAACTTTCTGAATCGTTTTATGATTAGACCCATTTCGTCATCGTCGAACTCTTCATTCTCATCTTGATTTTCTTCTTTTGCTTTTAGTGCTAGACCTTTCTTTTTCTTGTCACCAATGTCATCTAGTTCCCGTTTGAACTTTAGTTTGCTTTCATATTCAGAAAGACTTCTAAATAGAGAAGCAACTGATCTCATTGATTCTCCTTTTGCTTCTTCTATCGCAGTGACTTTGGCCTCCCACTCTTTAGAAAGAATATTCAAAATCTTTCGTACTTGGGTATGTTGATCATAAGATTTCCCAAGTGCTGCAAGTTGATTAACAAGATGAGTATGTCTAAGTTCAAATTTAGAAATTGATTCACCTGATTTCATTCGAAGTAGATCGAATTCAGTGACCAAGGTGTTGATGCGATTCTCCTTTATTCCCGAAGTTCCTTCATGAGCTATTTCCAGAGCTTCCCACATTTCCTTTGCTGTTGGAAGTGTGCAGATTCTGAAGTATTCACTTTGGCTTAAGGCACTTTGTAACATCAGAATTGCCTTGCTGTTGAGAGTGATAAGTTTCTTGTCATTCTCATCATATTCCGCTGGCGTCTTTGGAATTTTCTGAGAATCTACAATCTTTTAGGTTGATAATTTCCACTCTCAATTACATCCCATAGCCCATATTCGGTAGCCATCACGAACACTCTGAATTTTGCTTTCCAAAAGGAAAAGTGTTCTCCACTGAAACCGGGAGGTCTAGTGATGGATGCTCCGTCGGGAAGAATTCCTTTACCCATGCTTGCCATTGGATCCTTCTTAGGTTGTTATACCTTAACAAGAAGACCTACGCTTTGATACCAAATGTTAGAGCAAGTGTTTCACCCAAGAGGGGGGTGAATTGGGTGATCTTAAAAATTTCGTTGCAATTATAAAATTTGACGTTGAAATTAAAACATGAAAGAGTAAGGAGAAATATCACCAAAGTGTACACCGGGAGTTATACTGGTTTGGCCACAACCACTTTGACCTACGTCCAGTCCTCAGAGCTTCTCTGAGAGTTTCACTATATCTTCCAAGATTCAGTGGGTTCTTGGCACCTTAGTACAAGCAAGTTCCTGCACCTGGACACTCGCTCCCCCTTACAAGTTGTAATTCAATCCCAACTCAAGGTTCCACAACCTTAAGTTACCTCAATAACAAATATTGAGTTTTAATGAAATATCTCTCTTCACAGAGTAAATAAGAATCACTGAAGCATAGAAACTCAAGTATAATGAAAACAGAGTCAAGAACTTGATGATACGTTTGTGAGTGTGTTCTTCTGTAGTTCTCTGTTCAGATGTTCACATATATATAGATATATTGGTAATGATTGCTGGAACGAATTTCTTCATGTCCATTAGAGTGTGCGCAGCCATTATTAACTTTTCCAGTTTTTGAAAAACATACGTTGTGGTAGGTGACGGTCGGTGACATTTTAACGTTTCATTTGACTTCCACTACTTGAATGATTTCTTCATTGTTCATCTGTAAATAGGCTAAGAATACTAACACAATGAAAGATTAATCATATAGAAAACAAAATAATCAACGTTTGAAAGATTTCTGAATTTCTGGGTTTGCTTACTCGAGTAGCTACTCGAGTATCACATGAAGTTTACTCGAGTACTTACTCGAGTATCATCGGGAAATCTTTGATTAACTGCAAGTCAATGAACGAATACAAGATTACTCGGGTAGTGCATGGAATAACCAATTTTTAAACCTTTGAAAATATATGTTTACTCGGGTATCTACTCGAGTAATGCAGTCACAACTTTATGTCTTACTCGGGTACCAACTCGAGTAAACCTTTACAAAAACTTTTGGTTACTCGATGCTTTACTCCAGTAATGTTGCAGGATTTAGATGCCGAGAGCACTTACCTTGTTACTCGGATACGGACTCGAGTAACTGTACTTGTTGAGCTTGACTTACCCGGGTAATGACTTGAAGTTTTCTGTGAAAATATTTCTTCATACTCGGGTACCTACTCGAGGAATCCACTTCAAGTTTCCACTGACTTTAGTGTATTACTCGAGTACCTACTCGAGTAAATATTGCAGTGGTACAAAGTGCCGAGAGCATCATTTTTTTAGAAACAGGGTTACTCGAGGAACTCCTCGAGTATCATGGGGAAAAATTGAAGTCAACTGGAAGTTTTCACAGGGTTACTCGAGTAGTGCCTCGAGTAACATTAGCAGTGGTACAAACTGCCGAGAGGTCCACATTTTCTGAAACACAAGTACTCGAGTAGCTCCTCGAGTATCATTAGGAAAACTTGAAGGCAACTGAAAGTTTTCACGTGGTTACTCGAGTACCTCCTCGAGTAACATTAGCAGGCCGAGAGCAACCTTAAAATTTTTACCTGGTTACTCGAGTAGCGCCTCGAGTAATGGTGGCAGGTTACTGGAAGTTTTCCTTGGTTACTTCAAGTTTTGGCTTATTACTCGAGTAGCGCCTCGAGTAATGCTTTAGAAGTTTCACTTCTGATCAAGTTCCTCAGCATTTTCTCTTGGCCAATATTCACTACTTCCATGCTTACCTCAAGTAAAGCTTATTCCTGTCATTACTTAGTTCAAGCTTGATTA
Organism: Inga laurina; assembly: GCA_963855925.1. Classification (NCBI taxonomy): domain Eukaryota; kingdom Viridiplantae; phylum Streptophyta; class Magnoliopsida; order Fabales; family Fabaceae; genus Inga; species Inga laurina. The sequence continues at coordinate 38,446,203 of OY979708.1, forward strand.
TTAAACATTTCCTTTTCAAACCATTCTTTTGTTATCATCAAAACATGAGATCTAACAAGCCCGACCTCGTATATAGTGAAGGGAACATGGTGAAAGCCCGGTCTCGAATATTGATTGCTGTATTGTGATATATGTGACTTGCTTTGTATATATGCATCATATAAATAAACGGTTGCTACTGGGATTCTCTAGAATCTCATTCTTTCCAAATAACATTTTTAGACAGGGCAAGTGGATTGAAAAGCAAGCAAGTGGATAAGGGCGATTAGGGCTGCCAGCGGTAGTCTTAGTTAGATATTTTGGTTTTATATCGAATTGGTTATCATTTTGGATCAATGTAAATATATTGTATAGATCATAGTACTATAGTTTTGTGTAATCCCCAGTATGGATTCTGAGATGGGCAATGATGCCCTGAACAATATTTTGGATTAAATGTTATTATCCCGGGTGAACGTCGGGAATTGTGCTGATACTCTGATATTGTATATGTAACAACCAAACAGGCCATTTGTTTTAATGAATGAAATGAATGGAGATCCAGTTGTACAGTTTCTACAAAAAGTTTTTAATTGTTCCAGATTTCTCATTCGATTATTAAATGTGATTAAAAACTAATCCCGGCCTGATTATCGAAGGGAGTTATAGAAGACACTATATTGTCCACACATAACACAATCTATTCTTCATACTCTACTCAGCCTAACTTATTTCTCCATATTGTACTCAATTGAGGCATTTTTAATCAAATACACTTTATTCCTTGATGCAAATTCTTTCTCTTGTATTGTTCCTTTTGTCACGTTGCCGGTATCCAATCAAAAATCTCTTATGCAAATTATTGCATAAACAATATCTTAGGGGAAAATACAATAAATATGATATCAAATTTGGTTAAGTTTCAGTTTTAAACAAGAACATAATACCATATCTTTTTTTTTGGGCCTTCAACATAATTCTGTATCTTACGAGATAGAGATATTAAATTGATTCAATATGGGAGAAAATAAGTCAAACATTTAACTGGAGGTCTCTAGCTTAGCCAGGTTAAAGCAGGCCTAACCTATTTAATACAGAGGTCAAGCTTTATACCTATTTAAAGGCTTGCGTGTTTAAATAGGCTAGACTTACTTTTTAAAGGCCTAAACCTACAAGCCTGGCTTGTTTAATATATGTAATTATGGTCTATAATATGTAAGTAAATTAGTTTTTCTTTTAATTTAATATAGGTTTTGAGCATATTGAAAGGCTATAATTTGTATATGTGTAGGTTTTGAAACCTGCCAAAAGCGTAGGCTTGAAACCTACTTATGGCCTTCAATATGAAGTATTTTAAAAGGCCTACATTGCAGTGGGCCTTTAAAAAGACTTCAGGCCTTGTTAAGTTATCAAAAGACTCAGGCCTGAATCTTAAAAAAACTGAATTTAGGCTCAGGCTCATATTTTATTCCTCTGTTACAGGCATTAGCCAAAGCCTAGCCTAACATATTTCCACCCATGTTGCTCAATCATTATATAACCACTTAGGGTCTATTTGGTATGAGGGATTTGGATGGAAAGGGAGTGGAGGGAAAAATTTTATCAGTCGGATTTAAAAAAATTAGAAAAGTGGGGTTACAAAATTTTAATATAAAGAATATGTAAGATAAAAGAGTAAAAAAATTTAATTAAAAATTTTATACCCCACTTCTCTCTCTTTTTTTTAAATTTAGCTCAAAAATTTTTTCCCTCCGCCCACTTTCCCTCCCCTCTCCTCACACCAAACAAGCCCTTAGGTAATCAATTCAATGAAGAGATTAGCAGATGGGTCATTCATTATGAACCATTTTAATTGAATATTTGAATTATCATATATTACGTTCCATAATAACAAGTATGAAGTCCCATTGCATATAACAAAACTTGAACTTGTGAATGTAATCAATATCAAATAAATGTACCAAATGCAAGATTACACTTTTTGTTTATTAGAACAACTGTCACTCCACTTCTCATAGGGTTGGGGGGAAATTATTACCCCGTGTCCTTGATATAAGACTCGGTTAACATTTTTAGAGATTAGAATGCTATAAATAAATTACTTTAAAGTATTTATATTTATAATTTTTCTTCAAACTAATTTGCCTAACTTATAAACTACTAATATATAATCTAATCAAATGATACACAACATATACTATAATTAAATAATGTATTCAGTTTCATTAATTTCTTCAAAAAAATCAACTAGACATTATATTAAGAATTAGAGAGTATATGTGAAGAACTCAAACTGAAGCTCTCATATTTATTTACCCATCCCTCCCAAAAAGAAAACATTCTAATATCATATTTTAGCTAAAACATCAATTTTTTTCACCTAATATCCTCAACTAACGAGAGTAAATTCTTCCTAAATAATTAAACAATTTTGTCAAAATAATAACTTTTATTTAGTATAATTTTAGAAGAAATAAGTGATTGACTAAATTAATAAACGCTTCTCAAAAGAACATGAGGAAGTACATCTTTGAAATGGGAATTTTCTTAGAAATAAGATATAGGTTCGTGCGTGTGGATAGACACACTATAAGGTTAATGAATGAATCAATTGATCCAAGGGGAAAGATACACGGGAAAATTCTAAAAAACTATATTGGAAATAGTAAAAGGATAATTCAGTACATTAAAATTGTAAAAGGATAGATCAGGTTGTGTCAGACGGGCAGAGAAATCTGGCATTTTGAAATTTCGGTCAAATGACGAAAATGCCCTTCAGCCCTCAGTCGGAATAACAACATAGGAGTTGTTAATGGCGAATCCGGAGTTGTTGATGGCGAGATCGATGGTGTTATTGGCCCTGAAATTTGTTAAGTGCGAAAGAAGAAAATGGAGTTGTTAATATCGAATCCGGAGTTGTTAATGGCGAGATCGGTGGTGTTATTAGCCCTGAAACTTGTGAATTGTAAAAGAAGAATTGAAGTTGTTAATAACAAATGCAGAGGTGTTAATTCCGAAGATCATGTTGTTATTCTGAAGTGGGCCTAAAGTGCTGAAGGGCATTTTCGTAATTTGGCCGAAATTTCAAAATGCCAAATTCCTCCTTTTTCTTACACCTGCCTGATTTGTCTTTTCTGAATTTCGATGTACTGATTTGTCCTTTTTATATTTTGAGTGTCGTTTTTTGGAATTTTCCCAAGATACACAAATGCCCATGATCTTTTCCTAAAAAAATATATAGCACCATAAACAATTTTTAGATATAAAAATACCCATCAAAATTCTAAAAGGGCCCAAAAATACCATGACCGTTTATTTGACCAACATTGGCCGTTTAAAGAGCAAATTTTGACTGAAAATGCTTATGTGGCATAACAATATCCTAACAGGACAAAAGAAAACTATAACAATTACAAAAATTCTTTTTCCTCCATTACCGTCGCCCTTTCCACCACCAGAGCGTCGCCATCATCATCGCTAGCTTCCATTGTGTCCTCCTCCTTCCACCGGAAACATGAATCAGACCCAGAAAACCAAAAAATCATGCACAACCCAGATCAAAGTGTCCTTACCCATATTAGGCTATCTTTATATGCCCTTGCGTCAAGAGCTCGGACATGTTCCGCGAGGAAACAACACCAAGTTATCAATCTTTTGACCTTTCCATCAATTTGTGATCCAAATAAAGCAATGCGAGCAGAAAATCTAACTATTCCAATAGGAAGCACCGAAGCAGCAGGGGGCACATGAAGTGCACAGGAAAAAAAAAACAGAGATCAATTTCATTCAATTGAAATGCCCATCTATACATTTGAAAAGCCTATCTAAAAGATCCATTTCATTCAATTGGGGGGAAAAAAAAGAAACTTTCTGGGAAAAGGATCTAACAAAGGGAGAAACCAAAATTAAAATTCTGGGTCTTGCCATCAAGCTGAGGAAGCTCAAGTTCTGATGCGATATGGAAGGATAGGTAACGGGGATATAAAATTGGAGGTTGAATTCATACTTGAGGAGGTTGTAAACATGCCAGCATGGGTTCCTTTAAGATTGGAGGTGGGGATATGAAACCAATTGCTGTAGACATACCTGGTCCTTTAAGATTGGACTTGTTCATATGGGTATATGCTATTAGAGCCTTCTATTAGAATTTGATTAATCAAAAGCACAGCCTAGATTTTCTTCCCCGTTCACCTTTGTCTTCCTCACTCTCTTTTCAGGACGTCTCAGTCGCCACCGCCACTAAAGTTACAGAGGATGCCACCCACGGGGTTGGGATTTGCTTGAACTCTGGTTGAGGTTCAGTCTTAGATCCAACGTTGGTTGCAGTTGAGAGGGGCTAAGGACGACGGCATAGGTGAGCCCATTGTAGCAGTCGAGGATTTTGATGGACATTGGTCAAGCCTCGCATAAACCTGCAACTGAAGTGAAGAAGAAAATGAGTGTGGGTGATGGCCTTGATCGGAGGAAAGAAGAAAAATAATGGATGATAGCTATGATAAAAATATAAACTATGTGTTGTTTTTCCATTGATCAGGGGTGAAGCGAGTTGGTATATAATGGATATCTGGATACTAAAGGTGGTACATACAAAAAGAAAAGTAACGGCGTTGGGGATATTAAACGGAGATGACATTTTTACTCTATTTTAAAAAATTTATGGGTATTTTTAAACTCAAAAATTATTTATGATGCCAGATGTTCTTTCTGAAAAAGACTACGAGGTCACCAACTTTTTTCTTTTTTTTTTTAAGAGGTACAGACACTTACGAGTTTTCATGCTGACATGTTGCACGGCCATAGGCAAATACGATAACTTCATTGAAAGATTGAAATGATCTCCTCCCTCTTGGATAACGATAAAACTGCATCAAACATTACATTTCAATCAATTCTACTTTGTTCAAGACGCTATGTTCAATGTGTCTTTAATTACAGTAGATCAATGCATTTGAAACGAGAATGAAATATCTCAAACCCACATGAATTCCCTCAATTAATAATAATGATAATTAACTTTGAATGAACAAATACATACATACAAATACATACATACAAATACATATACATATATATATACATATACATATGTGATAGAACTTAGGAACTAAAGAAATGCAAGAACAATTCTAGAGCCAGTATCTGTAACTCTAGCCAAGACAATATTTGAAATAATACTTTTTCATATCCATAACAAGTCCTATAACATCTTTAAATAATCTTGTAATATAATAACTGTTAAGATAAGATAAGGACAACCGATATAAACTACTAACTTGCTAATATAACCATAATAAACTACCTTGCAACTGTAACCATCTTCCGTAATTATATCCGAAATACACAATTAAAATGAAATAGAGACCAATAACTATTAAAACGCATTCACAATCCCATCCTTGATATAGGGTTTTGACAAATGCTTTTCAAAAGCAAATTGACCTGGTCTCATTCACATTTCAAATACAATCACTTTACGCGGATAATCACATTCACTATATAAATCAGAGTGCACAATATAATAATCCCGGCAATCCTAGGTTCACATCTTTACAAAAGGGTTTATAAAAGGGCAATACGCCCATATACAAGTTCTCATTCGGGGATTACACAAATCTCACCTCAAATACACATAGTTAAATCCTCATCCACATATACAAATATCTAATACACAATACTCCCAACTATGATAACCAACCCCCATATCAAATACTGAAGAAGCCCTTGTTGCCCTTGGGTGCTTACTCCCTCATCGAGCCTCTTGCCCTATCTACATGGTTAGTAGGGGAGGGTGAGATTCTAGAGAATTTTAGTAGGCAAACAATATCAATATGCATGTATGATATATGTTTAATGCATAACATGCTTGCATCACATAATTCATGCTAACACAAGGACATTTTGTAAGCTCAATGTTTCAAACAACATACTAATGACCATAGCATAAATTGAAACATAGCTTCAAATTACACATAATCATGCAAAGCTAAGACATGCACCAACACACTAACACATATATCAAATACAAGCAGAAGAGATATGTTCCCTACACTCTTTCCACGTATGCTCCAGCCCCGCTTACTCACGATCAGAATGAATATCAAACCATGTTCAGGGCGAACATCAACCCTATAATCAAAGTAAGGACATAGGGTTATTTTCTATTCCAAACTCTTACTTTCATATCACTTAAAGTTGGTTACCATTCATGATCTTTAGGTGGCTAATCAAAGCCTAAACATATGCCTAAAGGCTTGAGAAACATTTGACCAAATATCACCTTTTAAAAGTCCAAAATGTTGATTTTTGGAAGTTGGCCGCGGCCAAAAATTGCTCAGAAACGTTTGGGCAGCGGCCCAAGAATTCACTGGCCGTGGCCAAGAAAATTCTGTTTCTTGGCTGAACTTCCAAAAATCATAACTAATTCTACAAAAATCGAAATGAGGTGATCCCAAAGTCAAATGAAAGCTATTTAAGTCCTCTTCTTAGGAAAAATATGGATCATTACTGGAAATCACCAAAAAAATACAGAATTACACACATTTCATCACTGCCACAAAACAGAGTCCATTTTCGACCTCAAACTTTGGACAGCTATAACTCCCAGTTCCCAAAACGAAATGGCACAAATTATATGTCCATTTTGAAGCTTGGGAGGTGAAGTTTAAGACTGGAAAGTTTCATAATTTTCTGACATCATTTTCCCTGTCAAAACTTCCACACGAACAGACTGCTCAGACAGAATTCACACTGGACAAAATTTCCAAATTTTGCACACAATGTATCCATTCCAATCCAAACCAATTCCAATGACTAAATACCACAACATGACACCATTTTCAACAAAAATCACCATCCAATTCCACCATTCACATTCCACACGAAAATACCATAAAATCAGGGCAAAATTCACAATTCACCATACTTAACCAAAAGTCATAAAACTTATATCAAAAGGAAGCAAATGCTCACCTATTCCTCTTTGCCAAACCAATTTCTTGATTCTCCATCTTTCCACTTTTGCTCAAGCTCTCAAACACCTCCAATCAAGAATCTAAAACCATAGAGATGAAGTTCTTATCACTATGAACAACTTTATAGAAGGGTATTAAAGCATTAGAGGACATTAAACCAACCAAAAACTCACCTTTTGATTTCTCTTTCTTCCCTTTCATGGATGACAATGGAGTTGAGAGAGAGAAAGGGAGTGAAGATGAAGATGAAGGCAGCAGTTTTTGGGATGCCAAAACGTCCAAATAAAGAGAGGAAAGAGAGAAAATGAGTTGACAAATTGACCAAGATCTAAGGGTTCACATCTCGCCACTTGTCATGATCTTGATCCATCAATCATGAGCTCACATAGGCACATCCACACATGATTCCACCCCTTGATCTCTTGCAAAAATCAATCCTAACCATTGATCTTGAAGTTACCAATGAGTTTCCTCTTTGGTAACCGATTCATTGGTCGGTAACTTTACCGTTTTGCCCCTGATTATGGTAATCTCTCTTGGATCACCACCAAACACTTCATATATTTCCATATCACCACATTATGCGCCCTCCCTCTATTTTAAGTCAATTTAGAGCTTAATCCATAATTGAACTTAAATACAGGGTTTTGGCACTGCTCACAGCACATATGAATCACATTCGAATCCTAAATCACATCATATTCTCCAAAAGGGTTATTTATCACTAACCACATCCACTTTTGGAGTCATTAACCCTTAATCACAATTTGGGATCTTGCTAAACTGGGGCTTAGCAATTCACTTATTTCAGGCTTATTATGTAGCCTCGAATCTCAAAATTTGGGGTATTACAGCAACAAAGTGCAGCATAGTAAAAGACTAAACTGCCCCTACTTAACCCGCACGTTTCCTTCTAGTATAAACTTGTAAAGGCCGTGGTATCCTATCATTACCCCCTTGGAAAGTCGCCTTGTCCTCAAGGAGAAAGGGAAATTGTTGAGCAATCAGATCATAAAGTTCCCAGCTATTATCTTCCAGAGGATAGCCCTTCCATTTAACAAGAAGTTCAATGTCAGCGCCTGCAAATAAATCTTTGGGAGCAAGCATTCTAGGGGACACAATTTATTCAAGTTCTAATTGACACTCTCAATCTTCTACAATCGGTAATGGAGGTAAAAGCTCAGAATCCGAATTGAGCTTTCTTAAGGAGAGAAACATGGAACATAGGATGAACTCTAGCCTCACTTGGAACCTGCAATTCATAAGCAATTGAGCCAATTCGCCTCAACATGGGATAGGTACTGCAGAACCAGGGAGAAAGCTTTTTAAAACGGCTTTTAGCCAAAGAACGCTGCCTGTTATGGTTGAATTTTAAGGAAAACCAAATATCCTAGCTGAAAATCAACTTCATGATGATGAGAATCTGCATAAAATTTCATTCGTTCTTGAGCCATAGCAAGGTGCTCACGAATAGTGGACAGCACCGCATCTCTTTCCGCAAAGTAATTTTCTAGTTCAAATAACTTGGTGGCTCCTTTGTGTACAGGAAAGAGAGAAGGAAACTCTCGACCATAAACAATTTGAAATGGTGTAGAACCAGAAGAAGAGTGAAAACCTGAATTATATTAGGAAGAATGGCATCTGGATACAAAGGGATGGCATGTGAATGACATTTAAAAGGAGGGAGAGAGTGAGGCTCCTTAAACACTTCCGGGTATGATTGCAATAGATCTTCCAGCAACTCAAATTGTGCAATAAGAATGTCACTGCGATCAGAAATAGATAAATTGGGGTCTGATTCTTGAGGAAACACATTTGTACATCGTAGAGTAGGATTAGAATCAGGTTATGGAGTCCCCTGAAGTTTATACCGATGGCCATCCACCTAAAAGATCATGAACATCTGCTGCCAATTTGCCTCTACGATATTCAAAGATGCCAACCACTTAATCCCAAGCACCATGTCAACGCTACCTAATTTGAAAGGAAAGAAATCATCTGTGATTGTTAAGCTCTGTATTTTGATGGCAAGTTGTCTACAAATAGAGGCACAAGAGACCATTGAACCGTCACCAACTTGCACACTGAAAGGAGGGAGTTTTTTAGCCGTGATTCCCAATTCTGTCACCAATATGCGAAACAAAATTATGTGTGGACCCACTGTCAATTAGGATAAGCATTGGTTTCGTTTGAAGCATACCTTTAACCTTTATGGTGGTAGCCGAACTTGTCCCTAGAAAAGTATGGAGAGAAATCTCGGCTAAATTGTCACCAGCTGCGTCTTCGTCGGCCATGCAATCCTCTTCAGGGTCTTCGTTTAATTCCAGAAGTTTGAAGGATGAGGAAACGCAGTGATGACTTGGAGAAAATCTCTCCCTACACCAATAACAAAGCCCTTTGCTCCTTCGTAACTATCGTTCAGTTTCCGACAAGACCGGTCTTTGTGCTATTGAAGAGGAATTTGTGGGACCCGTAGTCAAAACCAGCTTATTGACGTGGGAAACTGCCGAATTGGTGGAGTTAGTAATTCCCCAATTATGACGTGGCCCCTACGTTTTGTTATTTTGCCAACTTAAATTATTTTCGGAATTCCTGGGCTGTAAAACCTTTAGATTCGAAATAAGTGGCTTTTATTTTGCTACAAATTCAAGGGCGAGACTTACGGCTTTATACATAGTTCTTGGTTTTTGAATCTTTATATCGGATTTCAGTTCTTCTTTTAAGCCAATGATGAAAACCCCAAAGAGACAATGCTCCACCCATCCTTGCACATGTGACGATCGGTTCACGAACTCTCTCCTATAGTCCTCAACCAAACTAGTCTGCTTGATATTGCTCAAGAATACATCTGGATTCTGAAATTCCGCTAGTCCAAATTGGTCTTGAAAAATTTGAATTAGATCCTCTTAATACCAAATTGTCCGGCTTGTAGAGACCCATGTAAATACATCAAGTGCTTCTCCTTCCAAATTCATCGCAGCCACCTCTATTTTCAAATCTTTAGGAGTCTGATAATATCAGAAATACTTCTCTGCTTTCATAATCCAGCCTCTTGGGTCACCACCTTCGAATTTAAGAAATTCAACTTTGGAATGAGGACGTTTGTTTGGCCTCTTGTGCCACCACAGAGTTTCCATGTCTGAGTCAATAAATTCTTCAAAATCCTTCTGAGTTTTTGGTTCAACTTCTATGGCCGGTTGCTTCTTCTTTAACTCTTTTATATCAGCATCAAGGCCTTGTAGTTTGGTCACAATAAAAGTTAATTGTTGTGACCAATTTTCGTGGGATGGAGGATTTTCAGATTCAAGCAGTTTTGAAGATTCTGCCTCCTGATTAGGTAATGCAGAATCAATAGATTGTGTCTTCTTCCTATTATTTCCCATAACACCACAATGGCCCAGAGATTATGGCTCTAATACCAAAATGATAGAACTTAAGAACTAAAGAAATGCAAGAACAATTCTAGAGCCAGTATCTATAACTCTAGCCAAGACAAGATTCAAAATAATACTTCTTCATATCCATAACAAGTCTTACAACATCTTTAAATAGTCTTGTAATATAATAACTGCTAAGATAGGATAAGGACAACTGATATAAACTGCTAACTAGCTAACATAACCATAATAAACTACCTTGCAACAAAGTGCAGCACAGTAAAAGACTAAACTACCCCTACTTAACCCACACGTTTCCTTTTAGTATTAACTTGTAAAGGCCGTGGTATCCTATTAATATGGCACATGTGCATATGAGTAATCACACATACATTTATATATAGAGCTTTAATTAAATATCTAATCTAATTTTTTTCACCACAAAAAGTCAAAAATATACTACAAATTATTGATCCAAAGTAATAAATTTCAATGTAATCAAGTTCTTGGTAATTGAATCATTAAATGTCATCTAGTATTCATTATATAACTGGAAGTTTTTTTAAAAAAAGGTTCATCTCTGACAGATTTGAAGAACCGAATTGTGCTTTACAAAATCACAATAGAAGATTTCTAATAATAGGTTTAGTGACAAATTTCATAAATTTCAATGTGCTTAAGAAGTAAAGACATGCTGCAAATGCAGTTATAAAATGGTAGTTATTAGAAAAGAAGTTTGTGTAGTTAGGGTCTTCATAATCATGTGCTATATAGTGGCGGCAAATTAAAAATCCTAAATCTTAGAAAAGATTTTGCAGCAAAATGAAACCCAAATTAAGAATTAGTAATTAAATAAATGAACAACTACAAGTCTTCCACATGGGCTCATTCAGCATTAGATATTCTTCTACCATTTTCTCTTTGATAGATGCCGCACCACCTAGTATGATCAGCTTCTTCTTCTTGTTGCCGTCGTAGCATCTCTTTGAAAGAAAATTGAAACAGTTGCATCATATTTACCATAACATCTCGCTCCTGTGTAGTTTTTGGAAATGTATACAGCCACACCAATTTTAGATCAACCTAACCTATACATGCAATATGGTTGAAACTTGGACAACTTGTATTTATCTTCATTAGTAATTGGAATGTACATGTATTAACCCATATCAAAATACTGTATGCCTTTGATCCATTCAGCCATTAATTATTAAGACAAATAATATCAAAACCAACAAGAACAAGAAATTGCACATACAATCTCATTACAGGATTATCGTAAAGGTATCTCTCACTAAGGAATATCGATAGGAAGCAACCATAAGCTCCAACTCTACATTGTTTACAGTGAACTGTTGGTTAGCATTTGATTATGCCTCTTCTACAGAGGCTACAGCCTAAGAAAACATCATTACAAATTAACATAATAATATCATAAATGAGAATTTCGTTCAAATTTTGATTTAGGTTCATTTAAGATAGGTTTGTAGTAATTACCAAGATAGTTAATTAAGAATGGCCAGATTCAGACGGTTACAACAAACTCACCGTGTTAGTGAGGCTGAGTACTAGGGGAAGGAAATCCCAACAAAGCCATGTTAGTATTTTTGATATTTTTTAGATTTTCTTGTTTGAATTTTGAATTAGATTTTATCTCTATTTGTATTCCTATAAATTGACCCTTGGCTTATTCAATAAAGCATCGAATATTCAGAGAGTTTATTAAACACTTGGAGATTCTCCTGGGCTTTTTTAGAGAGATTAGTAGATACTTACTACCCCTCTTTTACAGAGTATTTCATTTTTTCCATTTAAATCACACAGTTCTCCTTCCTTGTTTTTCGCGTCTAGCAATTTGGCATCAGAGACATCTCCGATCCACGATGGTCGAGACTCATTCGACGCACTCAACACTGAACCCGTCAGCCACCCAGGGCGCATCAATAGCCGACCCACTCGCTGCCATTCAAGCTCGTCTCAACACCGTTGACGAGTTGCGCGACAAGCTTCACTCCTTGGAGATGAGGACGGCTCGTCCGAACCAAAACAGAGGCCGATCGCGTCATCGCATAGAGGATACCAATAATGATTCTGATTACTCCAGACGCACTTATAGGACCCCATACACCAAAATCGACTTCCCCAAATTTGATGGAGGTGATCCGAGGGGCTGGGTCTTGAAGGCCGAGAAGTTTTTTCTGTATTACGAAACTCCAAAGGATGACAAGGTAGATGTTGCAGTCGTATATCTGGAAGGAGATGCCTTGAATCTCTTTTCTTGGCTTAATTCTCAGCGCACGGTGCTATTATGGGATGATCTGGTTAAGGCTTTTTAGGAACATTATGGTCCGCCTGAATATCTTAATCCAGACGAGAATTTATGTGGAATCCAGCAAACTGGTTCTGAGCAAGAATATCGGAAGGAATGGGCACGACATGTCACACTTATATCTAATTGGCTGGAGCACTGCCTTCTCGGTGTTTTCATGAATGGCCTCAAGGAAGAGTTGCGCACGGATGTCCAACTTCACAAACCCAGAAGCGTGTGCAGGGCTACAAGTTTAGCCCTTGAATTCGAGAAGCGGTCTTCCTTCTCCCATGGGTCAAAAGCCAATGCCTCTTCATTGCAGTACGGTAGCCAACCCGCATACTCAATTCATGATTCTTTCTCTCCACGGTACCACAGAATACAACTCACTCAGAACACTAGTAAGTATCCTGCGCTGAGTTCGTCTTCTTCATCAATACCTCCCTATTCTGGTCATGTGTCCCCAATGGATTCAGAACGACAGCGATGACATGATAAAGGATTATGTTATAGGTGTGCTGAACCTTTCCATCCGGGGTCATCGATGCAGTGCCTCATTTTCCTTAATGGAGATTGACGATGATGGGAATCCAATTTCCGAGCCACTCGAACCTATTGTCAACACTAAACGAGAGGAGGCAGCAGAAACTGAGGTTGCTTTCAATGCCATTCTTGGCACACCATCAGCATCTACCATGAAGTTGAAGGGTTCACTACATTCTCGACAGGTATTTTTGTTAGTCGATAGTGGATCCACCCATAATTTTATTTCAACTACTTTGATAAGGGAACTCGGTATGTCCACAAGTGTCGTAGCCCTTTTTGGCGATCAAATTGGGGATGGTAGCATTATTTGTTGTAATTAGATGTGCAAAGATTTAGAGGTCCATTTACTAGGCTTAACCATTAAACATGACTTCTATCCCTTTTCATTAGCAGGAACTGATTTAGTATTGAGCATTAAATGGCTAGCATCTTTAAACACAGTTCAAGCAAATTGGAATGACATGTTCATGATATTCTGGGTCAAAGGGAAGAAATATAAACTATAAGGCGAACCCCCAATGACTACGCCTCGAGTCTCTTTTCAAAGCCTTGAGTTCCACAAAACCAAAACATCACAACGTTCGGCTCTCGACGTCGATCAAATTATTCATGATTTTTCTGCTGTATTCGAAGAACCTACTACCTTGCCCCCACCCAGTGGGCATTATCACACAATTTCCCTGCTACCTGAAATATCTCTACCAAACTTGAGGCCTTACCGTTATCCTCACTTTTAAAAAGATGAAATTGAATCTCAGGTACAAACTTTATTAGACAGAGGCTTCATTTATCCTAGTTCCAGTCCTTTTACAAGCCCATCATTGTTGGTTAGTAAGAAAGATGGTACTTGGCGTTTATGCATGGATTACCGTCACCTCAACAAAATCATGGTCCCAGATCGGTATCCCATACCCAATATTGATGAGCTGTTAGATGAATTGCATGGTGCTAAATAATTTTCTAAGATTGACTTGCGTTCTGGGTATCACCAAATTCGTGTCTTGCCCTTGAATGTTCATAAAATTGCATTTAGAACACACTCAGGTCACTATGAGTTCGTTGTCATGCCTTTTGGACTCACTAATGCCCCTGCGACCTTCTAAGCGATCATGAATCATTTGTTCCGGCCATTCTTATGAAGGTTTGTGCTCGTATTCTTCGATGATATACTAATATATAGTGCCACAGCAAAGGACCATCTCAAACATCTTAGGGTTATCTTTCAATTGTCACTCTACCAATCTTTTTATGCCAATACAAAAAAATGTCTTCTGGGACAAACTAGGATTGACTACTTGGGGCATATTGTCACTAGTGGTGGAGTTAAGGTCATTCATGAAAAGATTATGCCCGTTGCTCATTGGCCTATACCCTACTCAGTAAAGGAATTACGTGGGTTTCTAGGCCTCACTGGATATTACAGGAGGTTCGTCAAAAACTACGGGATCATCGCTCGTCCATTAACTGATTTAACCAAGAAAGATGCATTCCAGTGGTCCGCACAAGCTCAGTCTACCTTTGAGGCACTCAAAATTGCTCTCACCACCACCCCCGTTCTTCGACTACCAGATTTTCAGCAACCCTATACGGTTGAATATAATGCCTCCATGGATGGGAATGGGGCGGTATTTGTAACCCCCCTCCGTAATTATATCCAAAGTACACGATTAAAATGAAGTAGAGACCAATAATAATCAAATAACATTTACTAACCCATCACATGATGGGGTTTTCAAAAATACCTTTCAAAATCATTTATAAACTTGGTCTCATATTCACATTTCAAATACAATTACTACACGAAGATAAATCACATTCATATAAATATCATAATGCACAACATAATCATCCCGACAATCCTGGGTACATACCTTCGCTAAAGATACACAGGGTACAATTGCCCATTACAATTCTTCAAATGGGGATTACACAATCTCATCTCGAAGGAGTCCTAGTCGCTCCCTCCACGAGCCACTTGCCCTGTCTAAATTATTGGTAGGGGAGAGTGAGATTCGAGAGAATCTTAGTAGGAAACAGATACCATAATGCATGCATGATAGATGCTATGTGTATGACATGTTAGCTTTATCTAGATGCATGCCCCATAATGACATTTCTGCATGCTCAACGTTTCATGTAACAAAACTATGGCCACAACAAAACAGAAATAGAGCTTCATTTATTCAAATATGCTCTACACAATCAAGTAAAGCAATCACATACATCACTACACAAGCAAAGATATCAAATACATGCAAGTAAGGTAAGTCTCCTACCTCCAGTCTTTTCTCCTCGATTTGCGTGCCAGCAACTCTGGGCTTCACATTCGATCCTACAATGTCAAATGTACTATTTAGACACTTCCATAGTGTTTCTGGGGGGTTATATGAGGTTATATTGAAAATTTACTAAAATATCCCCGGGACCCGGCCCGGTCCCGCCGTACCCGGTCCGGCTGTACTTTTCTTGAAATTTTGACATGGGCTGTTCTGACATATTTTCACCCAAGAAATCCATTTCCAAACTCAGAATTATCAAATTCAATGTCAATTTACAAATTTACCCTTGGCAGCCCCACTTTAAGGGTTTCAGGGGCGTTTTAGTAATTATGCTTTTTTGGCCTTTTCCGAAAAAGTGACCAACTGTAACCCTACCTAATTTTCGTTCCTGAACTCAATGGAACCATAAAATCATTGAAAATCCAACTCTAAGACCCATTTATATCCATAACCGAAATATACAAGTACTCCGGGGAAAATTGGAGTTTTTCTGTTTCAGCTTTGTAAACATGTTTCTTTCTACTCCTAACCACTCTATTAACCATTACATTGGGTTAGAACTACCATTTAGTATCAATTTGGGCAGCATAACACCTAGGCCAACCCATTTTCCAAATTTACAAACAAAGACAATTCGGTGAAATTTCACCGATTAAATCAACCACAGCAGCCAGAACAATCAAAGATTGAAGTTTCGGAAGTTACCTCAAGCTCCCTCTGGCTTTTACTCATTATGGCTAAACCCTAGCCCCTTTTAAACAGCAAAATTAAGCTTCAAGTACCTTACTCCATGTAGAAGAAAAGCTTAGGAGAAGGATTATACTCGTTAGGTACAAATTCACCGAAGAAATTAATCTACCTCGCGAGTTTTCTCCTTCCTTCTCCCTATTTTCTCCAAGCTCTCTCTCTCTCTCACGTTTTTATTTCTGAAATGGCGTCAGGAAATGGCTGATGAAGATGGAGGAATTGCTTTTAATTCCATGCTGATGTCATCTTTTATTTTGATGATGTCATAATTCCCATTTTCGGATTTTCTGGCAGATTTTCTGCTCAAACTTTGAAAAATCATAACTAATTCTAGAAAAATCGAAATGAGGTGATTCCAAAGCCGAATGAAAGGTATTTAAGTCCTCTTCATTGAAAAAATATGAACCATTAACAGAAATCACCGCAAAATTCCAGAATTACACAAATTTCATCACTGCCCCAAAACAGAGTCCATTTTCGACCTCAAACCTTGGACAGTCATATCTCCCAGTTCCCAAAACGAAATGGCACATATTATATGTCCATTTTGAAGCTTGGGATGTGAACTTTAGAACTGGAAAGTTTCATAATTTTCTGACATCATTTGCCTAGTCAAAACATACACACGAGAAGACTGCCCAGAATAGTGTTTCACTGGATAAAATTTCAGATTTTGCATCTTTGCTTCCAATGGTTCCATTTTCATACCAAACATCATTCCCACATAAATTTTCACAAGGAATCTATTGGAAACACCAAATCAATCAAATTCACATCTCATTGACATGTTTTCACAACAGTCTCAACATGTCAACACAATTCACATTTCAAAACCTAACATTGCAACATTTCCATTCTAAAGTTCCAAACCAATTTCAATGACATCAAAACACACTATGACACCACTTCCAACACAATACCCCATTCAATTCTTCCCTCTATTCTAAGTCAATTTGGATGTTAATCCACAATTGAACTCAAATATAGGGTTTTGACACTGCTCACAACACACACGAATCATATTCGAGTGCCAAATCACATCATATTCTCCAAAAGGGTTATTTATCACTAACCACATCCACTTTTGGAGTCATTAACCTTTAATCATAATTTGGGATCTTGCTAAACCGGGGATTAGCAATCCACTAATCTCAGGCTTATTCTCTAGCCTCGAGTTTCAAAATTCGGAGTATTACAGTATTAATGCAACATGGTCATCCCATAGCCTACTTCAGCAAAGGGTTCTAGTTTTCCAACTGCTATAAATCCGCTTACGACCGTGAATTACTTGCGTTGGTACTTTCTCTTCAAAAATGGCGCCACTATCTCCTGGGGCACCATTTTTATGTGCAAACAAATCATCACAGTTTGAAGCACTTACTGGATCAGAAAATTGTGACCACATCCCAGCAAAGACTCATGGTAAAACTTCTTCCCTTTGATTTTACCATTCACTACAAACCAGGCAGGGAAAATGCAGCGGCCAATTCACTCTCTCGCCGCCCCCTTCATGCGGATTTCTTCTAAATGGCTATTCCTATGTCACATGAACTCAATCACCTTCCCAGGCCCTGTTGAATGATCTTGAAACACGGGGTAAGATAACAGAATTGCAAACGTACCTGATCAACATTCCCACTTCCATTTCTCTAATGGGAGCTTATTCTACAAATCACGATTAGTGATTCCCAATCAGGTTCATCTCTGTGAAAAATTATTAGCGGAAGCGTACTCTACTCCAACTGGGGGCCATGGTGGTTACCTTAAAACCTTGCACCGATTAAGTGAGCAACTATATTGGAAATGTATGAAACATGACGTCAAGCAATACAACCAACGTTGCCTTACTTGTCAACAAAATAAGTATCTCACATTGGCACCGGCAGGCCTTCTGCAGCCTCTTCCCATCCCTGAGCGGATTTGGGAGGATATATCTCTTGATTTCATCACCGGCCTTCCGAAATCACAAGGGTTTGACGTTATATTGGTGGTGGTCGATCGCTTCAGTAAGTACAACCACTTTATTGCTCTTTCCCATCCCTATTCCGCCAAATCCGTCGCCAGTGCTTTCTGCCGAGAAATAGTTCGTTTACATGGCATGCCAAGGTTTATTGTTTCGGATAGGGATCCTCTCTTCCTTAGTCAATTTTGGCAAGAGTTGTTCCGTCTAAGTCAAACTCGCTTGAACATGAGCACTGCCTACCACCCTCAATCCGACGGACAAACAAAAGTGGTCAACCGATGTCTCGAAACTTCCTTACGTTGTTTTGCGCATGATCAACCAAGGCAATGGGGTAAGTTCCTCTGTTGGCCAAAATTCTCCTTTAATACAGGGTATCATGTCGCTGCCAACAATACCCCGTTCAAATTGGTCTTTAGTCAGGACCCCTCGTCACTTCTTCCGTACTACAGGGTAAGACTCGAGTGGCTGAATTAAAGGAACAACTCGAGACCTGTGACGCAATGTTACGAGTCTTGAAGCATGAAGTTGCATGTTGATCAACACAGACGGGATCTTGAATTTGCTCCTGGGGACGTGGTTTGGCTTAAACTACAACCATATCGCCAAAGATCCTTGTCTCGTCTCAAGTTTGAGAAATTATCACCACGGTTCTTTAGTCCTTTTAAGGTACTTCGGCGGATTGGCAAGGTTGCATATGAACTAGACCTCCCTTCAACTGCCAAAATACATCCTATATTCCACGTTTCCCTGCTCCGTCCTGTGCATGGGCAGGTTGCTGCCACCCCTCCTCCCTCACTCCCAATTTCTGCTGATATGGAGTTGCTTCTTACACCTGCAAAGGTCATGCAGCATCGCTAGACCCCTGACAACAAGCTGGAATTACTCATTGAATGGACCCAACGCCCTCCGGAGGAGGCTACATGGGAAAACTATGATCTTATGGCAACCCAGTTTCCTTCTTTTCGACTTGCGGACAAGTCGACTTTTTAAGGGGAGAGAAATGATAGGACTCCAAAATCGTTATGGGTTGATTTACTCCAGATCAAATAAATGTATTAAAAGGAATTAGGATTTAATTATTAGAATTTGATTATTTTAATTGATATAATTGTTATCTTTTTATTATTTAAAAAATAAGTGGAATATCCACAAATAGGATTTAGTAACTATAATTTAGATATTATTTTAGTATTTCAGATATTATTTAGATTTTAGATATTATTTTAATATTTTTTATATTTTTTAGATTTCCTAGTTTGAATTTTGAATTAGATTTTATCTCTCTTTGTATTCCTATAAATTGGCCCTTGGCCTATTCAATAAAGCATCGAATATTCAGAGAGTTTATTTAACACTTGGAGATTCTCCTAGACTGTTTTAGAGAGATTAGTGAGATACTTACTATCCCTATTTTACAGAGTATTTCATTTTTTTCGTTTAAATCACACAGTTCTCCTTCCCTGTTTTTCGCGTCTAGCAATTGCACTCTTGAGCCATCAGAGGAATTCCATCAGATAAAGAATTAAAGTTTTATTCAAATGGAACTGCAATGTAAAGGAAAATAATTCCACTTAGTTTCTAGGTGCTAGGATAATGGAATATAAGACTTGTTGTGAGACATGCATTAACATTTGATTAGATCCTGTTAATGCAATAGAGGATTTGATCCCATGAACTTTCCATTTACAAGAATATCATAGGAAGTATCATCAGGCACAAGACCTCTGTCAAGCATCTCATCATGCAATCTAATTGCCTCTTCTAAATTGCCCTCCCTAAATAGTCCAGCAATTAAAGTGTTATAAACAAGAGCAGTAGGAGTTATATTTCTCGTATACATGTCTTTCCGAATCTTAAGAGCATTTGATACTTGCCCTCTTTTACAAAGTCCATTTATCAGGACAGTGCACATGATCATATCAGGCACAACACCCTTGGATAGCATCTCTGAGTAAAGATTTGAAGCGAGAGCCAATTTACCATCTTCGAGAAGGCCATCAATCAATGTTGTGTATATTTGTAAATCGCATGGAATTTTCTCATTAACCATGTTCTTGTGCAAATTCAATGCTTCTTCCATATTTTTCAAATTTCTAAAACCACTAATCATGCTGTTATAAATAACTGTGTTCGGAGACAAACCAACCTCCAAAAGCTCAGAAAACAATCTGCAAGCTTTTTCCATATCTTGCTGTTTGCAAAACCCATAAATAAGAGCACCATATGCTGTAATATCCAATTCAAAACCATTATTTCTCATTTCATCATGCATTTTCAAAGTAAGACCAATGTCATTGCTTTTGCAAAATCCATTAATCAAACTGGTATAAGTGACAACATTTGGTGGGATCCCATCTTCAGCCATCTTCTTGAACACAGACAATGCTGTACTGACTGCACCTTCCTTGACAAATCCATTGATGATGCAATTGTAAGTCCTCAATGTAGGAACATAACCCGTCTCAGCAAACTTATTCAGCATATTCTGAGTCTCAGATGTCCTACCAACTTTACATAATCCATTTATAACAATGTTAAATGTAAAGTCTGTTGGCGCAATTTTCGCAGCCACCATTTGGTCAAACAAATTGAGTGCATGTTCAGAGTTGCCTTTTCTGAAAAATCCATCTATTAAAATAGTATATGTATAGGCATTTGGTTCCAAACCTGCTTTTAGAATCTCATTCATCACCCTAGATGCATCATCAACATGACCCTTTCTGCAGTGGCCAAGGATCATGCTGTTGTAAGAAACTATGGAAGGTGCAATGCCTTTAACCATCATCTTATCCCACAAATTACTAGCCTCATCAATCTTGCCCTGATCACAGAGCCAGGTTAAGAGGACATTATATGTCACAACATTAGCAATACCATGCTCAACTGCCTCATCAAACAATCTATTTGCATCTTCTTGCAAATCCTGTTTCAAGAATCCTTTTAAAAGGCAATTGAAAATAAAGGAAGTAGGCTGAATGTCCATGAGTTTCATTTGGGAGAAAATTTCATATGCCTTCTTCATATTCCCAATCTTAGAGCACCAATTGATCAGAAGAGAGAAAGTACCTTTGTCAGGAGTAAATCCAACCTCAACTGTTTCATTGAACAACTTTAATGCAGTAGTAATATTCCCCTGTATGCAATACCATTTTATCAAACTTTTTGTGACTTTGATGTTCATTGGTATATTACTTTTCACCATCTCATCCTTAAGCCTCAATGCCTCTGTGACATTTCCCTGCTTCACACAAGCACCAATAACACGCGTGTATGTATCCTCAGATGGCACCCAACCCATATCTTGCATCTCCTTCAGGAGACTACACACCAACTTTAAGTTAGGCCACTTGCAAGCAGCTTGAATAACAATGTCATATCCCAAAGCATCAAGTTTTGGCCCACTATCCCTAAACTCTCTGAAATACTTTTCTGCCTTTTCATTATACCCTTGTGCTAAACATGCAGACATTACTTCATCAAGTGTAAAACAATCACCATAGATTCTTCTTTGAATCATTTCATCATACAAATCTAGTGCTTCGTCAATCATGTTCCTCTTAATCATGGCTTTCAAAAGGTGATTCATAAATTGAACCCAAGGATCGATATTTTGATCCACCATCGTTTTAAAACAATCAACAGCATCTTCGATTTTATTAGCTTTAACATAACCATTCAATAAATAATTGACAACCCGAGAACTTGATTCAAGCTTGTACCTTCCTGCGCACTCAACTAGTAGTCGCACAAATGCATTAGGAGAAAGACCTGAATGTCCAACAACATAGTCACTGAGCATATCCCGAGCAACCCCATGAGTCTTAGAGTAAAATGCCAGAATATGGAGCAACAAACAGAAAGCATCAACAGTTTCTGTAGAGCCCCATTTTTGTTCTATTTCCCTGAAGAACTTTAAAGCCGTTGTGGGTTGGTTCTTGCAACTCAAAAGGGTGTCCACGAGATGCTTTGAAGTTGAAAGAAAATCACCCACATTGGGTTCAGTGAAGTCGGCATCTGGGGGTTCCTCACATGAGCTTTCATCAAAGTCAATTGCAGATGAAACTACCTCCATATGATTGGATTTTGATGTGATTTGCTCAGGATAGTTGTCACTCAAGATAAAAGTGGAATTTGTTGTTTCTGGGTCTACATGATGCTCACTGGGGAGACGTGTCTTCGAGCATAGATTGCTTAATTGTAAGAAAAAACGAAGCTTGTGCTGAGGGATCAGTGACATGTTGGTGGAAGATTTCTTCCACATTGCCTAAATGTTTAGGGGAGTAAATATGAAAAAGAAAGCAAACACAGGAAACACAGCAGGCTGCTCCAGTTGCAGAGAAAACAGAATGATACAAGTCCCCAGCAGAGTCAGCTTCTCTCAGCAAACACTCCCTCCACTGCTTCTCCGCTAATTCAAACGTACCATTTTGATTCCTAAAACAAAATCTGAGCTGCTACATCTAGCCAATCAATATGAGCCCTTGGTTGCAGATTGCTTGCAGTTTCTCATTCTTCCTCCTTCAGCAATGCTGTTCAGGTTGAATTTTACTGTACCTCAACTTCCTTCAGTTAACGAACAAGAGAAGACCACTTCATTTGGCTGGCCCGCAAGGAGATTCGGGTTGCCACAAAAGCTCCTCCTCTACCTAATCCAACTTGAGCCAATACTGCAAGGATCGATTGAAGAATAGAATCAGAATTAGAAATTTCACAGCAAGTCAGTAATATAAAGCCACATAAATTGCTTGGAATTTCCAAGACATCCATAGCTATAAAGCAGCAAGAAATTATTATCATTACACCCAACCAAATCAGCAATCATCTCTCTAATTTCATATTAAAACTACATCAATCACAATAAATTCAATTAAGTGAAGCAATTTCCACCATAATTCAAAATTTCAAAGGTTGTGAATCCAAATCAAACTAAGTAGCAATGCATATGAATCCAAATCTAATTAGCATAATTCAAGCTGCACAAAAACCTACACACACACGTGCGAGTTTGACACATTAAAGGCAAATTCAAAGACAATTCAAAGTACATACACATGAGTGTATGAGATGCCTGACATTGAGCTCCACCAAGGTATATGTTGATTTATTCATCCACCATTCTTAATTCCTAGTAAGACATTATAAAAATTAATCAAATACTTTGTCTAAGTGTCTATTTGGGAAACTCTGAAACCATGGTTTCAAAAGCTCTTTTCCGTAAGCCAATACAAAACTCCTCTGATATACTTACCTCGTAAATCGTAAAAGCACATCTAAAAAGCTAAAACAAACAGGCAGTAACATGTCAATTCACTTCAACATAGGGGGTAAGAATATTGAACAACAACAACAACAACAACAAGCCTTATCCCACCACCAAAAGATCATGTTCAATAACTTCGTTGTCTGTCATCTTGGGTCTACCTCTACCCTTTTCAGACAACTCCAAATCGTCTAATCTACCTTCCTCACTGGTAGGGATGCAAATGACTAGGTTAGTGATCAATTTTTAGTTCAAACAATTTTACCAATTAATACAAAAAGATTCATAGACCAATATTCCATAACTTAATTTAATTAAGGGCAAAGGAGCAAAAATACCTATACTCTTTCTCAAAAAGAGCGGCTAGCACCATAAACAAATTTTGGGTGCAAAAATACCCATAAACTCTTATAAAGGGAGCAAAAATGCCATTTCTGTTAACTATGCTAAACTGCCATTACTTTTTTTTGGTGGGGCCCCTTGTGTCCAGGTTTAAAGCCCTGAGCCCCTTGTAATCCTCATCTCAATCAGCTCGCCCCCTCCCCACCCCTCCTTTCTCTCCTCTATCTACTCACTCCAACGACTTGAAGCAGCACTTCATAAAACCAATCCCTCCCCATACCTCTTTACATCATCCTCTTCCTCTTCATCTAAGACGATGAACTCAGAGACAACTGGAACTGTGTGCTTCAGAGCCAGTGCCACAATTAAACCCAAGTGGAGACTAGTATCACCTTGAGGGTTGAGCTTTTTGATGAGAATGAAGCCATTAAATGTATTTTCTTACAAGAAGATAACTACCAAAAAATTTGGTAATACTTACTCTTTACCCAGGTTAGCCATAAGCTCATTATACTGATTCTGATTTTTACAAAAAAGGAAAATCATTTAGCTGATACAGTGAATCATTGATCAAAATGAAAATTTTAGAGAGTTTCTTCATCAATCCAGTGGTCAGTGAATCACTAACCTCGATAGTAGAAAATGGTTATTGATGAAAGATTAGTTTTTTCTTAGTTTTATTTATTTATTTGATTGCCCAAAACTTTTTTTTGTTTTATTTATGTTGTCTTCCTACATTCTTGAATGAAAAGTTCTCATTTTCTATTTTGGGGGAAAAGATCCGTGCGAGGGGCGGTGGTGTGAACACGTCGCCGGAGTGAGGAGAGAGACGAGGGGCGGGGAGGGGCAGAGTTGACTGAGATTAGGATGACAAGGGGCTCAACGCTTTACACCTGAACACAAGGGGGCCCACAAAAAAAAAAAGGTAATGACAGTTTAACACAGTTAACATAAATCGCATTTTTGCTCCTTTTACAAGAGTTCATGGGTATTTTTGTACCCAAAATTTGTTTATGGTGCCAGCTGCTCTTTTTGAGAAAGATTATGGGTATTTTTGCTCCTTTGCCCTTTAATTAATGCGAAGTTTACCTTTGATTACTTCCCAGGGAAAAACGCCAGTTTAGATAACTTTAACCGCAAGTATAACCTTATTTTCCACAATAACCCAGTCCCTGAACAAGGTCGGGCAACACCAACAAACATAAGCTTAAATAGAGCATCCCAACCAAAAGATGGCAACTTGAATACAGTCAACAACTTCTCAGCAGAGTGTTTTTTTGATAAAACCAAACCAGGAAACAGGTCAGTAGGAGGCTAAAAAAATAACTAATGTTCTCTATTACTCAGTTCTTACTCCGGCAATTGAGTAGTAATTGCAATATCAAAACTACATAAATGATTAAAATAATAGAAAGAAAAACAATGTAAGTTACACCCTGTCCCCCTAGCACAAGACTTCACTGTAAAACATCCAATCACTTTGAAAAATAAAACTTAGATTTAGAATACTATGAATACAGGTGCAAGATGGATGGGTTTAACCAATGCCCCAGAAACACAAAACGCATAACATTCTGTTTAGAATGTGAAGGAAAGGGGGGCATTAAAAGCACTTGAGGAATAAGAAATCAGTAACCTTACCTCTCTTCTCCAAATGAAGATGTGGGCGACAGCGAAGAGGAGCACTAGGGGCGATGGTGAAGAAGAATTAGATGAGCACGACAGGCAATGAGTGAAGGATGAGACCACTCTATCAGGAATAATCACGAATGGTACGAGGTCGGTGTGATGTCCAGAAGACAAAAACGGTAGGCACCAACACTGGCGGCGAGGAAGGGGCTGACGACTAAGAGCAGTGGAGGAACAGGAGAATGGTGGCTGCTTGAGTTGAGTTAGTTAGGTTCTGACATTTCAAATGAAAAAGTACGATTAAATAGTTTATTATTATCTAGTAAAAACTAAAAAGCGACAAACATTGAGCGTGACATTTTTTATCCTAATCTTCATCAGAGTGTTTTTTTTTGGCAAAATCTTTCATCAGAGTTTAAATGACTATTTAACAACGGTGTAGTAATTCCAAAAATAACGGTAGGGTAACATTTTTTATGGTAATGACCTTTGTACCACTAATCTATGCGTTGATTAATTCAGGGTTAATACAATATTTAGTCCTTTAAATTTGCTCTCATTTTAGTTTTGACCCCTCAAGTTTCAAACCATATGTTTTGATCCTTCAAGTTTCATTTCATTTAAAACATTGGTCCCTATAATTTAATAAAAACCTAGATCATTTCTCCCTTGATGGGACCAAAACCCATGATTTAAAACTTGAGGAACAAAAAAAATGAGAGTAAACTTGAGGGACCAAGGATTATATCAAGCCTTTAATTCAACTTTATCTACATTTCAAAGGAACTAATTTAGAGTTAACCATCAGCTCAAAAAAAAATTTAGAGTAAACCAATAATATGTATAATAACAAAAGATATATTACATTTTTTATGGTGTGCTTGGATTATCGATAGTAAAAGTGGCTTTTATTCCATATGATTTTTACAATCTTAAGTTTGAGTAGAAGCCAGATAGTGCTTGGAATAGCAGAGACGTGACTTTTATATCTGGATTGGTTTTTGTGAAGAAGTCAAATTTAAGCCTCCACTTTCAACAAATTCTTAAAACAGTCAAAAGGCCTAATTAGGAATTTCTAAATGTTTTTGAAAGACCAAAGTGCCCCTCCATTGTTAAAAATGAAAATTGAAGGTGAGCATAAGCCTGATTTCGGTTTTAATTATTTCAGCTGCATTTAATTAAAATTTTCCCCAATAAAAACAATTGAAAAATCAAGAAAATAAATAAATGATAACAGATAAAAGATTTATGGAATCATCCAAATTTTGTCAATATTAACTTTAGGATCTCACAAATCACGTTTAGGCTCTGATCAATTAACCTTCTTTTTTTTTTTTCCTAGGAAAAAAACGCTTGTTATAATTTATTAGTGTAAGGAGAATTGGCAAAACAAAGGAACAATCATCTAGGGCGTGTTCAAAGGCCGGGCCGGGACAGTGTCCTGGGTAAGAGGACGGGAATGGAAATTCTGCCCGGCCCAGGATAGTCCAGGTACCACCGGGACCAGGAAAGGGAATTCCCGGGATGACACATGAGAGAAAATGAGACGGATAAAAGCACTTTATTCTGTCACAGGAGCTTCAGAGTTGCATCATTCAAAGGTCTAAACAAAATGGGCATGTAAATTAAAATCAATAGATGAAGGATCCAAGATTTGATTATAAGCTTGAAGGAAAGAAACAGAGGCAAAACCAAACTAGAGACCTACCAAAGTCAACAAGCTCCTGGCAAAGATGGTGATTATGAAGAACTTGGGAAGAAAATTCAAAATTACATATGGACTTTTGGCACCTTTTTCTTCTTCATAAGAACTTGTGAAGGAAATTTAAAACAGGAGTTTCAAGTTTCTCAAAATGGAAAATAGTCTCAGGCAGCTTTACTAAAGCCGTGTGGTCAATTTAAATCACGAAGTGCAGTCAAACTGCCTACTGATTCACGAATCTCACTTAGCATAAAGCAGTTCTCAAGAACAATCTTCTCTAAACTTTGACACCCAGAGAGAAGAAAGGAGAATTGAATCCAAAGTCAAGCGAATCAAGGGAAGTACATGAACACTTGGAGGTTTCTCTTACTATACTATCAAGGTCTCTCTACTCTCCCTCTCTCTCTTACTCTTGTCGAAAATGAAGAATAGGAAAATAGGAAATGAGCAAATCAGAGATAAAACATACCTGAGGGGAGGGAGGGAGGCTGAGGCAGGGAGGGACGCTGAAAGACAAGAACGGCGACGGCGAGCTGGCGACCGGCGACCTGGAAGTTCCGAAGAGTGAAAGCGAGGTCGAGGAGTGAGGGAATGGGGCGGGGCTGCGGCTGCTAGGTGCGTAGGTCGAATGGATTTTGGGACTGGGGGTAAAAACCAAAAAAACACAACGAACAACCATTGAAAATAAATAAATATAAGAGAGAAAAAAAAACGGTAAATAAATATCACTTAAAATTTTAAATTAATGATTTTTTAAAAATTTGAGTTATCAATTATTATTCTCTTTTTATCAATCTTGTTATTCCTATTGTCAATCTCATCCCTTACTCCCTTCATTCATTTAAAAAAAAAAAAAATTGCACTCACCCTCCAAAAAAAGCCCCTGACACCTGAGGTTTCCTTTAAAAATGAAAGATAAAATGGTAAAAGCATCAAAATATTAAAATGTCAATTTAATACATATCACATTTATGCAATTTTCATATATTAACAGATTTTTTGAAGTTTTATAAATTTATATAGTATTTAAATAAAATTTTTCCTTTTCTTTATCTTAAAACTACACTTAAGTCCAGACTATTAATTCTAATAAGAATTTTGTTAAAATGATATTTTTTAATTAAAATTTATAGTGAAATATTTTTTATAAATTTACCCTTCATCGTTACTAATTTTCTAATTTTGTCTAAAACTGTTTAAGAAATTTAAGGGTTGTTTTTCCTTTTCTTATTTTTTTTTTTTTTTTACTTTTGCAAATAGTTATTTGCTAAATTTTTTTATGATATTAGGATGAAGGATGAACTAATTTATTTAATGTAGACATAAAAATGTAGTTGAAAATATGATTAATTCTTTTTAAAAAAATGTATGATTAATTAAATGTGTTTATAAATGTTTGTAGCATAAAATTGTCTTTACAAATTTTAAATTATAATCTTAAACAATTTATACAATCTTTCAAATTTATATTATTTATAATATAGATGAAAAAATATGTGTTTGAAATTTGTTTTTAGACATTTAAAAGAAAACTAAATAAATAAGTTTCAATAAATATTATAAAAAATTAAAATTAAAAATTTTATAATATAAGAAAAGGGGAAATCCCATAAAAAGAACTTTGAAATAGGTAAAGGACAATGAGATGCTCCCAATATTTATAATGTAACAAAAGTGTGAGTACCTGAAATGTCTTTTGTGAAATCAGGTGGAAATGACAAAAATGACCTTCATTTATCTACATTGCCTCTCTTCTCCTTTTCATCTTGATTCATCTATAGGCAATTCTATCCCCTATGACCGTCACCACCACCGCTCTAGGCCTCTTAGAACCAGGAGGCGACCCAAAAGCACCACCACCACTTCCTCCTTTGGCGGTAGCAAGAACGATCATCTAGTGCTTCATTGTCTTCTTCTTTCCCAACACCTCTCTCTAGTAGTTTGGTTTCCTGAAACCATTTTTCTATTATACTTATACTTGTTCTACTGAGCAAGCACAAGTTGTTGCATGTAGCTCCTTGATTTAGCAACATATATTCCTTTTCCTTTTCCTACTAAAGATTCTATCATCACCTTATTTTTATATTTCTCTTTATCTTTCAACCTTCAAGGAAACTTTTCCACTTTTCCTTTCCTACGTCTCTTGGGTCTCTTCTAATATCCCCCTGCTTTTGTTGCCATTTGCATTAAGCTGACTCAGCTTATGCTGGGCTATATGTTATCTCGCTCTTACCATTTCTTCTCTGTTTCACGCTTCCACATCTTTTTGGTGTCACTTTCCTGGCAATTTATCATTCTTTAATGACATCTCACAACCCTTATTCAATTCATTCTTGCTAAATTCCCCTGTGTTTTAAGCTTCTCTCTAATGGTTGGGTTCTCTTGGCCTTTGCTTTCTGGCTACCTTCTTTAAAACCTTATCATAAGTGGGAATCAACATTGCCATTGGGTGATTCTTGAATTGGAATTTGTGAAAAGCTTATCAAAACTTGTTAAAATATTATATGATCTTGTGAATCCCTTATAAGAAGTGGGAATCAATACATTGTCATTGTAGCATGCAAATGGTGATTTTTGAATTGGAATCTATGAAAAGTTTATCAGAACTTATTAAAACCTTATCTAAACTTGTAAAATCTTTATCAGAAATGGAAATCAATACCTTACCATTATAACAAGTGATAATTTTTGAATTAGAATTTGTGAAAATCTTATCAGAACTAATCAAAACATTATCTGAACTTGTAAAACCCTTATAAGAAGTGAGAATCAATACCTTATCATTGTAGCATGCAAGTGGTAATTTTTGAATTGGATTTTGTGAAAATCTTATCAAAACTTATTAAAACCTTATCTAAACTTATGAAACTTTTATCAGAAGTAGGAATTAATACATTGTCATTATAGCAAGTGGTAAATTTTAAATTGGAATTTGAGAAAATTTTATCAAAACTTGTTAAAACCTTATCTCAAATTGTGAATATGTAATTAATATCTTGCTATTGTAGCAAGTGGTGATTTTTTAATTGGAATTTGTGAAAATATTATCAGAACTTGTTAAAATCTTATCTGAACTTGTGAAACGAATCAATACCTTGCCGGTGTAACAAATGGAAATTTTTAAATTGAAATTTGTGAAAATCTTATCAGAACTTGTTAAAACTTTATTTGAACTTGTAAAACTTTTATCAGAAGTGGGAATTAATACCTTGCCATTGTAATAAGTGGTAAATTGTGAATTGGAATTTGTGAAAATCTTAATAGAACTTGATAAAACCTTATCTCAACTTGTGAATATCATAATCAATATCTTACTATTGTAGCAAGTGGTGATTTTTGAATTGGAATTTTTGAAAATATTATTAGAACTTTTTAAAACCTTATCTCAACTTGTGAAACCCTTATACGAATTGGGAATCAACACCTTATCATGTCTCTCCGATAATGCCTCATTCTTCTTCTACTCATCTTCAAACTGAAACCATTATTGCCACTGACTTTGCTATTGGAAAGCTTTGAAACCATTTTGGCTTCCAAACTCAGGAAGCTTGTGTTTTTTCTGATAATTTGAAAGAGGAGAATGGAGCTTGAGAATGCCCAATGCGTTGCAATGCTAACATCACTTTTGCTTGGAACTGGCACAACCCATGATCACAAAAATCTAAAATACAAAAGGACAAAGCACAAGAAAAATCAATTACACAAGAAACCCACAAAAGAGTTAAGATCAATTTGTTTCCAGGATACAGGTTTTGTGACTGTGGAAAATCCTTTGCCAAAATTGATGACAGAGCTCATTCATCATTGCTCGATGAGTGTCACGTGTCCTGCAAAAGTTAAAATGAACGGCGGCAAGGAACTCAACTTATAGATCCAATCGCTCTTCATAGCTCGTGTTAAGCGGATCTCCACCGAAGCTTTTTTCGATCCCCGCCTTCCCTTGAACTTCGCCTTTCATCACCCTTTTATCTATGGATAACTCTCTCCTTTAGACCTTGTTTTGGGGCCAGATCTATGAGCAATTGCCGTCGTTAATGGTTGTTGTCACTGGAAAACGCATCGCTGGATCTAGAGGAGAAGAGGATAAAGAAAAGGAAGGAGGGAGAGAAAGAAGGAGAGGAAGATAGGATTTGACACAAGAGAAACACAAATGGAGGGGTTTAATAAGTAAAGGGCATTTTTGTCATTTCTATTTAGTTTTAAAAAGGACAAATCAGGTACTAACACCTTTATGGTATTATGAATATTCGAAACACCTTTTTGTCTTTTCCCATTTTAAAGTTCCCTAAGAAAAATTAATAAATTTTATAATATATTAGAAAGTTTGAAAATATGTCTTAGAAGTATTTTTTGGTTGTTAAAAAAATTATTTTAGACAAGTATATATGTTTATTCTTTTGTTGAAAGAATGGTATTTTGGTCAAAACAAATGTTTGACAGTCAAATTTAGTGGTCAACTAACGGTTATGTGGATGGAAATGAAATACTAGATATATAACAATATAAGAGAGTTTTTTGTAAAATATATTTTGATTTCAAGGGATGTTTATATACATTTTCAAAAGAAAGGGAATGTTTATATAACTTATGTAAAACAAAGAGGGGTGTTTATCCTCGAGACCAAGACGGGAGCCCTAAATACGCGACCAAGTCCGGTATGGGGGTATTTCACTCCCGGCCCAAAATTTTCCCGACCTAGTCGCAGTAGGGACAGGACTGTCCACTCCCAAAATTATCAGGTCTGGGACGGGATGGCTAGGACCGGTACCAATTGGACACCCCTACAATCATCTTTAAGATGATATTCCAAATACATCCTAATAAACAATGATTTTTATATATTTTATCACATCTTATTCATTTATTTTAGAGATTATTTTAGGCTAATTTGGATTTATTAAGAAATATTTGGATCATTGGTTAATTTTAGGAAATAGTATAAATATGAATTAATTATGAGATTATTGGGCTTAAATTTTTAATATTTTAATTTCATATTTTGTGATTTGGTTAATATTTCCAAATATATGATATATCACAATCTCATTTAATTCTTGTAGGGCAAGAAAAAGCATATTAGAAAATCCTATGGTGCAAATTTTTATTGAAAGTTGAAAGACAAACTAATGGATGAATTTTATTCGGCCACTTTAATTTTAATGGGCTCAAGTTTTGGACCCGAAGTTCTCTCTTTCTTCCCTTTAATTAACCTAATCGCCATAGCTATTGATAGAGGCTGAAACTCATGGATTAGTTTTCCCTTTTGGCGCACCATCTGTAACCCCCTCACGGTAATTATATCCAGATTATGAAATTTAAATAAAATAGAGACCAATAAGATAAAAATCACAGTTATAATCACTCATCTCCAAGAGATGGGGTGTCCAAAAAAAACGTTTAAAAATAGAATTCATTTGGTCTCATATTCATTTTAGAATACAATTACCTGTGCAGTTATATCATATAATAAATATCAAAGTACGTAACCAAAATCCTAGCAACCCCAGGTTACTCGTATATATACAATGGGTTTAAATTTTCCCAAAATGGGGATTACATATCCAAAAGATCCATATTGACAATCATATACATACAGTAATCCCAAAATCCAAAATCTAAAACGGATAACCAACAATCCAAAATCTAATATGTCCCTACTAGTCCTTGTTAGATCTCATGTTTTGATGATAACAAAAGAATGGTACGAAAAAGAAGTGATTAATAAATAAGTTTGAGCAAAGGAATAACAGGGATAAGCATTACTTGAGGTAAGCATTGGAGTAATAAAGAAAGGCCAAGAGAAAAAAACTGAGAAACTTGATCAGAAGCAAGTTTTCTAAGGCATTACTCGAGGAGGTACTCGAGTAATGAGCCAAAACTTGAAGTAACTAGAAGCACCTTCCAGTAACCTGCCAACGTTACTCGAGTAAGTACTCGAGTAATAGTGTAAGTATTTTCAAGTTGCTCTCGGCCTGCCAATGTTACTCGAGTAGCTACTCGAGTAACCAGGTAAATACTTGGAGTTGCTCTCGGCCTGCCAATGTTACTCGAGGAGCTACTCGAGTAACCATATGAAAAACTTCTAGTTGCTCTAAGCCTGCCAATGATACTCGAGTAAGTACTCGAGTAACTCTGTTTCTAAGAATGTGTTGCTCTCGACACTTTGTACCTCTGCCAATGTTACTCGAGTAGGTACTCGAGTAACGCACTGAAGTAAGTAAAAACTTGAAGGTAGTACTTGATTAACTTGATTTCTTTTTATCTCATTTTCCTCGAGTCATTCCTCTAGTATGCAAGTATTTAATGCTCTAGTTTAAGTGGATTACTCGAGTATGAACTCGAGTAAGCAATGTTATGTTGAAAGAAAACCTCAAGTCATTACCCGAGTAAGTTATGTACAAAAGGTAAGTTTACTCGAGTAGTTACTCGAGTAACAAGGTAATCAGACTTGATGTGCTCTCGGCCTTGAAATCCTGCCAACATTACTGGAGTAGAGCATCGAGTAATCAAATTTATTTGAAGGTTTACTCGAGTTGGTACCCGAGTAACCTATGAAGTTGTGAATGCATTACTCGAGTAGGTACCCGAGTAAACATGAATTTTCAAAGGTTTGAAATTTAGTTATTCCATGCACTACCCAAGTAATCTTGTATTTGTCTATTGACTTGATGTTAAACAAAGCTTTCCCGATGATACTCGAGTAAGTACTCGAGTAAACTTCAAGTGATACTCGAGTAGCTACTCGAGTAAGCAAACCCAGAAAGTTTGAAATCACTCCAACGATCATTGTTTTGTTTCCTAATTGATTAACTTTTCATTATATTAGTATTCTTAGCATTTCAACAGATAAACAATGAAGAGATATTACCAAATAAGGAAAGTCAAAAGCAACGCTCAAATGTCACCGACCGTCACCTACCGCAAACGTATGTTTTTCAAAAACTGGAAAAGTCAATAGTGGCTGCGCACGCTCCAACGGACATGAAGAAATATGTTCCAGCAATCATTACCAACGTATCTATATATATGGGAACATCTGAACAGAGAGATACACAAGAACACACTCACGAACGTATCATCAAGTTCATTACTCTGTTTTACATTATACTTGTTATACTATGCTTCAGTGATTCTTATTCACTCTGTGAGAGAAATATTTCATTCAAACTCAATATTTGTTATTGAGGTAACTTAAGGTTGTGGAACCTTGAGTTGGGATTGAATTACAACTTGTAAGGGGGAGCGAGTGTCCAGGTGTAGGAACTTGCTTGTACTGAGGTGCCAAGAACCCACTGAATCTTGGAAGTTATAGTGAAACTCTCAGAGAAGCTCTGAGGACTGGACGTAGGTCAAAGTGGTTGTGGCCGAACCAGTATAACTCCCGGTGTACACTTCGGTGATATTTCTCCTTACTCTTTCATGTTTTTAATTTCAACGTCAAATTTTATATTTGCAACGAAATTTCTAAGATCACCCAATTCACCCCCCCTCTTGGGTGAAACGCTTGCACTAACAGTCCTAACCACTCCTAGTTGGCCGCTCCCCTTTCAAGCCACTTGCCCTGTCTGAAAATGTTAGTCATTTGGAAAGAGTGAGATTCTAAAGAATCCCAGTAGTAACAAATCACTCATACAATATATAAACACAACTCATGTAATGTTATCATGTTCACCAGCATCATCAGTAACACAATGATCCATGGCTCGCGCCACAGACGATAGCACTCATGGTTGTATCACAATGCACTATGCTCGCTTTCACGATAATCACAATGTCAGCTTTTGCTGTAAACACTATGCCAGGTTTCGCTATAATCACTTTGCCAGCTTTCTCTGTAATCACTATGCCTGCTTACACGGTAAACACTTTGCAGCAGCATCACAAGGCACAAAGCATTACAAGGCACAAAGCTCCACAAGGCACAAAGCTCTACAGGGCACAAAGCTCCACAAGGTGTCTCAATGTATCTCAAAGCAATAGCAGCAACACACAATGCATGATAGGCAAACATACAATACATTTACACAAAGTATAAGAGAGGAGTCACTACCTGTATCTTTCCTGACGTTCTTTGTCACAGTGGGCTCACGCGTCTGACAGATATCAAATCTTATACTAATTTAGGGACAATTGATTAATCTCTTTCCCAAATACTTATTTCCATAATACTTTAAGTTGGTTATCATTTAGGACTCTTTAGGTGACTATTAGAGGCCTAAACATATGCCTAAAGGGTTAGGGGAAATTACCCTAAAGATCCCTTTTTCAAAAGGCAAAACATTGATTTTTGGCTGGCTCACTCGAGTGAAGATAACCTCACTTGAGTGATGAAATACTCGTACTCGAGTGAGACTAGCTCTCACTTGCGAGTGTTTGACAGTGAGCAACCATCATGGCCAGAAAGTGCTCACAACACTCGAGCATAGGGTTTTGCACTCGGGTGATAACTCCAAAATCACTCGAGTCCCCGAAAGTGCAACACAAGAAGTGACAACCCGAGAGCATAGACAACATCAGAGGGAAAAGCTCACTCGAGCATACCCCCCCAGCATTAGGGTGAGAAGGTTTCACTTGCGAGTGTCAGGACACACTCTTGAACATCAACCAGCGAGTGACAACCCGAGAGCAACCCTAATCATGAACTCACACTATCACTCGAGTGATCCCATGCTCACTCGAGTGATCACCAACATCACTTGCGGTAAAGGAAATGTACTTGAGCTTTACTCATAAAACCCAGGCAAAACACAAAGCAGAAAGACAAAACACAAGGCAGCACTCGAGTGGGTTCCTCCCTTACTCGAGTGATGCTATCAGATTGCCAGATCGCAGTAATTGACAGAAATTCCCATATTGGCCAAA
Organism: Inga laurina; assembly: GCA_963855925.1. NCBI lineage: Eukaryota > Viridiplantae > Streptophyta > Magnoliopsida > Fabales > Fabaceae > Inga > Inga laurina. The sequence goes on from OY979708.1 coordinate 38,482,168, forward strand.
ATCACACCCAATAGTTCTTAAACTCCACACAAAGTTCATACTCACTCACAATGACATAGGGAACCTATTAGTAACCTCCAAAACACTCAATTACTATTTTAAACACAATATATGCCCTTGGGTCTCTATGACACACAATACCCAATTCCAATCAATACACTTTCAAACTTCAAAACCTTATCAAATACTCAAAGAGCATCACAATGAAATAAAACCAAGGCAAATTTCCAGAATTTCCCCACTTATTTAAAAAAATCATAACATATATATCAAAAAGCACCAAATACTTACCTCTTTACTTTGCCAGAGTCAGAATCTTGACTCTCAAACTTCCAAAATACTCCAACATACTAATCACCACCTTTCAAAATTCTAAAATCACCATAATGGAGCTCTCAACTTATGAACAAGTTTAAGGAAGAGGATCTGAGCATAAGAGGATCATTACTCATCAAAGATTCAAGCTTTCTCGTTTCTCTTCCCTTGATTGTGTCTGCCAGAAATGGAAGAAGGAGGAGAGAGAAATGGAGGTGATGATGATGATGTACAACTTATCCCTTGCCCAAGCATCTAGCCGAATAAGAGAGAAAGTAAGTTTTTGACTTTTAGCTTCATCCCATGGTCCACACAATGCCACATGTCAACATCTTCTCCACTTCCATCATGAGCTCACCTAGACGCATAGCATAGGATTTCGACCCATGGTCAATAAATCTCAACTATTGATCTTTAATCTCCAAATACACTTATATCAAATTTACGTCATATTTCTCTAAAAGTGTTTAGTTAAACTAATTACAATCAATATCAGAGTCATTAGCCCTTAATCCCAAATTGGGTTATTACATCATCACCTTCTCCTGATATATTTAGGAAAGCGGTGAGGGGGGTTACTGCGTGTTAAAGCTAAAAAAAGCACAGAGGCCTGGTAGGGGCCATTTGGGATCACGTTGGCTTCCAATGGGCTTTTAAGCCTAACGTGGCTTCCAATAGAAGCCCATATTCCTTGCTTCTGACTTTTCTCTTCATTACGGTGGTTTCAATTAATTGCAAAGGACAAAAGACCATTGCCTGGGCATTTATTTCCTTACTTGTCGTTGGCATGCAACTCCAGCTATGATCTGTGTCCTTCCTTTGAGGCCTATCTTTCACTGGTGCATATCCAAGCTCTACATGTTGATCTCCGTGTCAGAACCATCATCGTCATGGGTGGTTCATTGGTGGGTGGTCCTTGTCCTAACTTTGGCCTTTGTTGTGTTCAGTGGTGATTTGTTGGGCTTTCATCTTTTTGTGTTGTCGCATGTCTTCTTTCTCTCTTGATTTGAACTTGGCTTTTGTCGGTGTTTGATGGAGGTACGTGGTTGTTGTTCTAAGGTTTATCCTGTGGTGATCTATGGGTGTTGGAATTAGTTGGGGTGGATCTGTTAGTTGGGCTGTGATCTGAGGTTGTCAAAGCTGTTTTCATCGCCAGAACAGTGTAAGGTCGCTGGTTCTTGGGTTTGCAACTCCTCATCATGTGTCTGTCATCTCTTGGTCCACAACCAGGTAGCCACCATTGGGTAAGTTGTCGCCTGACCTCTTCTTGTCCTCATCATGTGTTTTTTTCTTTGTTTGTGTGGTTGTTGAGAAGTACAAAGTGAAGAAGGGCAAACAAAAATGATGATTGATGAAATTTATTTTGGCCAAAATTGTTCTAGTTTTACTGTGTTTTATCATAAAAGGAACATAACATGAAGGATATTTTGATTTTGGCTTGAATGTTGTTTTAAGCTTCCCGGTCATTTGTAGTCTTTCCTATAAACAAATGGGAATTTGATCTGATCTTTGAGTTGTGGAATTACTTGGTGCTCTCCCTCTTACAAAGCTTGGTTGGGATGGTGGTCATCTTGATGATCTAAATGCAAGGGAACCAGACCCTGTGTATTTTGAAGGATGGCCATCTCATTGTATATTTACTCAATGGCACCGTTTAGAGTGGTATCACGACACTCTTTGTACATGTTGTGATACCTAGTCCTACTCTAATTACGCAACCAAATGCCAAAGTTCTTACTCTTTGTACAATATTGCTTTGGAAAGGATGCTTTCCTTTTCTTGTAACTTCTCCTCTATTTTCGGTTCTCTGGTGGCTGCCTTTCTATTTCACATTCAAACTGTTTATTATTTCAGATAAGAAGCAAATCGATAATTAATCACCTTTGTATTAAAAGAAATCGTTAATCAATCATTATATGCACGCACTTTAAATTCATAAAGCACGGCCTATGGTTTATAAGCACCAACATTCAATACTCAAAGTGGCAATAAATGACATATTTGAAGTTTGTTGAGATTAGATCCTATTATATCTATTTATTGATGGTAGAAAAGCATATAGGAATGCTACAGAAAACCAAATGCCATATTATTAGGTTTTGTTCATACCAAAATCTTTTTCTTTACAAGTTCTCTTAAAAATTAAGGCTATTTCATTATTGCATCAATTCTGATTTTGCAGTTTCATTCTCAATTTTTTCTTACAAGATATTAAAAAAAGTCCACTAGATGGGGGATATAATTTTAGCCCAAACAATTTTAAAAAAAACCATTGTAAATTATAAATAGGGACTTTATTATCTACTTATTCATTAAAATATTTCCTTTATCAATATACTGTGTCCATGTCATTGGTTAGGAAAACAGCGGCCATCATCTTATGTGTTTTTTGGGGTTAAAGTTATTGTTATTATATATATATATGGCAACTATCCTAGCAAAACCTACCCTTACTAGGAACTTCAACTTTGATACCAAAAATGTAACTCCCTTCCTTGGTAGCCATTAATATGGTTTGAAAACGTGTCATAAAATAAACAAGAGACTAAAGAATAGTTTAAAACTCATTAAAATCCCCGACTTCAAGATAGGATTCGGACCTGTACTAAAGTGGGTTTTCAAAAACTTTTCAAAATATGATTAATACGGTCTCAGTTCTACTTTTGAATCTATTAGGCTTGTTCATTTCCTTTCATAATATCAGAGTGCATAACAAAATTTTCTAGCAGATTCCTGGATTTCATTCATTCACTAACAGGGGTTTACGAGGCATGATCGCCCATTCTCAATTTCCCATACCAGAGATTGCATACAAATATACAATTATACGGTAGATACATCCACTATCATTACATAGGACTTGTAACTAAAATATATACATTTATCCAAAAGTATGATAACTAACTAACAAAACTCTAATCTCTTGGCCGGGAGCACTAGTCGCCCTTGTTCATCTGCTTCTCCTTTACTCTTCTTGCCCTGGCTATAGGTTAGCTATTAGAAAGAATGAGATTCATAGGAATCTCAGTAGTAACATTTTCACTCATATGATATATAATAAACAAAGCATATAAGCAATTATTACAAAGCATCAACACAACAGCATCCATAACCGCAATCATATTCATGACTTTCATTACATAAATGACAGCTCATACAGCTGTATTCACAATAACAACAGCTTTCACAGATGTATACACTTTTGTCCCACCACGTGGCCTTCACGACATCTTTCACTGTATATACAATACGACAACTTTTGTTGTATTCATGGCAGCCTTCTTATTCGTCACAATTCAATGATAAGCATAAACATACAAGCATTATACATGATATAAGAGAAAGAGTCACTACCTTATTCTTTCTATTTCTGCTTAGGCACCGGTTTCTTATGCTCAGGGCAGATGTCAAATCCTATAAATCATAATCAAGGACGACGAGTTATTCCCTATTCAATTCTCAACTCCAAAATACTTAGGGTTGGTTATCATTTGAGACCTTTAGATAGCTATAAGAAGCTCAAACAAAAACCTAAAGGGTTGGGGAGAACTAGACCAAAAACCACCTTTCAAACATTCAAAGTGCAGGATTTTGGGGGTTAGCTGTAGCCAAGGGAAGGTCAGAAACTTTTGGGCTGTGGCCAAAAACAGGTCTGAGAGCTTTAGGTCACGGCTAAGACCCTTTTGGCTGTGACGAAGAACTGGTCAGACACTTGTTGGCTGCGGCCAAGAACCCCTGGGCACGGCCAAGAAGTAACCTATTTCTTGGCTGACTTCCAATGACTATAACTTTTTGTACACATATCAAAATGACACAAACTTTATGTCATTTTGAATCTTGCAATGTCAAATACAATATTGGAAAGTTTCACAAATTTTAGACACCATTTGCTATTTCAAAACACCATGCAAAGTAACTCCCTTATACAAAATTCTCACTTAACAAAATTTCCAGTTTTTTGGAAAATGTTTCCAAACGTCGGAATTCACCACCGAGGCTACTCCCCATATAGTTTTTTTGCATATAATCCAATGGAAACATCAATACAATCAAATTCTCATTCCTTTTACAAGTTCTATTTTGACAGAATTTACACACAATTCTCACAATTTCCAAACTTTCCTTTCAAGACTCAAATCAAGTTCCATTACCCAACATACAACACAAGACACCATTGAAATCAAATAAACACCATGAACTCTCTAAAACCCTATATACACGAAAATAGGGCATAAATTCCAGAAATTCAAGTTCTCAACTAATTACCACAATCTATATGTCTAAGAATGGCTTTTGCTCACCTTTACCTCTTTCTCTAGCTTGTTCTTTGATTCTCCAACCACTAGCTTTTATTGAGTTCACGAAACACCTCCTCTTAAAAATCTAAAACCATAAAAATGAAGCTCTCATCAAGAGGAATAAGATTAAAGAAGAGGATTTTAGCATTAAAAGTCATCCACTAGGCCAAGTCTCAAGAGAAAGAGCTTACCTTCCTCATTTGTTCCTTTCTCTTTCCTCCTCCCACTTAGACGTCCTAAGAGAGCTTGAAGAGAGAGAGAGATGAGTTGAAATGATTTAATTGCAACCCCCTCTAAAACCTTCAGCTGACTTTGAAAAAGGAGAAGGAAGAGAAAATGAGTTTGAGTTGAAATGATTACACTGTATGTCCAGAGGCCCTAAGAAATAGTAGACTAATGTGTCCTTAGGCTGGAGATGTATTCAAATTTGTGTAAGGCTATGACCCGAAGAGTAGGGGTAAAGACAAAGAACTCTGAATTATATACTCAAAGGAGTTGGGGCTAGTTGAAAAACCCACGATATCCTTGAAGGGCCTAATCAGAGTGTTCGGGCTAGTGATGATCCGTGGAAGTGAGGAAAGTGATTCCTGGCTCAGCTAATGTTGAGATTCTAAGAATTGAATTATGATCCGAGAATTAAACTCAATAGTTGAACTGATTCCTTAGGACTTTGAATTGACCTAGATGGTTTGAGGTATTGAATGTATTGAAATGTGTATAAGGTTTCTTGAGGTTGCTAGTTGCTAGTCTAGCATAGGGAAAGATTACGATCATAAAATATTTCCTTATGATTGATTGAGGTAATAGCTCTCTAATGAAATGAGAGAAAGAATTAGCTTTCCTGCTATTCCACTAACTTGAGGCTATATTAAGAGTCAATTGGTGGATGACAAAGGATGTATTGAAAAGTATGAGTAGAGAATGGTTACCAAGTAATCCTTAACCCAGGAATCAACTGATAAGCTTTAGTTCCATAAGAATTTGAAATGGCCCAGAATGATTTAAGTGGAGATGGGCCAGGAACTGGCACAGAGAAACACATATTACCAGTACAATCAGGTGTTATAGGAGATACCAATGGGACTCCTATTAAATCATCCTGACAATATAAAAGCTCCTATAAGGAGATAAACATCAAAGTGGGTAGTGGAAGCATAGTAAATTTATGTGTAATGGTTGAGGACAATAGGGGGTTGATATTCTCACCAATGTTGATCATCCCAATTCATAATTAGACCAACGTGGTCTATGGAATGCCATGATTTGTCCTAGGTAATTTAGACTCGATATGTATTCAGCAAAGATGATGAATTGTATGTACTTAGGCCATAAGACCTGATGGACTTGTAAGTCAATAGCCAGCAGAATATGATATGTTTGAGAATTATGTCGAGCGGAGACTCAAGGTAGTAAGACCTAATGTGCAAGTTTGCATAGGGCGGTGTCCCTAGGCTGTAAGACCTATGTGTTTAATGTTGTGGTTGATGCCTAGTGTGATGACATTGGACCAGTGTGTCCAGGGTATGTCTTAAAGCTAGCAGAACATTTAAACTATACTAGGTTATAGGTGAGGCAGTGAGACTAATGTAACCAATCGCTTTGGTGTAGCCTGGGCAGTGAGGTCCAGTGCTTGTTATGATAGTGGCCTGGGTAGTGAGGTCCAGTGCTTGTTATGATTGTTGCCTGGGCAGTGAGGTCCAATACTTGTTATGATCCTTGCCTGGGCAGTGAGGTAAAGTGCATGTTATGATTGCTAGGTGAGTTAGGTCTAGTGGTTGATGTGATTATGTGATCCAGGCAGAGTCTCAAAGAGGTTGTAAGGCTTAAGGAACCAAGCGCTGTGGGAAATGACCAGTGGATCCTGTGTTTGATTACACACTACATAGTGTGTACGGAATGAATGATGAATGTTAAATACTCTCTGAGATCTGTGATAAGAATATGGTGATTGTGTTGCATGCTCGATGAGCTTGCAGATGAAATAGATAGATTGCATATGATCATTATGTTGCAGGCTTGTGAGCCTGCACATGATATGGGTTGAGTGATGAGGATTGATTCCCAAGTTATAAATGTTCAAATTTTGAGGACGAAATTTATTAAACGGGGGGAGAAATGTAACACCCCAAATTTTATTCTCCAATATTATTGTAATTATTGGAAATAGTTAATGAAATAAAATGGTGAATTTCGGAGAATGTGAATAGTGCTGCCAGTGAGATTTCCTATGAGGCAGTGAGTTTTTCATGTGGTTTTGGATGATTAAATGATGGTAAACAATTATGAAAGTTTACAAGGAGGAAGTAGACATCCTAAGCTTTAATTTGATAGTTAATAGGTAATCCATGGAGTTGTATGTAAAAGGTTATGAATTTTTTAATTTAGCCAATAAAAATGATTGATTTTTCTGGAACAACATCCAAATAATTTGATTCTGGGAATGTTGTGCTTCTAATCGATAAGGAACTATATTTTTACTTGAATCTAGACTCAATAAGGGTTCTATAGCCTTTATAATCACTCTAATACAATGTCTATAAATTTAGTTATGATTTTTCAAAGTTTGGACAGAAAATTTGCCAGAATCTCCAATAATCCAAAAATGAAAGAAAATTATGGAATAATTATAATATATTATAAAAACATCATCCTCTTCCTCCATCAACCAAAACCAACACCCTTGAGCTGAAAAAGGAGAGAGAAAGTTGTGTTGATCCTAGAGTGAGAAGGAGAAGAAAAGCTTACAAAGGTAAGTGATTTCTTTGGTGAATTGGTTCTTACGTGTATAATTCTTCTCCTAAGCTTCTCTTCTATGTTATTTAAGGTGTTTGAAGCAAAAATTCAATGTTAAAGGGAGTTAGGGTTTCGGTCACAAGAGGAAAAGCTAGAAGGAAGAAAAGGTAACTTCCTAAACTTCAAATATTGGTTGTTCTGGCTTCTGTGAGTAATTTAATTGATCAATTTCTGGTTATTTTGTTGTGATTGTAAAATTTGGGAAACGTTGAACCCTAGGCGTTATGTTATCAAAATTAAGTCTAAATGGTAGTTATAATATAATTAAATAGTTAATAAAGTGATTAGAAGTAGAAAGGAGCAAGTTTACAGAGTTAGAAGTGAAAAACCCCAATTTTTTTTGGATAATCCTCGGATTCGGCTAGTGTTGTTTGGAGGGGTTAGAGTTGGATTTTTTATGTTTTTATGATTCCATTGTGTTCAGGAGGGAAAATTAGATGGGATTACAGTTGAACACTTTTCCAAGAAAGGCCTAAAAAGCATAATGACCAAAACGCCCCTGAAACCCTACAATAGGGGCCGCCAAGGGCATTTGGGTCTTTTGGCAGTGAATTTGGTAATTCTGAATCCAAAATGGATTTCTTGGGCAAAAATATGTTAGAATAGCCTAGGTCAAAATTTTGGAAAAAGTACTGTTAGACCGGGTACAGTCGGGCTAGGCTGGGTCCCTAGGGGCATTTCGGTAAATTTTTACTATAGACTCGTATAACCACTAGAAACACTATGGAAGTATCTAAACTGGTAGATGAATAAGTTTTAACCTAGTTCTTGTACATTTGACATTTTAGGACCAAGTTGAGAGCCGAGTCATTAACACGCATTACGAGGCACGAGTTTCAAGGTGAAAAGAGTTAAGGTAATAACTATAATCTCTTACTATATGATTATTGATATGTTGTATGCTACTGTATATTGTGATATGAACATGGTGCTTGAGGTATGCTACCTAGTTGTGGTTAGGTACCTAGCTGAGGTATGCCTGGGGTGCATTACCTAGCTGTGGTTAAGGGCCCAGCTGAGGTACATGTAGGGGATCCAAACAGCGATTTGGCCCTAACTTTTGTGTACACACACGTTATGTTATGATATTTCATTTTACATTATATGGTGCATTGCATATTTAATTTTCGCATTTTATATATTTGATCGTATGTTGCTACTCAGATTCCTTGGAATCTCACCCCTTTTTATAAACAAAAATGTCTTGGCTCTAAAGGCAAGGTTATAAGTACGAGGAACATATGGGTGGGGATCCCGAGGCAAAGACAGTGGTTATATATATAATCTTATTTTGGGCATTTTGTATAAATGTGTAAAAATCATCAAACCCTGCGAGGAATACCTATGTTGTAATTGAGTACCCTGTATCAATATATCAGTATATTTATATTATTCCTGGGCTACTATCGAACTACACGCAAGCACTCTGAAAATGGTAAAAATAAGATAAGGGTATGATAAGAGCTCGCTAGCTGATGCTCAAGGTCACTAGTCGATATTACAATATCTAATTTGATGATGGTCGTTGGTTTACAAGAGAGAGAAAAATGCAAGAAAAAAGTAGAGAACATGAAAAAAAAATGATTAGGAAAAATGCTGAATTTTTTTCTTGTTGAGTATTTCATGTTCCTAAATTTTAGCAACTCAAAATGTATATTGAAATCAAGTTTATTGAATCATGTTTTGAGATTTGCTTAAGTTTTTATATTTTCCAATTTTTACTATATCTTGATTTTCATAGTTATTTTTTGAAATTTTTTTAAGGGTTTATATTAGTTTATTTTTACTCTCTCTCTCTATATATATATATATATGTATTCTTATTTTCATATTGATATTGTCCTTTTGAAGTTAAAGGATATGTGAATGGATAATCTACAACAATGGCATCAGAGAATATTGTGAAATTTTTTATTAATTGATTTTCTTTTAAAATTAAAAAAATTATAAGATAATGTTCTATTATGAGAGTGTTTAAGTGATTAATTTCTTTTAAATTGTATGATATTTATCTATAAAGTATTGAATTTTGAATACTATAAATACAATTTTTTTTATTTAATAATATTATCTTGTTATTATCAATGATTATATTATGTTTTATATAACAAATATTAATAGTAAAAATAAATAAAAATAATAATAAAAAACACCATATATAGTAAAAAATGAGGGAAAATTCTAGAAAAATGCAATTAAAAATGGAAAAAAACAAATTAGTGCTGCAAGTTTATCAAATCTCAGGTCAGTATTGAAGTAGGAATATGAGATTTCCAATTCTAACCAAATGACCAAATTGCCCTGAGTTAAGTTGTCAAACATGAAAGTGAAGTCGTTAATGTAAAATATGATGTTGTTAATATAGATACAGATGTTGTTATTAATCTCTGAAACTTATGCCCTCAAAATTATCCCTGATTTTTGGGATATGAAGTTGTCAAACATAAAAGTAAAGTCGTTAATGTAAAATATGATATTGTTAATATAAATACAGATATTATTATTGACCCCTGAAACTTGAGGGCAATTTGGTCATTTGGTTAGAATTGGAAATTCCAGATTCCTACTTTAACTTTAACTTAATATTTGATAAATGCACAATACCAATTTGTCTTTTCACATTTTTAATTGTATTTTTTTAGAATTTTCCCAAAAAATAAAGCCAATATATTTTGGTTATTAACAAAGAACCATTATATAGGCCTTCAATATATTACGGTTCGAAACCATTATACATCTATGCTGAGTATATATAACACCTTTATATATGATAGTTTGAAACCATCACGTATAGTCGATAATAACTACCATATACATGTGATTCTATAGTAGTGATGGGAACTTTTCCCACTTCTCCCTAAATTTTATTATTTAATATTTTTTATTCTATACATATGGAAAAGAGATTTATTGGTTGTCCCTAATTGATATAGGATTTGACATCTGTCACCCTCGTGAGGCCATGGTGCCAGAGCCAGTCAGGAAAGATACAGGTAGTGACTCTTTCTTTATATCTTATATGATACATTGTATGTGTTCAATGTCATTGAGATGAAATGGATTTCGTATGCTGCATGTTTGTGAAATTTGTGGAAGCACCGCTATACCAATAGTTCCTGAGTCGCTAACAACGGTTCGGGCAAGGGCTGTGTGCCTCCCGGCGGTAAAAGGGGATGAGGTTAGGGTGTATATGTGATTATGTGGGCCGAAAGGCTATTTGTGAAGGCCGACAGGCCATTTGTGAAAGCCGAAAGGCTATATGTGAGCCGAAAGGCTATTCGTATGCACTGCCACGCCAATAATCCCTGAGTCATTATCAATGGTTCGGGTTAGGACGGTGTGCCTTCCCGGCGGTAAAAGGGGATGAGGGTGGAGTGTAATTTGTGTTGCTGATATGAGATGATTTGTGTACATATTATGTGATTGCATGCGATATGAAAAAGTTGTTACTACTGGGATTCTTTAGAATCTCACCCTTTCCATATGACTAACCTTTTCAGACAAGGCGAGTGGCTCGAAAGGAAAGCGGACAACCAGGAGTAGTTAGGATTACTCTAAGACCTAGTGTAGTTGGTTATCCTTATTTTGGTTTTGGGATTACCCAGTGTACATGAGAATGTAAATGAATATTTTGGATATGTAATCCCCATTTTGGGAATCTGTAAACCCATGATATAAATATATGTAGTTGAACCCGGGGTTTTGCCGGGATTTTAGTTTCCGCACTCTGATATTTCCTATGTGATTTGATTTCTCAAGTAGTTATATCCGCACGTGAATGTGAGACCAGGATTAAGTATGTTTTGGAAATGATTTTTTTGAAATACCCCATCTCTTAGATGTGGGATTATAAATTGTTATTTTGTTTTATTGGTCTCTATTTCACTTAAATTTCATAATCCGGATGTAATTACGGTGAGGGGGTTACAAACAGGGGGTTAATGAGAGCCAGCGACAAATTGAGGGTAGTGAGATAGGGTTTTAGAGGGGAAGAAGAAATGAAGGATATGGTTAAAAAATTCCACATTAGATCGAAGGCTGAAGAAACTATCATCCTCTTGTTAGAAGCCGTTGTTGTCATTTTTGAATGAGTTTGCTGTCATAATTGTTGAAGGAGGATGTCGTCGCCGTCGTCAATCATGAGCAAGACAATCAAGGAAGAAGCGGGGTGAGTAAGATGGTGAGTAACAGGCAACCATTGATATGAGAAAGGAGAATGAACGGAAACAGGTGATCGACAATTTGTGGAAGATAGAGAATGAGCAATGATGCAAGGAAAGAGAGTGTGAGACCATCTAAATGGTGTGGTAAGGTGGTATATGTTAGATCTCATGTTTTGATGATAACAAAAGAGTGGTATGAAAAAGAAGTGATTAATAAATAAGTTTGAGCAAAGGAATAACAGGGATAAGCATCACTTGAGGTAAGCATTGGAGTAATGAAGAAAGGCCAAGAGAAAAAGCTGAGAAACTTGATCAGAAGCAGGTTTTCTAAGGTATTACTCGAGGAGGTACTCGAGTAATGAGCCAAAACTTGAAGTAACCAGAAGCACCTTCCAGTAACTTGCCAACGTTACTCGAGTAAGTACTCGAGTAATAGTGTAAGTATTTTCAAGTTGCTCTCGGCCTGCCAATGTTACTCGAGTAGCTACTTGAGTAACCAGGTAATTACTTGGAGTTGCTCTCGGCCTGCCAATGTTACTCGAGTAGCTACTCGAGTAACCATATGAAAAACTTCCAGTTGCTTTCAGGTTGCCAATGATACTAGAGTAAGTACTCGAGTAACTCTGTTTCTAAAAATGTGTTGCTCTCGGCACTTTGTACCACTGTCAATGTTACTCGAGTAGGTGCTCGAGTAACACACTAAGGTAAGTGAAAACTTGAAGGTAGTACCTGAATAACTGTATTTAAGTTTATCTCACTTTCCTCGAGTCTTTACTCTAGTATGCAAGTATTTAATGTTCTATTTTAAGTAGATTACTCGAGTATGAACTCGAGTAAGCAATGTTATGTTGATGAAAAACCTCAAGTCATTACCCGAGTAAGTTGTGCCCAAAAAGTAAGTTTACTCGAGTAAGTACTCGAGTAACAAGGTAATCAGACTTGATGTGCTCTCGGCCTTGAAATCCTGCCAACATTACTGGAGTAGATCATCGAGTAATCAAATTTATTTGAAGGTTTACTCGAGTTGGTACCCGAGTAACCTATGAAGTTGTGAATGCATTACTCCAGTAAGTACCCGAGTAAACATGAATTTTCAAAAGTTTGAAATTTAGTTATTCCATGCACTACCCGAGTAATCTTGTATTTGTCTATTGACTTGAAGTTAAACAAAGCTTTCCTGATGATACTCGAGTAAGTACTCGAGTAAACTTCATGTGATACTCGAGTAGCTACTCGAGTAAGCAAACCCAGAAAGTTTGAAATCATTCCAACGGTCATTGTTTTGTTTCCTATTTGATTAACTTTTCATTATATTAGTATTCTTAGCATTTCAACAGATAAACAATGAAGAGATCTTACCAAATAAGGAAAGTCAAAAGCAACGCTCAAATGTCACCGACCGTCACCTACCGCAACGTATGTTTTTCAAAAACTGGAAAAGTCAATAGTGGCTGCACACGCTCCAACGGACATGAAGAAATATGTTCCAGCAATCATTACCAACGTATCTATATATATGGGAACATCTAAATAGAGAGTAAAAACAAGAACACACTCACGAACGTATCATCAAGTTCATTACTCAGTTTTTCATTGTACTTGTGATTCTATGCTTCAGTGATTCTTATTTACTCTGTGAGAGAGATATTTCATTCAAACTCAATATTTGTTATTGAGGTAACTTAAGGTTGTGGAGCCTTGAGTTGGGATTGGATTACAACTTGTAAGGGGGAGCGAGTGTCCAAGTGTAGGAACTTGCTTGTACTGAGGTGCCAAGAACCCACTGAATCTTGGAAGTTATAGTGAAACTCTCAGAGAAGCTCTGAGGACTGGACGTAGGTCAAAGTGGTTGTGACCGAACCAGTATAACTCCCGGTGTACACTTCGGTGATATTTCTCCTTACTCTTTCATATTTTAATTTCAACGTCAAATTTTATATTTGCAACAAAATTTTTAAGATCACCCAATTCACCCCCCCTCTTGGGTGAAACGCTTGCTCTAACAGTATAGGCATTTTAGTCATTTCATTGTCATTCATATATGCCCCAAAGGACCTAAGTCCTTAAAATAAACTTAGGTCCTTCCAAGAAAAAAAAAACTTTTCAAAAAGGGATTTATTAGAAATTTTCCCAAAAGCATATGTGATGTACTTAGAAAAAAGAAAAGCATATATGAATATTCATGCTTCTTCCTTGTCACCATAACAAACGCGGAATTACTGACGGCATCCATTTTGACAAACCCTACTACCTTTATCAATTGAGCTGTTTTGATCTTGCAATCTTTGTTTACACACACACACACACATAATATTTCAATTGAATAAAACAAATATAATATATATATTGCTAAATATATATGTCATTTTTTATAACACATATTTAATATATTATTTATTTTTTTTAAAATTTTCTTATTACATGTATACTCTCTCTAGTACTTTTTATAAGAAACATTCTCTCTCATAAGGTGATCCTTAATATAAGAAACCAATCCTCTTTGTTTGAAATTTTAAAGAACATGTTTGGTCCAACCTCATTACAAATGTGCAATTTTAATCCTCATTGCATTGCCATAAATGACATGTTGGGTTGATCTTATTAATGATAATAAGGATTGCAATGGTAATATCTATTGCACATTTTTTGTAATGTCTATTCACAGGGGAGGGGCTATGAATGATCATTGCAAGTCTAAAATCCCTTATAAAATTTCTATTTTTCCCTTAATGACTCATGTAAAAAGATGATAATTGGCCTCAACATTTCTCGTTTGTCTCCCTTGTTTTCCCTTCATCTCCCTCTATCTCTAAAATATCTCTATTTCCTTCCCTCCATTACCATCACCTCTCTCTTCTACTTCTGGGTTGTCTCCCATCCTCCATTATTATTATAACGCCCCAAATTTTTGATTAAGGCCTAATGATAATTATTGAGGATAATTATCGGATTAAAGTGAAATTAATGTATATTGGTGATAATATTAATTTATATGTCATAATTGATGGAAAATTTAAAGGATGAAATTATTGGCACTAAGTGGGTGATTAATGGGAAAATTAATTACTAACTAAAAGAAAAGTGAGAAGTGTGATTAAATGGCTAATGGAATGGTTAGAGTAACTAATTAGTTACTTAACTTTGTGAGAACCAATGGCAAAGCGACACTTGGCAATAAGAGATGATGAGTGTAGGCATTGGAAAAGTAAAAAATATGGCATATTTTATTGATTTTTCTCTCTCTCCTTCCTCTCATTCGGCTAACATGGTATGGGGGGTGGAGTGTTATCATTTCTTCTTCATCCTCACTCATCTCTCTCACTCTCATCTCTCTCTCTCTCTCGTCGGACACCATTGGAGCAAGAAAGAGGAAGAAGAAAAGCTTGAAAAAGGTAAGGGAAATGTCTCCAAATGCTCAAACTTCCTTCTCTAATATTGATCCTTGAATGAAGAGCTTCATTTTGATGGTTGTAATGTGTTCATTGGTGTTAGTTTGTGGCCTCAAGAGATTGTGAAAGTTGAAGAATCAAGAAATCTCTTTGGCAAAGTGAAAGAGGTGAGTGTTAACTCCCTTTTGATATATATATTGTGGTTGTTGGTTGAGCATTGATTTTTCTGGAATTTTCTGCCCTATTTTCAAAAATTAGGGTCTTAGTGAGTTTGGCATGTTGTGATCATGGAAATGGTATATTGTGATGTCTTTTGGACAAATAGATTGGTTTGAATCATTAAAAGTAAAGTTTGGGAACTTTGTGTTGGTTTTGGTGTATTGGTCAAAATAGGGCATGTGGTTAGATTGTGAATATTGGTTATTTTGAGTTTACCATTGTGTTCCTTGTGAAAAATTGTATGGGAATATGTTTGGTTAATGATTTTGGAGTCATTGGACACTTTGGTAGAAAAGTTGGAAAATGTTGTCAATGTGAACTCTGTCTGGGCAGTTTATTTGTGTGGACGTTTTGAATGACCAAATGATTTCATACAATTGTGAAACTTTCTAGTCTTAAATTTCACATCCCAAGATTCAAAATGGACTATATTTTGTGTCATTTCATTTAGTATTCTGGGAGATATGGTTGTCCAAAGTTTGGGGATGGAAACAGAACTCTGTTTTGGAGTAGTGTTGAGTTTTGGGTGATTCTGTATTTTTGTGATGATTTGAAGTTATGAGCCATATTTTTTCTTGAAAGAGGACTTAAATACCTTTCATTTGGCTTTAGAATCACTCCGTTTTGATTTTTCTACAATTAGATATGATTTTTCGAACTTTAGCCAAGAATCAGGAAATTGCTTGGTCACGGCCCATGAGTGGCTGGCCGCGGCCCAAACCTTTCTGCCTTGATTCTGGCCGCGGCCCATGGGTGGCTGGCCATGGCCAGCGACCTTCTAATCATATTTTGGCTACGTCCCGGCCAGCCCCTGTGTTCCAGCACTTTAAGTTTTTGAAAAGAGATCTTCAACCTATTGTTTCCCAACCTTTTAGGGGTTTTATTAGAGGCATTTGTGGCTTCTTAAGGATCATTATTGATAACCAAATCTAAGTGTTGAAGAGTCAATTGAGTATTGGAATAGAGAATAATGTTTCGTCCTTAATTATGACTTTAGGATTTGATATCTGCCCGGAGCATAGAAGGCCTGTGCCTACTCAAGAACGGAAAGACCAAGGTAGTGACACTTTATCCTATATCATGTGTATTGCATTACTTGTTTGCATTAGTCATTGAATACAGTGAAAGTGAAGAGGACGTGGCGAAAGCCCGGACTCGATTATAGTGAAAGTGAAGGGGACGTGGCGAAAGCCCGGACTCGATTACAGTAAAAGTGAAGGGGACGTGGCGAAAGCCCGGACTCGAATACAGATAAAGTGAAGGGGACGTTGCGGAAGCCCGACCTCGTATATAGTGAAGGGAACGTGGTGAAAGCCCGGTCTCGAATATTGATTGCTGCATTGTGATATATGTGACTTGCTTTGTATATATGCATCATATAAATAAACTGTTGCTACTGGGATTCTCTAGAATCTCATTCTTTCCAAATAACATTTTTAGACAGGGCAAGTGGATCGAAAAGCAAGCAAGTGGCAAAGGACGATTAGGACTACCAGCGGTAGTCTTAGCTATATATTTTGGTTTTATATTGAACTGGTTATCATTTTGGATAAATGTATACATATTGAATAGAATTGTAGTGGTATAGTTTTGTGTAATCCCCGGTATGGATACTGAGATAGGCAATGATGCCCTGTATAAACCTTTGGATTAATGTTATTATCCCAGGTGAACGTCGGGAATTGTGCTTACTCTGATATTGTATATGTAACAGACCAAACAGGCCATTTATTTTAATGAATGAAATGAATGGAGATTCATTTGTACAGGTGTTTTAAAAAGTTTTTAATTGTCTCAGATTTCTTATTCGATAATTAAATGTGCTTAAAAGCTAATCCTGGCCTGATTATCGAAGGCGGTTACAATTATCGTTGCTTGCTCTCTTCTTACTCCATTGCCTCCCTCCTTTCATTACCGTCATGATGTCATCTCCTCCTTTTCCTTTGCCTCCAAATATGCTAATCGTTGTCTCCTTTCTCTAGATCTGTTTTGTTTTGGGTGCATCAAGCGTAGACCATGATGAAGCGAGTTGATAGAGAAAGGGAATCATTATTGGCAGTGAGAGAAAATAAGAGGCTGCAATCAATATTGGGAAGCTGGGTTGAGACGCACGGGTCAGACAGTTGATCATAGAAGGTCACTAGAGGAAATCAGAGGGCAATTGAACAATAATGATCACATACAACTGGGTTACTATTTCCCTCTGAGATGTGACTAGGCTGGAAAGGCGGCTTGACTGGGGCAAATGAGAACGACACTGAGGGTGAGACCTAAAGATGGTGAACGCGTATGTCTGGAAGAGGGCAATGCTACTTTAGTTACTTCTTACTTGTTCATGATAGTCGGATTATGAAGAGGAGAATATTGAAAGTGTTTCAATTAGTGTGAGTTGTTGAAGAGGTGCTGTGAGAACTCACAAGGGAATTGGCAATTGCAGAAGGAGCTACAGGACCACTATATAATTTGTGCTTGTGGTTGAGGGGCATTCTAGACTTTGTATTCTTATTATTTAATTGATTAAATATTAAAAAAATTATTTTTTGCCAACATTCTTAATAGCATACCAAACATTTGATAGTACTAAATATTGCATTACACCCCATTGCATTACCACCTCTAAGAATTTAGTAATTGAACCAATTGGGTATAAATTTTTTTATTTTTATCCTCATTAAATATATATTACTCATTATTTCTCTACAATAATTTTTCACACATTATCTCTCTTGTACACACTTTCTAAATAATGTTATAATTAGAAAGAAATGTACAAAAGTTACATATTTATTGTTTTTAACTAACATTTTGAATAGCATGATTTTGACAATTGTTCCTTATAAAAAAGACATGAGGGAGTATTAATTAATATATTATTTATTCAAATAATAGAAAAAAATATTTATGTTTATATTTTGATTTATATTTAATATTTGTATTTTATTTTATTTAAAAAATTCAAATATTTATATTGTAGTTTCAGCTATATATCTGTATGTGTTTTTATATAATTGTAATTTCATTTATATACTTTACATTCAAATATTTTCTATTTTTATTTTTATATTTTATATTTTCATTATATATTATTTTTATTTTTAATTGTTTATTATATTATATAAATTATCATAATATAATAATAAATCACAAATTTTACCAACGGAAAAATTCCATTACTAATTTTGTAGGAAATTGTATTTTTTGACGGAATTTTTCTAGGTAATTCCATATTTTTTGGTAGCAAATTTGGCTTTGTGGATGTCATTGATCCATACAAGGAGGCCGCATAAAGGTTAGAGGAAATAAAAAAGACGGATGTTAAAACTTTATTCTTCATTCAACAGGCTATCCATGAAACAATTTTTTCCAGAATTGCAATAGCAACTATCACACCCTCATCTTATTTTTCACCTATTTCAAAGTATGTGCGGAAAACGATACATAATTCAGTGGGCAACACAGGAATACCATCAATATAATTATATTATGTGCATGATTACGGAAATTCCCCATAGGGGTTTGTATTTGATAATTACAATTAATTTAGTCTCGCAGCACTATGTGGGTGTCTAAACATATTCCAGTGAAATGGAGACATCTTCTAGTCTTTGTTCCACCACTGCAATGCCCTTCATACGGTTCTCTTTTTTGTTCTCAGCATATCTTCTGTTTTCACCTATCTAAATTGTTGGTAAGGGGGTGAGATTCTGGGGAATCTTAGTAGGACAACAATACCAATATGCATGCGAGATAAGTGCTTAATGCATGACATGCTTGCATTACATAACTCATGCTCACACAATGACATATCTGCGTGCTCAATGTTTCAAATAACATACGTATGGCCATAACATAGATAAGAATAGAGCTTCAATTATTCTTATATGTTTCACATAATCAAGCAAAGCAATAACATGTATCAATACACCAGCACAAATATCAAATACATGTAGGAAAGGTAAGTTCCCTACCTTAACCGCTCTTCCCTGATTCTTGAATAACATGCCTCGATTTGTGTGCCAATCCCTTGGACTCTCTACTTGGTCCTAAAATGTCAAATGTATAGTTTAGACACTTCCATAGTGTTTCTGGTGGTTATATTAGTCTACGGTGAAAATTTGCTAAAATGCCCCCGACACCCCGGCTCGGCCGAACCAGGCTCGATGGCACGTTTTTTTAAAATTTTGACTAGAGCTGTTCTAACATATTTTCACCCAAGGAATCCATTTTCGGGCTCAAAATCACCATATTCACTATCAAATTACGAAAATACCCTTGACAGCCCCTATTTCAAGTTTTAATGGCATTTTTGTAATTATACTTTTTCGGCCTCTACCGAAAAAGTAACCAACTGTAACCTCACCTATTTTTGCCCACTGAATCTAATGGAACCATTTATTTCATGAAAATCCAACTTCTAGCCTCTAAAATAGTGCTGGCCGAAATATTCAAGAAAAATAGGGTTTTGTGTTTTAGCTTCCAAAACTTATACTTTTCCACCTTTAATCCTTTGTTAACTCATTTAAACACATCTTAACCATGATTCAAAGAAATTTGGGCTGCATAACCCCTTAGGATTAGGACTTTCCAAATTTACAAACTTGACAAAAATCACCAAAACCAAACACAAACCTAAACAACAACACCATACTAGTTTAGATCTAAGGTTTGTAAGGTTACCTCTTGAGATCTTGAATCCTCTCTCTCTAGGCATCTCCTCTATCCCTCCTTGAGCTTAAAATATGTCTTCCAAATCATAGATTCCATGAAGAAGATGAGTTTAGAGAAGGTTTCCATGAAAGAACACAAGAAAAATGCCTAAGAACAATGTCTTACCTTAGCTACTCTTCCTCCTTCTCTAGAACTCCTTGGTCTCTTCAAGCTTTCTCTCTTTCTTCTCTTCTTATGGCTTTGGGCGAAATAGAGGCAAGAGAAAGATGAAGAAATTTTGCTTCATAAAAGTCCTACTCATTTTCCTTTGAATTACATGATTATTTCAATTTCAAAGTTACCAACTCCTTGACTTTAGTGTACATGCAATATGGTCTAAAGTTTAATTGCACTTCATGTAATAACCCAATTTGAGATTAAGGGCTAATGACTTTGAAATTGCTTGTAATTAGTGTAATTAAACACTTTTGGTGAAATGTGATGTGAATTTGATATAAATGTTCATGGTGATGATTTAATAATCATAGTGAAAACCAGGGGCAAAATAGTAAAATTTGAAATTTATCGACCAATTGGTCAGTTACCAAAGAGGAAACTCATTGGTGATTAGAGATCAATGGTTAAGATTCATTGTCAATGGGTCAGAATTGTATGCTTTGAGTTTATGTGAGCTCATGGGGAGAGTGAGCAAGATTATGCCAAGTGTCATTTTATGGACCAATGGATCATGCCTTAAGTCAACCACTCACTTTTTCTCTCTCTTCTCTCTCCTATTTGGTTTGAGCTTTTGGAAGGGGAAAGATATACTTGCTTCATCATTATCATCTCTCATCATCTCTCTCCTCATTCTCTATTTCCAGCGGCTTTGAGAAAGAAAGAGAAAGAGAAAAGCTTGATTTTTGGTGAGTAATGGTTCTCCTATGCTCAAACACTCTTCACTAATCTTGTTTATAGTGTTAAGAGCTTCATCTTGGTAGTTTCAGAATTTTGAAAGGTGGTAGTTTAGGTGTTAGAGAAATTTGAAAGTTTGAGAATAAAGGTTTTGGCTTTGGCAAGTTGAAGAGGTAAGGATTTGATGCTTTTTGGTATATTTATTGTGATTTTTGGTTAAGGTTGATAAATTCTGGAATTTGCCCTGGTTTTTTGCCAATTTTGAATGGATTACATGGTGAATGATGTTGGAATTGGTTCATTGTAAAGTTATTTGAGTATTGGATGTGGTTTTGAATTTTGAAAGTGAGTTGAAGGAAATTGGGTATTGTATGTTATAGAGACCCAAAAGTATGAATTGTTGTTAGGATGAGTTTTGAGTGTTTTGGAGGTTACCAATGGGTTCCTTATGGGATGTTAACGGGGTATGAGCTTTGTATTGAGTTTGGGAACCATTGGGATCAATTTTGGCCAATCTTGGGTCTGATAAGCCTCACTCGAGTGAGGATGAGTCTTACTCGAGTGAGGATGAGTCTCACTCGAGTATTGTGCATATTTTTGCCCAAGTTCTTTCAGTCTTGTTGCACTTCCATGCCAAAAGTGAGAGTGCACTTCTTAACCCGCGAGTGATATTGGTGATCACTCGAGTGAAGGTGTGGGTTCATGTTTAGGGCCGCGTCTCGAGTATGCACTAGCAGGCCGATTTTCAAGAGTGTGTTTTGACACTCGCAAGTGCAGTCTTCTCACCCGAGTGCCAAGGGTTGCACTCGAGTGAGCCTTTTCCTTTGAAGTTGCCTGTGCTCTCAGGTAAGCACTTCCTGTGTTGCACTTTCAGGGACTCGAGTGAATTTGGAGTCATCACTCGGGTGCAAAACCTCATGCTCGAGTACTGTGAGCACTTTCTAGCATAGTTGTTGCTCACTGTCAAACACTCACGAGTGAGGGCCATTCTTACTCGAGTGCAAGTCTCTCATCAGTCGAGTGAGGTCATCTTCACTTGAGTGAGTCAGCCAAAATCAGTGTTGTGCTTCCAAAAAGGGGTTTTCAAGGTAGTTTCTTCCAACCCTTTTAACATGTGTTTAGGCCTCGAATGGTCATCCTAAAGAGTTTAAATGATAACCAATTTAGAGTATTATAGAAATAAGCATTTGGAAAATAGATTGATCAGTTGTCCCTAATTTGGTTTATAGGATTTGACATCTGTCAGACTCGTGAGCCCACTGTGCCAGGGAACGTTAGGAAAGAATAAGGTAGTGACTCTTTCTCTTGTACTGTGCGTACATCATTGTATGTATGTCTATCATACATTGTGTTGCTGCTGCTGCTTTGTGACGCCTTGTGACACTTTGTGATACTTTGTGCCTTATGATGTTGCTGCATAGTATTTATTGCGAAAGCGGGCATAGTGCATTGTGATTACAACGAAAGCTGGTATAGTGATTACAGTGAAAGTTGGCATAGTGTTTACCGCAAAAGCAGGCATAGTGCATTGTGATTACAGCTGTGAATGCTGTCATTTGTGGCGCGAGCCATGAATCATTGTGTTGTTGCTGAACATGATAAACTTACATGCTATGTGTTTATATACTGTATGAGCGATTTGTTACTACTGGGATTCTTTAGAATCTCATTCTTTTCAATGACTAACATTTCAGACAGGGCTTGTGGCTCAAAAGGGAAGCGGACAACCCAGAGCGGTTAAGATCTCTTAGAGACATTTTATTTGGTTGTTGGTTATCTGTTTTAGATTTGGGATTACTGTATGTATATAGGATGTAAATATGATTTTTTGGATATGTAATCCCCATTTTGGGAAACTATACACCCATTATATATATATATGTAACCCGGGGTTGCCGGGATTTTAGTTTCACACTCTGATATTTATAAATGTGATTTAACTGCACAGGTAATTGTATTCGAAAGTGAATGTGGGACTAGATGAATTACGTTTTTTAACTATTTTTCGGGATACCCCATCTTGAAGATGAGGGATCATAAATGTTGTTTTTGTCTTATTGGTCTCTATTTCACTTGAATTTTATAATTCAGATATAATTACGGATGGGGGTCACACTTCAACTCATCCTTCTTTTCTTTCCCTTGCTTGACGTGAGATGACAAGAGGAATGGTGGAGTATGGCTTCATAAAATCTCTCACCTTTTCTCTTATTTAATAAATGGTAGGAAATGGTTTTATGACATCACACTTGCACTCAATTCATCCATTCCTTCACTCTAGCTTACCATCATGCACTTCACCATACTTTCACTTATCTTGACCACCATGCCCATGCCTTCATTTGGTGTACACTCCACCATTGTCATCATTACCATATTCATGTAGCATTTTGACATGTGCTCTTGGAAATTAACCATAAGCTAATCCCCCTTTTCATTAATGATTTTTCCCTTCCATTATCTTGTGTTGGACAAAAATATAGAAGAGAAAGGGAATAATATGTGTTTCATTAATTCCATAATTCAATTAAATGAATTATGTAGAATTCCCTCTAATTTCACAATTCTTGATTTATTCCATCAAGAATAATCCAATTATACATTTTCCTTTATTTTCCTTGATTAATTGAAATTAACTCCAATTAATTGGAAAATAATTAATCTTGGGCTAAATTGGCAAAATTATGATTTTACTATCACCTTTGTAATTTAATTCCTTTCTTGAATTAATTTGCCCATTTCCTCATGAATATGAATATTTCAAAATTCACAAGATCCAATTTCCATGAATATTCACCATTTTATTGAATTTCTCAATTAATTACAATATAGTTTTAATGAATATAAAATTTGGGGTGTTACAGCAACAATGTCATTGAAGGTTTTACGGATTTTGAAGAAAGAGTTTTAGGACTTCTCAAAAGTGATTACGGTAAAATTACAACTCTTGTTAATCAAATAAAGTCTTATAGAGATATTATCTCTGGAAAAACTTTTGTTGCTAAAGTTTTAAGGAGTCTTACTCCAAAGTTTGTACATATTGTTGCTACAATTGAGGAAGCTTGTGATCTGTCTAATTACTCATTTGATGAACTAATGAATTCTTTATAAGTACATAAAGAACAATTGCTCAAGCCTGGTGAAAAGTATGAAGAAAAAACTTTTCAAATGAAGGCTGAGATGTATGAAAACTCTGTTGGTAGTGGTCATGACAGACATGGCAGAGGTCATGGAGAGGCCAAGGAAGAGGTCAAGGCAAGAGAGGTTCTAATGAAAAGAAGAAAAATACAAAAAGCCCAATCACAAAGAAGCTTTGTGTTGGAAAAAGAAGAAGGATGAGAACAACCAAGTCAATTTTGTAGACAACGTAAATATAGAAAGTAAGTTGTTCATGACCTTATTTTGTGAAAAAGAAAAAACTAATGATTTATAGTTTTTGGATAGTGCTTTTTCTAATCATATGACAGGAACAAAGTTTTTATTCAAGGAGTTTGATGGGTCCCAAAAATCAGGTGTAACTCTTGGTGACAACAAGCATATTCAAGTTGAAGGCAAGGGTACTACTAGCTTTAAAACCGATCAAGTTAATGCTAAAATTGAACAGAATGTGATGCATGTTCCTAGTCTATCTCATAATTTGCTTAGCCTGTGTTTGATATCACTTATTTTTGGACAATAAATCTTTATTACGCAAGCCGAGATAAAACTCCTCTCACATGCTTATCTCGTATACCGTGAATCACGATTTATAAGCACTTATTACCCAAAAATAAACTATTTCAAACGAGCACTTATATTAGACAATTAATGAATATTATCTATTGAGTTCTATTTGATGACGATTGTTATACAATTAGAGATAAAAAAAATCTAGACATATCATTGCCAGAGTTCCTCAGTCCAAAAAATAGGCTGCTCCCATTGGATGTTTCAATACTAGAAATGTAAGCTTTAGTTCAAAGATAGAAGGCCAATGGTAAACCATTTAAAATTTTTTGGTTGTATAGTTTATTCTTTGATTAAGACTCATTCTCAAAAATTTGATAAAAAATTTTTGAAATACATTTTTATTGCCCATTGTTCTGAAGCTTAAACATATAAGTTTTTGTGAATTTGAAGGATTCAAGTAGAAGGAAAATAAAGGCCTATGAATATTAATCCTTGTGAACTTCTTATTTTGTCTGGGTTCAACCCAAAAAAAGGAAGAAAAATAAAATAAATGGCAATAAAAAATTCTCCTTGATCCTTACGTTGTTAACATGAAAAATCTCTTTTCAAAGCCAAATAAATATCATTTTTGGTGATTGGCTTCTGATGGAGATTTGACAATAATGGAGACTGGTTTGGGAAAGTCCTCCCTACACTAAATGACCATAGAAGCAAATTTCCAAATCATGCATCTCATTGATGTCGATTGACATTCAGATTAGGAAATGTAGTGTGGAGGCATTATGGGGAAGAGAAAAAATAGAAATTTAAAAATTTATTGTAAAATTAGAGAAAAATAGTAGAAGAAGAGAGGAAATAACAAGACAAGAGAATGGGAGAGAAAAGAATGACCTCTCTCATTCACTATATTTCATTGGTGTGCAAAAGCCTCACGCATGGCCTCTATTTATAGTCCAAAGAAGATTTCGAAGAAAAGTCAGGTATGTTTTTAGTACCTCAGAAATAGTTGATATGGATATCGATTTGTCATCTGAGAGTTCCTCGTTAAAGAGAGGTCAGATTGAGGAGAAGGATAAGGTTGAGCAAAGATCTGATTTCAAGAAATTCAGAAACGAAAATATGGGGGGGGGGAACCTTCACTGCATTATCACTTAGATGCTGAAGGAAGGCTTGAGGGATGCTGGTTCTTGCCTTCTTGGTATAAAGATCCAGAGGAGATCATAGTTTGGGATTGGCTTACAGCGCATGAAGATCCTATGTCAAAAAAATGGATTCAGCTTCTCAAGTGGTGGTTTCTTATGGGTTTGCAACGGTTTCACATATGGAATGTGAGTCAGAAACCCAATTTGGGGTTTCTAGAACCCTTTGCTTGAGCTGTGTGAATTTTCAAATTAGGGAGTCATAGGTCTCTTAAAATTTCAAATGTTTCTATTTGTAGCTAATTGTTGTTTTGATTTTACTTATATGCTTTTGGAGGTTACTGTTAGTTGTGTCCTTACTCATGGAGGAGTTGTCACTGTTTTCCTGGTTTTAGAGTCTAGATTCCAACATAAAGTGTGTGTTTGGTGAGAGCTTTTGGGTGTCAAGAAGTCTGATTGGGCATATGAAAGTCCAATTGACAACAATGATTTTTTTTTTTTTTTTTTTGCATGTTTGGTTGACAAGGTGAGGGATTGGACTTCTTTAAATTTGACCACTGTGGAGCTACAATTAGCAAAAGCTCAATGTTGGAGCTTTTGTTAAAAGCTCAGCCAAATATTACCGTTTAATCTCATTTATATGATATTGGTTTTTCCAAATAAAATATTTTTTAAATAGCATGTAGTATCAAAAAATATTTTTTTAGTGCTTTTAACCCTTTAAAATATTTTTTCAGTTTTATCCATTACCCAGTGTGCTATCAGATTAATTACAATTTTACCCTTAATGTACTTTTTCAGCTCCAAAAATTACTTTAAAATATTTTTTTGATGTTTTTAACTGCTTAAAATATTTTTTTGGTGTTTTAAACCCCATAAAATATTTTTTCAACTATACCTAATGTGTTATCAAATTGATTGCAATCTTACCTTTAATGTACCTTTTCAACTTCAAAAATTACTTTAAAATATTTTTTGGTGTTTTTAACCCTTTAAAATATTTTTCCAGTTGTATATAGTGTGTTATCAGACTTTTTGTAATTTTACTCTTAATGTACTTTTTCAGCTCTAAAAATTACTTTAAAATATTTTTTAGTGCTTTTAACCTTTTAAAATACTTTTTTAGTTGTATTCAGTTTTAGAAGACTGATTACAATTTTACCTTTAATGTATTTTTTTTAAGTAGTAAAGAGCATCTAAAACTTAGAATACTGATTTATTAATTTCCACCCACTTTAAAATACTTTTCCAATAGCACCTAATATTTTAAAGTAATTTTTAAATATTTACTTGATTTTTTAAATATTTTTCCACCCACTCTTTTTTACCATTATCACAAAAGTCACCTGTGTTTAAATCAATCCAAACATAAATCACAATATACAATCTAGTTTTATCAAAAGTAATATTATAAAAAGTCAAATTAAAACAAGCTCAATTGACAATCGTTGTTCCAAACATGCACAAAATCATGATCAAGTATAGCTTTAATAGAATATCTGAGTTTTGCAAATGTTACTATCATTTTATGGGACTCCCAACTTATTGTTGGATTTAAGCCTATTTCTTTCAAATCCAATTTGGGTAGATGTCCGTTTTTCCTCTTTTGAGAGTGAAGTTAGTGGCATGATCTTCATCAATTTTCTGTTGATGGTTTCCTCTATATGCAACGGTTCAATGCTAGGATCTGTCATAAAGTCTATTACTTGCTCATGTCCTATTCTTGGAATTTTTACTATGTGTTTGTTGTTTGATGTGTTTGGCAACAAGGGTGGTTTCTTTAGGGTGGCTGTAGTAGTTGTATCTGAAGTTTCATGTATTGTTGGTTTATATATAAATGTCCTTATGTAATTATCTTTTTATATTTAATATAATTGATCATTTTATTAAAAAAAAAAATCATGATAGGCGTTCTCATAGAGGGCGTTAAAAATATTGTGCTACTATGGTATTATTTCTTGTTATTTACTTGAGGGCATTTAAGTAATAGAGGGCTACAAATAATTAATTCTTATGGGTGTTCGTAGTAAAATTGTTCATTGTTGAATTTACATCTCAGCCCTAAATAAAATCTTTGGGGGGGGGGGGTGTAAGACAAAATTAAAAATAAGAAAAATGAAAGAAAAAGAAATATTCCTATGATCCTATATATGAGATAAAGAGAGAGAAGTATTTATGTCATGTTTATAAGCTACATCATTAAGTTTTCATATAAATGTATAATTTTATATATTATTTGTTATTATATACTCATATGATCTTATTTATAAATCACTTTCACTATATTACATCGAAATTAAGAAAAACCTTAAACCTCGTTAAACATGCCTTAAAATTTAATAAAACTTCAACTTGCCCCTATTTAAAATACACTACATCCCATGAGAACAAAATTCACATAATAATAAATAAAGGATAATATTGTACATTTTATATGAAAATTTTAATAATGTGACTTATAAATAAGACAAAAAAAAAAAAAAAACTTCTCCCTTTACCTTCAAAATAAGATCATAGAGTAAACTTTGTACTTTTGGGAGTTGTGATAGATTGTATATTAAATAAGGATAAAATTGAAAAGTTATTAAACTTTAATAAATACTACCTCTAGTCCTTGATAAATAAATAATTTTAAAATATTTATATTGATAATTTTTATTCTCTAAATTAATTTATGTGACTTATAGCCTCATATACTATTATAATTTAACGATACACATAAGTATTTTAGAAAAATCATATAACATATGATATAATTAATAACTAAAATTTTGCTTCCTTAATTTCTCTAAATTAGTTAGCTAAATTTTATAGTCAGCATAGGAGGCAGGAGTTAATACTTAACACGATAAAAGATTTTTCACAATATCTAAAAAAAGATTTTTCTTAGTTTCATGTAAGGTTTTGAAATTCAGACCGGCCACTAAACTAGCCGAGATATTGGGTCAAGGGTCAGTAAGTCAAATCGGAATCAAACTGGAGTTAACTTGGGGCTAGACCGATAAGGAAGTGAAGATTTAAAGGTTATTTACATGAAATTTTGAATAAAATATTAAAAAAACTAATCAAACGGTGCAAAAACCAATCAAGCCACGCAAAAAACCAGTTGAACCGTGGTCAACCACCGGATCGGACTAGTTGAACCATAGTGTGAACCCACAAGGGAAGATCAAACGAACCCACAAACAATCAAAGATATACGCACCTCAAGAAAGCTAAACACATATCAACGATCCACTTGAACCCTTTAACACGAAAGAATAAGGACCCGAAGTGTTGGAAGATGCTACAAGGTTGATCAAGCCTTGATAAGTCTGTTAGTTCTAAAAAGAACCCTAGAGAGAATCCATTATCAAGAAACAAAGTACAGAAATGCAACTTTTATTCAACAATCAAGTCTCAAGTGTGTCCTTACAAATGAAGAAGCATAAAGTATTTATAGGGGAAATATGACTTAATTGCAATAATTGCAACTTAGAAAATATAGCAACTACAAAGTCTAATATAATGTGCTAGGAAACCAAATAGTCTAATATAATGTGTTAAGGAACCCAAAAGTCTAATACAATGTTCTAGAAAAACTAAAAGTCTAATACAATGTACTGGAGAACCCAAAAGTCAAATTGCCAACTTACGTAATATTTCTTGCACAAATAAAATCCACAAAATATAGTCGTCATTTAAAGACCAAAATGTGCTTATTTAGGCCCAAATGAGCCCTTTCATGTATAGTACTAGGTCCAAGCTCTTCAATTTCAAGTCTCCAAGCCCAAAATTTGATCAATATCTTCATTTGCGGCCCATATAAAGTTAGTGATGTTTTCAATATTTTTGCCCAGCTTTAATCCGATTGCTACTTGCTTTGTCCAACTCTCTTGCACAAGCCTATTTAATGCTTTCTTACTTTGTTTGGCTCTTGCTCGTGTGATTGGTCCACTGGGAATTTACAAAGAATCATATTAAATTGAAGGCATAACTTACTGAATCACATTAGACCATCAATTGGTCAGTTTTTTGCTTGAACCAGCCAGTTCAGTCCTGTTTTCAAAACCTAGGTTTCATGAATCATGTTAGACAATGATTTTTATAAATAGGAGAAGAGTTGGGCAGAATATAAACGGATGTTGCCATTTTGACTCCCTTCGTACGGCAACACGTTTTCACTTTTTGAAATGATAATTAGGAACAAAATCATGCAAAAGGTAATCCCTACAGTTCAGAGCGCATTAATAAAGGACAGAAAGTCAAAAAAATTAGTGATACAAACTTTTTGTCAATCAAGCCGGTATTAGAGGCACTAAAATTCGCTAGTTATTTGATTTTATCCCTATAATTATATTTTATTAAGTAATATTTTGTTCACATGATTATATATAGAATTAAGGTGCATCTAACACCTTATATTGTGATATATTATATCTAGCACTTTGAAGTATCCATCACCTTAAAATACTTTAAAGTGTTGGAAACACATGGAAAAAAATATTTTAATATGTTAGATATACTACAAAATATTTTTAAATACTAGATGTATATGAGAAAATACTTCTGAGTGCTTGATGGCTTGATGCACCTGAACCCTTACATATATTATGGTTACATATATCTCAAATATAAATAATTCAAATTATTGAAGTTATTGCCTTACATACTTGAATTAATTGTATTTGATCATTTTTTCTTAGTTCATTTTTTGGTATAGATTATGCTATATGTTGAGATTAAAATATAAACGACACTGTGATTCTGATCTCTACAATTTTATCTTACTTTTTTTTTTTAATATTGTAGTGTTTTTATGGGATTTTTTTTATTTGTATACATTGTATATAGTTTGATCTTTAAGACCTTAATTGTATTTTTGCCAATATGTTCAATATAATTATTTTCATTATATTTCTGTCAATATTTTTCATATATGTAAGTTCATTATCTTTTCTACATATACATATTTTGAATTAGAATGTTAAGACAATATATAATTAGAAAGGAGTTTCATGAATTGTACAAGTTTGATGTAAATTTATAATTATAGATAACCCATTTTCTTATCATATATTAGAATGGTGATTAATTAATTCATAAACAAATCTTGATAAAATTATAAGAATTTGACAAAACACGTATAAATTTTGAGTTCAGTTTTTTTTTTTTTTTTTGGTTGGTAAAATGTGGGACTTTTAGGTCAGAATCACGTCAAATAACACTTAATTTTAGCATTCAAGAGTGTGGGTAGCATGATACTGGATATATGATGTAAGAGATTTTCAATTATTAATGCATTAGAAAACTCAAATAACGCTTGAACAAAGTCTTGGAAGAGAGAATCCCACTATGTCTTTAAACAATATATTTGAAAGGCCACTAAGGATCACTTGCCACCTGAATTATTTTTCTAGATTTATTCAGTATTCTAAAGCATTTTTTTGTGATTTATTTAACATTTTAAAATATTTTTTTTCACATCCGTTCAATATTTTAAAATATTTTGTAAAACAATTTTATTAGTAAAGTATTAATTCTTTAAGAAGAAATTTTGGCACAAAGTATTTTTTTATAAACAATTTTTACCTTGACATTGACTCTCAAGAAATCCTTTTAAGTGAAAGTGTATTAACACCCTAATTAACATTTCAATAGTAATTTTAGGTGTTGGATATGCCTAAAAAAATATTTTAGAGTGTTGGATGAACTATAAAATATTTTAGGGTACTAGACCCATCGGAAAAATATTCCGACATGTTGGTAAAACTACATAATTACTTTAAGGTGCTGGACGAGCCAAAAAAATACTTTAAGTGTTGGAAGCATCTTTTTTTTTTTTTTTTTGATATTATTATCCAATATATTTTTCAGGGTTTATAGTTGTCCCTCTTAATACAAATGTCTCATTTAGGAGACGAGACCCCAAAGGGATCTAATGAAAGCTTACACTACTAGATCAACTTCATGTTGGTAGTTGTTTCATGCATATTAACTCTTAAATAAATTAGAAAGGGTAAAATAAAGCCGGGGGATATTTAATAAAAACATTGGGAAAAAATCCTCTATTAAAAATTTTATTCGTAAAAATGACCGATAAATTTTTATGGATAAAAAAGTACCCATGCTGTACAAATTTTGTATAAAGTATCTGGATTTAGATCATTTTTATCAATCAAATTTTAAACGAGAGTTTTCCCTAATCTTTTCATAAATAAAATCGAATTTCAGAATAAAAACAAAAACAAAAACAAAAACAAAAACCGACAAGAATCCAGGTTCTTGAGAGACAAGACTCAGATTCAAGGATTTATCCGGGGAGAGAAATTTTTTTAAAAAAAAAAAACCCAAACATCGAAACAAATATAAATTAAAAAATAGAAATACGAGGGAGAGAGGAGTCAACCCAGGAAGAAGACATCAACTTCATTTTCACACAAAACCTCCTGGGTGTGTCCCTGTGTTATCTGTCAGATCGGCACACACACCTCCATTACACTGCTTGGCTATTAACTCACCATCCATCATTATCTATTCATAATTATTTTCAAATCGCTTTTCATTTATATATTCTACATCATACAGTGATGTGATGATCGCTGATTGAAGCTGGAATAAATGTGGATATTGTTTTATAAAGAAATGGGACTGCGTGTGATTTCGTTTCCTTCAATGGTTCTGATTCTGAAGGATTGATTAGCTTCAGCTTCATTCATTCAATAAGGTCGGTCCACCTACCCTCAAGTTAAGCAACAATGTCAGAAATGCGGGTTTCTGATCTCCACTTGAAGAAGGAGCTCACTCAAATTCGCAAAGCTGCTCGTGTATTGAGGGATCCTGGTACTACTTCTTCATGGAAGTCGCCACTTAGTTCGTCGAGATCTGTAGCGGCTGCTTCCGCATGGAAGAACAATGGCAACTCTCAACTTCATTCTCAGTTGTCTCTTCCGTGTGGGAGCAACAATGGGAAGGAGAAGATGGTGTTCTTGTACAATTGGAAGAATTACAAATCATCGAGTGAGAAAAACAATGGCGATGATAAAGACGAAGAAGAAGAGGAGTATGATGAAGATGGTGGTGGAAATGATGGATCTTCGTCTCTTCTGGGGAGTTTCGAGGATAGCCTCAGTGATGCTCGCAATGGTTGCGATTCCAAGAGCGATACTTGCTTTGGGGTTGGTGGGAGTGGGATTCGTACTTCCATTTTCAGGTGTAAAGATGCAAATCCTGTTGCGTTAGGCACGCCATCGACCAGAAGAGCACTGGAGATTAAGAAAAAGAGTAAGAAAAGCAAAAATGCCCATTTGGATATTCTAAGAAACTATCAGCAAAGAGAAACCAATCTTGGGAAAGCTTTAGTGAATCCCAAGCATCATATTCATCGGTCAATAGCTTATAGCCGGGAGGACTCGGTTGGGCAGTCTGATGATACTGAAGATTACTGCAATTCTGAAGATTTAACACGAAACTCAGGACCATCTCCTTTGCTTTTGAAGCTCAAGCATAAGAATTGGTCTCGCCCTGACTCTAAGTTATTGAAAAGTAACAGAAAAGAGGATTCTTCTTATAGTACTCCTGCAATGTCTACCAGTTCTTATAATAGGTATGGTCAACACAATCCTAGTACCGTTGGATCCTGGGATGGCACGACAACCTCGGTAAATGATGCTGATGATGAAGTAGATGATCTTTTGGATTTGCCTGGTCGCCAAGGATGTGGGATACCTTGCTATTGGTCAAAGAAAACTCCAAAACATCGAGGGATGTGTAGGAGTTGTTATTCACCTTCACTTTCAGACACTCTAAGGAGGAAAGGAAGTAGCATGCTTTGTGGAAGTCAAACTATCTATCCTAGACACCGGAGATCCTTGTCAAGCTCTCACAAGCGGAGAATTTCCTCAAGGAGTGCTCAAGGTGTTCTCCCACTGCTCACTAACAGTGATGATGTTAGAGGGTCATCTCTAGGAACTGGCATGAGTGATGATGAGCTTTCTACAAACTATGGGGAGCTTGATCTTGAGGGCATAAGCAGGTTGGATAGAAGAAGGTGGTCCTCAAGTTGTAGGAGTCAAGAAGGATGGGAGATTATAGCTTTCATTGGAGAAGGGGATGATGAAGGCACTTCAGAAAATAGTAGGAGTTTCAGTCAAAAGTATAAGCCTATGTTCTTTAGTGAACTGATTGGGCAGAATATTGTGGTCCAATCACTTATAAATGCTGTTTCAAGAGGTCGAATTGCTCCTGTTTATCTTTTCCAAGGTCCACGTGGGACTGGTAAAACATCAGTGGCCAGGATTTTTACTGGTGCATTGAATTGTATAACTCCTGATGAAACTAAACCTTGTGGCTACTGCAGGGAATGTGCAAATTTCATTTCTGGGAAGAGCAGGGACCTTTTGGAAGTTGATGGAACCAATAAAAAAGGGATTGATAAAGTTAGACATCTATTGAAAAGATTATCAGTTAGGTCTTCTCCAACCTCCTCACGATACATGGTCTTTGTTATTGATGAGTGTCATTTGTTACCCTCTAAGACATGGTTGGCATTTCTTAAATCTCTGGAAGATCTACCTCAGCGAGTTGTGTTTATATTTATAACAACAGATCTTGACAGTGTGCCCCGAACAATACAATCTAGATGCCAAAAGTACCTTTTTAACAAAATTAAAGATGCAGATATAGTCGCACGGCTGAGGAAAATATCTGCTGAGGAGAACCTGGATGTTGAAACAGATGCGCTGGATCTTATTGCTATCAATGCAGATGGCTCACTTCGGGATGCAGAAACTATGTTAGAACAGCTGAGCTTACTGGGAAAAAGAATCACTACTAGTCTTGTCAACGAACTTGTGAGTTTTCTCTCTACTACTATTTGACCTAATCTGAAAATGTAACTGTTATTCTCATATTTTGATAACCAATAATCTTTGCTTTAATATATATTATTTGATCTCTTTATGTCATTCAAATTATAGCTGTGGTGCATTATTTGCAACAGATGGGGGTTGTTTCAGATGAAAAGTTACTGGAACTTTTGGAGTTAGCAATGTCATCAGACACTGCAGAAACAGTGAAAAGGGCCAGAGAATTGATGGACTCTGGAGTTGATCCAATTGTTTTGATGTCCCAACTGGCAAGCCTCATTATGGACATCATTGCCGGAGCATATACTGTTATAGATGACAAACCTGGTGATTCATTTTTTGGCGGACGAAGTTGTGAGTGATTTTGATCTTTTATCTTAAATATTTGTATCAATACTGTGAAAATTCTATCGTCCCCTACAATCATATATGAGGCATTGTTAACTGCAATACCTTTTATCTGTTAACTTGGAGTGAAAAGAAAGTTCATTAATTGTCATCTAAATCAAAGACAAATGAGCAAACATTATTGACCAGGTTGTAATGGAAGTAATTGAATCTTCATTAACTTAGAGGGCATAATGTTGGACCATGATACTTTCATGCTGAGCTGAATGATTTGGTTCGTTTTTAAGCCCTGCAAAACAAACTAATGCAACTCTTTGTTAGTGGCTTGTGCTTGGAAATTTTGAGTACTGCATGAAAAGGTACTGACAACTATGTATTATAACTATTCAGAATGTCAAGCTCTCTGTGTCTTAATTTTTGCCTCTGACCATAGGCTTTGATAGATATGCTCTGAACAATTAAATTCAAATAAAGTTATGAGCACTTGACATTGTGAAGTGTGTTGTTGCCTTTTCTGGGTTCTATGTATTGCTTATAAGTTTCATTATGTAGTATAATTATGAGAACCTGAAACACTTGATTGATTATTGAGATGGACACTTGGGTTTCACACTCAGTGAATGAATCGGAGTTGGAGAGATTAAAGCATGCTTTGACGCTTCTCTCAGAGGCTGAGAAACAATTAAGGACTTCCAGCGAACGCTCTACATGGTTCACAGCTACTCTGTTACAACTTGGATCGATGCCTTCACCAGATCTTACTCAGACCACCAGCAGCAGGAGGCAGAGCTGCAAGACCACTGATGACGATCCATCAAGTGCTTCAAGAGAAGTAACTGCTCACAAGCACAAGTCAGATGTTCAGTGTATGCCTCGAAAATCTACATCACCTGCAACTCTGCAGAAAGCTGTGAATAGCAACCCTAGCCACCAAAGGGAGTTATCATCAAAGTTTGATGGTTTCAGCTTGAATTTGAAGCCGTCAAATAGCCCAGTCATAGATGATGATGATGCACCTGTTTCATTTGATGATCGTCCAGCCAGTAATGTTACATTTAGATGCATAGATTCAGGGAAGTTATGTGACATCTGGGCGCATTGTATTGGAAGGTGTCACTCAAAGACATTGAAGCAGCTGCTACATAATCATGGAAAACTTGTATCCATATGTGAAGTTGAAGGTAATTTGACAGGACTTTTGCCCAAAATTGGACATATTGCTCACCAGAATGAATTAAGTGCATTCTTACAAATCCAGTTTTAGCAACTTATTAAGATGCTTCTTTTAGCTATGAACTAAGGCTGATAAATTCTGTAAGGCATCCAATAGTCAGATATCCCCTTATGCTTTGTTGCTGATAGTTATCATGGTTTCTTTATTAAGTCATTGCTCTTGAACCAGCAAAAACAGATATTTTGTTTGATCAGAATATATGATACTGTTTGGCCATCATTTCATTTTAGCTGTGAATATATAATTTCGAAAGGAGAAAGTTGATATTACATAATGTGGTCAATAATGTCAACACGATTCAGATACTTATCATCAAGAAAGAGGACCACATTGCTGGTGATGGGCTTGTTTGCTCTTATATTAGGCTGCCATCTACATTCCTTCTTATTTCTTTGCAGCAATTTTATAAAAAATTCCTTCTGTCCATACTTTTCATTCAAAAGATACTATTTTGTACCTTGCTACTTAAATACAACCTCTTTTTCCAGGTTCCTTTTCACCTTGTATCTATTGAAGTTCTCTTTTTCTCTCCTAATATGATTTTTCTTGCAGGTCTGCTGGTTGCATATGTTGCATTTGGGGATGCAGATATTAAACTTAGGACTGAAAGGTTTTTGAGCAGCATAACAAACTCCATGGAAATGGTTTTGAGACGAAATGTAGAGGTCAGAATAATCCACTTGCTTGATGGTGAAGGTGAAGATCAGATCAATCTATCAGGCCCAAAACTGCCAGAATCAATAATAGCAAATGAGAAGGAACATAGACAAGGTCATACAAGAGGAAGAGACACTTTCTCAAATTTTCCTCCTTTGCTGGATGGAAACTTGCAATCTACCAATGATTCATCAGATTTACTGGTTGATGGAAATGGTGTAAGAGAGAGATCGGATATTCCAATGCAAAGGATTGAATCCATTATTCGTGAGCAGAGGCTGGAAACTGCTTGGTTACAGGCTGTAGGAAAAGGCTCCCCAGGATCTTTAAGTCGCTTAAGACCTGAAAAGAATCAGGTCCTACCTCAGGAAGGTATCTACTGTAAAGACCCAACAGAGTCCATGGACTCGACGAGGTTTTCCTCTCAGCATAGGGAAGATGACATCAATCATGAAGTCAGAGTTTTGAAAGCTAAAAATGAGAGGGTCCTACAGAAGGATCAGATTGGAATTGGAAGAAGGGCTGACTGTTACTCCATGTCCCCTAGTTTATTGCATGATGGCAGTTTAGCAGGAACTTCCATCAAAGAGAGTCTGTAAGTTGACATTTAGATTTTGCAGTTTATTTGCATGCTTTTTTCCAGTGATCTTTCCTTTATAAATGATTGGATGCTGCTGTTGTTGTAAATTGCATGGTGAACTCCCTGCAAGAATCTGAGTGCATGAAGCAGCCTTCCCTGAGAAAGATGCATTTATGGAAGCTGATATTACATTTTCAGAGCATCAAATATCGTTTAGCTTAAGAGGCAAAATAATATTTCAACATTGAAATTAGGAACTTGTTGAATTGTTGACGTAGCATTTAAATGTTAGACAGTAAGAGAGGCAGAAGCAGAACATTTCGATTGTTTTTAATTTGGTGGTCATATACTTTCGTAGCTAAAGGTATTAAAGTTTATAAGTATGCTTGGGTTATTTTTTAAATGTTGTTTTGGTATCTGTTTCTTGCAGTCGAAGTCTAAAGACTTGCGCGCGCACGCGCACACACACACACAGAGAACTGCCTTGTGCAACTGTCAGTATTATCCATATTTTTTTAGTACGAACCAGTATCAACATTCCTTATGTGGTGAACAAGCATTGACATTTTTGTTATTAAGATGGAAAATTATTGAACTTATAGCTTGATACATTGTATAGATAATTGTAGATATATCTTGTTAAACCTCAGGAGGATTGATATTTCCTCCATCAAATAGCAAATTTGGGCTTTATTATAGTTATACTTTTTTTGAAATGATCTTCATAGCTACTTGATTACTGTTCCTCTTCTGTTCATGAAAATGAAAACTCTTGTAAAGTGTAAACTATAACTGAATCTCCTTAATGCGATATAAGTTCCCTGTATCTTGTAAAAAAGACAAATAAAGAAATGTTGAAACCATAACTTTAGCTCAATATACCAGTTAGTGTCACGGAGCTTGGTGACCATATGATTGATTTAATGACTGTTTTTCACTTGGAAATGTATCAAAAGATGATCACTAAATTGCTTGAGAAATATTTCTGTTTTGTGCTTTGTTCCTTAAAAGAAAATCTACATTTCCGTCTTTATTTTATATTGTTTTGTTTATTTATTATTTTGGTGTCTAGCTAGTCCTTTTATGAACATGCAAAAGGAGGAAATTGAGGGTTAAACTATACATTACTTTTATTGTCAATATAAAATAATGGCATTTGTATAGTAGGCCGCACCTTTTTCCCCTTGTTTTTGGTTTCTTGCCAACATATAGTAGACCACACTGTTCATAAGCCATAAACAATATTTTCTTAGATTTTATATAGTGCATGAAAAAATTGACGCAAAACTTTCTAGTTATAATCTTCAAGAACCAAAATTTGAATTTAGTGACAGAGAAATGCTAGTTACACTTTGCTCTACTTTCTCTTATATATCTCATTTACAACTGGATATGACAATAAATTTGATAGTAACTCAAGAAGGCTGGTTTAATCCACAATTAGCATTGCTTATTCCAAACTCATTTCATGTTCCTTTTGCTTACCAACTCTGCTTTGTTTACGCAGGGGATATGAATCAGGAGCAGGAGCTAGAGGTTGTAGTGGATTTTTGTGTTGGAACAACTCCAGCCGTAGAAGGGTAAAGGTAGGCAATTTCTGTGCTTTAATTGTTTATACGACCAAAAATTAGTTAACATTCTTGTTGAGTGAAACTGTATTTTCTGATTTTCTCACTTTACAAAACTTACGATGGTAAGCACCGAACAGGGGAAGTATAACGATAATATAAGGAAATTATAATAAACAAACTCTATAATAGAGGGATAGCAAGAATCTCACTAATCTCTCTAATATAGCCCAGGAGGATCTCCAAGCTTGAGTAACTCTCTAAAATATTCGATGCTTTATTGAATAGGCCAAGGGCCAATTTATAGGAATACAAAGAGAGATAGAATCTAATTCAAAATTCAAACTAGGAAATCCAAATAATATAAAAAATACTGAAATGATATCAAAAATCCTATTCAAACTAAATAATATCAGAATAATATCTAAAATCCTAATTGTGGATATTCCACTTATTTAAAAAATATTGCAGAAATCTTTAAAAATAATAAAAATATTCCTAATTAGTCCTAAGACGCTTATTCTTTCTAGAATAAATTAACCTATAGCGATTTGGGTCGCTATCATTTCTCCCCCCTTGGAAAGTCGACTTGTCCGCAAGTCGAAAAGAAGGAAACTGGGCTGCCACAAGATCATATTCCTCCCAAGTAGCCTCCTCAGGAGGACGTTGTTCCCAGGTGATGAGTACCTCCAAACGGTGATCCGGGGTCCAACGATGGCGCAAAACTTGGGAAGGTGTGAGGAGAAGCTCCATATCAGCAGAAATAGGAAGGGAAGAAGGAGGTGTGGCGGTGATCGGCCCGCGTGCAGGACGAAGCAGTGAAACGTGAAAAACTGGGTGGATTCTGGCATTAGAAGGAAGTTCGAGTTCATATGCGACCTTGCCAACACGTCGTAGCACCTTAAAAGGCCCAAAGAATCTCGGGGACAGTTTCTCAAATTTGGAGCGAGCCAAAGAGCGTTGGCGGTACGGCTGGAGTCTGAGCCAAACAGCGTCCCCCGGAGCAAAAACAAGGTCCCGGCGGTGTTGGTCAGCATGCAACTTCATGCGGTGTTGAGCCTTGAGTAAGTTCCCCTTTAAAACTCGTAACATTGCGTCACGGGTTTCAAGTTGGTCTTCCAATTCTGCTACCCTTGTCTCACCTCGTACATAAGGAAGTAGGGGTGGTGGATCCCGACCATAGACCAATTTGAATGGAGTAGTGTGAGCAGCTACATGATACCCTGTGTTAAAAGAGAATTCTGCCCAACAGAGGAAAGTACTCCATTGCTTGGGTTGCTCATGTGTAAAACAACGCAGGTAAGTTTCAAGGCAACGATTTACCACCTCTGTTTGTCCGTCTGATTGGGGGTGGTAAGCTGTGCTCATGTTCAAGCGAGTTTGGCTTAAGCGGAACAACTCCTGCCAGAAGTGACTAAGGAAGAGAGG
The DNA here is from genome assembly GCA_963855925.1 of Inga laurina. Classification (NCBI taxonomy): domain Eukaryota; kingdom Viridiplantae; phylum Streptophyta; class Magnoliopsida; order Fabales; family Fabaceae; genus Inga; species Inga laurina. The sequence goes on from OY979708.1 coordinate 38,522,373, forward strand.
ATCCCTATCAGAAACAATGGACCGCGGCATGCCGTGTAAGCGAACTATCTCTTGGCAGAAAATGCTGGCCACAGACTTAGCAGAAAAGGGATGAGAAAGAGCGATAAAGTGACTGTACTTGCTTAGGCGATCTACCACCACCAAGATGACGTTAAATCCCCTTGATTTCGGTAGGCCTGTGATGAAGTCTAGAGAGATATCCTCCCAAATCCGTTCCGGAATGGGGAGAGGCTGCAAAAGGCCGGCCGGGGCTAATGTCTGATACTTATTCTGCTGACACGTAGTACAATGTTGGATGTAGCGCTTAACGTCATTCTTCATCCCTTTCCAATACAGTTGATCTCCTAAGCGGCGTAGGGTTTTAAGATAACCACCATGGCCACCCGTCGGAGTGGAATGAGCTTCAGCCAACAATTTGTCACGTAGATGAACTAGGTTAGGAATGACTAACCTTGTCTTGTAAAATAAACGACCATTAGAAAAATGGAAGTGAGAGTGTTGATCTGGGTGGGATTGTAGCGCCTCTATCCGTCCCTTTGTGTCAGGATCTTCCATCAAAGCCTGTGGTAGATGATCGAGTTCATGGGCCAAGGGAATGATCATTTGGAAAAGATTTGCCTAAATAGGGCGTCGAGAGAGGGAATCGGCAGCGGCATTCTCTCGTCCTGGTTTATAGTGGATGGTAAAGTTAAAGGGAAGGAGCTTTACCATGAGTCGTTGTTGGGATGGAGTGACAATCTTTTGATCCAATAAGTGCCGTAAACTGTGATGATCCGTTTGCACACAAAAATGGTGCCCAAGCAGGTAGTGTCGCCACTTCTGAAGGGAAAGCACCAGGGCAAGTAACTCACGATCATAGGCCGATTTGTAGCGGTTGGAAAAAGAGAACCCTTTGCTGAAATAGGCAATAGGGTGACCTTGTTGCATTAATACCGCCCCAATCCCATCCATGGAGGCATCACATTCCACTGTAAAAGGTTGCTGAAAATCCGGTAGTTGAAGAACGGGGGTGGTGGTGAGTGCAATTTTTAGTGCGTCAAAAGCAGATTGAGCTTGGGCGGACCACTGAAACGCATCCCTCTTGGTAAGATCCGTAAGGGGACGAGCGATGATTCCATAGTTTTTCACGAATCTCCGGTAATAACCAGTGAGGCCTAGAAACCCGCGTAAATCCTTTACGGAAAGTGGCGTAGGCCAATGAGCAACGGCCCGAATCTTTTCCGGAACGACCTCCACCCCACTACTAGTAACGATATGTCCCAAATAGTCAATCCTCGTCTGTCCCAGAAAACATTTCTTGTCATTTGCAAAAAAAGATTGTTGTTTCAAAAGCTGAAAAACAACCCGAAGATGCTCGAGATGGTCCCGTGCGGTGGTACTGTATATCAGGATATCATCAAAGAATACGAGTACAAATCTCCTTAAGAATGGTCGAAACAAATTATTCATAATGGCTTGAAAAGTAGCCGGGGCGTTAGTAAGTCCGAATGGCATGACAATAAACTCAGTGTGGCCCGAATGCGTCCTAAATGCAGTTTTATGAATATCCGAAGGTAACACACGAATTTGGTGATACCCAGATCGTAAATCAATCTTGGAAAAGTATTTAGCACCATGCAATTCATCCAACAGTTCATCAATATTTGGTATGGGGTACTTATCTGGAATCGTGATTTTGTTGAGTCGACGATAGTCCACACACAATCGCCACGTGCCATCCTTTTTACGAACCAGTAGTACAGGGCTTGCGAAGGGGCTGGAGCTAGGACGGATAAAATTTCGATCTAATAAAGTTTGTACTTGAGATTCAATTTCATCCTTTTGGAAATGAGGATATCGGTAGGGCCTCAAGTTTGGTGGAGATGCATCAGGTACTAGGGAGATTGTGTGGTAATGCCCACGAGGAGGTGGTAAAGATGTGGGTTCATCAAAGACAGTAGGGAATTCTTGTAAGATCTGTGAGACATCAAGAGCCGTCTTTTTGGCTGTCTCGGTTTGGTAAAATTCGAGACTCTGCAGACAAATAGAGGTGTCCACGGTTGGGGTTACCCCTTGTAATTTATATCTTTTGCCCCCAACCCAGAATATCATGTACATTTCATTCCAATTTGCTTGTACCGTATTAAGAGATGCAAGCCATTTAATGCCGAGGACTAAATTAGATCCAACTAACGAAAATGGGTAAAAGTCTTGTTTTATAGTCAAACCTGGAAGCTGTACTTCTACGTCCTTGCAAATCCGGTTGCACCGCACGACTCTTCCGTCACCAATCCGCACACCAAAGTTTGGAACCTCACAAGTGGATAAGCCAAGTTCCTTTACCAATGAGTCGGAGATGAAATTATGGGTTGACCCACTGTCAACCAGCAGAAGGACCTTTGTTGAGCCGAGAGTGCCACTTAATTTCATAGTGGCTGCAGATGGTTGCCCAAGAATGGCATTAAAGGAAACCTCCGTACCTTCAGGAATTTCAGAATCGACTTCTTCGATGGCCTCAAGCGTTTCTGTCACTGGGTTCCCGTTTTCATCAATCTCCATTAGAGAGAAAGAGCTGGTACAACGATGCCCAGGCCTAAAAGGATCCCCACAACGGTAACAAAGGCCTTTATCACGCCGGCGCTGCCGTTCGGTGTCGTTTACGGCGCTCCTGGTTGTGGTAGGGTATGGAGTAGAGGAGGTTGATGATGATGCCATCGCTGGTGTGGAGCTTCCGTGTCCAACAGGCGCCATCTGATTCATTCTGGTGTCACGCGAGAATTGATTCTGTGAGGTCATGGCACCGGGTCGGGTCCTTGGATATGCGAGACCCGGTTTCGGTCCGTAACTCGTCGCGATTCGTCCTTCATATTCGAGAGCCAGGCTTGTCGCTCGGAAGACGGTTCTGGGCTTGTGGATGCGTACGTCGGATCGTAATTCTTCTTTTAATCCATTCAGGAACACCCCCAGTAAGCAGTGATCAGGCCAATCTGAAACGCGCGCCGCTCTTCTTGCCCATTCTTGACGATATTCATGGACAGAACCGAGTTGCTTGATGCTGCAAAGGTGTTCGTCTGGATTTTGATATTCTGGCGGACCGTAATGCTCCTGCAGCGTTTTCACCAACTCATCCCAGTAGAGTGTCGAGCGTTGTGCGCTGACCCATGCGAAAAGGTCCAGTGCATCTCCTTCGAGATACATGGATGCCACTTCCACTTTGTCGGATTCGGGAGTATCATAGAATCGAAAGTATTTTTCGGCCTTGAGAATCCAGCCGTGAGGATCGCCCCCACTGAATTTCGGAAAATCGATTTTGACATATGGTCGCTGGAATTCCTGTCGAGAACCATCAGAATCTGAGTCGCTGTCTGCAGAACGGCGTCGAAATTTGTCTCGGTGTCGATTTGGACGAGAGGCTTTGGCCTCTAATGCATCGACCTTCTCTGCCAATATGTCCAAGGTGTCGAGCCACGCAGCAATGGCAGCCAAAGGGTCGGCTGCGAATGGGTTGTCTTCCGCGCCGGAGGATCGCGTTTTCACCATGTTCTCTGATGCCAAATTGGTAAGCACCGAACAGGGGAAGTATAACGATAATATAAGGAAATTATAATAAACAAACTCTATAATAGAGGGATAGCAAGAATCTCACTAATCTCTCTAATATAGCCCAGGAGGATCTCCAAGCTTGAGTAACTCTCTAAAATATTCGATGCTTTATTGAATAGGCCAAGGGCCAATTTATAGGAATACAAAGAGAGATAGAATCTAATTCAAAATTCAAACTAGGAAATCCAAATAATATAAAAAATACTGGAATGATATCAAAAATCGTATTCAAACTAAATAATATCAGAATAATATCTAAAATCCTAATTGTGGATATTCCACTTATTTAAAAAATATTGCAGAAATCTTTAAAAATAATAAAAATATTCCTAATTAGTCCTAAGACGCTTATTCTTTCTAGAATAAATTAACCTATAGCGATTTGGGTCGCTATCATACGAACTTTCAATCTACTCCTATTGGGTTCTTTTCTTTCAGTTTAATTTCTCCTTCTTTAGATTATTACTCTTGATGCTATATTAATGTAGAAGCTAACAGATGGCTGAGCTGGATGTTTTCTACCTAGGTGGAATTAGTTAACTCATGCCTAGCACACTATCAATATATTATTGACTCAGATAATGAAACTGGTGTTGGTGGGGAACGTTGGAGAAACTGAGCTTTTGAATTTCATGAAATCAAGGTTTCTGATTAGAGCTTTTTATCTGACTAAGCATGTGCAAATTAACAAATGTTAGTAACTCTGGTGGAGCCCAACGTAGTAGATACAGATAGTTGTTGGTATAATGAATAGTTGGTTTCTTTCTTTTTTTTTTTTTTGGGGGTACAAATGAATAGTTGGTTTCAAATATCAATAACTAGCTTCTAGCTTTTGGGCGATGACTTCTCACTCACTTGGATGCCTTTTGCGGTCCTGTCTTGGCCTTTGTTATGTATGAAAGTGGAATTCATATGGGAAATACTGAAAGAATTAAGGGAACAAAATTCAAAGGGGAGAATTACTGTGAGGTCTCAAGGAAGGAATTTAATAACCAAAAAGTCCCAATGACTAGTGAGGAATATAATCCTATTGTCATTTCTTGCATTGAAACTTGCCTTTGCTTACTCTTTAGCTGTTATCGGAATTTTGAGTGATTAAATCCTTTCTTTTGGACCTTATAGTAACTCCCCTAATTCAAAATCCATTTTAACTATCAAGGACAAAAGTAGGAATTTTCATCTTTTAGAAGGATTTGCTTTTGACACACGCGTACACACACCCATTCATGATATCAAAACTAAGTTTAACTAATGTCTCATAGATTGAGTTCACTTAAATTTTTTTTCTTTTTTACTTCTTTCTGAATAAAACTTCTCTGTGACTCTGAACAAACCTGGCATTTTTTTTTTTTGTGAGCAGATAAAAGGTACCCCAGTGCGGAAAGTGGGACGCTTTTCATTGTTTGGTGAGTGTGGTAAGTCAACGAAAAAGAGCTGAGAATCTGTGGGCACTTTATTCAGATCTAGTTTTGCCCATATACTTCCCTTTTTTTTCTTCAAAAGTTTTGTGTAGGTTTATTTATTCTCCTTCCATTTGAGCGATTCTTCAAGGATGTGAGTGAAAAATGTAGAGGTTATTATGTTCATCTTGTGTTCTTTTTGCTCCACCCTTTATTTGAGAAATTAATAAAGCGGGACCATGAATGAACACTTTACTTTTCTTTCTCCACTTTCGTCATTGTTAATCTTTTTGTACTTCACCACTCCTCCTTTCAGTATTCTGTGAGAAATTCATTGCAAATTTGTTTATCCTTTGGAGTCAAGGGAACAATATATATCACATATATGCTGTCTGCTACAAAAGGCTTCCTTCCTTCCCTTTTCTCGTAACAAGATAAGAATTTTACCAATTTGATCAATAAATGCTCATAAGAGACATTAAAAAAAAAGGGAAAACCAAAAAAAAAAAAAAAAAAAAAGAGAGTTGAAACATGTGAGAACCTAAATAAAAAGAGCTGGTACTATTGGCTCAGTAATGATATCTTTGTAAGAGTCAGATATTCTGATCTTGTAAGCAATGCAACTTTAACATTTAAATATTTTTTTGTTGATCTCACCAAGAAAATATTTTTGTTGATTACAAAAAGAAATGAAGGTTGAGATGGATGTGTAGTCATACAATAAAAGATAAAATTTGTAATGATCATATATACAAATGAGTATAAAGATTTGGTTTGGCACGTTCAAAGAAAATCATTAGGTGTGTTGGTGAGAAGAGTGATCAAGCTGTATGGAGTCTTCTAAAAAAAGGTATAGAAAGAGTGAAGCAAATACTCGATAAGGAAATAGAGTGAAATTTATTCATTAATACTTGATTTAAAGATCTGATTTTCAATAAAGTTCAATAACGTCTTGCGATTCATGTAGTCGACCCACGTAGTGACATATAGCTTTGTTGTTGTATCTCTTATATGATGTCATAGGCTGATACTTGTGATTGCCAACGCTGATTTTTGTGATATTAGACTACTGAAACATGTAAGAAGGAAAGCAAAGTAAGAAAGCAAATGAAAATGTAAATAAAAAGACGGTGAGATTGAAAAGTCCTCCATCCTTTTTGGTATTCATGAAGAGAAAAGTGCAAAAGGAATGAGCAGTTCTTTTCTGTGAGACTTATTGCTTGAATTGAGTTGTTTGAGTTGATAAGAAAATTTAAGACAAGCTTTTTTAGTTGATTGGAGTAACTTCATTGTGCATGCACGGATGAATTAATTCAATTTATCTTATAATTAATTTTATTCTGCGAGAGGCTTTTAGAAAAATAAAAGTTAATATAAAGGGAACTTTAATTTGAAAATTAACTTGGTTAAATTGACTTCCTTCATAAAATCAAAACATGTTGGGAAAAAAGAAAAAAAAAATAAAAATTATAAGGAATGAAAAGAATCTTTTAACTGTCACAATTTTTTTTTTTAAAAAAAGAATCAGTTAAACCTAAAAGGACTAGCCCTAGAAACTGAGATAACTGTGATAGCATTGAATCAAATTATATGGCTAGTCCAAGTCGTAAAAAACAAGACTTTGCATGATCCATAGAATCCAACGATCTAGTTTTTGTTATCTTGCTCACTCAACTTTGAATATTATTAAACAATTTTACTTTTATTCTCTGAACCTTGATTCATCAGTAGCACTAATATCATCACAAGAATTACCAAGTTCTTAGGGGGAACTTAATTGGCTAAAACAAATGAAAATGAATTTCACATATAATTCTAACCTTTAAGCACCCGAACACTATTTCCTTTTACAAGATATTTCTTATAAGAAATGAGTGATCTTTGTTACAAGTCACTAAATGGATATATTAGTTATATTCTTTCAAGATAAACTCTATTTAAAGTTTATGTAGCTTTTCTTTTGTTGTTTTTAAAATATAATTCATGATTTTAAAAGTGAGTAAATTCAATTTTGTTAAAACAGATTTAATGATTTAACTAACTTTCTTTCGTTCGAGTATTATAACAAAGAAAAAGAGTATATAGGAAATAAAAGGAGAGAAAAAGAGTGTTGCATCATTACTAAATAACATTTATATCCATCTTTTCTAGAGCGGGAAATCATACCAAGCCTGTCGGGCCAGCCCGTTTAAGCCCAAGTCTATCAAGGGCCGGGCTTATGATTTAGAGGTTCAAGTATAAGGCCGGCCCTTTCAGGCCCGTTTAATTTTTTTTTAAAAAATAAATTAATATATGTAATATCATTATATTAAATTATCAATATGAGAGACACCTAAATACCTAATAGAGTATTAGTAACAGACTAACACTTATTAAATAGTTTGATTTATTTGGTTTTCTACAATGGTTTATTCATTTAAACTTTAAAAAAAAGGTTACTTTGGATATTAGATAATTATTTTAGTTAGAAATTTATGAGTTTTAAAAATAATGTATCTCAATTTAAAACAAAATAATAAATAAATTATAAACTTAAAAGTGAATTTTATTTGAATTAAAATGAGTTTAAGCCAATTTAAACCTGAGTCCATGAAGGACCAGCTCTATAAGACCGCGGGCTTCAAAAATTGGAGATTTTATAGGAAGTATATGTATATATTGGTAATAGTGTGATATGATCATTTTGTATCACCGTCACAATGGTACTCCCTTTTCACGAAGTACCTGTTTGGCATGTAAGATGAAAAAGGCAAACGAATTCATTGCATACAAAAATCAAGATATATATAATACTACTTTCAGTCATTAATATAAGATCCACTTAGCTCAGATTGAACTAGAAAGTGGATATTATATTGAGGACTAGAGGCAGTAACCATTTCACCCCTAACATCATTGCTTAGTAATAATAATCCCCTTTTAAACATTTGTTATTCTAGGGCATAGACTATAAAGAGAACTCACTTTTTCCCTTCATAAAATTCCAATTCTTTTCATTCCATTTCATATATAGTACAAGCCTACATATTCCTCTATGCACCACATCCAATGTTGGAATCAAAATTATTATTGAAAGGGACTTTGGGGTAGTGAAACTGCAAATCCAATAAGAAACTTTTTGCCCCCATTGTCTACAATTTCTTCTTGACGCGAAAAATTTGCAGTTCCAAAGATAATTTATTCTGAAAATTTTGAAGCATAATCTCTTTTTCCCCCTATCAAGAGGTGAAATGACAAGAATGGCAAAACCAAAAAATGTTCATGAAGACTCTCCAGACTCCAAATGTAATATTCTCTCTGCCAGTATCAAGTCATCCGGAGTAGTAACCTGCACACACGAGCTCCCACCATGAACTTCATATTGAATTTAAAGTTCTTTCTTTGGTAGCCTAGCTCTGAAAATTAGTCAAGAACAACAGAAAGTTAAGAAAACAAAAGATTCAGTGAAAGGTTTTGGTTACCTTGATGTTGGTGTAAGATCCTTCAGTGATGTAAACAGGATGTTTAAGGTGCTCGACGATGGAAACATCGTCGGTAACTTCTAGACCTCCACTGAAACAAAAGATTGCACATAAAAGACTAGTTAGGTACTGAGAATTTATATGCCCTCATTAACTAGGTTTGCTCAAAATGATCAAATTATTTATGCTAATGCAATTTTTAATATAAGATGGATTTGTGAGCATTGATACTCAAAAAAGGAATGTGCACTTCTATCAGATGGATTGCTAATTCCGTACTCTTAACATTCATATGTTGTTTTTTTTTTTTTTGGAGGTCTGATATGTTTTGAAACACTTCAAAATAACTGTAGAACTTATAAAGAATATTAATGAAATGAATGAAGTCGAAGATTGAGAAGTTATAAACGATCTCCATGATAGTATGAAAGGAGACGAAGATTAACATTTAATCTGAACAGAATATTATAGTCATAATTTATTTGATACTTTTGTCAGTAACTTGTCACGAATAATTTCATATTATGCGTATGTGTGCATATACGCCTTTAAAAATTGTTATATCTCACATATCACATTCAATGTGTTTATTTGTATCAATTTTTCTGAGATTGTGAATAGAATCTACATGAACTGAGCTCGTACAAGAATGCTTAATGCACAGCTTGTTGGTTAATGCCTACCACAATAACACTTGATCAAGCTGAACAGCTATTGATAGTGAAGTCAAGCATAATAGAAAGGAATTACCTATTTACAAGCTCAAAACCTTTTCTCAGCAACTCAGGTTTGATAACCTGTAATCAAAAAATTTGATGCGCTTCTTCCAATAAATGAGTAGTTCTCAATATAAATGAGACAAATATAATCATGTTTTGCAGCAGTAACCTGTGGAGTCTGCATCTCCCATAGTGTTTTCCGGTCCAGCGTTTTAACTACAAAAGATTCACTGCTTGCCTGCAGATAGAACGATACACAAATATCACCATTACAAGGCTAAAATTTCAGGGTAAATTGAATGGCGTTAAGGACCTAAAATCAACAAATGTAAGAAATTGTGTCCAACAATAAATTGATACAACAGATAGTGCTCAAATTTGTCATAGAATTGTAAATGACATGAAAGCGAAATGGAAACACTTGTTAGTAGGGAGAAATAGGTATACAATCTGTTATATCTCGCAGACCATCTTTTTGGTTTAGGGGTATGCCCCTTTTGATATATTTTTTATGAGAGGAATATAATTATTTCATTGTTCTTCAAATAAATAAATAAATTGATACCAGATCAAGAAACAACTTTATCCTACTAAGTGAAGTAAGCTATATGGGTTCCCTATGGAATTAAGCTCTATCAACAATTAACTATACAGAAATATCATTCAGCAGTAATTAACAGTTATTAGCATTCACAATGTGAGGTCAGCTAACTTGACTCTATCGACAATTAACAATAAAATGATAATGTCATTAATTTAGTTATTGTATTAATGGACCAATATAATGAATTAGCACATCTAAGAAGCAAAGAAAACAAGGAAGATGTCACAACGTGCCTTGCATTTAAATTTAAAAGGAAGCTTGTATAAGAATACAATGCCCTGTTTGTTATTTATACAGAAAAATGATTCCATTCCTTTTTTTTTTTGGCAATGACTGTTGAACCCTTGTAATTAGTACTCAAAAATTTTCAAATTTTCATTTTACACCCTAGTTCTGTTCTTACTTCAAATTTTCATCGTGTAGCAAATGGACCCTTAAGTGATCAGGTAGGGGGGAAAAGATAAGAGGTTCTCGTTCCCACAAGTGTTTACTACTTAAAGAGATACAGCACAGAAGAAGCTAGGACAAATTTACCATGCCAAATTAATTAATGAATGAAAAGAAGAGGGAACAACTAGTTAATGATCATGCATCTGTAACATAGACCAGGTACAAGGAGATCGATAAATAAACAATGGAAAACTGGAATAAGCAGACAAAGGCACCCAAAGATTTCTGCTTGAAGGTGGACGAAACAGATCGGTAATTGACATATCCATGCAAAGGAACCAGGTATGAAGAAGGAATAATGGGTGAAAGTACTAGATTTAATAGGTAAATCATATAAATAAATTGCAGAGAAGACGAAAAACTTTTTAATGTTGATGGCTTCTCTTCCTGAAGCATATGCTTCTAAGTTGATTTTAGTCAAGCTGAGCATCGGCAGTGCCGGAAACTGTGCACTGGTAACATGAAAGCAACACATAGATGATAGCATAAATAAGCTGCTGATTAAATTTGTTGATAAGTATTTTTCTAAGGATTCCTTCAGACAGGAAAATATTATATTCGTTAAGCACATAAAATATTGCAGGGCAAGCAGGCATACTAGAGATGGTATTGTACCTCTTTGATTGTGGCCTTCACTGGAACACCAAGAACAGCAGCTCCAATCGACAATCCATCATTAAGAACCTATAAAAATAGGACAAATGACTATTTTAATAATCCTCTAATGTCAATTGTGGATAGAAAGAGGCTAACAAGTATAGTGAAACTATGCCTAGAAAGAACATAAATACAACCCTGGCAAAAACCAAGCAAAGGATGCATTAAAACTCCAACAAAGTTAAGAGTATAGACACGTATCAATGTTAATATGTCGATCTACATATGATTTCCATTCATAATAAGGAACCTGTGATTTTTCCTCCCTGGCAAAAAATGTACACTTGGTTAAAAGCAACTTCAGATACCCAACATCTTCAATAGGTTACCCCATATATAGAAGTACTTAGTAGGAATAGTATCTTGACTCATTTAAGATAGTTTTTCCTTCGTAGTAAAATACCATAGGAAAGCTCTAACTTTTCTCTTTTCTCTTTTCTCATATTACAATTAAACATCAACCAGAGAACAATGGGCCTCTGACTTTTGGTTCTCTTTGCTGGAAGCTTTGCGAGGCTAGGAACAAACGCCTTTTCTCTCATGAAACCTTTACCACAGAGAGTATCATTTTTTCTGTCCGTATTATCATTGACCACACCGTAAAAGCAAATGAGCTTATGTACACTCTGGGATCTGGCTCTGAACCTCCTTACTTTCTTGTTGTAACCTTCCTGTATTTGTTTTCTCCATGAATAAAATTCTCTTTACTATGGGAAAATACTTAAAGCTTGACAGAAATAATTAGATCAGCTTGACGGATCTTCCATATCTCACTCTCACCAAGATAGTGTAAGAATATTCTCATTTAAAGCAACGGACTTGATACACAATTTTTCTCGAGGGAAATGTATATAACCCCACCTTTTTCACATCTACTGCCAATACCAGAGGCCTTGCAGAATCATGAATACAAACCAGCTCAGAGTTTGGATCAATAGCCTGTATAATGAAAGAGCATTTCATAAATTTTCATAGGATTCATCGATTGAAAGGGATACACTAGTCAAACAATTCTATGAATAAAAGTAAATACTGCCTGAAGCTTTCCAATTCTTGTTTATGCAATTAAAACACATATATCAAATCCAGAAGTTGATACCGCAAATTGCTATTTTACATGAATTTCTCAGATTTCAACAGCCTAAAATTAATAATTTAGGCATGAAAACTTGAAGCTTAGCTGAAATTTGAGTGACAAATAGAATGTCATCCTACCAATATAGCCATCATATATAAATCAATGAGAGTTTATTTACATCATACCACAGTTTAATTCACCCAGCGAAGTGATTCAAATCAGCAAATCAAAACTTAGCAAACTATAGAATGACTGCTGGTTTGTAATTATTGAAGAAGACATGCCATGAGACTTGAATTAAAGCCTTAATCAGGTGACAAAATCTTGTTTACACAAATAAATGCTATTCTTTATAACTTAGTAATTATCATAATTAAGTTTTAAATAAATAAGTAAATAACTAGACATTCCTGGAATCCATTGTAAACTGAATCCTGTCTTTCCTTCCCAGGAAGAGCAAATTTAAGTTCAGCTAGGTTGTCTCCTTTGGCATCTGAGTAAAAAAGATATACAATGACCACAAATAAAATGATTCACAAAAGAAAACAAAGAGCATGCCTACAGAAAGGAGGGGGAGGAAGCAGTGGAAAGAGGGAGGGATAATAGATTATTAAAGGCGGTGCAAACCTTCGAAAACATCTCTGTATGAAGGATCACAAACAACAACGATCTCTTTCACTTCAACCATGTGAGAGAAAGTGTTGAAACTGCAAGAGGTTGGCATATAATCATATTCCCAAGAAATGAAACATGGTAAAAATATAAGTAGATTATGCGAGCCAGATAAAGTCAACAAATAAATAAATAACACTGCATTAGATTTCTGATTCAGGATGTTAGCACCAAGAATTGAACAGAGACACCGTATTTTCAACATTAATCATTGTACAATCCCATTGTCTTTTCTTTATGACCTCAACGCTCATTATTTGTTATTAGTAGCATATGATAATTGTTTATAATTCTTTTCTCAAGACAATTCTAACCACTTTGGCTTAGCCATTATTACGAATTCATTGCGCCCTCTTTCTCAGGCTCCAAAGGAAGTATAAAATACCATATCTTGCCAAGACAATTCTAAGAAGCCTCAATACAGGTATGTGTATCATATACAATACAGTATTATACGGGGGATATGGCAATATTCAGAATTTTAGGATACAGGTATGGGAATGTATATAATGTATATTTCAAAATTTTAGGATGTATGAGTATCTTGAGTTTTAAACAAGTATTCCTAAAGTTATTTAAAGATATTTATAACAATTGATCAAAATATTCAGTGTTTTTTCAGTTTTTAAGTAACAGAAATATTTTGTTGAAAAAATATATAATACAAATGATAGAATATGCATTACATATCCTGAAGTACAGGACGTGCATCATATCAGATAAGGGTATGTTTACTTTTTCGAAGTACTCAATCACAATTATACAAACATGTAGGGAGACTTGGATTATTTATTGCTGAGTTAGGAGTTGGCAGCTTGCCATTACCTATACAATGCAATTGGTTGGCCTAGAAGCGGAAGATACTGCTTTGGCATGCTAGCCTATTAGCACAAACATGGTAAACAGTTATCTGGGCAGTGAGAAATTGAAATATTAATTAAAAAAAAGATTCAAAAACTCAATGAATTTGCATCATCATGTTAGTTGTCTCTGAAAATAACATCCATGAGAAAATCTTATCAATAGGAGTGAAAACAGAGTTAAAGCAACCCACACATGAAGGTCTAATTTGTAACAGATGATGAGCAGATGCTGGGTGAAAAAAATTTGAATCTCAAAGCTTATTATTGTTAAATGGACTTCAAATTTTCATGGAAATGACGACATAACTTCTCTTAAATGGAAATTTCAACGAGGTAATATCCAATGATCCACTTATGTAGTAGTAGCAATATTTATGGTGATGGAGATGAAGGGCAAAAAAACACGGGAATTCTTGCAATTGCAAAAACTCTCTCAATTCAATGATCAATGAAACATAGAAAACTCACCCCCATCCTCTTGCCCTTCCCTCCAGCAAGGAGTACAACTGAGACACTTTTTTCTTTCACAGTTTGAGAATCCTGTGTAAGAATATCAGTAAGATTATTAGTATTTGTCATACAAGGGTTAACAACAAGCAGCCTCCTCCTCCTTAAGTATAACAAGAGAAAGAACCGTGCTCAAACACCTACTTGCCCAGCTTCAGCAGAGCATACGGTAACCCTTGATTTTGCAATTCTAGCATTTTTCAGTGAATCGATTTTATAACCTGCAAACACTAATTGAAATACAGTCACAACAAGGATAAACGTAGCATTGGCAAGAATGACAAGGAACAATTAGTAATATAAGAGAAACAAATCAGTTATCAATTACCAAATCATAGACTCACTATTCTAGTTCCTTCTCAAACCAGTATGCCCCCCGAGGAAACCAGCAGTTTATTGCAAACACACACAAACTGAAGAAAATGCACTAACTTGCTTCTAAAATGGTGTTTGCAATCAGAAGAAACTAACCATTTTAACATGCAACAAAGACAGTAAACAAGAAAATGAAGTGTTCATTTATTAAACCATAGAATCTAGTTTCTTCCCAGCTCAAAATATTTTCGGAAATTAATCAGCGGGACAATCACAAACTTACATAGAAGGAAGAAAAGGCGTTAGCCCGCCTCTATAGCGGACCTTACAGTCAGGACACACAAACACAATTTAACAAAGCAACATAGAAACCGACCCCGAAACTAAAGCGTTCCATTGTCAAAGTACAGAATCTAATTTCTTCTCTAGACAGCATTTTCTCATAAACCAAGAGCGGGTAAAAGACAAAATACACAAGCATAAAGAAAATGCATTGACTTTTTTCTCCAATGAAATTCGGAAACCGAAAAAGTAAACCAATTCAAAAACAACAAAAAGTCACACATAAAGGAAAAAGTGTTCAATTATCAAACAACAGAATCTAGTTACTTCCCCAGGTCAACATTTTCTCCGAAATCAAGCCGTAAGTCTATTGAAAACGAACATAAACCGGAAGAAGAGGCATTGACTTGCCTCTATATTGGAGTGTGGAGTATGGAATCTGAGGCAAAGATTTGTGATAAAAATGGAGATTTCTGGGGGAGATTAAACGAGGATGCGAAGCAGAAGAAGAAAAGCCAATGTCCAGAAACGAAGTTTGAATCACCACCATCTCTTACCCACCAAAGCCCGAAAAATGCCTCTCCCCACACAGCATGAACGGACACAGGGGAATGGATGATGAAGGAGGGAGAAGCACGAATCAGTAGCACGTATGAGTCAGCCTATGAGATAGATTAGGTAAGACAAGTAAATGATAAATACAAATAAATAAGCAAAATTCAGGACTTCAGGTTCGTCCTTTTGACTCATTGACCCTTGTGTTGTCAAGGTGCCTGAATCTGTGATTATAATATGAAGAGAGTCATTGCTCCGTTTCTCGCGTGTCCGAACTCTTTAATTTTAAATAATTGAAAAAATTCCAGAAAAATACAGTCATAATTAGATAAAAAACAAAATAGTGTGGTGAATTCTAAAAATCCCAAATCAGAGCAACCATAAGAATCTAGGATTTGAAATCTTGAGGCAAAGACGAAAATGTCCTCAGTTTAGTGATAGACAAAAGAAATACAGAGGGCACATGAGTGGGAGGATAGACAGTGAAGCTGACGCTAAAAAGTGACAATACCGAAAGAGGAAAAGTGACGGAAACGAGAGCTAAGCCACAGGTAAGTAAATTTTACACAAAAATTATTTGTGTTGTGCTCTTAGGTGAAGATGGAGAAAAGGTAATGGCTTAAAGATAATGCGATAATGTTGATGGTTGTGTTATCATTGTGTTTAGTTGCATTATTGTTGAAGATTGTACCTTTTTTGTTATTCGTGACTGATTACGGGATGAACGGTGATGGGAGTTGCGTCAGTAGAAAGTTCGGCCGGTCATCGATAGTAAGGTTGGGGGAGGGTGTTGTTATTAGGGAGTGTTTGGATTCAATTTTTTTAATTGATTCTCAGCCCAAACCATGGTTTCCCTTAAAAACATCCAAACACCCATTTTTTTTTTTGAATAATCTCGTTTCAGCCCAAACCAAGGTTTTGAATTGCAAAACCTTGGTTTGGGCACAATCCAATTTTTTCTCAATTCCGCATTGATTTTTTGACCGTTGGGAGCAATTATTATATATATATATATATATATATATATCTCTCTCTCTTCTCTTTCCCTTTTCTCTTCTCGTCGTCGCTCATTCCTTCCATTTCTCTTCTCTGTGCTTCGATTTCTCCTTTCCTCCCGTCGCTCCTTCCCTTATTCGCGTCGCTCCTTCCCTTGTTCTTTCTCCGTCTTCCTTTCCTTCCCAGATCCCGTCGAGCTTCGTTCGTCTCCCTCTCTTCCAGATCCCGTCGAAGTTCACCATATTCGGCGTTCTCAGTCACTGATTTGGCCTATTTCAAGTCCGTCGGTGGCTGGTGGTGGACGGTGGCAGTGTTTCGGGTGGGTACGGTCCCCCTTTTGTCCCCATTTTTCTGCTAAATCTCTGGTCTGATCTGAGGCGCTGGTGGTTGTTGGAGCTTTGTCGACTGTCGGAGAAGGTCGAATGGTTTGCGGTCAATGCTGGTGACGCTCATAAGTGTTCAAAAACTCTAAAATCGCTCTGTCCGGTGAGTGTTTCGATTCAGCTTGTTCTGTTTTTTTTTTCTGAATTGCTTGTTCTGTCGAGGGAGAAAATATGGTGACATTGATAGATTTCAGTTTGGTTAGACATTGATATTGGTTTGAAAATTTGGTGCAAAGAACCTATGTCCTGAAAAGAACCTCTGTTGATATTCATATTGATTAATGACGTTGATATTGGTTAATGACAATTTTATGGGTTAATGACGTTGCAAAGAACCTCTAATGCAAAATTTTTTTTTTGTTAATAACATTGATATTGGTTAATGACATTGATATTGGTTAATGATGTTGATATTGGTTAATGACGTTGCAAAGAACCTCTGTCCGGTTAGTGTTTTGAAAATGGTAGTTGGTATATAAAACTTACTGAGTTGTTAAGATTTGTGATTGTGGAGACATTGATTTCATTTTTGTTATTCTGTATTGGAAAAATACACGAATAGTGGTTTGAAAATCTGTCATTAGGCTTTGATGAGTCAATGACAATAATAGATTTCAGTTTGGTTAGAATCCAATGCCTGTTTTTGTTTGCTTTAGAATTCTGTTTGGTTAGAATGCAATGACTGGAAATCCTTGTAATATATTTCTATTTGGTTATAATGCAATGTCTGTCATCATTTGCTTTAGAATTCTGTTTGGTTAGAATGCAATGATTGGACTGTGAATGATCGTCAAATCTAGATTTCTGTTTGTTTAAGGTGAAACCATAATGAGTAAGGGTAAGGAAAAAGCATCTTGGGATGTGAAGAGCACATAAGTCTTTATTGACCTATGCATAGACCAAGTTGCGAAGGGAGTACGCAAAAGCACTAGCTTTAACAAAAATGGGTGGAAAGAGATCTCGGAATCCTTCACTGCAAAGACGGGTAGAATATATGATAAGGGTCAATTTAAAAACAAATATGATGCTCTTAGAAAGGATTGGCAGCTATGGGATTGGTTGTTGTACGAGACGGGTGTTGGATGGGATAGTGAGAAGAACACTGTTGTTGCCGACAACAATTGGTGGGAGAAGAAAATTTCGGTTAGTAATTAATTTCAGCGAGCGAACATATTTATTTCCTTGACATCGTGCTTGTACGACTTGTGTAACAAACTTTGATGATGAATGTATAGGAAGTTTCAGGATATGATAAATTCAGGACAAAAGGACTTCAGTTTCAAGAAGAATTGACCCAATTGTTTGCAAGTGTCGCGGCCACGGGATCACAAACTTGGGCTCCTACATCCATGTCTCTTCCTGTCCCTCCCTCTACTAAGGCAATCCCAGAATATGATATGCAAGAGGGATCAGGAGACAATGATGAGGTGTTAGGGACACCTACTGGGTTGAGTGGGGAGATGCATTCATTCAATGTCAATACTAACAGTGGAGGTAGTGGTGCCAACAATGACAAAGGGAAGGGAATCAGTGGTGGGGAGAGAACAAGCAGCAGTGACAGAAGAGGTAGCTCGTTAGGGGTCAGGAAGAGGGGTGCGGGGATGAAAAAGAAAGGGCCAACCTTAGCTAAAATAGCCGATGCCCTATACAGGATTGCTTATGCAAATGATGTTGATGCTGAAGCTGCACGAGTAGAAAGGATTGCAGTAGAGGCCTAGGCTGAGAGGATGGCTACAGAGGCACGTACAGAAAGGATGGCAGCAGAGGCACATGCTTACGAGATCTCAATTCCGGGCATAATGAACCACCTTAGACAGGTTCCTGAAGTTGTCAACAATGATGACTTTTATGCACGCTATGTACACCTCCTTATGAGGGATCCACCTGCAAGGGAAATGTATGCAGCAATGAAGGATATGTCACACCAACTTCTCGTTTTTCTTAAGCATGAATGTTATGGAAGTGTGTGAAATGTATTGTTATATTTACCTTTTTAGTAGGAATTATGTTTAATTACGACATTGCTCAATTGTCTCTTAACTTTGTTAATTTACAATTGGATGTTATCTCACTTGTCTATTAACATTGTTGTTTTATAGTTGAATGTTATCTGTGTACATATTATCACTATATAATTGTTGTCATTACCGTTTATAACATTTAATATATATATATATATATGTCAACAGTGGGGTTAGATATGGACAACACATTGAAAATTATGGCAAACCATAGGGAACGACACAAACAAAGAGTCAGAAAAGTGGCCGCATATGTTGGTGCATATGCTCAGCTATATTTATGTAAAGAACTGCGGCACACAAGTGACTTCACAGGTGCTAAATGGGTGCGTGAAGTCTTAAGCGGTAATTTAAACCATTGTTATGATATGTTTAGAATGCAACTTCATGTCTTTCACGAGCTTTGCTTTGAACTACAACGACATGGTTTGACGGAGACTCGAAATGTGGGTGTACATGAAATGGTTGCAATTTTTTTGAACATAGTTGGATTTGCAAACTCGAGTAGGCTTCAACAGGAAAGGTTTCAGCGCTCAGGAGAGACAATTCATATGGCTCTGCATATTGTCTTAGATGCATGTTATCGTCTTGCAATGACTAACATAAAACCACAGGATCCTAAGTTTGAGAACATTCACTCAAAGATACGACTCAGCAATAGATACTGGCCTTTCTTTAAAAATGCTATTAGAGCAATTGATGGCACCCACATTCCATGCAAGGTCAAAGCAAAGGAAAGAACAAAATATATTGGTAGAAAAGGATTTACATCGCAAAATGTAATGGCAGTTTGTGATTGGGATATGTGTTTTACCTTCGTATTGGCTGGATGGGAAGGAACAACCCATGATGTGCGCATATTTGATCATGCTCTGACAACGCCGTCGATGAATTTTCCACATCCCCCAAAAGGTATGCTTATAACTCCTACACTTTAATTATTAGTATATATATATATATATTTATTGACTTTAACCTAATTATTTTGTAAAGATAAATATTATTTGGTGAATGCTGGCTATCCCACCCCGACTGGATACCTTAGTCCATACAGATTCGAGCATTACCATCTCCCGGACTTTCAGAGGTCATCTACGTTTGAAAACTACAATGAGACCTTCAATTACTTACATTCTAGTCTTAGGTGCACAATAGAAAGAACATTTGGCGTTTGGAAGAACAAGTTTGAAATATTACAGAACATGCGTAGCTATAGCTTCCCCACACAGGTTAAAATAGTGTGTGCTACAATGGCTATACACAACTTCATTAGAAGAACATCTATTTCTGATCCTGACTTCCGGCGCCATGATCGAGAGGGTATTTTGTGTGATGCCGATGCAGATGACGATATAGAACCTTCAACAATACATTCATCAATTGCATCTTCATCTGACATGGCTTCTCTTCATGATTCTATAAGAGATCAAATCGTTTATTATATGCACGAAGCTTAGTCATGTATAGTTTCTTTCTTTTTACGTACGCTTTTATTGACAATATGTTAAATGTTATTGTATTTACATTTTGATGTATTCTATTTTTGACAATCAGTGAAATGTATGCGTATCTCTACTATGAACTTGTACTTTGTTATTTTGCAGTAGATTATTTTATATCCTAACTAATTATAATTGATTTTTTGTTACACAAGTTATTACTATACATGTACACACACACATATGTATATATATTTGACTAATTTTAAACCACATATGTTCACACACACATATGTTATTACTATATTAAACCACATAATAGACTAATAATATAATTTATAAAATAATTTTATATATTTTTTGATATTGTATATTTGACTAATTTTATAATTATAATTTTTTTGAAAATTTATTTCGGATTTTTTTGTATTTATTAAACATTTAATGTTTAATAATGCATATAATATAAATTGGGAAAATCCCTCTAAAATACATTGGAAATAGGGAAATCCCTATTTAGTGCATTGAAATTGAAAAATCCGAATTAGTCCACTGTCAGTACGGATGAACAGTGCGGGCGGCGCCAAAAGACGATTTTGACCTTCAGCCCTGATTCTCGCCACTTCAGAAATAACAAAACGCGGTTCTTAATTAACAACTCCGGATTTTTGATTAACAACTCCATATTCTTGATTAACAACTCCAGTTTCATCTTTTTTTTCACAATAACAACACCGGTCTTGTTATTAACAACTCCAAATTCTTGATTAACAACTCCACTTTATTCTTCCACATATTCGCATCTCAAAAATATAGTGTTGTTAATGTAAAATACGATGTTGTTAATAAAGAAATAGGTATTGTTATTGACCCTGAAACTTAAATTACGAAGTTGTGAAACAAGAAATGGGAGTTGTTAATGTAGAATATGGTGTTGTTAATAACAAGACTAGTGTTGTTATTGTGAAAGAAAAAAGATGAAACTGGAGTTGTTAATCAAGAATTCGGAGTTGTTAATTAAGAGCGCGTGTTGTAAATAAAAAAAGAGGTGTTGTTATTGGCTTTGAAACTTAAATTAGGAAGTTGTGAAATAAGAAAGGTGAGTTGTTAATCAAGAATCTGGAGTTGTTAATTAAGAACCGCGTGTTATTATTTCTGAAGTGGCAAGAATGATGGTTGAAGGGCAAAATCGTCTTTTGGCACCACCCACACTGTTCATCCGTACCGACAATGGACTGATCCGAATTTTTTAATTTCAATGCACTAAATAGGGATTTTCCTTTTTCCAATGTATTTTAGAGGGATTTTCCCATATAAATTTATCCCTTACATGTAATTATCACAAAAAATAATGTCCTTTTTAGTAATTTGACCATAAAAAAAGCTATTCTGACCATAACATCCAAACACTCTTACTTTATCAAAATAACTTTTTTCTCATAATCTATTCTGCTCATAATCTATTCTCTAAAGCTATTCTTCACTTTTTCTTTAGAAGCTATTAAAAAAAGCTTTGCCAAACACACACTTAGTGAAGAAGGAGATGTGAAAAGCTATTGTCTTGGTGTTTGTAATATCCCAAAAAGTGATTAAGGGCTAATGACTTCAAAAGTGGATGTAATTATTGTTGAATAAACACTTTTAAAGAATGTGTGATGGGAATTTGGATATTTTAATGATTCCAATGGATTCCTTGTGAAAATTTATGTGGGAATGATGTTTGGTATGAAAATGGAACCAATGGAAGCAAAGATACAAAATCTAAAATTCTGTCCAGTGAAATTCTATTCTGGGCAGTCCGTTTGTGTGAACGTTTTTAATGAATTAATGGTATCTAAAAATTCTGAAACTTTCTAGTCTTATAGGTCACATCTCAAGCTTCAAAATGGACATATAATTTGTTCTATTTCGTTTTGTGAACTAGGAGATATAACTGTCCAAAGTTTGGGATGGAAACTGAACTCTGTTTTGGGGTAGTGATGAGTTTTATGTAATTCTGGAATTGTGTGGTGATTTTTAGTAATGGCCAATATTTTTCCTATGAAGAGGACTTAAATATCTTTCATTTGGTTTTGGAATCACCTCATTTTGAGTTTTCTAGAATTAGTTATGATTTTTCAAAGTTTGGGCAGAAAATCTGCCAGAAAATCCGAAAATGGGAATTATGACATCATCTCAATAAAAGATGACATCAGCATGGAATTAAATATGTTATCATCTTCCTCAGCTCATTTCTGTCGCACACAGCAGCTGAAGGAGGAGTGAGAACATTGAGGTTTGTAGAGAGAGAAAGGAGAAGAAAAATCACAAGGTAAGCCGATTTCTCCGACGATTTAGCTCCTAACGCGTGTAACTCCGATCCTAAGCTACTCCTCTTTGTTCTTTAAGGTTTGGAAGCTCAAAATCTGTTGTTGAGCACTTAGGGTTTTCAGCAATATTTGGGAAAAACTTGTGGGAGCTTGAGGTAACTTCCAAACTAAATATATTGCTTATTCTGGCTGCTGTGGGCAATTTAATCGGTGAAATTTCACCGGATTGCCATTGGTTTTAAAGTTTGGAAATGATATGGCCTAGGGGTTATGCTGCCCAAATTGGGTTTTAATGTTAGTTTTAACCTAATGTAATGGTTAATAAAGTGGTTAGGAGTAGAAAGGACCGCGTTTACGGAGCCGAAATCGTAAAACCCCGATTTTCCCCAGAGGACCTCAAAGATCTTCTCTAGGCGATTCAACTAATCTTTAGCAACTTGGGGCTCAAACCTCCCCCTGAACACTGGAGGCATATGCTTGCAAAACTCAGAGACCCAGTATTGTAAGCCTCTTCCCTCACGAACCAGTACCCCTTGAGACTCTTGATTGGGCACTGTGTGGGGTAGGGATTCATGGGACCGATTGGACCCTTCAGCTATTTCCTCATGATGAGTCTCTGCTTGAGTCTCCTCACGAGTCGACTGGGCCCTTTCCTCATTACGTTTGGCCCTTTCCTCCCGGAGCTCTTCTCTCAGCTCACGGATCATATCTCTTTGCTCCCGCACGAGATCCATCATCTCTTGCATTGGGTCAGGAGGATTGTCATTCAACTCCTCCACTTCTGGATCCCCTTGCCTGACTCTAGAGCGAACCATGTTGTCCTTTACTCTACAATGATTCACCATGTCAGTTCCAAAGCAAAGGTATACACATAATCCATAAGACTTAGATATATCTACAACTTAGCAGAGATATCCATGTGTATACACAACAAGCACTTATCAGTCATTAAGCTAACCTAAACCCAAAGGCTTAAGGTCAACTAAGGAGCTATCCTAGCAAATGCTCACCTTGCCAGGAACTACAGCTCTGATACCACAAATGTAACCCCCTTCCCACCTTAGGCCGAGATTAAGTTCTTGAACTCATAATTAAATTGTAATTAGAGACCATAATCAAACTGGGACTTAATAAGATACTCTTTTGCCCAAAAATCGGATTTGCAAAAACATTTTTCAAAACTTATTCACAATGGTCTCAAGTTCTCAATACAAAATAATACTGGCTTAAACAGGTGGATTCCATTTACAAATATCAGAGTGCACATAAATTCCCGACTCACTCGGGTTCCATTCATTTGATAAGGGATTTACAAGGCACAAAGCCATAATTCAATACCCTTAACTTGGGGATTACACAAAATCCACTATTTACAATTCCGGAATATACAATGATAACCATAAATTCCAAAATACACTCCTAAACAGGAGCTCTAACTACTCTTCGTCGCCCGCTTGCCTCTCGATCCTTCGGCCATGTCTAAAAGGTTTAATTTTTTGGGAGAGTGAGATTCTAAAGAATCCCCGTAGTAACAAGTCAATCATATAATGTACAACAATAATGCATGTAATCAAATCATCATCCACACAAGCAACTACAACGGCAGTGACAGCGGCAATGGTTAGTATGACACATGTCATCCCTGACGATTGCTCACGCTGTATTGCATCACAACAGTCAACACAGTATAATTCACCACAGCTGGGATCCATATAAAGCATATCATATTCGCAAGCCACATAGGCAAGATACACACACACACAGCCACGGCTGGTTTTCACATACGCCGCCCCCTATGGGTCGGATTCATAAAGATCCATGTCGATTACGACGGCAGTCCAACGGCCGAACTAGAGATGACCACTGTCACTCCCTATACGGCTCACGCTGACCTGCTCGCGCCGTAATGGACCATGGCACACATTTCACAAGTTCAATGATAAGATATGCATACCAAAACATCATACAAGATATGAGAGAAAAGTCACTACCTGAGTTCTCCCGGGCGTTCCTTGGCACCGGTCTCTCCTGCGTAAGGCAAATATCAAATCCTATTTTCACAATTAGGGACGAAGAGTTATTCTCTATTCCAAGACTTAATTCACTTTATAATGCTTAATTGGTTATCATTATTGCTCTTTTGGAGTCACTAAATACCCCTAACAACACTCCTAAAGGGTAGGAAGAACTATCCCAAAGATCCCCTTTTGGAAGCACAAAACTGAGGTTTTACACTGTTTCACTCGAGCACAGATGACCATGCTCGAGCACAGATGTACTGACACTCGAGTGAAAACGGCTTCACTCGAGTGATGGTACGGACATCACTCGGGCACAAGAGAGTGAGAGGCAGCGAGTGAACACCCGAGAGCACAAGGGAGTTTTCAGAAGCAGGCTCACTCGAGCACAAATGCCCTCACTCGAGCACACGTATGGAAATCACTTCAAGCACAAGGAAGTGAGACAGAAAGCACACGCCCGAGAGCACCATCCCACACTAGAAGCACAAGCTCACTCGAGCACACACGGCTCACTCGAGCACGGTGCCCATACCCGCGAGTGAGAAGGCACACCCGTGCACCTACTCGCGAGTGACAACCCGAGAAGCAAGCCCTTTGGTGTCAAATACACTCATCACTTGAGCACAAAATCCTCACTCGAGTGATGTTCATCCCTCACTCGCGAGTGAGGCTATGCTTGCTATGACCCAGAGAGTGCAATAAGAACACAGAAAGCAAGAAACGAGAATTGCACTACCGCACTCGAGCAGACCCATCTCTGCTCGGGTGATATTCATCCCTCACTCGAGCAGACCCATCTCTGCTCGGGTGATGTTCATCCTTCACTCGAGCAGACCCCTCCCTGCTCGAGTGAATCCCTCAGATAGCAGAAAATGCAGAAACAGAGGCACTCTCCTTAACCTTTGCCCAATTGATTCCTATGGATACAAAACTTAGCCAAAAGCCATTCCCACACAAAAACACCCAATAAACTCAATGGAATACTCAGAATCATCAAAATCCTACTCCATTATCATGATTTGGGTTTTGGGCAACAATTTCAATAATACACCAATCTTAACCAAACTTCACATTTCAATCTCTAATCAATCTATCTAACATAAACTCATTCCAAAATGCCATTCTCATGCCATAAACATACCAAATGAACAGTGGCACTCATTTTCATGATTAGGCCAAAATTCCCAGAATTTATAAACTATTCCAAATGCATGAAACTTAGATAGATGGGTTAGTTTCACTCACCTTATCAACTTCTCCAAAGAGAGTTCTTGATCCACCAACAATCAAATTTTCGTGTGGCACAAATCAGCACCAAATGGCTACATTATACACACCAAAATGAAGCCCATGATTCAAGGATCAACATTTAAGAATGGTGTTTGAGCAATGGAGATGATTTACTTACCCAAGGATCAAGCTTTTCCCTTCTTCCTTTGGCACAAAACTGACGAGAGAGAGAAAAGAGCGAGAGCACGAGAGAGAGAAAGGAATGGAGAGGAGGAGCAAAAAGTTGTCCTTTGTCCTCATGTGCTCATATCCAACCACCCCCATATTGCCACTTGTCAACATCTCATGCATTCCCACAATGAGCTCACCACATCACAACACATAGGATTCCAACCCACGGTCAAGAAATCACAACCCTTGATCTTAAATACCACTCACATGCACCAATATTTCCAATTTCCACTAATTATGACATTAATTAAAATAGCCATAAATTACATAATAATTCCAATAAATTCATAATTATCATTAATAATCATGATTATCCCTTAATCAAAATTTGGGATATTACAGCTGTTGTTTACAGCGCAAGCTGTCGTTTACAGCGTAAGCTGTCGTTATTGTGATTACAGCATAAGCTGTCGTGATGTTGATTACAGCAAGAGCTATCGTATTGTGTATACAGCCGTGAGTGCTATCGTTTGTGGTGAAAACCATGTATCTGTGAACTGCTGCTGCTGTTGCTGTTTGTGATTTATGTACATGCTTTGTGTTTATGCATTATGTGAGTGGTTTGTTACTACTGAGATTCTCTTGAATCTCATTCTTTCCTATGACTAACATTTCAGACAGGGCGTGTGGCTCAAAGGAGAAGCGGCCAACCCGGAGCAATTAGGACCCTTGGGGGTATATAGTTGAGTTGGAAACGTTGGTTATGTATTTTGAACTCAGGATTACTGTATATTCTGAATCAGGAACACTACATTTGATTTTGGTTGTATAATCCCCTAGTGTATACTTATAAACCTTCAGGTTTTTATGCATAGAACCCAGGAGTTGCCGGGGATGCGGTTATACACTCTGATATGATTGAATGTATATTAACTGCACAGGTAATTATATTCGAATATTGAAATTGAGACCTGGATGGGAAAAAGAGTTTTAAAAGTTTTGTAAAAGTTTACTGTGAGACAGAAAGTTTAAAACGAGGTTAAAGCATCCAATGGTCTCTAATCCGATTTAAATATGTGTTATCGAATTATACTTACGTGTTTAAAGTCAGTGGGTTACAGTGTTAATAGTAGACATAGGGTAATGATATGAGGGGAGTGTTGTTGTTAGTGAAGATGGAGATGTTAAAATAAATTGTGTTGTTGTTAATAGTAGATACAAGGTGATGATATAGGGGTGATGTTAACAGTGAAGATGGATATGTTAAAACATATAGCATTATTGTTAATAGTAGGTGGTGGGTGACGATACGAGAAGTTACTTGGTTTAATAAACATTGTGTCACAAGTTAACTGAATTGACATTATTAAGAGTGGTGTAAATTTTTTTAAGGTAAGCATGCAAAATGATATGTAATAAAGGGTCATCATCTTTGAAGGAACTATTTTGTTATTTCCATGTTGGAGGGAAATTTGTGTGTAATAATGAAGGTAAAATTTAATATAATGGTGGTTCTGTGAAGGCAAAGTGGCAAAAACAGGTGATAACACTGATAGATTTGAGGTTGATGATATCATCATGGCTTGTTATTTATTGTAACATGCAGAGATGAAATATATAGTGAGCTTTGATGAGAAGACACTAATAGATTTAAATGATGTTGAAGTCGAAAACCTTTTTGACTATAATGATAGGAGTAGGCATGTGTATATATGAGTGGTTGATTCATCAAGGGGAAATTGATAAGTGGGCATTGAGCAAGTTCCCCTTCTGAAGATGGGATAAGATAACTACTAACATTACTGAATCATTTAATGCATGGATGGTGAAGGAGAGGAAACACAATGTTGCCCAACTTATCCATGAACATCGTGAGAAGGTTGCCAAGAAGATGTATATAGCTAGTCTAGCAATGCCTAAGTGGAAAAACGGGGTAGGCCCCAACATAGAGTCCATGGTAAAGGAAAATGTTGCTTATACTGAACATATGTCCCCTGAAATTAAGGTAGGGGCAGCCTTTGTTTCCATTATCATGATTTGGGTTTTGGGCAACAATTTCAATAATACACCAATCTTAACCAAACTTCACATTTCAATCTCTAATCAATCTATCTAACATAAACTCATTCCAAAATGCCATTCTCATGCCATAAACATACCAAATGAACAGTGGCACTCATTTTCATGATTAGGCCAAAATTCCCAGAATTTATAAACTATTCCAAATGGCATGAAACTTAGATAGATGGGTTAGTTTCACTCACCTTATCAACTTCTCCAAAGAGAGTTCTTGATCGACCAACAATCAGATTTTCGTGTGGCACAAATCAGCACCAAATGGCTACATTATACACACCAAAATGAAGCCCATGATTCAAGGATCAACATTTAAGAATGGTGTTTGAGCAATGGAGATGATTTACTTACCCAAGGATCAAGCTTTTCCCTTCTTCCTTTGGCACAAAACTGACGAGAGAGAGAAAAGAGAGAGAGCACGAGAGAGAGAAAGGAATGGAGAGGAGGAGCAAAAAGTTGTCCTTTGTCCTCATGTGCTCATATCCAACCACCCCCATATTGCCACTTGTCAACATCTCATGCATTCCCACAATGAGCTCACCACATCACAACACATAGGATTCCAACCCACGGTCAAGAAATCACAACCCTTGATCTTAAATACCACTCATATGCACCAATATTTCCAATTTCCACTAATTATGACATTAATTAAAATAGCCATAAATTACATAATAATTCCAATAAATTCATAATTATCATTAATAATCATGATTATCCCTTAATCAAAATTTGGGATATTACAATTCTCCCCCCGTTCAATAAATTTCGCCCTCGAAATTTGTTACACATCTTGGGGTATGAACTCTGGAAATCTCTTCTTCATGTCCGCTTCCGCCTCCCAAGTGGCTTCTCTTGGAGACATTCCCTTCCAGACCACCTTCACGAACGGTAAGCTTCGATGCCTGAGCCTCTGCTCTTCTCGATCGATGATTCTCTCTGGCTCTACCGCATAAGTGAAGTTATCTTGCAATTCCACTTCTTCATACTCAATGATATGCTCACGGTCCGGTTGGTACTTCTTGAGCTGCGAGACATGAAACACATCATGCAATCTACTCAAACTCGGGGGTAGGGCTATCCGATATGCCACCGGCCCGATTCTTGCCAGAATCTCAAACGGACCAATGAATCTCGGACTCAGCTTCTTCCGCTTGATCGCTCTCCCGATGCCTGTAACCGGAGACACTCTTAGGAAGACATGATCCCCCACTTCAAACTCAAGAGGTCTTATCCTCTTATCAGCATAGCTCTTCTGATGACTCTGTGCTGTAAGGAGCCTCTTCCTGATAACTCGGATTTGTTCAGCGGTTTGATCAACAAGATCCGACCCATACAACTTCCTCTCAGACAACTCTGACCAGCACAACGGTGACTGGCACTTCCTCCCATACAGTGCTTCATACGGAGCCATCTGAATGCTCGCATGATAACTATTGTTGTAAGCAAACTTAGCCAATGGAAGATAGTAGTCCCACTTTCCTTTGAAGTCAAGGACACATGCTCTCAGCATATCTTCAAGAGTCTGGATAGTCCTCTCTGATTGTCCGTCTGTCTGAGGATGGTAGGCCGTGCTAAACCTCAATTGAGTACCCATAATTTCGTGCAGAGCCTTCCAGAATCTCGAAGTAAACCGAGGGTCTCGATCAGAGATAATATTCTTCGGTGTACCATGGAGTCTCACAATCTCTTTGATATAAATCTCAGCCAGCCTATCAGGAGAATAGCCAGCGTTGATAGGTATGAAGTGCGCAGACTTCATGAGTCGGTCAACAATCACCCAGATCGCATCATAGTTCTTGATCTTGGGCAGACCCATCACTAGATCCATGGTCACACTCTCCCACTTCCATTCTGGAATTTTTGGACTCTGAAGCAAACCTGGTGGTCTCTGGTGCTCAATCTTCATCTTTTGACAGGTAAGACACCGCGCCACATACTTCGTCACATCACTCTTCAACCCTGGCCACCAATACATAGACTTCAAATTGTGATACATCTTGGTCATACCGGGGTGAAGAGTATATTGACTCTTATGAGCCTCATCAAGAATTCTCAACCTTAACTCCGCCTTCAGTGGTACATAGATTCTCTTCTGATAACGCACCAATCCACTTGGTGACAAGTCATAGTCTCGAGTCTCTCCTCGCTCAATCTTAGCTCGGATCGACTGGGCTAGCTCATCATGCATTTGAGCCTCTTCAATCTCAGTCCTCAGGTCATTCTCCCCTTGGACCACACCATAGTTGGCACACAGGATTTCCTTCGAGAGATTCAAATCCCGAAAATCCTCTATCAGTTTCCATTCCTGGATCATTATTGTTGCCACTAGCACCGCCTTCCGACTCAAAGCATCCGTGACGACATTAGCCTTACCCGGATGATATTTGATCTCCAGGTTATAATCTTTCAGCAACTCCATCCACCGACGCTGTCTCATGTTCAACTCTTTCTGATCATACAGATATTTGAGACTTTTGTGGTCGCAGTACAGTTCCACAGTCACACCGTACAGGTAATGACGCCAAATTTTCAATGCAAACACAATTGCCGCAAGCTCCAGATCATGAGTGGGGTAGTTCATCTCATACGGTTTCAGCTGTCGAGAGGCATAGGCCACCACACGTCCCTGCTGCATCAGGACACACCCCAACCCCTGCTTACTCGCATCACTGTACACGACGTAAGCCTCACTGGGATCAGGTATAATCAACACTGGTGCCGTAGTCAATCTCTCCTTTAGCTTAGTGAAACTCCGCTCACAACATTCATCCCACAAAAACGGTTGATCCTTCCTCGTGATCTTGATCATTGGCAATGCAATACGCGAAAAGTTCTGAATGAACCTCTGGTAATAACCAGCAAGACCCAGAAAGCTGCGAATCTCAGAAACAGTTTCTGGCCTTTTCCATTCAAGTACTGCTTCCACCTTGCTGGGATCCACTGATACCCCGTCTCGAGAGATCACATGGCCAAGGAACTTCACTTCCTTAAGCCAAAACTCACATTTGCTCAGTTTGGCATAGAGTTGCTTTTCCCTTAAAACTCCTAGCACAATTCTCAGATGCTGCTCATGATCCTCCCTACTCTTGGAGTAGATCAAGATGTCGTCGATAAACACAACCACGAACTGGTCAAGATACTGTCGAAAGATGCGATTCATATAATCCATGAATACCGCCGGTGCATTCGTCAAACCGAAGGGCATTACAAGGAACTCATAGTGCCCATATCTTGTTCTGAAAGCAGTCTTCGGAACATCCGCCGCCTTCACACGCAACTGATGATACCCCGACCGTAGATCAATCTTGGAGAATACACACGAGCCAGACAATTGATCTAACAGGTCGTCAATCCTTGGAAGAGGATACTTATTCTTAACAGTTACCTTGTTAAGTTCTCGATAATCGATGCAAAGCCTCAAGCTTCCATCTTTCTTTTTCACAAATAATACTGGAGCTCCCCACGGTGATACACTGGGTCGGATGAACCCTTTCTCAAGCAATTCTTCAATTTGCTTCTTCAACTCCGCCATCTCGTTAGGGGCCATACGATATGGGGCTTTCGATATCGAACCAGCTCCAGGCACGATCTCAATTGGGAATTCTACTTCCCTTTCCGGAGGCAATCCACTCAGATCCTCTGGAAATACCTCAGGGAATTCATTTACCACAGGTATACTCTCTAGAGCTTCACTTGATTCTCCCTGAACGGAGAAAAACACCATATACCCTTGGCATCCTTTCTCAAGATATCTCTCAGCTTTAGCTGTTGAAAGCAAGTTCAAACTGGCATTTACATTGCTATCCCGTTGTACACTACGGAAAGAGATCCTTTTATTACCACAATCAAGCAGCACATCATTTGCTCTTAACCAATCAAAACCCAAAATGACTTCTAGTTGTTGGAGTGGCAAACAGATCAAATCAACTGTAGACTCCCAACCCTCAACAACTATTACACAATTTAAGCAGGCTTCGGCCGCCACGGCCTTGACACCCATCGGCGTCGACACGACCAAATCAAATGGTAGTCTATGCACATGCAATCCCAGGCGCTTTACACAGTCATAAGCTATAAACGAATGACTTGCACCAGAATCAAACAAAGTATCTAATTCATTATCACCGAGAAGAATTTTACCTTGGATCAATTCAGGCGACTTCCGGGCCTCCTCATGAGTCATGGCGAACACTCGACCCTGATTCCTGGGCCTTTGCTCTGCCGGCTGTCGTGGGCACTTAAAAGATACATGACCCACTTGCTTACAGTTGAAGCAAATCACCTCCCCAGCACAAGTTCTTCCCGGATGATACTTTCTGCACTGATTGCACACCGGTCCTGCTGGAGGTCTCTGGTCACTACGACCCCCAGGTTGATAGGGCTTCTTGCTACCACCCCCATATGAGGATCCTTGTCCCTTACGCTTCTGGGAAGTGTTAGCCTTGCTAGGCTCACTGCGACTGTCTTTACCCTTAGTTGGGTACCAATCCCTCATATTGTTCTCAACAATCCTACACTGCTCCACCGCCTTGTTGAAGTCAGTAAATAGGTGAGAGGCTAATCTCTTCTTCAATTCTCGCCTCAAGCCCCTGATAAGCATATCAGAGCTCCACTCCTCATCATCCTTTTCCCGGAGATGCGTAGAATACCGAGATAGTCGGACAAAACGGGAAGGATACTCATCAAAACTCTCTGTATCTCCCTGCCTGATAGCCAAGAACTCAGACTCTTTCTCCAACCTCACGGACTTGGGGAAGTACTTCTCATTAAATTTTTCTTGGAACACTTCCCAAGTCAATGTCACATTCCGGCTTCGAAGTGACATGGCGATATTCCGCCACCACCAGTCTGCGTCCCCCTCTAGCTTATACACAGCTAGCTTCGCCTTTACCTCCATTGAACACTCGAGGACCTCAAAGATCTTCTCTAGGCAATTCAACTAATCTTTAGCAACTTGGGGCTCAAACCTCCCCCTGAACACTGGAGGCATATGCTTGCAAAACTCAGAGACCCAGTATTGTAAGCCTCTTCCCTCACGAACCAGTACCCCTTGAGACTCTTGATTGGGCACTGTGTGGGGTAGGGATTCATGGGACCGATTGGACCCTTCAGCTATTTCCTCATGATGAGTCTCTGCTTGAGTCTCCTCACGAGTCGACTGGGCCCTTTCCTCATTACGTTTGGCCCTTTCCTCCCGGAGCTCTTCTCTCAGCTCACGGATCATATCTCTTTGCTCCCGCACGAGATCCATCATCTCTTGCATTGGGTCAGGAGGATTGTCATTCAACTCCTCCACTTCTGGATCCCCTTGCCTGACTCTAGAGCGAACCATGTTGTCCTTTACTCTATAATGATTCACCATGTCAGTTCCAAAGCAATGGTATACACATAATCCATAAGACTTAGATATATCTACAACTTAGCAGAGATATCCATGTGTATACACAACAAGCACTTATCAGTCATTAAGCTAACCTAAACCCAAAGGCTTAAGGTCAACTAAGGAGCTATCCTAGCAAATGCTCACCTTGCCAGGAACTACAGCTCTGATACCACAAATGTAACCCCCTTCCCATCTTAGGCCGAGATTAAGTTCTTGAACTCATAATTAAATTGTAATTAGAGACCATAATCAAACTGGGACTTAATAAGATACTCTTTTGCCCAAAAATCGGATTTGCAAAAACATTTTTCAAAACTTATTCACAATGGTCTCAAGTTCTCAATACAAAATAATACTGGTTTAAACAGGTGGATTCCATTTACAAATATCAGAGTGCACATAAATTCCCGACTCACTCGGGTTCCATTCATTTGATAAGGGATTTACAAGGCACAAAGCCATAATTCAATACCCTTAACTTGGGGATTACACAAAATCCACTATTTACAATTCCGGAATATACAATGATAACCATAAATTCCAAAATACACTCCTAAACAGGAGCTCTAACTACTCTTCGTCGCCCGCTTGCCTCTCGATCCTTCGGCCATGTCTAAAAGGTTTAATTTTTTGGGAGAGTGAGATTCTAAAGAATCCCCGTAGTAACAAGTCAATCATATAATGTACAACAATAATGCATGTAATCAAATCATCATCCACACAAGCAACTACAACGGCAGTGACAGCGGCAATGGTTAGTATGACACATGTCATCCCTGACGATTGCTCACGCTGTATTGCATCACAACAGTCAACACAGTATAATTCACCACAGCTGGGATCCATATAAAGCATATCATATTCGCAAGCCACATAGGCAAGATACACACACACACACAGCCACGGCTGGTTTTCACATACGCCGCCCCCTATGGGTCGGATTCATAAAGATCCATGTCGATTACGACGGCAGTCCAACGGCCGAACTAGAGATGACCACTGTCACTCCCTATACGGCTCACGCTGACCTGCTCGCGCCGTAATGGACCATGGCACACATTTCACAAGTTCAATGATAAGATATGCATACCAAAACATCATACAAGATATGAGAGAAAAGTCACTACCTGAGTTCTCCCGGGCGTTCCTTGGCACCGGTCTCTCCTGCGTAAGGCAAATATCAAATCCTATTTTCACAATTAGGGACGAAGAGTTATTCTCTATTCCAAGACTTAATTCACTTTATAATGCTTAATTGGTTATCATTATTGCTCTTTTGGAGTCACTAAATACCCCTAACAACACTCCTAAAGGGTAGGAAGAACTATCCCAAAGATCCCCTTTTGGAAGCACAAAACTGAGGTTTTACACTGTTTCACTCGAGCACAGATGACCATGCTCGAGCACAGATGTACTGACACTCGAGTGAAAACGGCTTCACTCGAGTGATGGTACGGACATCACTCGGGCACAAGAGAGTGAGAGGCAGCGAGTGAACACCCGAGAGCACAAGGGAGTTTTCAGAAGCAGGCTCACTCGAGCACAAATGCCCTCACTCGAGCACACGTATGGAAATCACTTCAAGCACAAGGAAGTGAGACAGAAAGCACACGCCCGAGAGCACCATCCCACACTAGAAGCACAAGCTCACTCGAGCACACACGGCTCACTCGAGCACGGTGCCCATACCCGCGAGTGAGAAGGCACACCCGTGCACCTACTCGCGAGTGACAACCCGAGAAGCAAGCCCTTTGGTGTCAAATACACTCATCACTTGAGCACAAAATCCTCACTCGAGTGATGTTCATCCCTCACTCGCGAGTGAGGCTATGCTTGCTATGACCCAGAGAGTGCAATAAGAACACAGAAAGCAAGAAACGAGAATTGCACTACCGCACTCGAGCAGACCCATCTCTGCTCGGGTGATATTCATCCCTCACTCGAGCAGACCCATCTCTGCTCGGGTGATGTTCATCCTTCACTCGAGCAGACCCCTCCCTGCTCGAGTGAATCCCTCAGATAGCAGAAAATGCAGAAACAGAGGCACTCTCCTTAACCTTTGCCCAATTGATTCCTATGGATACAAAACTTAGCCAAAAGCCATTCCCACACAAAAACACCCAATAAACTCAATGGAATACTCAGAATCATCAAAATCCTACTCCATTATCATGATTTGGGTTTTGGGCAACAATTTCAATAATACACCAATCTTAACCAAACTTCACATTTCAATCTCTAATCAATCTATCTAACATAAACTCATTCCAAAATGCCATTCTCATGCCATAAACATACCAAATGAACAGTGGCACTCATTTTCATGATTAGGCCAAAATTCCCAGAATTTATAAACTATTCCAAATGCATGAAACTTAGATAGATGGGTTAGTTTCACTCACCTTATCAACTTCTCCAAAGAGAGTTCTTGATCCACCAACAATCAAATTTTCGTGTGGCACAAATCAGCACCAAATGGCTACATTATACACACCAAAATGAAGCCCATGATTCAAGGATCAACATTTAAGAATGGTGTTTGAGCAATGGAGATGATTTACTTACCCAAGGATCAAGCTTTTCCCTTCTTCCTTTGGCACAAAACTGACGAGAGAGAGAAAAGAGCGAGAGCACGAGAGAGAGAAAGGAATGGAGAGGAGGAGCAAAAAGTTGTCCTTTGTCCTCATGTGCTCATATCCAACCACCCCCATATTGCCACTTGTCAACATCTCATGCATTCCCACAATGAGCTCACCACATCACAACACATAGGATTCCAACCCACGGTCAAGAAATCACAACCCTTGATCTTAAATACCACTCACATGCACCAATATTTCCAATTTCCACTAATTATGACATTAATTAAAATAGCCATAAATTACATAATAATTCCAATAAATTCATAATTATCATTAATAATCATGATTATCCCTTAATCAAAATTTGGGATATTACAGCTGTTGTTTACAGCGCAAGCTGTCGTTTACAGCGTAAGCTGTCGTTATTGTGATTACAGCATAAGCTGTCGTGATGTTGATTACAGCAAGAGCTATCGTATTGTGTATACAGCCGTGAGTGCTATCGTTTGTGGTGAAAACCATGTATCTGTGAACTGCTGCTGCTGTTGCTGTTTGTGATTTATGTACATGCTTTGTGTTTATGCATTATGTGAGTGGTTTGTTACTACTGAGATTCTCTTGAATCTCATTCTTTCCTATGACTAACATTTCAGACAGGGCGTGTGGCTCAAAGGAGAAGCGGCCAACCCGGAGCAATTAGGACCCTTGGGGGTATATAGTTGAGTTGGAAACGTTGGTTATGTATTTTGAACTCAGGATTACTGTATATTCTGAATCAGGAACACTACATTTGATTTTGGTTGTATAATCCCCTAGTGTATACTTATAAACCTTCAGGTTTTTATGCATAGAACCCAGGAGTTGCCGGGGATGCGGTTATACACTCTGATATGATTGAATGTATATTAACTGCACAGGTAATTATATTCGAATATTGAAATTGAGACCTGGATGGGAAAAAGAGTTTTAAAAGTTTTGTAAAAGTTTACTGTGAGACAGAAAGTTTAAAACGAGGTTAAAGCATCCAATGGTCTCTAATCCGATTTAAATATGTGTTATCGAATTATACTTACGTGTTTAAAGTCAGTGGGTTACAGTGTTAATAGTAGACATAGGGTAATGATATGAGGGGAGTGTTGTTGTTAGTGAAGATGGAGATGTTAAAATAAATTGTGTTGTTGTTAATAGTAGATACAAGGTGATGATATAGGGGTGATGTTAACAGTGAAGATGGATATGTTAAAACATATAGCATTATTGTTAATAGTAGGTGGTGGGTGACGATACGAGAAGTTACTTGGTTTAATAAACATTGTGTCACAAGTTAACTGAATTGACATTATTAAGAGTGGTGTAAATTTTTTTAAGGTAAGCATGCAAAATGATATGTAATAAAGGGTCATCATCTTTGAAGGAACTATTTTGTTATTTCCATGTTGGAGGGAAATTTGTGTGTAATAATGAAGGTAAAATTTAATATAATGGTGGTTCTGTGAAGGCAAAGTGGCAAAAACAGGTGATAACACTGATAGATTTGAGGTTGATGATATCATCATGGCTTGTTATTTATTGTAACATGCAGAGATAAAATATATAGTGAGCTTTGATGAGAAGACACTAATAGATTTAAATGATGTTGAAGTCGAAAACCTTTTTGACTATAATGATAGGAGTAGGCATGTGTATATATGAGTGGTTGATTCATCAAGGGGAAATTGATAAGTGGGCATTGAGCAAGTTCCCCTTCTGAAGATGGGATAAGATAACTACTAACATTACTGAATCATTTAATGCATGGATGGTGAAGGAGAGGAAACACAATGTTGCCCAACTTATCCATGAACATCGTGAGAAGGTTGCCAAGAAGATGTATATAGCTAGTCTAGCAATGCCTAAGTGGAAAAACGGGGTAGGCCCCAACATAGAGTCCATGGTAAAGGAAAATGTTGCTTATACTGAACATATGTCCCCTGAAATTAAGGTAGGGGCAGCCTTTGTTTCCATACTAGATTTGGATCCTTAAGTGTTGATCTTGGTTTACGTCTTTGCAGCTATGAAGTGTGGCAAACGTTGGGGATCCCTTGTGTACATGCCTGTGCAGCCATAAAGCATGTCCATAGCAATGTGTATGATTATGTCGAAGAATGCTATAAAATCACATCCCAACAAAAGATTTATAGCCATAGCATGATTCCAGTTGTCATAATCAACAAACCAAACCCAAACAATAATATGTTGCAAAATTTTGCTGGTCAAACCTTTTTGCTGCCACCAAGGACCGGCTGACCTTTTGGAAGGCCAAGAACAATTAGGCATGAATTACAATTCCAGAACAAGAAGATATACCACTATGCAAGATACCATAAAGCCAATCATACTAGAAGGACATGCAAAAATCCAAACCTAAACTGATATTAGATGCATTTATCTTTTGAAGTAACACTTTTGGAAATACAAGGACCTGTAATATTTTAAACTTATACTTTTGAAACTAATGTTTATGTTGTTGTAAAGTTACTATCAATCCACTCATAATTTTTTGCGAGAAGGATTCCTAGCATATGCCTAATCCAGTTTATAATTAATGTATTCACAATGTCTGATATAGTGCAATTTTAGTTACAAGGAAACATTATGTACTGCTGCAGTGTTAATGTGCCCTTGTTATTAAATATGTGATTGTGTAAAAAAGTCAGTTTTAGGTTATTGGTGAATATAATTATGTAGACTGTCATTAGACAGCATCTGATTACTATAGCAAGTTGTGAAAGCAGAAAGCCATGTCGTTAATGTTGAATATTGTGTTGTTAATATAGAGACATGTGTTGTTATTAGCCCTGTAACTTATTATTTTGACACTTTTTACTGGGCATGTCTTCTATTGTCTATCTGATAAGAAGATGTAAAAGAAGAAAGTCATGTTGTTAATATTGAATACTATATTGTTAATATAGAGACATGTGTTGCTATTGGGTATCCAACTTGTTACTTTCCCAAGTTTTTCCTACCAAGATGTTAAATAAGGAAGTGAATTCATTAATGAACAATCTAGTGTTGTTTATAAAGCGAGAGATGTTGTTTTTGGGCATCTAACTTGTCACTTTCCCATTTTCTTCCTATAAAGATGTTAAACAAGGAAGTGAGGTCGTTAATGAAGAATCTAGTGTTGTTAATAAAGTGAGAGGTGATGTTTTTGAGCATCCTACTTGTCACTTACCCATTTTTTCCTACGAAGATGTTAAACAAGGAAGTGAGGTCATTAATGAAGAATTTGGTGTTAATAAAGCGAGAGGTGTTGTTTTTGGGCATCCAACTTGTCACTTTCCCATTTTCTTCCTACGAAGATGTTAAACAAGGAAGTGAGGTCGTTGATGAAAAATCTAGAGTTGGTAATAGTGCCAGCCCATGGGTTGCAGTTGGCCTGCACCAGCTTGTGGGTTGTGCACAGGGCTGCAATCTGGCAGGTTGGAAAATCACCAACACTAATCTGCAGGTGTGGGTTCGTGGGCCAGCCCACACTTGTTTTTTACCTTTTTTTTTTAACTTTTCCATAAGTTTAAAGTTAGTTACAAATAGAGAAAAAGTGGGCAAATTAACCAAACAAAACCTAATAAAGTTAGAAACAGCCCAGTCACAAAAGTCCATATATAATTATACATTATATAACACCTGAGGCGGGCTTAAGTACTATTAAACAACCTCAGCAAAAGTGTAGAACCTTAAATCCTTCAAAATAGAGAAAAGGAAAGCCATTTAGGCATTTATTGGAATTCTGGATTCTGGAAATGAGTCAAATGACCAAAAGTCTAGTCATTAAACTCATAGACATAATCAAAAAGAGTGTTTATAAAATGCTTCAAGGTTTAAGGCTTCAA
This sequence comes from Inga laurina, assembly GCA_963855925.1. Classification (NCBI taxonomy): domain Eukaryota; kingdom Viridiplantae; phylum Streptophyta; class Magnoliopsida; order Fabales; family Fabaceae; genus Inga; species Inga laurina. Next base: position 38,562,007 of record OY979708.1, read on the forward strand.
GCAACTAGTTCAAAACTTTAAATTGGGCAAATATGACAAATGAAAACATCTACCACATCCCACAAAATAGTTGCCACATCCCACAAAATAGTTTCAAGCAACTGGTTCATGAGGTATGATGTGAAGCGGCATATAAAGCAGCCAAAACATTAATAGTTTCCTCCTTTTACTTAGGCTCATATCCATTTGCCACATCCCACAAAATGAAAAAAATGTTAGATTAATAGTTCATACTTTACTAAATTCGTCAATTACAAAATTAGTATGTATAAGGTAAATACTAAATGGGCACATATTACCAATACTAGGAAAACCAAGCATCCAATTATGAGTACAAATAAGAGCTCGAACATTCTCTAAATGGAGATTACTTTGATACTTTATGAGAACTCGTGAACCAATACTAAAGGTTGATTCACTAGCAACTGTAGTAATTGGATTGCTAAGAATATCACAAGCCATACTTTCAAGACATGGAAAATGAGGACAGTTAGCTCTCCAATAATCCAAAATATTAAATTTTACATACAAGGTGGGATCAAGTGTTCGTTCTTCCAAATAATTGTCCAATTCAGATTTACACATTGTTGCGGTGTGTTTACTCATGCTTTCAAGATAATCATACGTCATATAATGTTAAAAGTAGAGTATTAGTATAATGCTAATCAAATCAAAATAACGATAAAGAAAGAAAATGAAATATTCTAGAATTAGAAGCTTACAACAAAACATAACAAGTAGTTGTCTTCATCACTTTTGGAGGAAGAGGAAGAGGAATGAGTGGTTGTTGAATATGTTTGCCATGAGCTTAGTAACTGGAACTTGAAGAGGACCTAACAAAAGAGACTAAAGATGATGATGAAGATCCCATATCATTATATTCATGAAACACATAATTTAACTTCCTCTTAATGTGTTCAACCTTGGCATCACAATTTAAGGGATCAAGTTTTGCATAGCAAAACTTAATGACATTCAACTTCATCCATGGATCAAGAACAATAGCAAGAGAAAGAATGTCACTATAATCAGTCCAATACTTGCCAAACTTTTCAAGCATTCTTACAGCCATATCTTGAATCACAGGATCATCATAGTCCACATAAGCTTTCAACATTAACTCAATTCTTGATATTTGCATGAAATGCATGTTAGATGTAGGATATGAGGACCCAGAAAACAAGTTTGTTATAAGTGCAAATGGCTCCAAGAAAGAGCGCATCGCCTCTGCTCTAGACCACTCCTAGTTTGTTAGACAATGACAATAATTCGCATACATGATACACAAATAAGCAAAAGCATGACGATATTTAAAGGCACTTTCAAGCATTGTATGGGTGGAATTCGATCTAGTTGCAATACTTAACCGCAAACCAACTGATCTATCAAGACCCCCAACATGATCAATACATTTCTTAAAATTTATGAAGAACGCCTAAGATTGCTTTACATATCTAGCCCTCTCTCTAATCTTATGAATATAGATTCACTAGTTACTTTTAGACCCTCTTGAACTATGGGATTTAAGATATGGGCATAACACCTCACATGAAAAAAATCCCCATTGCATATCAAGCTATTACCCAAAAGCAACATTTCTTTCAATGAATTTTGGCATATTGTCATTTGTAGAAGCATTGTCAAGAGTGATAGAAAAAACTTTCTTATTAATACCCCACTCAATCAATATCTCATGAGCACTTGTAGCTAATTTAATACTCGAGTGAGGAGGCTCCATCTTAGAGAAAGCAAGAATTTTGCTATTCAGTTTGCATTTATCATCAACAAAATAAGCATTCAAACAAAGATATCCTTCACTAGTTATTGAAGTCCAACAATCAGAAGTTAAACATACTCTACCAAGGCTATTCATTATTGTTTTCTTCAAGATCTCTTTCTGATTAAGATAGAAATTCCATACATCTATAACATCAGTTTTTCTAGAAATGCATTTATAACCAGGATTTAGATAAGTGTGAAAATCCTTAATTGCATCATACTCAACAAATGAATAGGGGAGATCATGTTTAATGATATCAAAAGCAAGCTTTTCCCTAGCTATGCTATGATCAATTTGTCTAGCTCTAAGTTATCCTTCTTGGTCTATCATCATAGCACCAATGTCTTTATACTTTGGGAGTAAATTGCACATATTTATATGGCGCCTAAGGGTTGAAGTCCCATAATCCCTACTTCCTAATAAATATTCTTTCCTACACCCCCTACATTTTTCCTTTTCTTTACCTTCTATTGTAACTCTAGTAAAATACTTCCAAACCTTAGATGTGATTCTTTTTCCCCTTTCTACTTGAATTATCTTCCAAATCTTGTGCAGAGACAGTGAGATAGGTACTGCCCTTACCGGTTGTGCTTGTGATTGTGCATCTAGGCCTTCCACAATAGTTTCTTCACTGCTTTGTGAATTAACATGGGGTCCTTAACCTTCCTTCACAGCATATGAATCCATCTCTTTCTTTTATAATACGTTGCAAAAAAGTTTCCTAATGACACAGAGAAAATGTCAACATTCAAATGAAGCAAATTAGGATTTCAGTTAGGAAGTGGGAACATCCAGATGAAGCAAATTAGGACTTCATTTTGGTCAAGAAAAACAATAAAACATCACAACTAATACAAAAATGCAATGTTGGTTCTTGACAGGTCCTGAATTAAATTTAGAAAATCGAATGTTTGGATTTGCATTCCTTTGAAATTATTCACCATAAACATATTTGTAACCATTCACATAACATGAAAATGGGGTTTTAGGTTCATGATATAAAATTGGTCCAACAAACAAAGCTCATAGATCTCTAATAATTCTCAATTATGACTTATTTATCATTAAATTCATCAAACAAACCTCATAGACACTCTTGAAAAGTCATCGAGAAATTTTATTTTTTTAACTGCCAATATATAAATTCTCTAGATTGAACAACAACATTTCTTATGAGGACCATGACATAACACTTCAACATGTTCATAACAAATCTAAAACACAGGACTCTAGACTTCTGTAGTTTTGTCCACTGTCCTTAAGGCACGGTTCAATACTTCAACATCTAGTCAAGGAGATGTTGGCTTCCTTAGTCAGTTATAACAAGAATTCATTGAGTTTAGTCAATTAATTGCATGTATACTGTATAGTCATTGAGTTTACTTAGGATTAGAGGCGGTAAAACTTCAAAAATTAGAAGTCAGAAGAACTCACAACTCACAATTCATATCCACAAAGGAGCCGGCAACGAGCAGTCCAACACCATGAAGTAACAGAGAAGGTGACAGGCTGAGGCTGAGGAGTATGGATGACGGCAAGGAAAGCGGTGCTGCAATAGAGAAGGCAACAGTGGAGGAGTGACAACCATAGGCCACAACGACGAAGGCTAAGCAACAGAGAAGGCGACAGGTGGAGGAGTGATGACCACGACCACGAGTCCACGACACAAAGGCGGAGAAGCAAGAAGGCTCGGGTGAGGTTGAGGACAACAACAGAGAAGGCAGAGCAGTGGGAGCTGTAACATCCTCTTTTTTAACACTTAGAGTTAATTGTAGTTTAAGTTTTATTTAGTCAAAGAGTTAGAATAAATTAATAATTTAAAAAGAAGAACCAAGTTCCAAAAAAAATAAAAATAAATTATTGCTAAGAAAATAAAAATATATATAAATGAAATACCCCCTCAAAATAATTATTTTTAACACATGAGTATGTGTGTGTAGACTATAAACCCCCTTCGTAATTATAATTTGAAATTTATAATTAAAATGAAATAGAGACCAACAAAACAAAACTTACTTTCAATCCCTTCCTTACGGTAGGGTTTTCACAAACATTTTCAAAATTTCTGCCTTCCTTGGTCTCAAATTCCATAATCCGAATATAATTACCCTGTGTAGTTGAATCAAATTTAAACATATCAGAGTGTGAAACAGAAATCCCGACAACCCCTGGGTCATCTTAATACCAACTATTAGGTTTATAATCTCCAACTAGGGGATTACACACCGTAATCAAAATATTATTTACATCCAAAAACAATATACAGTAATCCCAAAAATCCAAAGTGAATAGCCAACAGTCCAAAACTAATATCTCTACAAGACTCTAGCAGCTCCTAGTCGTCCTTTTCTCCTTGGAGTCACTTGCCCTGTCTGTAAGGTTAGTCAATGGAAAGAATAAGATTCAAAAGAATCCCAGTAGTAACCAATCACTCATACAACATGTAATCACATAGCATGTAAGTAAATCATCAAGCAGCATCACAGCATAAAACACAGCACGCAGGCTGCCACATATGCACATAATCACTTAGTCTCATTCCCCGGATTCCACCACCCTGAAGGTACGATCCTCCCACTGTCACCACCGATGGGCCGCAGGTAATAGACTCACAAATAGCATTTAGGCTTTCACATATAGCCATTCGGCTTTCACATAGTCTCATCCCCTAGATTCCACCGCCCCGAAGGTATGATCCTCCTACCGTCACCACCGATGGGCCGTAGGTGATAAACTCGCAAACAATGATCAAACAAACATACCATACATCACATATAGTGTAATATCCCGATTTGTGATTAGGGCTAATGACTTTGAGATTAATTGTAATTGTGTAATTAAACACTTTTGGAATTAATGTGATGTGAATTTGGGATACATGTGTGTGGTATTTAAGATCAAGGGTTGAGATTCTTTGACTATGGGTTAGAATCCTATGTTTTGTGATTGGGTGAGCTCATGAAGGAATAAGTAGGATGATGACAAGGGGCAATTGGTGAGCCCATGGATGTGGCACATGAGACAAAACATCACTTTCTCTCTCTCTCTCTCTCTTTCTCTCCTATTCGATGGAAGTGTGTATGGGAAGGAAGAGGAAGGCTTGCTCATCATTATCATTTCAGCTCTCATAGTCTCTCTCCACTTTCTCCATAGTTTCCAGTGATCAAGGGAAAAGGAAGAAGAAAAGGTGAGATTTTGATGTTTTGTTTGATCTCTAATGCCCTAAATCTCTTCTATAATGTGGTGCATCTCATTGAGAGCTTCATTGTAGTGATTTCAGAATCTTGAATAGTATTGATTTGTGAGTTGGTCGAAATTGAAAGTTGGAGAATCAAGATTCTGGATTTGGAAAAGTGAAGAGGTAGGCATTTAGTGCTTTTTGATATATTGTTGTGATTTTTGGATAAGTTTGGTAAAATCTGAAATTTTGCCCTAGTTATGCCAAATGTTGAATATATGAGTTTCATTGTGTTTGATATTGGAAATGGTCCATTGTGAAGATATTTGAGTATTGGATTTAGTTTGGAATGTTAGAAATGAATTGAATGAAATTTGGACATTGGTTGTGTTATAGAGACCTAAGAGCATGATTGTGGTCAAAAAGGTTTTTGGGGGTGTTTGAGAGGTTACCAATGTGTTCCCTAGTTAGTACTAAGTGTGTATGAGCTTTTGGTAGAGTTTGGAAACCATTGGATATGAATTTGACCATCTGGTATTTTCTGATATTTTCTGTGTTTCTGGTCTCTGATGCACAACACTCGAGCAGAGAAAGATCATGCTCGAGTGCTATGTGCATTTTCCCTTCTCTGCTTTGAGTTTTGGTTGGGTTATTTGAATCAGGCTCGAGTGCACTTCTTTGTTCTTGAGTGAGGGAAGATCATGCTCGAGTGAACTTAGGTTTGCTCGAGTGATGGTGTGAATACAGAGTTAGGGTTGCTCTCGGGTTCTCACTCTCTGGTTGATGCCAAAAGTGTGCTCTGACACTTGCAAACATAGTTGTCTCACCCGAGTACTGGGGGTCATGCTCGAGTGAGCTGGTGTCTCTGGTGTGGTTGGTGCTCTCGGGTTGTCATTCGTGGTGTTGCACTTTTGGGGACTCGAGTATAATTTGGGTCTGCACCAGAGTGCAGAGCTTGGTGCTCGAGTGATGTGGGCACTTCCTGGCCGTGAAGGTTCCTCTTTGTCAAGCACTCGCAAGTGAGAGTCGTTCTCACCCGAGCACAAGTCTCTCATTACTCGAGTGAGGTCGTCTTTACTCGAGTGTAGCTATCAAAAATCAGTGTTGTGCCTTCGAAAAAGGGGTCTTTGGGGTAGTGTCTTCCAACCCTTTAGGCATATGTTAAGGCCTCTAATGGTCACCTAAAAAGTCTTATATGATAACCAACTAAGTGTATTATGAAATAAAGAACTTGGAAAAGAGATTGACCGGTTGTCCCTAATTTGGATAGATTTGACATCTGTCGCCCTCGTGAGACTACGGTACCGGAGCCAGTCAGGAAAGATACAGGTAGTGACTCTTTCTTTATACCTTATGTGATACATTGTATGTGTACTATGTCATTGTTCTGAGATGGATTCGTATGCTGCAAGTTTTGTGAAATTGTTGAAGCACCGCTATACCAATAGTCCCTGAGTCGCTAACAACGGTTTGGGTAAGGGCTGTGTGCCTTCCCGACGGTAAAAGGGGATGATGTTAGGGTGTCATATATGTGATTATGTGGGCCGAAAGGCTATTTGTGAAGGCCGACGGGCCAATTGTGAAAGCTGAAAGGCTATATGTGAGCCGTAAGGCTATTCGTATGCATTGCCACGCCAATGGTCCCTGAGTCGCTAACAACGGTTCGGGTTAGGACGGTGTGCCTTCCCGGCGGTAAAAGGGGATGAGGGTGGAGTGTGATTCATGTGCTGCTATTATGAGATGATTCGTTTACATGCTATGTGATTATGTGTGGTATGAATAATTTGTTACTACTGGGATTCTTTAGAATCTCACTCTTTCTAAATGACTAACCTTTTCAGACATGGCTAGTGGCTCAAAAGGGAAACGAACAACCAGGAGTAGTTAGGATTACTCCGAGGCTTAGTGGTAGTTGGTTATCTTTATTTTGGTTTTGGGATTACTAAGTGTATATGAGATGTAAATGAATATTTTGGATATGTAATCCCTATTTTGGGAACCTTAAACCCATTATATGAATATAAGTATCCCGGGGTTTGCCGGGATTCTAGTTTCCGCACTCTGATATTTATTATGTGATTTGATTTCTCAAGTAGTTATATCCGCACGTGAATGTGAGACTAGGATTAATTACATTTTGAATTGATTTTTGAAATACCCCATTCCGCGTTGAAGGTTTATAAATTGTTGATTTCATTTTATGGTCTCTATTTCACTTAAATTTCGTAATCCGGATGTAATTACGGTGAGGGGGTCACATATAGTATGAGGGAAAAGAGTCACTACCTTGTTCTTTCCTGACTTGCTTCATCACAACTCGTTCATGACCAGGACAAATGTCAAAGCCTATAACCAAAATTAAGGACGATAGGTTATTCTTTATTCCAAATTCTTTCTTTTTATAATACTTAAAGTTGGCTATCATTTGAACTCTTTTGGGTGGCCACTAGAAGCCTAGACATATGCCTAAAGAGTTGGGTAACACTTGACCAAAGATCTCTTTTTGGGAGCAAAAGTACCAATTTCTGGCTGAGTTCCTCGAGTGAAGAAGGCCTCACTCGAGTGTTGCCCCCACTCTCACTCGAACGCTAGCAAGTGAGACACAAAATGTATGTACCCGAGAGCACTAAACACCTTGGAGTGACCAGCTCACTTGAGCTCTATCCTTAGCACCTGAGTGACAACACACATTCACCCGAGTCTTATCAAGTGAGATACAGAGAGTGACTACCCGAGAGCAATTCTAAGGTGAAACCTACTCCCGCACTCGAGTGAGTTCGAGTTCACTCGAGTGATGACTGATATCACTCCCAGACAAGGAAGTGCACACTTGCTTCCCACCTGAACACTTAAATGAAATGCTAGAAGAAAAGGAAGAACATGACGTTGCACTCGAGTGAGCCCCTACCTCACTCGAGTGAGGCTTATCAGAAGCTAGAATCGCAGCAGCTGATATACTTTTCCAGATTTACCAAATCTAATTCCAATGATTTCCAGACTTATACCAAAGTTCATTCCCACACAAAATTCCATAATGGACCTATTGGTAATCTCAAAACAACCAAAATCTTACCACAATGACACATTCCACCCTTCTAACCACATTACACCAAATATCACCTAATGATCAAACTTTTCCTTTTAAAATCCAAACCACAACCATTGACACCAAGACATAATTTGACATCTATTCCATCGCAAAACACTAGCTAATTCATTCATTTCAAAATTAGGCCAAAATCAAGGCAAAAATCCAAATTTCTCACAACTTAACCAATGACGAAAATAATTATACCAAAATACTATAAATACTCACCCCTTCAACTTCCAATGATTAGCATCTTGATTCTCTAGCTTTCAAACTTGTGCAAACTCCAAAACACCTTGTTTCAAAATTCTGAAACCATCAAGATGAAGCTCTCTTCAAGGTGTACAATATTGAAGAAGAGCATTGAAGCATTTAAGAATCATAACAACATCAAAATCTTACCTTTCCCTTTCTCTTTCTACCTTACTGTTACACGAAAATGGAGCTTGAGAGAGAAAAGATTAGATGATGATGATGTTTCAGATTTTTACCTTATTCCCATGCTCAAAACCAACTAGATGGGAGAGAGAAGAGAGAAAAAGAGTTTGACAAATTGTCTTTGATCCTATGGTTCTCAATGGGACACTTGTCACAATTATACCTCTTCTGCCAACTCTTTCTATACATATGCATGCATTTGATAACTCCATCATATTTCTTTAAACAACTACACACTACAAAACAATACCTACCAATTAGCCAACTCTTTCTTCGGTAACTGACCAATTGGTCGACAAATTCGCCATTTTGCCCTTGATTATCATAACATGTACTAAACCATCGTCAACCACATTTTATATCACAATTCACATTACATACTTCAAAAATATTTAATTAACAATAATTACACTACCCTTGAAGTCATTAACCCTTAATTACAATTCAGGATATTACATAGACTACTTACCTTATTATTGGAAAATAATATAGAAAAAACTAAAAATTGCTATTAGAAAAAACAATAATATTTTCATTTTAAAAAGAGAGTAAACCCTAACCCTCCCTTATAAATACTCTCTTCTCCTTTTCTTCACTCCCAGCCATTACTTCTTACTGTTGTAGGTATCTCTCTCTCTTCCTCTCTTTTCTTCTTGTTCGGTGCGTTCTCCTGTTTTCGTCTTGTCAATCTTTTTTTACTTTTCATCTTTCTTCCTTCCATGGTTTCCTTCCTATCTTTGTCTGATCGTGAATTTCTTGTCTTATCTTTTGCTTCCCCAAATTATCACCGCACTATTTCCACCAAACCATAAATACATGTGGCTTCAAATTTAATTCATTTCTCCTGACCTACTTCTTGTCTTCATTTTTGGTGAGGAGATCTTTTATAGTTACTCACTTTCTCATGTTTCTTTTCAACTAATTTATTCATGCTTTTAAAAAAACAATTTCTCTTCCCTTGAGTGGTATTGTGCGTGGGTATTATGTATATATGTGTGTGTGTGTGTTTTTTTTTCTTTGTCCCACCTCATGAAACTCGTTGCATGTGTACATCTAAGTGTATATGTAAGTGTGTGTGTGTGTGTGTGTGTGTATTTATTTGCTCTCATGGTGTTTTGTCCTTCCTTCTTTAATGTAAGTATGTAGATCTACATATTAGAACTCATTTCTTATTTCCTATTTCACTCCCAGCCTTGAAGTTTCATGGATATACATATTTACATCCCTTTAATCCACTCAATATTTGATCTCTCCTCTATTTCACTTCATGAGCGTCCTTCCAAGTTTATCTATATATATATATATAATTCTCAACAAAGACCCACGTCATTTTCTTTGCAATGCTACTGTGAGAGTTTATGTAACTCCCTTATCTTTATGGTCATCTGATAAGTTTTACGCAGCTCATTCGAACCACTCATCGCTATTCATTTATAAAAACTCTTTCGATTCCCAACCTCAAGATAGGACTCAAACCTATAGTTGAGTGGGTTTTTTAGAATAATTTTCAAAATCTTGCGGAAGCGTCATTCAATGGTTTATAACTTCATTACAACTCATCAATTCTTATCTTTATTTAATTCAATTAGAGTGATTCACTACTCATTTATCTAGCCATATTATTCCTTTTCTCATTCTTAGTTCAGTCGTTTGTATATTTATACAGTCAGTATAGCCACAGAGGACTACCAGAGTGTCTAATATAATACACAACAGATCAATCTTCACTTCTCTGCCATAGTTCCCTCTTGTGCAACTCCTTATAGTACTCTTCTCTACTTTATCATGCCTGTATGGTTGGTTGGGGGGAGGGTGAGATTCAGAGCGAATCTCAGTAGTCAACAATGCTAACTATGCATACAAGATAATGTTTAGTGTTGACATGCTTGCTACATAAATTTATGCCAACATAATGACATGCATGCTCAATGCTTTACAATATACTAATGACCATAAAATAAGTGCAAACAGAGCTTTAATCATTCACATATGTTTCATATAATTTATCAAAGCATTAACACATATTATCACACAAGCATACGCATATCAAATACATGCAAGTTAGAAGAGTTTAACTACCTTGTGTTTTTGTGTCCTCCTCCTGTACCTTTTCTTCCAACCAATGTAGCTTCTTGGAAATTCTTCTATTTCTTCTTCATTGACCTTTCATGGCCCTAGATACCCAATCATGTCATTAGAGACATGATAGAGAGTCATTGTAAGTGTATATTAGTGTCCAAGGAGTTAGGGAGGCTTAACACATCATGTTGGTTATCTTTTTATCCACTTAGGTAGCCATTGTAAGTCTAAGCAAGAGACTATGGGTTTAGGAAAGCTGAACCAATCAACACCATTCAACAGTAATGACATCATCCTACAGCATAACAACATGAAACACAGCATACCAGCTGTCACATATACATATAATCACAAAGTCTCATCCCGCGTATCTCTACCGCCCCGAAGGTACGGTTCTCCCACCAGAACCACCGGTGGGCCGTAGGTGAAAGATTCACAAATAGCCTTACGGCTTCTACATAGTCACATAGTCTTATCCCCTGTATCTCTACCACCCCATAGGTACGGTCCTCGCACTGAAACCACCGATGGGCCGCAGGTGAAGGGCTTCACAAATAATGATAAATCAAACATATAGTGTATCACATATAGTATAAGGGAAAGTGTCACTACCTTGTTCTTTCCTGGTGTGCAATGGCACCGGTTGCTCACGATCAGGGCAAATATCAAAGCCTATAAACCAAAATCAAGGATGACGAATCAATCCTTATTCCAAACTTCTAATTTCACAATACTTAAAGTTAGTTATCATTTGATCTCTTTAGGTGGCTATTAGAAGCCTAGACACATGCCTAAAGGGTTGGAAGATCTATACCAAAGATCCCTTGTTCTGATATATAACACTGATTTTCAAGTCCTGCACTCGAGTGATGGAATAACTTGCACTCAAGTAAGGATGGCTCACTCATGAGAGCGCTTGGCTGAGAGCACAACTGAAACAGAAAATGATCACAGCACTAGAGTCCTGGACCCAACACTCATTTTCACCTGAGTCCTACAAAGTGAGGCATAAAAAGTGACTACTCAAGAGCAACAAAAACCCTAGAATGAAAAGTGCACTCGAGCACTAGCTTTCGCACCCGAGTAATAGCACAACACTTACGAGTACTAGCACACACTCTTAACAATTTGGTGTTGAGTGTTTCCCCGAGACGCGAGTCCATAGTGTATAATACTCTTGTACTCGAGTGAGACAAGGTTCACTCGAGTGATGACCCATATCACTCGCAAGTGAGAAAATGCACATTTGCATTCTGGAATGGAAGTGCTACTGAAAACTGAAGGAAAAGGGAAAACAGGATGCTGTACTCGAGTGACACCCATGTGCACTCGAGTGAGGCTTATCAGAAGCCAAAATGCAGCAGCTAACAGAATTTTCCAAACTTCCCCCAAAGTGTTCAATGGTTCCTAAACTTCACAAACAACTCATTCCCGCACAAATTTTCACAAGGAACCCATTGGAAACACCAAAACAACCAAAATCACCTTCTAACAACAAATTTTTACTTTGAACACAACATTACCATATACTACCTATATGCACCCATTTTCCCTCCAAAGTGCAAATAAAATTCTATTGTTTCAATGATACATTATGCCATTAATTCCACTACAATACACTAGGCAATTCATCCATTTCAAAATCACATGAGATAAATGAAAAATCTAATGAGGAGGAGATTTATTCTAAACCATTCCTATAGGGAGCTTCATCAAAAGTTGCAGACCCTTACACAAGGCTCTAAGAGTGTGGAGGAATATTATAAAGAGATAGAATTGGCTTTGATAAGAGCTAATGTGTAAGAAGATAGAGAGGCTACAATGGCTCATTTTCTAAATGGGTTGAATAAAGAAATTATTGACATAGTGGAATTACATTACTATGTGGAGTTGAAGGACATGGTTTATATGGCAATTAAGGTGGAAAGTCACTTAAGCATAAAGGTGCTTTAAAATTCCATTCTGGATCAAGTTCTTGACAAAATTAGATTTGAAAGAAAGGAGAAAGAGCTATCTAAATAGAGACAACTAAAGGCAAAAGAGAAGCTCCATCAAAGAGAAAAGGTAAATCTAATTCTCCAACTTCTAAAAATAGAGATATAAAGTGTTTCATGTGTTTGTGTATAGGTCATATAGCTTCTCAATACCCCAACAAGACCAACAAGAGAGTCATAATTCTTAAAAATAATGAAGTTGTGACTAAAAGTGATTATGAATCTATGCCCCCACTTGAAAATGCTAGTGATGATGGGGTTGAATATGTTGTGGAAGGAGAATGCCTTATGGTTAGAAGAGGTTTGACTTATTAAATTAAGGAAGATGAGATGAATGGCCTTCCGCCTGGAGTTTCAGGTTTAATACCGATATTTTAGCAACAAATCCAATAAATTTAAGTGTATTGATTGGTGTATTGATCTTTTTTGGAAAGGGAGTGTGTGTGGGTTGTTTATTTCAAGAATAGGTTGGATCCAACCAACAGCTTGAATCTTAAGGCAAAGGGAAAACATTTTCCATACTTGTTACCTCATTAATAACAAGGTTTGTAGTATGATCATTGATGAGGGGAGTGTACAAATGTTGCAAGCACTACATTGGTTGAGAAATTGAATTTGACTATCATTAGACACCCTAGACTATACAAGCTGTAATGGTTGAATGAATGTGGGGAAATTAAAGTTGATAAGCAAGTTCTTGTTTCTTTCTCAATTGATAAATACTGTGATGAAGTTCTTCAAGACTCTTTCTCTCTCTTGCTCTCTAATTCTGGCAAAAAATGGCTTCTTGGAGATAGGATAATAAGCCTAAAATATCCCTCTTCCACCTCCTTAAAATATATTATTTTAATGCCAATTAACATGTGTTTGTTGACTAAAGTCATCATCTTTTTCCACTTGGTCTAAAATGCTTTCAAATGGCATTATTTATGTCCAAATAAATATTTCCCTTCTTGTTTCCCTTTTTGGCTGAAAATATTACAAAGAAAAGGGAAAAGTAAAAGCTTCTTGCTTTATTGGTCAAATGAATATTTTGTCCTTACATTTTTTTGTAATTAAATTGGGCCTTCTTCCTTTTCTTTTGTCTTGGCCGAAATTCTTATATTTATTGGGCCCAAAAATGGTATTCTTCCATTATCCAATTTGAGCTCCAATAATGGGCTTTTATGAAGACACAAATTAAATTTTATGTCTTATTATATTGTGGCCCAAAATTCGTTTGGCCACTAATTGCACTTTTTTTCCATTTCAAGTATGCTGAACCTTATGATTTTATTCCCTTTAACATAAGGAATTTTGGTGAATAAAATTTGGGATGCTACATTATCTCCGGCATCAACCTCATCTCCAAGGTGCCCTTAGTCTCCATCTCTCTTTCTCTTCATCTATCATCATCAACATCTACTTCTTCCACAGTGACCCAAATCTTCCATCTTTGGTTCCATTTTTTGCTTATGCAAGTCTTTTTCCTTTTTCTTTTGTAAAAAAAAATTAAGTAACTCATGCAACCAATGGTTTACACCTGTTGGCATTAGTTCACACTAGTTTTATCCATTTCACTTTTTTCCCAGTTCCTAAGGTGATCTAGACCAAACAAGTGGCCAATTTCTGGTTTGAACTAGCCAGTCTGGTTTCTTGTACAATGGTTTGTGCATTATAATTTTTGTTTGAAGAATAGGTAAGCTATCCTAATTATTCTTAAGATTTACTTGAATTTGTTTGTATTATGTGTTTCACTATATGAATTCTTCACATAATCAAGTTGTGACTATTGATTATGAAAATATTAGTGAAATTGAGTATTGGATCATAGAAGATTAAGATGATTCTTCTTACCTTTGTTATGATGAGATAAAAGAAGATATACTTTATGATGATACAACAATACCAAAAATTTCTATCAATAATGTTAAAGATATTAATGGAGAGCTTGATTAGGAATCATTTCCCCAAGAAGATGTGGGTAATTATAGTGAAAATGTTTTTTTAAGAAGCTCATGCTTGAATTAATTAAGACCCGCCTATCTTTGACAAGTCATAAAGTTATGTTTATTCTTTTTAGTATTTTGTGTTGACTTGGTATTATTGGTTTTTGTCATTATTGACATGTTGTTGTGTTATTTTTATTGATTCCAATGTATTGAAACTTGGGATTTAGGAAAGATGTTACATCTAAGCTTTTGTATGTGTTTTGTTTAAGTTATGTTAAAATTTCATATTTATTTTTTTAATATTTATATTTATATTATTATACATAAATATAATATTATTTTTAATTTAATTATTATGCCATCGGTCCGATCCCCTGTCCAATAATGCGACTCGTGAACCACTAGCTTTTCGGGTTTGACATCCACTCTAGCTTTTAAAACTTTGGATAGAACTTTGATCCAAGGAGCCCGTGGTGAAGTTGGTATTAGCAAGTGGCAGGCGCCTGCGAAAGGTTAGGTTAAAGTCAATGTGGATGGTACATATGCTTTCTACTCTCAGTTTAGTGTATGCGGCAAACTGATTGGTAATTCATTAAGTGAGTTCCTTGGTGGTTTTATCTACCATATTGGGGATGTGGATGCACTTGTGGCTGAATTACAGGCATGTGTATATGGTATGAAGGTTGTATGGGATGCTAGTTTCAGGAAAGTAGTTAAAGAATCTAACTCTACTAATGCCCTTGCGTTACTTTGGGAGGACGTCGTTGAAACCCACGTTGAGTATAATCTCCTTCATGAGGCTCATGCCTTCATCAATAGGGAGAAATATGTTAACAAAGACTATAACGAAGCTGCTAACTTGTTGCTAAGAGAGAGATCAAGTCTCTTCCTAGCTTTCACATGTTATGCCAGGTGCCTCAATATTTGTTTATATGGGAATATCATGCATTAATTGTAAATATTTGTCATCATTGTATAGCTTTTATTAGTAGTTATTGGCCTTAGTCAACTTTATTATACATCAGAGAAGGAGACAACAACAAAAACCCATGAAAGTCAAAAAGCAGTTGTCATGATGAAGCATTTGGTCCGTATGTCAGTATATTTTGGTCTCTTAGATCTTGTATGCAATCATATGATTACTTATACTGATAGCTCCTTATACGAAATGAAAATTCTCAATCTAAAACTGAGGTATTCATCTATCAACCGGGTGCAAGCTTTTTTGGCTTAAAAAGGAACTGAGCTCTTAAAACATTAAAGAACGAAGTATAATAGATTGTCAATTCTAGAGCATCGGATCATATGACCTATTGTCATCAATTGTTCGCTACTTATGTTTCGTGTGTTGTAAACTTGAAAGTTTAAGTTGTAGGTGGTTCTCTTGATTCAGTCACTAAGAAATGGAGTATCCAAATATTTGAATATATCACTCTGGAATCGTTCCTTTATGTGCCAAAATTAGAATACAATCTATTATCTATTAGTCAATTGATAAAGCAATCTAATTGTTTCCCTAATTTTCTACCCACTCACTATATTTTTTTTGACCTATAATCAAGGATGACAATAGGCCGTGCTATAGAGTTTGAGGGGCTTTACTTTCTTGAAAACGCTAAATTGAGCCACCAACATATGATGAGTGTATGCAATTCTATATCGACATTTAAAAATGAAGATAACATGTTATGGCATAAAAGAATGGGCCATCCTAATTTCCATTGTCTATACCGTATGTTTCCATCTCTTTGTCCAGGCACATGCATTGATAAGAGATGTGAGGTATGTGAATTAGCTAAACACCACCACTCATCATAACTTAGAGCTCCATATACACCTTTCAAGCCTTTTACTACCATCCATAGTGATTTGTGGGGACCCCTCTCATATTCTAAGCCAAACCAACACCAAATGGTTCATTTCCTTCATAGATGATCATACTCGCCCTTGTTAGGTTTATCTCTTATAAGACAAGATGGGGCTCCCTCTGTGTTCATGAATTTTTCACTATGATTAAGAACTAATTTGATACAAGCATCAAATTATTGCATAGTAAACCTTGAGTACCTTACTCCAAGCACATGGTATTATCCATAAAAGCTCTTATGCTAGCACACCCTAACAAAATGTGATTGCTGAGAAAATCAACATACCATAAACATTGCTTGAGCACTAATGCTTACTTACAATGTGTCCAAGTTCTATTGGGGAGATGCCATCTTACATGCCACCTATCTCATCAACCAAATGCTGAATTGAGTTTTCCTTTGGAACCCCTCTGCAATGGCTACAAAGTGTCTTTTCTACTACCCACCTTTAATCCAACCTTCTCTTTCATTCATTTGGCTGCTCTATGTTTGTTCATGTCCATCCCAATAGCAAATTTGATCTTCGTGCCGTGAATGTATATTTCTTGGATGTTCTTCCACTAAAAGGGGATACATATGCTTTGATCCTTTTTCAAAACACACCTTATAAGCTTTGATGTCATCTCTTATGAAGAGGTTCCTTTCTATTACAAGTCATTTATTTAGGGGGAGAGTATGGGTGATGAATCTCAAACTTGGGAACTAGAACATAACAGAGAGTATGTTCTCCTTGAACAATGGACAACACCATCAGAGCCATTACCACCACCTTTAGAGTGATAATCTTCATCTTCATCCTTTTCTTCACCTTTTTTATGAAAATCTCAAAATAAAATAAACAAGTAGTAGGAGATATAGAAGATTAGGCAAAACAAGGATATGCTGGTGAGCTCACAAAGGCAACAATCTAAGTAAGAAGAACACCTTATACCTGAAGCACCAAAGGAGTCAGAACCGGTGGTAGCTATTGTAGTACCAGAAGAGGCAGAACCAATTGTATCTTATGAAGAGGTTGATCCTCAAATTCCTGAACATGTTAGTGAACAATTCGACCTGGACTTGTTTGTTTCTTTCAGGAAACATCTTTGATCTTGCACATTGCACCTAATTCAAAAACACTTGTCTTATAAATCTCTTTCTCCCAACTATCGAGCTTTTATTACTAATCCAGATAAAGTATGCATTCCCAATAACTGCTAAGAGGCACTAGAGATGCCAGATGAAGAAATGTAGTTATGGAGGAGATGAGAGCACTTGAAAACAATGGAATATGGGACATAGTTGAAAAGCCTAGAGGCAAGAAACTTGTAAGTTGCAAATGGGTATTTATCCATAAATATTTGGATGATGGTACTCTAGACAAGTTAAGAACTCACCTGGTAGTAAGAGGGTTGTTACGAGTGTAGATGATCTATTAAATAGTGCAAGTGTACATTATCGTAGTCAAGTAATATAGAAGTGAGTAGAGTATCATTCCCCGAGGATTGATCACTAAGTACCAAAATGAGTAATTTTAATTTTATTCAGTCGATCGATTAGTTGATAATTGAGAATACAAAATAAAATGATTAAATATGAGTGAAATATTATGAAATCAACTATGAGAAAAAGCTCTAGGGGTCAGATTTCACTTTACAAATTTTGGATTAAATCACTTATCTGTTCTAGCTCAATTTATTCCACATGATTGATAGTTGAGTTTCCCTAATTTAATTACTAGCCTCTTCCAAGGTCAAGCAATTCTATAATTAATTGCTAATCCAATATATTCCTATACAAATTTAAGCAATTAATTATGCATTAAGATTTATGGAACTCAGTAAGACTATACAACTCATATGAATATATTCCTATTTCATATATAAGTCATGGTTTTAATTATAGGATCTACACACATGCATCTCCTTCCGGTCTCAACATACATATTTAAGTCATTCAAAAGATGGCTAATCAATTGAAAGCATTAAGCACAATAATTAAAACTCAATCATGAAGGATAAATTGAAACTAGATTTAATAAGTTAAGATTCAATCCATCATTAGTAAGCTACATCGTCACCTTAGGAAAATAAAAATTTTGCTCATGATGAAATTAAAAACAAAACCAAAATAAATTGAAAACTTCATAAATATTGCATAAAACTTGAATGAAGACCTCATAAATACTGCATAAAACTTGAATATTAAATTCTAAAACATAAATATATAACCAAAAGATGTAGGAAAAATGGAAAAATCTAGCTTTCCTTGTAGGAGGTAAAACCTTCCATGTAGGTGGCAACCTATACCATCCATAGAGGAGGACTACCTATACCCTTCATATAGGAGGTCTACCTAAACCTTCCAAGATGGAGGCATACAAAAAGTAACACAATGCATGAAATTAAATCTAAGATATGATACAATATTTTTCTTAGTAGAACATGCCACACACACACTATCAGAGAGAAATTTTTCATGTTCTCCGTTCATCTCCTCCTATCATATTTATAGGCTGAATTTTTGCCATTTTTTAATCGGATGAACAGTGCCCAACAATTTTTTTATTCGCTGCTACAGTAACTTGTCCCCCACTGCTATAGTAAAATGGCGTCTCTATAGTGATTCCGCAGCTACAGTAACTTCCATCCACTACAGTACTTCGTCATGAATAGTGACCTAGTGAATAGTAACTGATGCTACAGTAATTGTCCTTTTTTAATAACATTGATTCAATTTTTGGTCTCATTTCTCCTCTTATTGCGTGGCTATCAAAAGAGAAAAAAAGTAAATATTATAATAGTAATAAAAAGATTTATGCCAAAATCATCATGTATTTATTAATTACACCTAAGTTTATTACATTAATATGAAATATCATCCACAAAATCATCATATAAGGGAAAATAAATATGCAAATATTTTACTTATCAAATTCCCCCACACTTAGCTCTTGGACGTCCTGAGACAAGGAGTGACTAATAAGTGCTTCCAACAAAATCGAAGTGTCAAGTCATAAGAAAGAACACAATTGAAAAGTAAAGAGGTCATAATATTCATGAATTAACAAAAATATAAAATGGTGACTTTATTTGAAAATAAATAAATCGAGTTTGTAAGTGTAGCTCATTCTCTCAAGCTCTCAAGTGTTTAAGGGTAAGTATTTCACTCAAATTCAACCGAAAAATTACACTACCATAGGCTTGCTAAAAATCTCAATCTCCACTACCTAGTTCACATGCATAATTCAATCAAAATGACTTATTAAGGGTTGTAATAGGGTTAAGGTAAAAGGAATGTAAAACATGATATGAAGGGCTACTTTTAAGAAATAGAGTAATTGAAAAATGGGCCAACTTATAAATAAATTTATCTCTTCACAACAACCCATAATTCGGATGCAATTTTTTTTTTACTTTTTGCATAAAATTGTAACTCTAAAGTTGATGATATACACACCCTAACACTTGTCAAAAGCCCATTTCACAATAATTTTAAATGCTTTGCTAATCTTCAAAATTAGGTAAAAGTACTTGATATATCATTACAACACATTTTAATAGGTTGAGAACAAAGAAAAAATCAATTAGGTTTAAAGGGGCATATCAACGATAATATAATTGCAAGGTTGGCTATTTGGCTCTGGCTAAAGAAAATGAATGTCTTTATCATTTTTGAATGTGCATGTGAGATGTAATTTCAACCAGATTTAAAGCAAGTTCTAGAGTGATAACTTAATAGGTGAATATCACACACAAGAGAAATAATCATTATAGGCTCAAAAGCTCACGATTAAGGGCTTCCAAACTCAGCTCATTCAATCTCAAAATTCATCACCAATAGCAATAATCAATTGTTCATTCATGCTAAGAAATCTCTAAATTTAATTGATCCATCCTTAAAACTTATATACTTCTTAAAATCATTACAAAGCACTTGAACAAGATGATTTTTTTTCTTTTACTCTTTTTTTAAGAAAAGAACAAAAACATGTAACTAATAAAATGCATCTCAAATCCTATGTATCTAATGGTTTTTACTAATTAACTAATTTTTTTACAATTCCTCCCCTAACCTAAATCAGACATTGTCCTCAATGTCTTCTAGAGCTTAGGGAATTTTTTTTAAACGTAAACACATAATAAACAAAATGCTAAAAGTAAAACCAAAAGATTAAGGAGAGTTACAACTAAAGAATGGTATCTGGATTCTTCTTCTGACTACTATTTGAAAATTGCTCACCTACTTGCTTGACTAATAGATCTTCTTTAGGTTCATAATTTTGCAGTTGATCGAGTGCTGATCAGCAGTTGGTGCAGAAATGATGGAATGGCGAGTTGCTTGGGGTATGAATCCTGTTTCCACACCATGATCGAAAAAATACAATAGATTATCATAAAAACCATTAACATTTAACAATCCTAATGGTTTTTTTGTGAAAGTTTAACTTAGCCCAATATGCAACGCTAGAAATGCCATCCAACATCTCCAAACTACTGGGTAGAGCAATGAAAGCTTGAACATGGTAGAACATTCATCCTATTTATTCAGGCAAGCTCGAAACCTATAACTCTTGTCCTAAGGAAAAGGTGTGGGCTTCCAAATCCTTCGCCCTTATACTTAAACCCTTGCTTCCATTTATGGTTGCAGAAATGACCACACCTCCCTTTAGGCCCTGAATGCCTCCCCTGTATACAAAGTTGATTTTTTTGGCAGCTAATGCAATTCCAAGTTTTTTTGCTGCAGGGACAAACTCTCCATCCTTGCCCAAATCAGTTTCACCAAAAATGCATATAGATGTAAATCTACATTTTTGTGTGATACCCTTTTTCTCCTTTTTTCTCTAGGACTATTTGTGTTTACAAGTAGAAGAATGCATATTTGCAAGTGAAGAGTGCATATTTACAAATGGAAGAGTACATATTTATATTACTAAAATAATGGCAACAAATCATGTAAATCACGCATTTTTCAAAGAAGTTTGAAAAATTTCTAACACAAATAACTGGCATAATTTGCGTGAAGAAATTAAACAAAAAGAAGAAAGAAAGTCAAAAGTTACTGAAAAGATAAAACAGATTAGACAAAAGCTGCTGAAAAGATAAGACAGATTAGACAAAAGCATGATTATGTACAGTAGTTGTGATTTTGGCTTACATCTTCCTCTGGTTTTACGTCTAGTAACGGCTTAAACAATTTCTATGAATCGAGGATTTGCTTCCCATCTAGTTTTCTTATAAAATGGCAAACAGGGTCTTTTAATGTCATATTCCCAAGACAGTAGCGCTCTTTTTCAGTCTATTGAATATGACCACTAAATCAAGAAGAATACGATGAACATCACCACTCAGATGCGTCTTAAGAGTTTGAATGATATCATCTAGTAACTCCTTACTCAGTCTATCCTTTATAAATTTAATTTTATCTTCTCGATTTATAGAAACCATACCTTTGCTCTTACAGAGCTTATCACATGTCCACCTTACATATTTATGGCAGACATTCATTCTTTTAGCTCTTTTCTTTTTTGAGCAAGAACTTCTTCCCGTTCCTGGCATAGGATTAACAAATGATCTATGAATCTCACCTGCTAAACGTACCTTAGCTTCAATGATCTAGCGTATGTCCTCAGGAAGGTCCAAATGCTTGAATATCTTCATCTTTTCAAGTCGACTGCTATAGATCTTCCCAAGTACATGTTTGGGAAGAGTAGGGAACCTGTTCTTAAGCTTTACAAGAGATTCCTCCATGGTAACTTAAAATAAAAGTGATGAAAACTAAAATTCTCAACGCAATGCAGTGTGTTTTGGTGAGTAGGAAAGAAAAATGAGAGAGTAGGAAAGAAGTTTTGGGTTGCCTCCTAAATAGCCGCCCTTCTTTAACGTCTGTAGCTAGACAAAGACTCAACCAAAATTTTTTTTAAAAAAAATATTTTATTTATTTATTTATTTTATATATCAGAGCATACATGTTGGTTCCTCAAAAGTGATGACAGTTTTCAAAGTATTGAGTGCACTGTCTTTATATTCTTTAACTATTCTTGATTGTAACCACCAAAGTGGAATACATCATCAAAGGCTACTAGAAGTCCTGGAAAATCACAACAAAATATCAAACCAAACCTTGGGTTGCCTTCCAAGTAGTGATAAATTTATAGTCTTCAGCCAGACTTCTAAAAAAAACTACTAATCAAAAGTATCAAACACCAGGATTACCTTGTCTTCATTTCATTGCAAGCAATAATGGTTCAAACACAAGAAATGATCATTCAAAGTAATTAATTGTACTTCTTCAATCATAGATAATTTTAGAGTACAAGTATTTACTGAATTCAAATAAAGCACAACATGCATATATTTGCAAACATATTTAGGAGCTTCCAAAGTTTTATAGCATCCCCCAAAATCCACTTGACTCTCATCAATAAAAGTTAACACTTCAACATGAGAGACATAAACAATAGATGTTGGAACATCCACGTTAGTTTCAACATCAAAATGACAAGAATTAGGTTCCACAACCGGAACCTCTTCTAGACTACACCCACTATTCTCTCTAAAAGTGATTTAAAGTTCCTTATCACATTCCATAAGAGCTGAAGTTTCATTCAATTCTACATCCTTAACTTCCTCGCAATAATTATCATCAACACAAGAAGTCGTCATCATGCTTTAAAAATTATCTTGCCTCATAGTCTCAAGTGACGACATAATTTCACTCACATATATTCCAATATTTTGGACATTTGATTCAACTCTAGTGACAACCGATTAATCTCTTTTCCAAATATATATTTCCATAATACTCTAAGTTGGTTATCATTTAGGGCTCTTTAGGTGGCTATTAGAGGCCTAAACACATGCTAAAAGGGTTGGAAGAAACTACCCTGAAGACCCCTTTTCGGAAGCATAACACTGATTTTCAGCTGGCTCACTCGAGTAATGAGACACTCATACTCAAGTGAGAACGGCTCACACTCGCGAGTGTTTGACAGTGAGCAACAACCATAGCCAGAAAGTGCTCACAAAAGTCGAGCATAAGGCTTTGCACTCGGGTGATGACTCCAAATCCACTCGAGTCCCCGAAAGTGCAACACAAAGGGTGACAACCTGAGAGCATATGCAACATCAGAGGAAAAAGTCACTCGAGCATAACCCCTGGCACTCGGGTGAGAAGGCTTCACTTGCGAGTGTTAGAACACACTCTTGAACATTGCCTAGCGAGTGAAAACCCAAGAGCAACCCTAACCATAACTCACTCCATCACTCGAGTGAACCCCTGCTCACTCGAGTGATCACCACTATCACTCACGGATAAAGAAGTGTACTCGAGCGTTCTTCATGAAAACCCAGGCAAAACACAAAGCAGAAAGGTAAAACACACGGAAACACTAGAGTGTGATCTTCCCTCACTCGAGTGATGCAATCAGATTGCCCAGAATGCAGCAACTGACAAAAATTCCCAGATTGGTTAAAATTGCTCCCAATGGTTCCCAAACTCTACTCAAAGCTCATACTCACTTAACATTTCCTAAGGAACACATTGGTAACCTTTAAAACACCCAAAAACCATTTTAACCACAATCTATTCCCTCGGGTCTCTATGACACACACAACTCCCAAATTCATTCAAATCACTTCCAAACTTCACACCATTACCAAAACTCCAATAACCTCACAACATACCCATTCCAACATCATTCATCATGCAATTCATGCATTCAAAATTCACACAAAACTAGGGCAAATTCCAGATTTTACCAAAACTTATCCAAAAATCATAATAAATATGCCAAAAAGCATCAAATCCTTACCTCTTCACTTTGTCAAAACCAGAACCTTGATTCTCAAACTTTCAAATTGCTCCAACACACAAACTACCATATTTTAAAATTCTGAAAACACCAAAATGGAGTTCTTAACACTAAGAACAAATTTAATGAAGAGGATTTGAGCAAAGGAGAACCATTACTCACCAAAGATCAAGCTTTTCTTTTCCTCTTTCCTTGCTTCAAGGTCGTCGAAAATGGAAGAAGGAAGAGAGAGATGATGAGAGATGGAGATGATGATGAAGTGAGCCTTCCTTTCCCTTCCCAAAGCTCAAAACACATAGGAGATAGAAGAGAGAGACAAAGTGGATTTTTGTCTTCTAGTACCATCCAATGGTCCACAACATGACACTTGTCATGCTCTTGTTCACTCCCTCCATGAGCTCACACCAATACAACCAATAGATCTCAACCCTTGATCTCTAATCACCAATGAGTTTCCTCTTTGGTAACTGACCAATTGGTCGGTAAATTTCCCAATTTTACCATTTTGCCCCTGGTTTTCACTATGCTTGATAAATCATTACTATGAACATTTATATCAATTTCACATATCACATTTATCCAAAAGTGTTGAATTACACTAATTACAATTAATCTCAAAGTCATTAGCCCTTAATCTCAAATTGGGTCATTACAGAGGGAGAGGAGGCAAGTCAAATTGTTGGGGCAAAGAATACGATAGTGGCAGACTATGTTAACAAAAATGTGTTTTCTTGTGTTTTAATTAGGGGTAAGAAAGTCTTTTTAATTCATCTTTCATCCATTTTATCTAAATAAAAAATTAATATATACCCCAATTCCATGCTCATTTCCAAAACACCAAACAAACTTTTAAAACCCACTTCTAGGCCAAATTCCAATTCCATTTTCGCTTTCAATTCCACTTCCACTTCTATCAAAAACTCTTCCGCGTACCAAATGAGGTATTAAAATTTATGATATTGAACTCCCTTATTTGACTTTTTCCTATTCTAAACAAATTTTCTTGGGATTTTCCCTGATAAATGCTTAATAATGTTATAAAAATAAGAAAAGCACAAGAGATTGATATGAAAGAGATAGAAAAGATTAAGAGAAAGTTGGAGGAGCTCTCATTCACTTCATTCTTTGATGCCAATATATTGTCTATGGCCTTTATAGGCCTTTAACCATTGACTTCTATACCTATGGTTACAAGAAAATAAAGATGAGCATAATAGTATTAATCATAAGAAACTCCCACAAACCATTCATTGAGAAAGTTATAGGTTTAGAGAATTCAATACAAATGAAATCTTAAGAGTGAGAGGTTATAAAGTAAAGGATATATGAAAGGCCAAGAGTTGAATAGTTTATGGACATCTACATAATATAATATTTACAACACTCCCCCTTATATGTCCATGAACAAATATTGTGCCTTATTAAAACTTTACTAGGAAAATCCAGTAGGATAAAAACCCAGTGAAGGAAAAAGAGTACACAATACATATTGAAGTTACCTTATTAAAAACCTTACCAGGAAAACCCAGTGGGACAAAACCTTGGTATTTCATGAACTAATTAATTTACCCTCAAAAAGCAATTAAACGAAGATACGTATTTCTCTAAGATTCAAACACATTCGATAACGCTCTCTCGAGTCAAAACCAAATATTTATCCTAACAAACTAATCAATCTCCTGTATTAATTTATAAGGACTAACTTTAAACACCAATCTTAATCTGACAATGCTAGGTTAGTAACTATATCTCTATGATACTAACAAACCATCCGTTTAATATACCTAAACTTCAAGTCTAACATGATTTTACCCAAGTTTTACACTTAAATTATCTTTCTCAAGATTAATTTAAATAAATAAGACAACTAAATGGTGATCAGGCATTAAGAGCAAGATAAAATCAATACAAAGACTCATTCATTGCAAAAAGAGAGTAAATAAATAATTCAATCCATAAATAGGTTCAAGAAAATCCTAGAACAAGAAAATTAGCTACTCATGTTCATCAACAAATTAAAACCATAAATAATAATTCGGTTCATATCAGAAACTAAGAAAAAGAGAGAAGAAAATTAATGGAAAACCAAATTTAAAGCTCCAAATCTCTTTGAATCTTCAAACCCAAACTCCCTAATGTCTGCTTCTCAGCTTCCCTCGGATCTGTCTTGCGTCTCAACCCTTCAGCGTTCTCTACTGTGTCGCCTCCCTCCGGTTTGTGTCTTAGCGTTCTGTTCCTTTAATAGATGTATTTTCGGGCTGCCTTTTCTGCCTGCAGGGTCCACGCTTTGCTATCCGAATTTGAAGATATAACATGAATTTGAAGATATGATATATCAATATATCATATAAGTTTGGATCTGCATCTTCCTGTTGATTTTTCTTTCATTCACGTGGGACCCGTGACTTTTCTTTAGCCTTGCATTTGCTTTTCTCTCTTCCAATATCCTTCATATTATTATTCATCTTTTCATAGCGTGGGGTCCATTGCTTTCATCTTGATCTGAAATATCTGATTCTTTAGATATGATATACATATACATATATATATATATATATATCATATATATATATGATCCATTAGACGTGTAGATTTATATATATATATATATATATATATATATATATATATATATATATATATATAATTCAATGAATCCCCTGCTCCAATGCTTGTTCATTGCTCCATAATATATTATTTAATACTTCCTTGTCAGCTAATTTCCTGCAAGAGAAAATAGGATATGATACGAATAGATTTTCTTTTAAAATTTCTTGTTATCCTATTATTAACGTAAAAATAGAAAAATATATAAAAGATAATTAAATAGGCATAAAATATTAATAAATTCAGTAAATATATCCAAAATATATACCTATTTAATTATAAAATATATACTTATCATAGTTAACTCACCTTCCTCTACATCAATCAATGTTCTTGCAGTTGCCAAAAATGGTCTCCCTAACAGGAAAGGTAATTCTTTATCTACCTCGAAGTCCAATACAATGAAGTCTGCTGGAAACATGAACTTGTCAACCTTCACTAATATATCTTCAATGATTCCATGAGGTTGAGATAGACTTCTATCAGCAAATTGAAGAGTAACCATAGTTGGTCGAGCCTCACCCAATCCCAATTGGTTGAAGATAGACAAAGGCATGAGGTTAATACTAGCTCCAAGGTCACACATTCCTTTTCCCAAGAATTTATCTCTAATATGGCAAGGAACAGAAAAGCTCCCAGGATATTTTAACTTTGGAAGCATCTGCTTAATGATATCAGTGAAACTTTTGGTCACAGCAACTGTCTCAAACTCACTGAATCATCGCTTCTTAGATAGAATATCCTTTATAAACTTGGCATATTTAGGCATGTGTTCTAAAGCTTCAGCGAATGGAACGTTGATGTGGAGTTGCTTAAATATCTGAATGAACTTCTTGAACTGTGAATCTCCTTGATGTTTCTTAAGTCACTAAGAGAATGGTGGTGGAGGCACATATTTTAAAGGGGAAATGCAGGTCTTCTCCTTATTTTCATTCATTTTCTCAAGAGCAATTGATTGCTCCCTAACCACATCATTAATATCTGCATGTATTTCAACTTCTTGCCTATTAGTAACCTCATTACTTGCACTCATTTTCTTTCCACTTTGGCTAGGAATGTCAGCTAGTTGCTTTCCACTTCTCAAGGTTATTGCTTTGCAATCTTCCTTACCATCTCTTCTAGGATTAGGGACGATGTCACTGGGTAGACTATTTCTGCTAAATGTGTTCATTTGAGATGCTATTTGGCCCACTTGTATCTCAAGATTTCTGATAGAGGTATCATAAAGATTAACCTTACTTATTATACCTTCTTGGCTCTTAAGAATCTGCCTCAAGAGTTGGTTTGTCTCTGAATAACTTTCTCTAGATTTTTGTTGTTGCTCAAAACTTGGTGGTGTCATTGGCTTGCTAGCATAGTGATCAGGTGTATTCTCACTTGGTCCATTCTTCCAAGAGAAATTTGAATGATCCCTCATACCTTGGTTGTAGGTGTTAGAATAGGGATTGCCACGAGAATATCTTTGATTATTGTTCAAGTAATAGACTATCTCCATAGTAAGTGGGCAATCCTCATAAGAATGTGCTTCTCCACAAGTTTCACAAGAGCGGCCTGAGGCCTATATAACGTGAATACCCTTAGAAGATGTCCTCTCTATCTTCATTTCAAGTTGATCAAACCTCTTGGCCATAGCTGCTAGTTGAGTGGAAATATCTTTAGACATACTAAAAGCATTGGAAATATTTGGCTCTTTATAAGTCCTATACCCAGAGCGTGCTTTATCGGATTGTTGCAGAGTGCTAAAAGCAATTTCATCATATAACTTTAATAATTTAGACACTTTCTTCTTGCCAATCCCACTGTTGCAAGCATTTTTTACCACAGAAATGGCGGGACCATCCAATCTAGCCCAAAAAGCTTCCAATAACACATAAGTCTTCTGCTTATGATTAGGACAGTTGCACCACATTTCTTTGAATCTCTCCCATGCCTCATGAAAGAGTTTGCCTGGTTCTTTTGCAAAACCCAATAACTCAGCTCTCTGCACTGCTCGTTTACCCCTTAGAATAAATCTTGCTTTGAATAGAGAAGCTAGGGTGTCCCATGTAGAAATAGAATTGGGAGGTAGAGCTGTGAGCCAAGCTGTTGCCTTTTTATCTAAAGACATAGGAAAGAGTCTCAATCTCAGTGCCTCAGAAGACACTCCCTGTTGTTTGAAATTTTCACACATTTGAACAAATTTTGTCAAATGCTCAATTGGGTCTTCATTCTGATTTCCTGTGAATGTACCAATCATCTAGAGCATCTATAGCATAATTGGCCTTACCTCAAAATTTCTAACAGTAATAGCTGGGAATTGAATGCTAGATTGATAGGTGGTGCTCTCCTGTTCCATATATTCATCCAAAGTACGATCCATATCCTTATCATTAAGGTGTGCCATGATATTTGGATTAGGTGACGTCGGTTCTTCTGATGATTCTGATTCAGACTTAAGTTCCTTTTCTTCAGAATGATGCTCGTCGTCTAGGTTGTTAGGGTGGACTACCAATGCACCACTCATATGTCGAGAGGTACCTGTAAATCCAAACAACAACCGAGGAATATCAAACATATAAAAAAATCAAGAAAAGAAGGAAAATACTCAAACGTGATTAATCACACAATTAAGATGACTAGTTCAATGAGCTTTTTGCCAAAGTCCCTGGCAACGGCGCTAAAAACTTGTTAGCCGTCTAGCTTTACCGCAAGCGTACGGGTCACAAGTAATATAAAAAGATCGTTCCCACGAGGACTATGACAAAAATGAATTAATTATCTTAATCAAGTTATCAATCAGGTTAAGTGAGAGAATATTTTGAAAACAATTTTATGTTTAAGAATTAATTGATTAAATCGAGAACTTCAAGACAGGAGGAACCTAGGATTAACTATCCCCTATTTATTTCATGAACTAATTAATTTACCCTCAAAAAGCAATTAAACGAAGATATGTATTTCTCTAAGATTCAAACACATTCGATAACACTCTCTCGAGTCAAAACCAAATATTTATCCTAACAAACTAATCAATCTCCTGTATTAATTTATAAGGACTAACTTTAAACACCAATCTTAATCTGACAATGCTAGGTTAGTGACTATATCTCTATGATATTAACAAACTATCCGTTTAATATACCCAAACTTCAAGTCTAACATGATTTTACCCAAGTTCTACACTTAAATTATCTTTCTCAAGATTAATTTAAATAAACAAGACAACTAAATGTGATCAGGCATTAAGAGCAAGATAAAATCAATACAAAAACTCATTCGTTGCAAAAAGAGAGTAAATAAATAATTCAATCCATAAATAGGTTCAAGAAAATCCTAGAACGAGAAAATTAGCTACTCATGTTCATCAACAAATTAAAACCATAAATAATAATTTGGTTCATATCAGAAACTAAGAAAAAGAGAGAAGAAAATTAATGAAAAACCAAATTTAAAGCTTCAAATCTCTTTGAATCTTCAAACCCAAACTCCCTAATGTCTGCTTCTCAGCTCCCCTCGAATTGCCTTGCATCTCAACCCTTCAGCGTTCTCTGCTGTGTCGCCTCCCTCCGGTTTGTGTCTCAGCGTTCTGTTCCTTTAATAGATGTATTTTCGGGCTGCCTTTTCTGCCTGCGGGGTCCACGCTTTGCTATCCAAATTTGAAGATATAACATGCATTTGAAGATATGATATATCAATATATCATATATGTTTGGATATGCATCTTCCTGTTGATTTTTCTGTTGATTTTTCTTTCATTTATGTGGGACCCGTGACTTTTCTTTAGCCTTCCATTTGCTTTTCTCTCTTCCAATATCCTTCATATTATTATTCATCTTTTCATAGTGTGGGGTCCATTGCTTTCATCTTGATCCAAAATCTCTGATTCTTTAGATATGATATACATATATATATCTGTTATAAAAGTAAGAGAGAAGATTGATAGGATTCAGAGAAAATTGATAGAATTTCTAGAGAGATGTTAGAGAGAAGTTCTCATTCAGTTCAATTGAAACAATCGATTACAGCCCTTTATATAGAGGCAGAAATCTAACCCTGGTTATATTACCATGGTTATATGTAAATGACCATAGTTACTTTATATCATCTTTATATCCTTGTCTTCTTTTGCTTTTGCTTTGTGTCAAGTCATCTTTGTGTCAAGTCATCTTTATGTCAAGTTGACTGGAAGAGTAATATGAGTCAATGGACATCCACATATTTAATATTCATAACACTCCCCCTTGGATGTCCATTATGAATGTGACTCATTAAAAACTTTAACTAGGAAAAACCCAGTGGGATAAAAACCTAGCCAAAGAAAAGAGTACATCATTCATTGATACACCATCGAGTGCTGCCTCATTAAAAACCTTTCTAGGAAAACCCAGTGGGACAAAACCTAGATAAGGGAAAAAGAGTACAGCGTGTATCGACTCCCCCTCTTGATAATATCACTTGAAATCTTTGAATCTCCGAAGACCAATATCATGAACAAGTTTTTCAAAGATTGTACCTGGGAGTGACTTGGTGAATAAATCTGCTAGATTTTCACTTGAACTGATTTGCTGGATATCTATTTCACCATCCTTTTGAAGGTCACGAGTGAAGAAGAATTTTGGTGAAATATGCTTCGTTCTATCGCCCTTGATATAGCCTTCTTTAAGTTGAGCGATACATGCAGCATTATCCTCATAGAGGATTGTTGGGATCATTTTGCCAGAAGATAAATGACAAGTTGTACGTATATGATGTATTACTGACCTCAACCACATACATTCTCGACTTGCTTCATGTATTGCTAGAATTTCTGCATGATTAGATGATGTAGCTGATATAGTCTGTTTCATAGATCGCCATGAAATAGCTGCACCTCCACATGTAAATAGATAGCCCGTTTGTGATTTACCATTATGTGGATCAGACAAAAATCCGGCATCTGCATACCCAACCAGTTCATGTTTGGATACATTTGAGTAGTATAACCCCATGTCTGTTGTACCTCTGAGATAACGAAAAATGTGCTTTATTCCATTCCAATGCCTTCGTGTTGGTGAAGAACTGTATCTTGCTAGTAAATTAACAGCAAATGATATATCAGGACGTGTGTGATTAGCAAGATACATTAGTGCTCCAATAGCACTAAGATATGGTACTTCTGGACCAAGTAGTTCTTCATCACCTTCTTCACTGATTTCTCGGGGTCGGAATGGATCTTTATCCACCTTCAAAGATCTTACAATCATTGGGGTACATAATGGATGAGATTTATCCATGTAAAATCGCTCTAGGACCTTCTTTATATAAGTTTCTTGATATACAAAGATCCCTTTCTTGAAGTACTCGATCTGTAATCCAAGACAAAATTTTGTTCTTCCCAAGTCCTTCATTTCAAATTC
This sequence comes from Inga laurina, assembly GCA_963855925.1. Classification (NCBI taxonomy): domain Eukaryota; kingdom Viridiplantae; phylum Streptophyta; class Magnoliopsida; order Fabales; family Fabaceae; genus Inga; species Inga laurina. Next base: position 38,594,137 of record OY979708.1, read on the forward strand.
TTTCTTCAAACAATTAATTGCCTTTTGAAGCTCTTCAGGAGTTCCAATGATGTTGATATCATCAACATAAACAGCAATTATAGCAAACTCATTATTAGATCTTTTCATAAAGATGCATGGGCATATTGGATCATTTTTGTATCCTTCTTTCAACAAATATTCATTAAGGCGATTATACCACATGCGCCCTGATTGCTTCAAGCCATACAGGGACTTATTTAACTTAACTGAGTATTGTTCTCGAGAACTTGAATTGGATGCTTCTGGCATCTTAAGTCCTTCAGGGACTTTCATATAAATATCACTATCAAGTGATCCATATAAATAGGCAGTCACAACATCCATGAGATGTAAATCAAGTCCTGCATCTACTGCTAGACTGATTAAATAACGAAAAGTAGTCGCATCCACTACTGGTGAATACGTTTCTTCAAAATCAATGCCAGGTCTTTGCGTAAAACCTTGGGCTACTAGACGTGCCTTATATCTAGTTATTTTGCCCTTTTCATTTCTTTTTCGTACAAAGACCCATTTGCATCCAACTGGTTTTACATCTTCAGGTGTAAGGACTACAGGTCCAAATACTTTTCGCTTTGCCAATGATTTTAATTCTGCATTAATGGCATCTTTCCATAGGGGCCAGTCTTTTCTTTGTTGGCTCTCACTAATGGATTTTGGCTCATGATCCTCATTATCATTCATTACATCATATGCTATATGATAAGCAAAGATGTCATCAACGTTGACTTCATTTCTATCCCATCGGATTCCATTCATAACATAATTTATTGAGATCTCATTATTTTCACATATATCAGGTACCTGGGTCTCTTCTGGGACTACAACATTCTCTTCTAGAGATAATTTCTCTTCAGGAGATGGCTCTTCTGGAGCTACTAATTTTTCTTCATTATCCTCGACTTGACCATCTAAATTCTTTGCTCCTTTTCTTTTCAAGGATTTTTATCTTTGGAACCAATGGGCCTGCCACGCTTCAGGCGTGCTTTGGATTCATTCATAGCAGGTTGTCCTTCAGGGACATCAATTTTAATAGGAGCATTAGCAGCTGGGATATGTGACTTTGTCACTTTCTTTGGGTCAGTAAATGCTTCTGGCATTTGATTAGCTAAATTCTGTAAATGAATTATCTTTTGAACTTCAAGTTCACATTGTTTTGTACGAGGATCAAAATGAGCCAATGATAATTCATTCCAACTAATTTCTTTACCCAGCTGTTTGTTTTCTCCCCCTAATGTTGGGAAAAATGATTCATCAAAATGACAATCGGCAAATCGTGCCGTAAATAAATCTCCTGTAGATGATTCTAAATATTTTATAATTGATGGAGATTCATACCCAACATATATTCCCATCTTTCTTTGTGGGCCCATCTTAGTGCGTTGTGGTAGTGCTACAGGCACATATACCGCACACCCGAAAGTTCTTATGTGGGAAATATTAGGTTCCTGACCAAAAACCATTTGTAAGGGGGAAACCTTTAAATAACTTGTTGGCCTAATGCGAATTAACATTGCTGCATGCAAAATGGCATGGCCCCAAGCAGAAATTGGTAGATTAGATTTCATAAGTAAAGGTCTTGCAATTAATTGCAACCTTTTAACCAATGATTCTGCAAGTCCATTTTGCGTGTGAACATAAGCTACAGGATGTTCAACATCAATTCCAAGGGACATACAATATTCATTAAAAGCTTGTGATGTAAATTCACCAGCATTATCAAGACGTATTTTCTTGATAGGATAATCAGGGTAATGTGCTCTTAATCTGATCAATTGAGCAAGTAATCTCGCAAACGCCAGGTTGCGAGAAGATAATAAGCAAACATGCGACCATTTAGTTGATGCATCAATTAAAACCATATAGTACCTAAATGGTCCGCATGGTGGGTGTATTGGCCCACAAATATCTCCCTGTATCCGTTCTAGAAATGTGAGAGACTCACTTTCTACTTTGCTTGGTGAGGGGCGAATAATTAACTTTCCCTTGGAACATGCAGCACATGAGAAATCATGGGATTGTGGTATTTGTTTACACTTCAGGGTATGTCCACATGAATTCCCAATTATTTGTCGCATCATTATTGAACCGGGATGGCCTAACCGGTCATGCCAAACATTAAATTCATTAGTAAACTTCTGGTTTACATTATAAAACTGCTGGTTTATATTAGCAAACTTCTGGTCTGCATTATTGAACTTCTGGTTCACAATAGTATGTGTTTCAATTGTGCTTATACATGTGTAATACAAACCAGAAGAAAAAATAGGAAAACTTTCTAATATGCATTTTCTACCAGCAACTATATTTGTAATGACAAGATATTCCTTATTATCTTTAGTTGTTGTTTCTAAATGATATCCATTTCTGCGGATATCTTTGAAACTCAGTAAGTTTCTTTTAGACTTGGTAGAATAAAATGCATTATCAATGCATAATTTTGTTCCTTCAGGTAACAAAATATTAGCTCTTCCGGAGCCTTCAATTAAATTTATACTACCAGATATAGTCTGAACATTGGCTTCTCGTATTACCAAGGAAGAAAAATATTTATCATGTCTGAGTATGGTGTGGGTTGTTGCACTATCAACGAGACATAAATCTTCAGGATTGATGCCAATAGAATTCATTCTTCATAAAAACATAAATAAAATTAATACATATGATAGAAACAACTTTAAATAAAATATAACATTTCAAATTATATTAAGAAATCTGCAACATCCAAATAGTTATTATCTATATCGCCATACTCAGAATTCTCGCCCTGATCAACATGATTAACTTCAACATTTGATCTTTTACCAGTATTTTTAATTGATTCTTGGTAAAGATCAACTAGGTGCCTTGGTGTACGACAGGTACGAGACCAATGGCCCTTTCCACCACATCGATAGCATGGATTATCAGCATATTTATTATGCCTACTGCTTTCCTCTTTTTGGTTCTTATCAGTCTTTTCCCACTTCTGGTAGGAATTTGAACCTCCATGATATCGACCACGACCACGCCCACGGCTGTAGCCACGGCCACGTCCACGTCCATGTCCACGGCCACGGCCACGGCCACGATAAAATTCATTAGTTACTACATTCACTTCAGGGAATGGAGTTGAGCCTGTTGGACGGGATTCATGATTTTTCAACAAAAGCTCATTATTTTGTTCAGCCACAAGGAGACAAGAAATTAACTTAGAATATTTCTTGAAACCTTTTTCACGATATTGCTGCTGCAGGAGCAAATTGGATGCATGAAATGTGGAGAATGTCTTTTCTAACATATCATCATCAGTAACATTTTCTCCACATAATTTCAATTTAGAAGTAATTCTGAACATAGCTGAGTTATATTCGCTTATAGATTTAAAATCTTGCAAGCGTAAATGCATCCAATCAAAATGAGCTTTTGGAAGAATGACCAACTTCTGGTGATCATATCTTTCTTTCAAATTGTTCCACAGGACAAGTGGGTCCATCACTGTCAAATATTCAGTTTTTAGATCCTCATGTAAATGGTGGCGAAGAAAAATCATGGATCTGGCTTTATCTTTGTTGGATGCCTTATTCCCTTCTTTAATCGTGTCTTCCAGACTTTTAGCATTTAGGTGAATTTCCGCATCCAACTTCCAAGATAAATAATTTTTCCCGGTAATATCAAGAGCCACAATTTCAAGTTTTGCCATGTTTGCCATTGTTCAAACTAATTAAAGAAATAAATGAAAATAATTAAAATATGATAATGTAAATATGCAATATAATAACTGTAAATAGAATAACTGTAAATTCATAAAGATAATTATTCATAAGGCAAGATAATAAAATTAAAACATGCATGTATGGCTTCGGGCCATTTAATTTCATGACTTCAGGCCATGTATATCTTCGGGCCATTTAATCTCAAGATGAGGAATTAACTATTATCTTCAGGATAAAAGTTGTACATGACTTCTGGTCATACAATAAGATAAAAGATAAAAATATATATAGCTTCTGGCCATATAATAAGATAAAATATATATAGCTTCTGGCTATATAATAAGATGAAAAATGTATATAGCTTCTGGCTATATAATAAGAATGGATATGGCTTCTGGCCATATTATAAGAAATTAAAACATTATGACTTCTGGTCATAATTTCAAGAATCATATGTGTATATGGCTTCTGGCCATAATAACAATAATAATAATAATAATAATATAAAAGAACTTGTATATAAAACAATAACGATCTCCAATCTTAACCATGGAACCCGATGTTATATAACAATCGGTAAAAGTATCTCTCTAATTCCATATAGTGGCTCAGATTATCCCAGATCTATAAATAAAACAGGATATATATAATCATTAAAGAAACCATAAGAAGATCATACCTTCTATTAGAGCTTCGTGCTGATAACGTGTTATAAAAGTAAGAGAGAAGATTGATAGGATTCAGAGAAAATTGATAGAATTTCTAGAGAGATGTTAGAGAGAAGTTCTCATTCAGTTCAATTGAAACAATCGATTACAGCCCTTTATATAGAGGCAGAAATCTAACCCTGGTTGTATTACCATGGTTATATGTAAATGACCATAGTTACTTTATATCATCTTTATATCCTTGTCTTCTTTTGCTTTTGCTTTGTGTCAAGTCATCTTTGTGTCAAGTCATCTTTATGTCAAGTTGACTGGAAGAGTAATATGAGTCAATGGACATCCACATATTTAATATTCATAACAATATCATATATATATGATCCATTACACGTGTAGATTTATATATATATAATTCAATGAATCCCCTACTCCAATGCTTGTTCATTGCTCCATAATATATTATTTAATACTTCCTTGTCAACTAATTTCCTGCAAGAGAAAATAGGATATGATATGAATAGATTTTCTTTTAAAATTTCTTATTATCCTATTGTTAACGTAAAAATAGAAAAATATATAAAAGATAATTAAATAGGCATAAAATATTAATAAATTCAGTAAATATATCCAAAATATATACCTATTTAATTATAAAATATATACTTATCACTTGGTTAAAGAAAAGAGCACAACATGATCTTTACTCCCCCTGATAACAACATAACTCATTAAGATTAAATTGTCATATCTCAAGACAATATATTGATTTCTCAGCTGCAACTATTATCAATGATTTCTCAATCCATTGATGTCATTTTTATCTAAACTATGCATAATGCATTGTTATCAAATCATATGCTGAAACGTAATTATCTACCATATCTTCTGGATATGTTAAATATCAATATATTCTCTGCTTGCCTCTATACATTGTGGAAAAAATAAAAGAAAATTATCTTGAGAATTATCATGATATATCTTCTATCCACTTGTTCAATTTGTTATGAACAAAAAATACTTATAGAATAAGTTTCATAGAACTATCACGCTAAATCTCAGTTTCATAGTATTCATAGTGTACTTACAGAATCTTGATTTTTCTAGAAAGAACAAAATTACCACAATATTAGCATGATGTAAATATTCATAAAATATGTGGTACTTATTGACCATTAAATTCAATAAGTTTTTGCAAACAACATCATCATAGCAAAACAATATATGATTTTGAAATCATTAAGGTTTCTAATAACTTGATTCGTAAAATGATTCGTTTTTCAATATATCTTTCAATCAATTATATATACTTGAATTATTTTCAAACTCGTACAACATTTTATATATAGAATGATTTTCTTGTATATGTTTTTGGCATTTTAGATCCTTCAAGGATTCTCATGTAATATTCAATATCCATATGCATATGCTGTATATAATGATATTTAATAGATGCATTATTTCGTTTGCATATACTGCCAAACTAATAATATATGCAACACTTATTGTATCCACCACCAAATGTTGTACCTTATCATAATCATCATTAGTGTAACCCCTTCACGGTAATTATATCCGGATTACAAAATTTAAGTGAAATAGAGACCAATAAGACAAAACAACATTTAAAATCCCTTATCTTCAAGATAGGGTGTCCCAAAAAAAACAGTTCAGAAACACAATTTCATCTGGTCTCACATCCACTTTCGAATACAATTACCTGTGCAGATATATCACATTCACAAATATCAGAGTACGTTACTAAAATCCAGGCAACCTCGGGGTTCATATATATAAAATGGGTTTAATGTTTCCCAAATGGGGATTACATGTCCAAAAGAATTCACTATATACATACAGTAATCCCAACCAAAACAGATAACTAACATAGACCAAAATAAATGTCCCTACAAGCCCTAACTACTCCTGGTTGGCCGCTTATCCTTAGAGCCACTCGCCCTGTCTGAAATGTTAGTCATTTGGAAAGAGTGAGATTCTAAAGAATCTCAATAGTAACAAATTATTTATACCACACGTAATCACATAGCATGTAAACAATCACCACATAATCAACAACAACATAAATCACACTCCACCCTCATCCCCTTTTACCGTCGGGAAGGCACACCGTCCTAACCCGAACCGTTGTTAGTGACTCAGGGACTGTTGGTATGGCAGTGCATACGAATAGCCTTACAGCTCACATATTGCCTTTCGGCCCACAAATAGCCTTTCGGCCCACAAATTCACAAATATCACGCCCTAACCTCATCCCCTTTTACCATCGGGAAGGCACACAGCCCTTACCTGAACCGTTGTTAGCGACTCAGGGACTATTGGTATAGCGGTGCATTCACAATTTCACAAATCTTGCAGCATACGAATCCATCACAAATCAATGATTTAGCACACATACAATGTATCACATAAGGTATAAAGAAGAAGTCACTACCTTATTCTTTCCTGACGTCCTTTGGCACAGTGGGCTCGCGAGTACAACAAATGTCAAAGCCTATAAACAAAAAAAATCAAGAATGGAGGATTAATTTCCTACCCCCAATTCTTACTTCCAAACACTTAAAATAGGTCCCATATGAGTCCCTTAAATGGTTATTACAAGCTCAAAGATAACCTAAAAGGATTGGTAAGTGTTAGGTTAGAAATTACTTGCAAAATCACAAAACGCTTAAAAAAGGGGGGTTGGCTGCGGCCAAGAATCCTCTAGCTGCAGCCAAAACGCACATAGAAGGTTTTTGGCTGTAGCCAAGAATTTATGGCTGCGGCCAAAACGCGCACAGAAGGTTTTGCGCTGCAGCCCAGATTTTGCTGCTGCAGCCAAGACAACTTTGAAAAATCATAACTAATTCTAGAAACATTGAAATGAGGTGATCCCAAAGCCAAATGAAATCTATTGAAGTTCTCTTCCTAGGAAAAATATTGGCCATTACTGGAAATCACCAAAAAAATACAGAATCACACAAATCTCATCACTACCCCAAAACAGAGTCCATTTTCGACCTCAAAATTTGGACAGTCATATCTCCCAGTTCCCAAAACGAAATGGCACAAATTATATGTCCATTTTGAAGTTTGAAATGTGAAATTTAAGATTGGAAAGTTTCATAATTTTCTGACATAATTTTCCTAGTCAAAACGTTCACACAACCTGACTGCCCAGGATAGACTTTCATTGGACAACATTTCAATTTTGCACCAATGCTTCCAATGGTTCCCAAATTCATATCAAATACCATTCCCACATAAATTTGCACAAGGAATCCATTGAAATCATCAAAACAACCCAATTCAACCTCTATTGACATGTTACACAATGACCACCACATGTCTTAGCAAGAACTTAATCAAACCACCATATTGAAAACCAATCCAAACCAACATTCCAAATCAATTTCAAATGCTCAAAGACACACTATGACACCACTTTCACACTAAACACTAACCAATTCACACATTTCAAAATTAAGCCAAACTCAGGGCAAAAATCCAAAATCCTCAAAGCTAAACCGATGACCACAATAAATATGTCAAAAGGTTCCAAATTCTTACCTCTTCCTTTTTCCAAGACTAGTTTCTTGATTCTCAACTTTTCATTTCGCTCCAACACACAAACCACCACCTTTCCAAATTCTGAAATCACCATATTGAAGCTCTCAATGAGATGCACAACATTAGAGAAAAGGATTTGAGCAAAGGAGGACATTACTCACCCAAAATCAAAGCTTTCCCTTTCTCTTTCCAAGCTTGAGTTCAGCGAAAATGGGGAAGGAAGAGAGAGAAAATGAAAGATGGAAGGGATGAAGAAAGGATTATGATGATGTACCTGATAAATGACAATTTTAATATATTTTATCCCACCTTATTCATTTATTTTGGAGATTATTTCAGGCTAATTTGGATTTATTAGATAATATTTGGATTATTAGCCAATTATAGGAAATAATATAAATTTGAATGGATCATGATATTATTGGGCTTAAATTGATAATATTTTAATTGTCATATTATGATTGGATAATATTTTTAAATATATGATATATCACAATTTTATTTAATTCTTGCAGAGTAAGGAAAAGCATATTAAAAGATCCTACAGTGCAGAACTTTTCTTAGAAACTAAAAAAAGAATCCAATGGTAGAATTTTATTGGGCTTTTGGAATTTTAATAGGCTCAAATTAGTACCCAAAACTCTCCCCTCCCTTCTTAAAAAATAACATAGCTGCCACAGAAGGGGAGGAGGCTGAGACGAGGTACGGAGGGACGCACTAACTGAGGCGGGCGAGGGAGGTAGCTGCTGGAATTGGTTCATCTAAAGCCGCATTCACTGACACGCTGAAGCAGGCTGAAAACTCACGCTTCTCCTCACTATCATCAATCCCTTCAATTGCATCCCTTCTAGTCCCGTAGCTTTTCCCTTCATCTCACCAAAACACTGATTTTCCCATTCAACTTACGCCACGGGCCCACCTCCATGAACCCATTAAATGCACAACTCATTCATAATTCTCCATTCCGATGCACACTGACGGAGGCCATTGAATTAACCAATTCTTCTCAACTTTTCTTCATGGCTGTGACGGGTTGGAAGCATGGAGGGAGAACTAATATCATAGAAGCTTAAACTCTTTTGGGAGGCAACTTGGGAGGAGCATGGAGAAAGCTAGAGCCTAGAAGCTTACACTTGAAGACCACAACGGAGTGTCTTTCTTTTATCTCTTTGATTTAAGACTTAATATTATTTAGTTTTAAATGATTTTTAAGTTGTAATAATTGAGAACAATCTAGTTTTAGATTGTGGACTTATTTTTTATTTGGATTAAATTGATATTTTGGATTTTCTTTGTTCTTAAATGATTATTGGGATTTTTGTTTACAAACCTTTGATTGTCAATTAGATTATTAATCGAGTTTTCATTATTAATTTAATTGTCGATTTGAGTTTAATCTCTTGATTGTTTAATTAAGGTGATTGATTGTCGAATTGTTTAATTAGGCAATTGTGAACATAATTTCCAAAACTATCTTAAACAATTGTGATTGGTTTTTAATGGATTTAATTAACCACCGCTTTTTCCATTATGAGTTTTCTAGTGGATTAGGTGTTATTAAGCTTGAGGGTTTCCCATGTCTTAATTAGGTGATTAAATTTATTAATTCCAAATTTTCATGAACCTCCCTTTAGTCTAATAATTAAATGGCTAAGAAAGCTAAATCCATGTGAATCCTAAGTTGTCCCCTTCATCATCATAACTGAACTAAATCCCTGTTGATTGTCTTGCTTTTGATTATTTTCTTTGCTTAGCATCTTAATTCATTTTTCATAAAAAACCCCAAAGATTGCATTCCAATTCATTTAGGTTATTTTCATTCTCATATAGATTTTAGAGTCATTCACATTTAGGTAGTAGAGTCTTGCATTTTAGTTTAGGTCCATTCTATTGCATCTTTTGTTACTTGAAAATGAATCCTAAAGAAAACCCATAGCTTGCTCTTTGAGAGAATGACCTAGGTTGACCCTAAACTGCATAATAATTTAGGACCTAGTTTAATTGATTGCTTTAGCGACAAAAGCACGTATCAATTTTGGCGCCGTTGCCGGGGAGCAGCGGTTAGGCTTTAGGTTTGAGTTTTTAGGCAACTTCTTAGGTAGTTGTTTATTGCATGACTCGATCCTCTTCTAAAAAATTGTTTGAATTTGATCCTGAGATTGAGAAGACACTTCACCAATGAAGAAGGACTAGAGTTAGTACTTTTGTAGGCAATAGTTCCTATGTTGAGCCCATTATTGATTCTTCTGATTCTAAGGTTAATATGGATGCTAATAATATTGTTGTTAATGCTGATGGGAATGTTAATGTTAATGCAAATGCAAATGCAATTGTAAATGCAAACGCAAATGCAAATGCAAATGCTAATATTGTTGATCCTACTATGACTATTAGAGAATTGGTTTTACCTGATTTGCATTTTCAAAATTGGTGTATCAATTAACCTGATATTAATGCAAATTTTGAATTGAAATATGGATTGATTCACTTACTTCCAAAATTTAATGGCCTTTCAGGTGAGGAAGTGTACAATCACTTGAAGATGTTTCACATGGTTTGTATTGCTATGAAACCTGTTGGTGTGACTGAAGATCAGATTAAGATGCGTGCCTTTCCATTCTCTTTAGAAGGATTTGCTAAAAATTGGTTGCTTCGATTACCTCCTAAATTCATTACCTCATGGAACCAATTGAAGAAACTGTTCTTGGAAAAGTATTTCCCAGCTTCTCACACTTCATCTATCAGGAAGGACATATGTGGATGTCGACAAGTGGTTGGAGAATCCTTATATGAATATCTAGAGCATTTTAAAATGCTATGTTCTAGCTGTCCCCACTATCAGATTCCAGATACATTATTGATCCAATACTTCCATGAAGGTCTCTTACCTCTAGAGAGAGATTTATTAGACTCAGCTACTGGTGGTGCACTTCTACACTTGACTGTAGATCATGCTTGGGAATTGATTGAAAGGAAAGCTGAAAATAGCCAACAATTTGGTACTAGACAATAGGTCAAAGTTAATAAAGTGGGATGAATTTTTTCTAATTCTGAGTCTCGCCTAGAGAGCAAAATTGATAGACTTGCATCTGCTATGGAAAAAATGGTTATGTCTCAGATGCAAAATTCTTCTAATATGGCCAATCCTATGGGGTCCTCTACTTCTGTTACCCCACAGGCTAACTCTTCTACTCTAGTACGGTCATTCTGCTCTATTTTCTCTCTAGCTACTCATGGTACTGACTCTTGCCCCTACATGAATGATGGAGTTGAATCTTGTAATGCAATATAGCCTTCTAAACCTATGACTCAAGGTGGCCAAAAATATGATCCTTACTCCAATACATATAATCCTGGATGGCGTGATTATCCAAATCTTCGATATGGAAATGACCAAGCCCAGCAAGCATAATTCAATCAAAGTGGGAATTCTAGTGGCAAGATGTTTCAACAAGTTAGACAATCAATGACAGTCCAAGATGAAGGTTCAAGGTTAGAAAGCAAGATGGACACTATGATGAAAATCCTGATGCAACAACAACAACAGATACAACAACAACAACAGATGCAGGAATTTCAAGCTTTTCATACTCAAATGGGTCAATTTTCTAATGCACTCAGTAATGTATAGAGTCAAGGTTCAGGAAAGCTTCCATCTCAAGTGGTAACCAATCCGAATGTTGGACCTCAGCAAAATCCTAATATTGGTGGAGTTAATGATATATCTCTTCGACGTGGAAAGATAATCCCTTCTGCAGATCCTGTTACCACCAATACTTCAAATGACAAGGAAGTTATTGATGACTCTCCTTCCACTCTTCCTTCTACTTCCACTTCCACATCGCAGGATCAGTCCACTTTATCAAAAACACAAGTGGTACCTCATGAAGAACAAGAAAAGGATGAGGAAGGAAAGCAAGTGATCAAACCAGCCCTGCCATTTCCTACTGCAGTAGTTAAGGCTGAAAAGAGAAAGAAGGAAGCTGAGATGTTTAATGAAATCTATGATATCTTCAAGAAAGTGGTGATCAATGTTCCACTAGTTGACTCAGTCGCACAAGTGCCTAAATATGCAAAATTCTTGAAGGAGTTATGTACTACAAAAAGAAAATTTAAGCATGAAGGCAAGGTTGACTTAGGAGCAGTTGTCTCCTCTCTTTATCAAATGCCAATGCCAGTAAAATGTAAGGATCCTGGTAGCTTTCTCATCCCTTGTACTATTGGTGACATTGACTTCTCAGATGCCTTAGCAGACTTGGGAGCAGCTATCAACGTTATGCCAAAATCAGTCTTCAATCAACTCAAGGGTGTAGAGCTTAAGCCCACAAATCTCATTACATCCCTTGCTGATAGATGTTGCACAGTCCCAAAAGGTGTCTTGGAGGACATTTTGGTCAAGGTAAAAGATTTCATATTCCCTGCAGACTTCTATGTTCTTGATATGGATGATGGTAGGTTTAGGCAAAAAGGACATTCATCTTTGATTCTCGGTAGGCCTTTCCTTAAAACTGCTAGAGCTATGATAAATGTGCATGCTGGTAGCCTTACTCTGGAATTTGCTGGTGAAACTATTAGATTTAATGTGCTTGAATCCATGAGACATCCCTCTAATGATTGTGCTGAGATAGATGTTAATGCTATTGATGCTATTATGGATGATTCTGTTGTAGATCTTAAAGATAGCATGCTTGATAGATCTGGTGATATTACCTGTTTAGATGATACTATCTCTTGTTCATGTGCTCAAATTGGTAGTTGTGACACGTGTGCTGATTTTGATAGTGCTGATATTGATATTTTCACTGATGCTATTGAGATTATGAGACATTCCAGATATGAACATTCTGTGCCTAATTGTAGCATTAGCAATTCTAGTGATCACACGTCTACTACTTCTATTGATTCTGATAAACTTTCTCAGTTACTTAGTGTGATTGATGCCATGAATAGAATTGATTTATCTTCACTACTTGACTCTGAATTATTGATTGACATTGATCATATTTCTGATAGTGAGATTTCTGATTACAATCCTATCTCTGACATGAGTGCTACTGATGGCACTATTGTTGTTGATTGTGAATCAGTTGTGCAGGTTTCTAGTTTGACTGATATAAATTTGAAGCCGCTTATAACTTCAATTGAGCAAGCTCCATTTTTGGAGTTAAAGCCACTTCCTGACTCATTGAAATATGTCTATTTGGGAAAAAACGAGACACTTCTTGTGATTATAGCTAGTGACATAACTGCTGATGAGGAAACCCGCCTCTTAGAGGTACTTAGGGGACGAATGAAAGCTATTGGATGGACTCTTGCTGATATCCCTGGAATCAGCCTAAATGTATGCATGCGTTGGATCCTGCTAGAAGATGGTGCCAAAGCTGTGCGACAGCCATAGAGGCGACTCAATCCATTAATCCTTGATGTGGTAAAGAAAGAGGTCTGTAAACTTCTTTCTGCAGGTATAATCTACCCTATTTCTGATAGCCAGTGGGTAAGTCCAGTTCAGGTAGTGCCTAAGAAAACTGGTATTACAGTTGTGCGTAATGACGAAGGTGAGCTAGTTCCGACTAGAGTCCAAAATAGTTGGAGAGTATATATTGACTATAGAAAATTGAATTCTGTGACTAGAAAGGATCACTACCCCCTTCCCTTTATAGATCAGATGTTTGAAAGACTGGCTGGTAAATCACATTACTATTTTTTGGATGGTTTTTCTGGATATTTTCAGATTTCTATTACCCCTGAGGATCAGGATAAAACCACATTCACATGTTCATTTGGAACCTTTGCATATAGACGCATGCCATTTGGCTTATGTAATGCACCAGGCACTTTTCAACGTTGTATGGTTTCCATATTCTCTGATTTTCTTGAGCATTGCATGGAAGTTTTCATGGATGATTTCACTGTTTACGGTGATTCTTTTGATGCATGCTTAGATAGTTTGGACAATGTTTTGGAAAGATGCATTCAATATAATTTTGTGTTGAATTTTGAAAAATGTCATTTCATGGTTAAGAAAGGAACTGTTTTGGGCCATGTAGTTTCACATGATGGTATTGAGGTTGATAAAGCTAAAGTTGATATTATCTCATCCCTTCCATACCCTTCTTGTGTGAAAGATGTACGTTCTTTTCTTGGGCATGCTGGATTTTATAGAAGGTTCATCCAGGATTTTAGTAAGATAGCACTGCCATTATCTTGTTTATTGCAGAAAGATGTGGGTTTTGTTTTTTATGATTCTTGCAAGTATGCATGGGATGAGTTAAAGAAGAAACTCACTACACCCCCATCATTTAGCCACCTAATTGGAGCCTTCCATTTGAGCTCTTGTGTGATGCTTCAGATTAAGTATTAGGTGCTGTTCTTGCCCAGAGAGTAGAGAAGAGACAACATATCATAGCCTATGCCTCTCAAACACTAGATGCTGCTAAGGCTAACTACACTACCACAAAGAAAGAGCTATTTGCAATCATCTTTAGGTTAGAGAAGTTTCGATCTTACGTCCTTCACACCAAGGTGACTGTCTTTACAGATCACTCAGCTATCAAATACTTGTTCAAAAAACCGGACTCCAAACCCCGCCTCATTAGGTGGGTGATGCTGATACAAGAGTTCGATGTGGAGATTCATGATAAGAGTGGTGCAAAGAATATGGTAGCTGATCACTTGAGTAGGATTGAATCACCTCCGGTAACATCTTTACCCTTAGATGATTTTCCTGATCAAAGGCTCTGTGAGGTTGTTGTTTCTATCCCTTGGTATACTAATATTGTAAATTATTTAGTTGCGTCTGTTTTGCCAGCTGACATGAATACACATCAATTGAATAAGTTTAAGAAAGACGTTAAATTCTATATATGGGATGATCCTTACTTGTGGCACATTTGTAGTGATCAAATTATTAGGCGATGCATTCCTAATGATGAATTTGAGTCTGTCTTAACTTTTTGCCATACTCTTGCATGTGGGGGACATTTTAGTGCTAAGCATACTGCTAGGAAAGTTTTGGAAAGTGGATTGTTTTGGCCTAGTCTATTTCGTGATGCCCATGAATTTTGTAAGAAGTATTCCAGGTGTCAATTTATGGGTACCATTTCTAGGAAACATGAGATGCCCCAACAACCCTTATTATTTTGTGAAGTCTTTGATGTTTGGGGAATTGACTTCATGGGGCCTTTTCCCACTTCATTTGGTTATCTGTACATCTTACTGGCTGTGGATTATGTGTCCAAGTGGGTTGAGGCTATCCCCACTCATACTAATGACTCTTCTGTAGTGGTTTCCTTTGTTTGGTCTTATTTTTGCAATCGGAGTTTGCAGAACTTGCTTAGCAAGTATGGTGTGATGCACAAAGTAGCCACTCCATACCATCCTCAGACGAATGGACAAGCAGAACTCTCTAATAGAGAAATCAAGCTCATTTTAGAAAAGATGGTGCAACCCAACCGGAAGGACTGGAGTAAAAGGCTCGATGATGCACTTTGGGCGTATCGCACAGGAAAAAAAGTCCTATTGGCATGTCTCCATATAGGATTGTCTATGGCAAAGCATGTCATTTGCCAGTAGAGGTGGAGCACAAGGCATATTGGGCAATAAAAAGGTGCAACCTCGATCTTGCTAGTACCGGTGTTGAAAGAAAGTTGCAATTGCAAGAGCTTAAAAAGTTAAGAAGGGAAGCTTATGAGAATGCGAGGATTTATAAGGCAAGAACTAAAGCAGCCTATGACAAACTCATTATGAAGAGAGAATTCCAAGTGGGCCAAAAAGTTCCACTCTATGTCTCCAAATTGAAACTCATGCCTGGAAAGCTCTGCTCTAGATGGGAAGGGCCTTTCATTGTCATTGATGTTTTTCCATATGGAGCTGTGAAGATCAAAAGAGAGCCAAATGGAAAATACTTCACCGTCAATGGGCACCGCTTGAAGCCGTTCTATAATGGATTCTCCACTCGTAGTGCGGTAACCTCCATGTAGACCCCGGTTGTATTCCTTCCTTCACTCTTTTATTTTGCATTGTCATATTATTAAGTTGAGTAATGCTGCATATTACCTGTCTTTGTGCTTTTCTATGACTGTTTTGCATTGAGGACAATACATTGTTTAAGTGTGGGGGAGGGATCAATTGTTTTGAATGTGAAAATTGCAAGTTTTAAGTAACTTTAGTATGATGCATCCTTGATTTGAAAAGTGATTGATCATGTTTTGAGATAATAGACTAAGTGGCAATGAATTTGACTTAGGTGAATTTAGGCTAGTAATCATATAGACCTAGTGAGATTTTGAGCCTGATGCATTTTTTTTTCAGTGTGTATCCCCTATCTCTTTACTTGATCTAGAACTTGACTTGAATTTTATTTGAGGCCACATTTTATGCATGTGTATTCATGAAGATGATAAAGGCATTCATTTCATTTTAGCCAAATAAGCCAAACAGCCTATCCTTTTCATACATATATCCTTTGTTTAGCCCATTTGAGCCTATATTTTTTTTCTCACCCCATAACACAAAAAAGAAAAAAATCCTACCCTTTTGAATGTCTTAGGAGTTGAAGAGCATTGCATTATATCTATTTTGGATGGAAGAACATGTAAATTAGGAATTGGGTCATTGTGAAAAGTATGATATGTTATCTTGAAAAAAAAGCAATAAGATTCCGCTCCGCTGGTTTAAACTGTGCTTAGTAACTAGGGGTCTTCATCACTAATGTTGATCTTCGTGTCAAACGGCTAGTAAGAGCTATGAGTGTGCTAGTAGCATCTTGGTGCTATTGAGTTATAAATGTTTGAGTAACCGGGCCTTTGTATCACCAATATACAGGTTCGCGTCAAAAGAACATATATATAACAGCCCAAGATAATTGCAAAAAAAAAAACAAAAGAAAAAAAAGAAAAAAAAAAGAAAAAAAAAGAGAAGAAAAGAAAGGAAAAAAAAAGAGAAAGGAAAAGTAATGACCCAGTTCAAGTGTGATTTGGTTTCTTTCATCCTGTTTCATCATTCTCTTCATCTTCTAGGATATTCAACTTTGTTTCTCCAAACACTATACCCTTTCTTTCTTAGCCTTAGCCCCATTACAACCTAATAAAAGTCCTTTGGATTTATGTTTGCATTTGCTTTGCTAGTGGTGGAGAACTTAGATCCTTGTCAAGCCTATGGAAAGAGTACTGGATAGGGTGGATTTGAGTGTAAACACAAGCCTATACACTTGTGAGTGATGAGAGACATACACATATCCTTGGTGAGGGATTTCTAGCTTAGATATTCCTTTGTCAAGTAAATTGCCATGAAGTTTGTTTTCTTGAGTCATGAGAAAATCACTTGGATAAAAGAGGTGTTGAAATGCTTTTGTTTACTTTTTACTTGTAATTGGAACATTCACTTTTGAAGTTTTGTTTTATTTTGTCTTGTTATACTCCCTTGGTCTTGATTTGTTTTGCCCAGGAGTGCAAATGATAAGTGTGGGGGAGTTGATAAATCACAATTTTAATATATTTTTTCCCACCTTATTCATTTATTTTGGAGATTATTTCAGGCTAATTTGGATTTATTAGATAATATTTGGATTATTAGCCAATTATAGGAAATAATATAAATTTGAATGGATCATGATATTATTGGGCTTAAATTGATAATATTTTAATTGTCATATTATGATTGGATAATATTTCTAAATATATGATATATCACAATTTTATTTAATTCTTGCAGAGTAAGGAAAAGCAGATTAAAAGATCCTACAGTATAGAACTTTTCTTAGAAACTAAAAAAAGAATCCAATGGTGGAATTTTATGGGGCTTTTGGAATTTTAATAGGCTCAAATTAGTACCCAAAACTCTCCCCTCCCTTCTTAAAAAATAACCTAGCCACCACAGAAGGGGAGGAGGATGAGACGAGGTACGGAGGGACGCACTAACTGAGGCGGGCGAGGGAGGCAACTGCTGGAATTGGTTCATCTAAAGCCGCATTCACGAACACGCTGAAGCAGGCTGAAGACTCACGCTTCTCCTCACTATCATCAATCCCTTCAATTGCATCCCTTCTAGTCCCGTAGCTTTTCCCTTCATCTCACCAAAACACTGATTTTCCCATTCAACTTACGCCACGGGCCCACCTCTACGAACCCATTAAATGCACAACTCATTCATAATTCTCCATTCCGATGCACACTGACGGAGGCCATTGAATTAACCAATTCTTCTCAACTTTTCTTCATGGCTGTGACGGGTTGGAAGCATGGAGGGAGAACTAATATCATAGAAGCTTAAACTCTTTTGGGAGGCAACTTGGGAGGAGCATGGAGAAAGCTAGAGCCTAGAAGCTTACACTTGAAGACCACAACGGAGTGTCTTTCTTTTATCTCTTTGATTTAAGACTTAATATTATTTAGTTTTAAATGATTTTTAAGTTGTAATAATTGAGAACAATCTAGTTTTAGATTGTGGACTTATTTTTTATTTGGATTAAATTGATATTTTGGATTTTCTTTGTTCTTAAATGATTATTGGGATTTTTGTTTACAAACCTTTGATTGTCAATTAGATTATTAATCGAGTTTTCATTATTAATTTAATTGTCGATTTGAGTTTAATCTCTTGATTGTTTAATTAAGGTGATTGATTGTCGAATTGTTTAATTAGGCAATTGTGAACATAATTTCCAAAACTATCTTAAACAATTGTGATTGGTTTTTAATGGATTTAATTAACCACCGCTTTTTCCATTATGAGTTTTCTAGTGGATTAGGTGTTATTAAGCTTGAGGGTTTCCCATGTCTTAATTAGGTGATTAAATTTATTAATTCCAAATTTTCATGAACCTCCCTTTAGTCTAATAATTAAATGGCTAAGAAAGCTAAATCCATGTGAATCCTAAGTTGTCCCCTTCATCATCATAACTGAACTAAATCCCTGTTGATTGTCTTGCTTTTGATTATTTTCTTTGCTTAGCAACTTAATACATTTTTCATAAAAAACCCCAAAGATTGCATTCCAATTCATTTAGGTTATTTTCATTCTCATATAGATTTTAGAGTCATTCACATTTAGGTAGTAGAGTCTTGCATTTTAGTTTAGGTCCATTCTATTGCATCTTTTGTTACTTGAAAATGAATCCTAAAGAAAACCCATAGCTTGTTCCTTGGGAGAATGACCTAGGTTGACCCTAAACTGCATAATAATTTAGGACCTAGGTTAATTAATTGCTTTAACGACAAAAGAACGCATCAGTACCACTTTTCCCCCTTACACATGCTCAAAAACGCATAGGAGAGAGAAGAGAGAGAAAAAAGGTGGTTTTTGTCTCTTGTGCCTCATCCCATGGTCCATAACATTGCCACATGTCAACATCCCAACCCTTGATCTTAAACACCACACACATTTATACTAAATTCACATCTCATTTCTCCATAAATATTTAATTACACAAATTACAATCAATACCATTGTCATTAGACCTTAATCACAAATTGGGATTTTACAATTAGACCTTGTGAAAATCTTTATTTTCACATGAATATTCATATAGCACAAATAACTTTATATTTCAAATATTTTGAACTGCAGGTCAATAAATTTCACATATATATTGAAAGAATATTTGTCATTGCGTCTTGTCCCTTTTTTCAATTGGCCAATCAGCTTCTTCTTCTTTTTTTCCTACTAACATATTTATGTATAAGATCCTCATTTGATCATGTGATATTTTTACTAAAATTGTTGCCAACAACTTTATCTTTTCAGTTCCATTTTTCTTGATGTGACATAATTCATTGAGATCTCTTTATTACTTGCAGGTTCCTGAACCTCTTTTAAGGTTTTGCAATAAGTTATGTCTTGACCTCTTCTGGAGTATCTGCCTTCTTAATGTGATCATCTTTGATTATTTGCTCCTTTATGATCATGATTATTTGCTCCTTTCTCTTTTCTTTTGAAACTAATTATTCTCTCATGCTTCAGGCATGTCGCACTTTTATTTGTGCTGAATAGAGCATTTTTAGCAGGAATATGAGATTTAGTAATTCTCATTTAGGTCAATAATTGCATCTGGCAGATTTTATGCAGTATTTCATGAATGTAAAACCTAATGAACTTCTTGTTCATATTGCTATATTTGAGGATCTATACTTAATAATAACAAGGCATTCCTTTTATTTTCTTTTCCAGCTATTCAATTTCTCCCCCTCATATTTGAAAAACTTTGTCAAATGACAATCGACCAATCATGCAATATAAGTCTCCTAAATCCATTTGTTTCCATTAGAAACATTCTTTTGTTTCATTTAGAGACAAATAATAAAGAGGTTCTTACCCAACATTTATCTCAATTTCCTTTAAAAATCAATCTATTTGTATTGTAACCTCCTTCATATCAAGACCGAGGTTTACGTTCAAAATACGTAATTTCATTGAATTAGAGACCACGGAATAAATTGAGACTTATAAAATTTTCATTTCCTGAAGCAAGATTTACAAAAATTTTCAAAAACCTGTTCAACATGGTCTCATATTCGTATTTCAAATACACAAATGGCCTGCACAGTTCGATTCTATTTATAGATATCATAGTGTAATAAAATTTTCTGGCACACTCGGGTTCCATTAATCATATACAGGGTTTACAGGGCACGAATGCCCATAATTAGTTTCCCATTCTAAGGGATTACACAAATACTATTCAATATCTCCTATGTAATGCCCCAAATTTTGATTAAGGGCTAATGATAATTATTGAGAATTAATTATGATTTAAAGATTTCATTATTATGTGTTTAGTGGCAGTTTTGGTAAATGTGCCAAAATCAATAAAAAATTGTTAGATAATTGTCAGTGATTAATGAGGAAATTAATTACTAACTAAGAAGAAATGAGATGTGTGACTAAATGGCTAATGGAGTGGTTAGAGTAACTAATTAGTTACTTACTTTATGAGAGCCAATGAAATTCTAACGAGTGGCAAGTTGGTTGGATGAGAGAGTGTGTAAGGAATTCAAATAAGCATTTTAAAATACTTTTCTCTCTCTTCCCTCCCTTTTTTTTGGCTGACATAAGAGGTATGGGGAAGTAGAGTGATCATTTCATCTTCTCCACTCTTCTCTCCCATTTTCGAGCTTCTATGGCAGCTTAGAAGAGGAAGAAAAGCTTGGTAAAAAGGTGAGCTTTTGACCCTTTTAATGACCTCTAATGGAAAAACTCTTTTCTCTAACCTTGTTCCCTAGATTGAGAGCTTTGATTTTATGGTTTTAGATTTTCTATATGGTGTTGTTTGTGTAATGACCCAATTTGAGATTAAGCTCTAATGATTTCGAGATTGATTGTAATTAGTGTAATTAAACAATTTTGGAGAAATGTGATATGAATTTGATATAAATGTCCTTGGTGATAATTTATTTAGCATAGTGAAAATCAGGGGCGAAATGGTAAAATTAGAAATTTACTGACCAATTGGTCAGTTACCGAAGAGGAAACTCATTGGTGATTAAAGATCAATGGTTGAGATTCATTGTGTATGGGTCAAAATCCTGTGCTTTAAGTTTATGTGAGCATATGGAGGAAGTGAGAAAGATGGTGATAAGTGGCTTAATGTGGACCAAAGGATCATGCACATAAGTCAAAAACTCACTTTTTCTCTCTTTTCTCTCTCCTATTCAGTTTTGGGGAATATGGGCCAAGGGAAATTTCTGCATTCATCATCATCTCCATCATCTCATCGTCTCTCTCCCCTCATTCTCCATTTCTGGCGATCCAAGGAAGAAAGAGAAAGAGAAAGCTTGATTTTTGGGTAAGTAATGGTGCTAATATGCTCAAACACTCTTCATTAAACTTGTTCATAATGTTAAGAGCTTCATCTTGATGATTTGAGAATTTTGAAAGGTGCTGATTTGGGTGTTGGAACGAATTTGGAAGTTTGAGAATCAAAGATTTGTTTTAGCAAAGTGAAGAGGTGAGCATTTAGATCATTTTGATATATTTATTGTGATTTTTGGTTGAGTTTGATAAATTCTGGAATTTGCCCTGGTTTTATGCCTATTTTTGGATGCATGGATTATATGATGAATAATGTTGGAACTAGTTTATTATGGAGTTATTTGAGCGTTAGATGTGGTTTTGAATTTTGGAAGTGGGTTGAATGAATTTGGGTATTTTGTGTGTTATAGAGACCCAAGAGTATGAATTGTTGTTAGGATGGGTTTTGAGTGTTTTGGAGGTTATCAATGGGTTCCTTATGGGATTTTAAGTGGGTATAAGCTTTGTATTGAGTTAGGGAGCCATTGGGATCAGTTTTGGCAAATCTGAAAATTTCTATCTTTTGCTGCGATCTGGCAATCTGATAAGCCTCACTCTAGTAAGGATGAGTCTCACTCAAGTATTGTGCATATTTTGGCCCAAGTTCTTTCAGTTCTTGTTGTACTTCCATGACAATAGAGCGAGTGTACTTCCTAATTCGCGAGTGATACATGCCATCACTCAAGTGAGCATAGGTTCACTCGAGTGCAAGTATAATGCCATGTTAAGAGTTGCTCTCGGCCAAGCACTCGCATGCCGTTTGTCAAGAGTGTGTTCTGACACTCGCAAGTGTAGTCTTCTCACCCGAGTGCCAAAAGTTGTGCTCGAGTGAGCTTCCTCTTCTAAAGTTGTCTGTGCTCTCGGGCAAGCACTTCCTGTGTTGCACCTTTGGGGACTCGAGTGAATATGGAGTCATCACTAGAGTGCAAAACTCCATGCTCGAGTGTTGTGAGCACTTTCTGGTCATGGTTGTTGCTAACTATCAAATACTTGTGAGTTAGAGCCACTCTCACTCGAGTACAAGCCTCCCACCACTCGAGTGAGTCAACTGAAAATCAGTGTTGTGCTTCCAAAAAGAGGTCTTTAGGGTAGTTTCTTCCAACCCTTTTAGCATGTGTTTAGGCCTCTAATGGCCATCTTAAAGAGTTTGAATGATAACCAACTTAGAGTATTATAGAAATAAGTATTTGGAAAAGAGATTGATCGGTTGTCCCTAATTTGGATATAGGATTTGATATCTACCGTACTCGTGAGCCCATTGTGCTAAGGAACATCAAGAAAGAACAAATTAGTGACTCTTCTCTTATACTTTATGTAAATGTATTGTATGTATGTTGTCATGCATTGTGTTGTTGCTACTACTTTGAGATGCCTTGTGACACCTTGTGGAGCTTTGTGCCTTGTGATGTTGTTGCATAGTGTTTACCGTGAAAGCGGGTATAGTGATTACAGCGAAAGCTGGCATTGTGTTTACTGTGAAAGCGGGCATTGAGATACACTGAAAGCTATCACATTGTGATTACAGCCATGAGTGTTGTCATTCGTGGCAGAGCCATGAATCATTGAAATGCTTCTGAACATGATCATATATGCTATGTGTTTATACATTGTATGAGTGATTTGTTACTACTGGGATTCTCTTGAATCTCATTCCTTCCAATGACTAACATTTCAGACAGGGCAGGTAGCTCAAAAGGGAAGCGGACAACCCAGAACGGTTAGGATCTCATAGAGACATTTTATTTGGTTGTTGGTTATCTGATTTGAATATCAACCCTATAACCAAAGCAAGGACATAGGGTTATTCTCTATTCCAAAACCTTACTTTCATATCACTTAAAGTTGGTTACCATTCATAACCTTTAGGTGGCTAATCAAAGCCCAAACATATGCCTAAAGGCTTGGGAAACACTTGAACAAATATCACCTTTTCTGTACAAGGAGAAACCAGTGAGTCTTTGAGTAGTATACCCATAGTGAATGAATTCCCTGAGGTTTTTCCAGATGACGTAAGTGGATTACCTCCTGAGAGGGAAGTTCAATTTCCGATTGACATTGTGCATGGAGCGGGTTCGATATCCAAAGCCCCATATCGTATGGCTCTAAATGAAATGGCGGAATTGAAGAAGCAGATTGAAGATTTGCTTGAGAAAGGGTTTATTAGACCCAGTGTGTCACCTTGGGGTGCTCCAGTTTTGTTTGTGAAAAAGAACGACGGGAGTCTTCGTTTGTGTATCGACTATAGAGAGTTGAATAAGATTACCGTTAAAAACAAGTACCCTCTCCCTAGAATTGATGACCTATTAGATCAACTATCTGGTGCATGTGTGTTTTCAAAGATTGATCTAAGGTCGGGGTATCATCAGCTGCGAGTGAAAGCAGACGATGTTCTGAAGACTGCTTTCTGGACCAGGTATGGTCATTATGAGTTCTTAGTGATGCTATTTGGGTTGACAAATGCGCCTGCGGTATTCATGGATTACATGAACCGTATTTTCCGACAATATCTGGATCAATTCGTTATGGTATTCATTGATGATATTTTGATATACTCTAAGAGTAGAGAAGAGCATGAGCATCATTTGAGAATTGTGTTGAATACATTGCGTGAAAAACAGCTCTATGCCAAATTGAGTAAATACGAGTTCTGGCTGTCAGAAGTAAGATTCTTAGGCCATGTTATCTCGCAAGAAGGGGTCTCTGTGGATCCTAGTAAAGTGGAAGCAGTACTGGACTAGAAGAGGCCAGAAACTGTTGCTGAGGTACGCAGTTTTCTGGGTCTTGCTGGTTATTACCGGAGATTCATTCAGAATTTCTCCCGCATTGCGTTGCCGATGACCAAGCTCACGTGAAAAGATCAGCCATTTGTATGGGATGAACATTATGATAATTGCTCTGTGGAGCTGAAATAGAGGTTGACTACGGCACCTGTGTTGATTTTACCTGATCCCAATTTGACTTTCGTTGTGTATTCTGATGCCAGTGGGCAGGGATTAGGGTGTGTCCTTATGCAGCAGGGATGTGTGGTAGCCTATGCCTCTCGACAGCTCAAACCTCATGAATTGAACTATCCCACTCATGATGTGGAGCTTGCGGCCATTGTGTTTGCTTTAAAGATTTGGCGTCATTACCTGTATGGTGTGACAGTAGAACTGTACTGCGACCACAAGAGTCTCAAATACCTGTACGATCAAAAAGAACTGAATATGAGACAACGTTGTTGGATGGAATTGCTTAAGGACTATAACCTGGAAATAAAATATCATCCGGGTAAGGCGAATGTAGTTGCTGATGCTCTTAGTCAAAAGACCGTGCTCGTTGCAGCTATGATGATACACGAGGGGAAATTGATTGCTGACTTTCGTGATATGAACCTGTCGAACCAGATCATTTGTGCCAACTGTACTGTTTCCCAAGAGGAAAGTGATCTTAGAGCTGAGATTGAAGAAGCTCAGAGGCAAGATGACTGGATACAACGTAATTTGACTCGAATCGAACGGGGAGAAGTTAAGGGCTATGATGTGTCGCCTCGTGGATTAGTTCGCTATCAGAAAAGAGTGTGTGTTCCACTTAAGGCGGAGTTGAGACAGAAGATCTTAGATGAGGCGCATAAGAGCCGGTATACCCTTCATCCTGGTATGACCAAAATGTACCATGGTTTGAAATCTGTATATTGGTGGCCGGGTATGAAGAGTGATGTGACAAAATATGTGGCGAGGTGTCTCACATGTCAGAAAGTGAAGATCGAGCACCAGAGACCACTGGGTTTACTTCAGAGTCCCGAGATTCCGGAATGGAAATGGGAAAGTGTGACCATGGATCTTGTTGTGGGATTGCCCAAGATCAGGAATTATGATGTGATCTGGGTTATTGTGGACCGGTTAATGAAGTCAGCGCACTTCCTACCGATCAATGCTAGTTACTCTCCAGAAAAGATAGCAGAGATTTATATTCGTGAGATTGTGAAACTCCATGGCATACTGAAGAATATCATTTCCAATCGTGATCCTCGATTTACTTCGAGATTTTGGAAAGCATTGCATGAGGCACTGGGTACTCAGTTGAGATTCAGTACTGCCTATCATCCTCAGACCGACGGACAGTCAGAGAGGACTATTCAGACCTTAGAGGATATGTTGCGGGCATGTGTTCTTGACTTTAAAGGGAGTTGGGATCGTTTTCTTCCACTTGCTGACTTTGCTTACAACAATAGCTATCATGCGAGCATTCAGATGGCGCCGTATGAAGCGTTGTATGGAAGAAAATGCCAATCGCCATTGTGTTGGAATGAATTATCTGAGAGGAAGCTATATGGGCCGGAGCTTATTGATCAAACCTCAGCCCAGATTCGTGTTATTCGTAAGAGGATTCTTGCAGCTCAGAGTCGGCAGAAAAGCTATGCTGACAAGAGGAGAAGGCCTCTAGAGTTTGATGTTGGTGACCATGTATTTCTTAGAGTATCTCCTGTCACCGGTATTGGGCAAGCAATCAAACGAAAGAAGCTGAGCCCGAGGTATATAGGTCCTTTTGAGATCCTTGGAAGAATTGGGCATGTTGCTTATCGAATAGCCCTACCCCCGAACTTGAGCAGACTCCATGATGTGTTTCATGTTTCCCAATTGAAGAAGTACCAACCGGATCCGTCTCACATCGTTGAGTATGAGGATGTAGAGTTGCGAGACAATTTCACTTATGCGGTGGAGCCTGAGCAGATCATTGAACGAGAAGAACGACAGCTCAGACACCGAAGTATCCCTTATGTGAAAGTGATCTGGAAGGGAATGACCCAAAGAGAAGCAACCTGGGAAGCGGAAGAGGATATGCGAAGGCGATATCCGGAGTTTATGGCTCATGTCGTGTGACAAATTTCGAGGGTGAAATTTATTTGACGAGGGGAGAATTGTAATATCCCAATTTTTTAATTAAGGGCTAATGAGGATTGGTGTGGATATTTATGATTTTAAATGGGAATTATTATGTGTTTTATGGCTATTTTAATTAATATGTCATAATTATTGGAAAAAAAATTGGAAGAATGGAATTATTGGCCATGAGTTGGTAATTAAGGGAGAAATTAATTACTAACTAAGAGAAAATGAGATGTGTGATTAAAATGGCTAATGGAGGGATTAGAGTAACTAATTTGGTTACTTACTTTATGAGAGCCAATAGATATGAGACACTTGGCAAGCTTATATGATGATGGGAGTTGTTAGGAAAGTCAAATATCTATATTTTATTGTTTTCTCTCCCTCTCTCTCTCTCTTATGCGCATGAAGGGGCTAAAGGGGGCAGAAAATTCTGTGCTTCCTCATCATCACTCTCATTTCTCTCTTCTCTCTCTCTTTCTTGCTCTCTCTCTCTCTCTCGTCCACCATTGTTGAAGGCAAGGGAAAGAAGAAAGCTTGATCTTTGGGTAAGTAAATGACCTCTATTGCTCAAACTCCCTTCATTAAAGTTGATCCTTGAGTTAAGAGCAACATTTCTATGGTTGTAGTTTGTCCATTGGTTGTGGTTTGTGGCCACACGAAATTTTGGGAGGTGATGAATCAAGAACTCCCTTTGAGAAAGTTGATAAGGTGAGTGAGACCTATCTATCTATCTATGTTTTATGCCAAATAGATTAGCTTGGATTTTCTGGAAATTCTTGGGCCATTTTTGAAAATGAGGGCCATTGAGAGTTTGGTATATGTTTGGCATGGAAATTGTATGTTGTAATGCATTTTGGATAGATAAATTTGATTGGGTTTGAAATTGTTAAGTTTGGAGATTTTGGAAGTTTAGTGTTTAATGTTACCCAAAACCAAAGCATGATAATGGAATAGGATTTTGGTGATTTTGACAATTCCATTGGATTCCTTGAGTGATTTTGTGTGGTAATAAGCTTGGTTGTTGATTTTGGGATTCATTTGGATCACTTGGGAAAAGTTGGAAAATCTGTTTTGGTTAAGCTCTGTTTTTCGTTGTCAGCTTACACGAGCGTTTTGAGTGAACAAATGGTATTGAAAAATTGTGAAACTTTCCAGTCTTAAGGTTCACATCCCAAGCTTCAAAATGGATATATATTTTGTGTCATTTTGTTTAGTATTCTGTGAGATATAGTTGTCCAAAGTTTGGGATGAAACCAGAACTCTGTTTTGGAGTAGTGTGTAGTTTTTGGTGATTCTGTATTTGTGTAGTGATGTCCAGTGAGGGGCTATATTTTTCCTTGAAAGAGGACTCATATACCTTTCATTTGGATTTGGAATCACCTCGTTTTGATTTTTCTAGAATTAGTTATGGTTTTTCGAATTTCACCCCAGAGTCAGGAAATTTCTGGGCCGTGGCCCAAGAGTGGCTGGCCGCGACCCAAACCTTTCTGGCCTGATTTGGGCCGCGGCCCATGAGTGGCGGGCCGCAGCTCATGGCCTTCTGACCATATTTGGGCCGCGGCCCACCCCTGTGTTCCAGCACTGTGTTTTTGAAAAGTGACCTTCAACCTTTTGTTTCCCAACCTTTTAGGGCTTTCATTAGAGACATTTGTGGCCTCTTAAGAGTCCTAAATGATAACCAACTTAGTGTATTATGGGATTAAGTAATTGGAAAAGAGATTGATCAATTGTCCCTAATTTGGTATAGGATTTGATATCTACCAAGCGCGTGAGCCCACTGTACCAAATATTGTCAGGAAAGATACAGGTAGCGACTCCTCTCTTATACTTTGTGTAAATGTATTGTATGTTTGCTTGTCATTCATTGTGTGGATGCTACTGCTACTATTTTGAGATACCTTGTGGAGTTTTGTGATACATTGTGCTTTGAGATGCTTTGTGGTGCTTTGTGCTTCGTGTTGCTGCTACATAGTGTTCACCGCGAAAGCGGGCGTTGTGCATAGTGAATACAGCGAAAGCTGGCATAGTGTTCACCACGAAAGTGGGCGTAGTGCATTGTGATCACAGCCGTGAGTGCTGTCGTATGTGGCGCGAGCCAGAGATCATTGTGAAGCTGCTGAACATGATGAACATACATGCTTTATGTTTATATATTGTATGAGTGACTTGTTGCTACTGGGATTCTTTAGAATCTCACTCTTTCCATATGACTAACCTTTTCAGACAGGGCGAGTGGCTCAAAAGGGAAGCGACCAACCAGAAGTGGTTAGGGCTTAGGGACATTTTATATTTGGATGTTGGTTATCCTTGTTTTGGTTTTGGGATTACTAAGTATATGAGATGTAAATGAACATTTTGTATATGTAATCCCCATTTTGGGAACTCGCAACCCATGTTATATATGTAGATGAACCCGGGGTTTGCAGGGATTTTAGTTTCCGCACTCTGATATTTCTTATGTAATTTGACTTCTCAAGTAGTTATATCCGCATGTGAATGTGAGACCCGGAATTAATACGTTTTGAATTGATTTTGAAATACCTCATCCCGAGTTGAGGGATTATAAATTGTTGATTTGATTTTATTGGTCTCTATTTCACTTAAACTTCGAAATCCGGATGTAATTACCGTGAGGGGGTTACATTGACATGTTTTACCAATAATCACAACATGTCATCACACAATCACAACACAACACACATTACCATTCCTTTCATTCCAAGTTCTCAAACCAATTCCAATGGCTCTATAACACATCAAGACACCAATTACCACTCAAACACAAGGCAATTCATACATTTCCAAAATCACACAAAATCAGGGCAAAATTCACAATTCACAATACTTAACCATAATTCACAAAACTTAGATCAAAAGGCTTCAAATACTCACCTCTTCCTCTTTCCCAAACCAATTCAATGATTCTTCATCTTTCCACTTTTCTTCAAGCTATCAAACACCTCCAATCAAGAATCTAAAACCATAGAGATGGAGCTCTCATCACTATGAACAACTTTATAGAAGGTGATTATAGCATTAGAGCACATATACAAGGCTAAAAGCTCACCTTTCCATTTCTCTTTCTTCCTCTACACTTAGATGTCCATGGGAGCTTGAGGAGAGAGATGAGAAATGTTGAAGATGAAAAGAGGTCAGATTTTGGGAGCCCAAAACCAACCTTAATAAAGAGAGGAGAGAGGAATGACTGTTTTGACCATTTGACCCAAGATCCAAGGGTCCACATCTTGCCATGTGTCACCCTCTTGCACCATCAATCATGAGTTCACATAGGCACATGCACATGGGATTCCACCCTTTGATCTCAACACAAATCAATCCTAACTATTGATTTTGAAGTTACCAATGAGTTTCCTCTTCGGTAACTGATCAATCGGTCGGTAACTTTATTGTTTTGCCCCCGATTTTGGCAATTCACACTGAATCACCACCAAATTATTTTTCTCATTCACTTACACCATACATATACCCTTCCCCTTATTTTTATTCAATTTAGATGTTAATCCATAATTGAACTCAAATACAGGGTTTTGGCGTTGCTCCTGACACATATAAATCACATCCAAAACTCAAATCACATTGGACTCTCCAAAAGGGTTCATTTATCAATAACCACCTCCACTTTTGGAGTCATTAACCAACTCTTCCTCTTTCCAATTTCAATCATGTGTTCCCAATGATCCCAAAATTCTAATCCAATACTACTCCCCCATAATTTTGCTCAAAGGATTCAATGGAAACATCAAAACAATTAAATTCTCACTCCATTATTATGCTTTATTTTAGGCAACATTTAACATAAAATCCCAAAATTGCCAAACTTGACATTTCAACCTCAAACCAATTTTATCTATTCAAAACACATCCAAAGACACAAATTCCATGACAACAACATGCCATACACACAATGACCCTAATTTTCGAAAATAGGGCAAAAATCCCAGAAATTATAGCCTCAAGCAAATGATACAAAACATAGAAATGAGCATCTTACTTACCTCTACAACTTTCTCAAAGGGGTTCCTTGCTTCTCCAACCACTAGATTTCCTTGGGTACTCAAAATACCACCAATGGAAAATCTATAACCATAAACTCAAAGCTCTTAATCCAAGGAACAAGATTAAAGAAGAGAGCTTTTGCATTTGGGATCATTAGGAGGGTCAAAATGCTTACATTAATCAAAATTTCTTCCTCTCTCTTGAACAACAATGGCTGCCGAAATTTGGAGAGAGAAGAGAGAGATGAGAGTGTGAAGAAGAAGATGGAATGATGGCTCTTCTAAGCCCCCATGCATGCTTAGCCGAAAATGAGGAGGGAAGAGAGAGAGAGAGAGAAATATAATTTTAAAATCCCAAATTTGACTTTTCTCACCCCCTCTCTCTTCATAACAACTTGCCACATGTTTCAATCTCATTGGCTCTCATAAAGTAAGTAAGTTCTCCATTAATCACTGACTAATTGGTTGATAATCTCCATTCTTTCAATTTTTCCTCTGATTATGGCATATTAACTTAAATTGTCACATAACACATAATTAAATTCTTTTCCTTCTTCCATGCGCCATTTCCCTCATATTTGCCCAAATAATTATTTTGTCACATAATTATCATAAAATACAGGGTGTTGGGTATTTCCAATAATTATTTCGAGTCTCAAATCAACTTTAATTCACAAAACATTCTCAATAATTATCATTAGTCCTTAATCAAAATTTGGGGCATTACATGTATTGTGGTGGATCAATAACTTTTTAAGATGGAATATAACTAGCTCCTGACCAAAAGACAATTTTATCGGGAGAATTGGTTGGCTAGTATAAGTGTTGCAATATGTAAGATCAAATATGCCTACAATGAAATAGAAATTTTGTTCTTGTAAGTATTAATCTAGCAATTTTATGGAGGTTTGAATGAATGAATCATATAATCTAGAAATTGCGTTTAATATAATAAGTTATTCAAACATTCTTGCAAACTTTAAGTTGTAAACTAATAGTAATATCATATGTAACCATCTTATAGATGTAACATCCCAAATTTTATAATCACCAAATATATTGTAATTATTTAATAAATTCAATAAAATCGTGAATATTCATGAATTTGGAATCTATAAATTTTATAAATGTTCATATTGATGAGAAAATGGGCAAAATAATTATGGAATTAATCTGAGTAATTTAAAAAGCCCAATATTAAGGTTCAAAAATGGAGAAGTAGTAGAGATAGGAATTGGCCAAAGAAAAATGAGAAAAGAAATTGGATTAAAAAGGTAATGGCAAAATCGTAATTTTGCCAAAATAGCACAAAATTAATTATTTTCAGATTAATTGAATTTAATTTCAATTAATTAAGGAAAATAAAAGGAAACAATATATTTGGAATATTTTGATCAATTTAATATGAATTTATGGAAAATTTGAGCAAAAAGTGCAATTTTGACCAAAATTGAAACTTTACGTAACTGGAACAAGTTGTGGAGCCAATTGAGACCAAAGGGTAGGACCCCTAGGATTCTCCTACATGTGGCCTGAAGAAGGAAATATTGGTTGGGCTTAATGAGCATGGTTACATGTATATAGGGATTTATGTGCAAAAAGGCCAATTTTTGGAAATTAACTTAAATAAATAAGTAAAATGCCTTAAGTAAATATAATATAATATTATATATCATCTCCTTCCTCCTTGATCAGCTATTTTCACTCCAAAACAGATCTGAAATAGAGAGAGAAAGTTTGAGATTGTTAGAGAGAGAAAGAGGAAGAAATCTCACAAGGTAAGCCGATTTCTTCGATGATTTAGCTCCTAACACGTATAACTTTGTTCCGAAGCTACTCTTCTATGTATTTAAGGTTTGGGAAGCTCAATTTCTATTGTGAAGTAGGGTTAGGGTTCAGCCACTTTTGAGAAAAGCTAGAGAGAGCTTGAGGTAACTTTCAAACCATCATATATTGACTATTCTAGCTGTTGTGAACAATTTAATCGATGAAATTTCGTCGGATTGTCATTGGTTTTAATTTTTGGAAATGGGTTGGCCAAGGGGTTATACCACCAAAATTGGATCTAAATGGTAGTTGTAACCTAATTAAATAGTCAATGAAGTGGTTAGAAGTAGCAAGGAACGCGTCTACGGAGCCGAAATCGAAAAACCCCAAATTTTTCTGAGCTATGTGTATATTTCGGCTAGAGTAAGAAAGCAGCTTTAGAGTTGGATTTTCAATGATTTGATGATTCCATAGGGTTCATGGGGAAAATTAGGTGGGGTTACAGTTGGTCACTTTTTCAGAAAAGCCCGAAAAAACATAATTATAAAAACACCCCCAAAATCTTGAAATAAGGGCTGCCAAGGGCAATTTCATCTTTTGGCAGTGAATTTGATAATTTTAAGGCTGGAAATGGATTCCTTGGGCATAAATATGTCAAAATAGCTCATGTTAGAATTTCAGAAAAAGTGCAGCCATACCGAGTACGGCAAGGCCAGGCTGAGGTCCTGGGGGCATTTTGGCAAATTTTCACCATAAGCTAATATAACCACTATAAACACTATGAAAGTGCCTAAAATGGTACATGAATGGGTTTTAGCCTAATTCTTGTATATTTGATATTTTAGGACCGAGTTGGAAGCTTAAGCTTGGCACGTATTTTGAGGCGAACGATTTGAAGCAAGAAAAGGGTTCAAGGTAGTAACTTTATCCTTCATATACTATGTGAATGTTTATATGCTTCGTATATATCATCTTCTGTAGTATATATGATACACAATGCACACTGATGAATAGTGCCTACGAGTAGTGCCTACAGGTACACTGATCTACCTAGTCATGGACTGAGGTACGAGATGTATAGGGGTTGCAATTGTGGTTGGTTCTGAACACATTTTGGATTAAACTGAGTTATGTGTTAGTATGATATTGCATTAACTGGTATTTACCATATTTATTTATTGTAATTTCTATGAATGATAGTATGCTTCTATTGGGATTCCTTGGAATCTCATCCTTTTTCATAATAACAAAATTCCAGCAGGAGCTAGCGGGTCCAAGGGAAGGCAGCCGATACAGGCAAATGAGGGTGCGGAACCCCAGAATTTGGCTAGTGGTTATATGTGGCCTCTGTTTTAGACATATTTGGATAAATTGTAAATATTATCAAACCTTACGGGGATAAATCCTATATGTAAACATGTACTCAGTATCAGTATATTTGTACTATTTCTGTATGCCTGTGAAACCATGTCTTTATCACTCTGCGCGTATCAAAATGTTAATGGGTGTTGACAATATATGCATCTATCAAAAGTATTGAACATTTATATGATTTACATGATATTTGAATAGGCCCATATATGAGTTTGATATATTTCCAGAAATATAGAGATTCATTCCAAATCATAACTTATGATACTTTTATAATCAAATTTCTTTGAGAACAAGCAACACATGATAATTCTTGAATTATATAATATATTAGCTATTTATGAAGAATCTTCTGGTTCTTAAATGGATGTTAATATTTATATATGACTCGGATGATCAAACAAGTCGCTAACAATAAATTTGTTAAGATTAGTAAACTGTTGGTTTATTGTGACATCTTGCTTAACCAACAACAAACTTTTCAATTTTCATAAGATATTGATATAAAATATCATATGACATCCATTTTTAGGAGATCAATAGGTTTTGTGAGGAAGTATATGACTAGAA
The DNA here is from genome assembly GCA_963855925.1 of Inga laurina. Lineage (NCBI taxonomy): Eukaryota > Viridiplantae > Streptophyta > Magnoliopsida > Fabales > Fabaceae > Inga > Inga laurina. The sequence goes on from OY979708.1 coordinate 38,628,459, forward strand.
CTTTTCAATATTAACTCACTTATATTCTAACAATCTCCCCTTTAAATGTGAGTCATATAAATACACTTTCTTTATTTCTATATTTCAAAGAAAAATCAGTATATAGTAAGCCAATAGCCTATCTTTCACTTAAAAGATCAAGTACTTCATAACTTACAACCAATCATGAATTTTAGTCCATTGGGCTATCACTTAGACATTTTAATAGAGTGAAACTCTGATGTAAATCTATAGGTTATAACATTTCATGATCATATCTTCTTCCTCCCATAGAATTAAGAAAAATCTATATTAGTTCTCTAGGAACTAGATCAACTTTGTTACATTTATGTTCTTCAGGAACTAACATATATTATCGCATATTTATATAATTTCATTACTCATTAATAATAATATGCTTCAATTTGCCTCTTTTGATGCTTATTTAAAGTACGAAATATTTAGAATTTTTCACTACATAAAGAAAAATATGAGGAGATCCATAATCAAAACACATAAAGATCTCATTGCAATGATTTGTGATGTTTAAGAGATAAAATTAATTTGAGAGAAATGTAAAAGCAAATGCATTATAATATAAAATATGAATAATTATGACATGCATAGCCTTCTTTCAAAAATTCCCTATTATTTGATCATCCATAAATTTGACTTGTACTATATATATATAGTTCACGCACATTACAAAAATGATTTTCTCTAACAAATCATAAACTATTCATAATGAATTTTCTCATAAAATTAAATAAATTCTCATTCTCTTAATTCAAATATGATATATGATTTTTTCAACAAATGTCACTTAAAACCAATTTGGTTCCAATATATATCATCATATTATATATTATATTATGATCAATGTATGAAACTTGCACATATCATATAAGAATGCTAAAGAGTAGAAGAAATGCAATAGAATGAATTGGCAAAGAAGACAATAATTTTTCAATAATAAAATAAAATACAAATTGTTGAGTATTGTATGCCTTTCAATAATAAAATGTTTGAGAACTAAGAAAAAATGCACATACTCAAGAGGAGAAAAGAGATGGAAGACAAAGCTAAAATGAAAGTAGAACTAATAATGAAAGAAAATACCTTGATGTTGAGGTATATGAGTTGAGTGTTTGTTGAGAAATCTATGATGTAACAGAGAAGTACAAATCTCAAGAAGAAAATAGAGGTAGGTTTGACGTTTTAAATTCCATTTATATATGAATAATATTCACATACACCATATACTTAAAGTTACAAATAAATTGTACAAATATACATAAAGAAGATAATTAAACAACTAATTATATAATTGAAGGTTATATGATAAATACTAGAAACCATTTCATTTGGGAGTTATATGGCATAATAACAATAACCATGAGGTAAAATCCTAAAAGGCCATAAAATCAAAACATCACTAATTACCAATAATGTTTAAATTTGTAAATAAATTGGCACCATATTGAAAGTTTAAAATGACCAATAATTACCTTTTTGTCTATTTGATTTCATATATCACTTATGAACACTTGTCAATATCATAATATCAAATAATAATTTCTCTCACAAATTAATCACAATAAATTTAAATTTAAACACTAATCAAAATCAAAATCATATAGCCTTTAGGGCTTACAATTATGTCTTTTGGTTTTACAAGCTAAACATCTTTTTCCATAACTTATTGCTTTAAACATTATAACTACTTTTGGTATTATTCACAATATCTTAGTCTTTTTGGCTTAACAACCATTTTGATCTTTATTTTCAATAAATTGGTATATATTAGTCTATATGACTTCTTGTTATATTATACCTTTTTTTCTATCCATATAACTTCTAGTCATAGTATAAAATTTGCCCATAATTTTAATCATACTAGAAATATTATTATTGCCACAACTGTGGTTTAATAGCCAAGACAAAATATTCTTATCTTTCAACTATTAATGCTATCAATATAATGTTATCATGTTTATTTTCACTCTTATAGATATGTTCTTCGCTTTCAATAGCACATAATTAATTTCTTCAAATATTGGTCTTCAGGATCATAGTAAAAATCTTGTAAAGCTATTTTTTTTGTTTAGTTTGATATTTGAAACTTTAGCCTTCAGGGCTTTGATATTTGTAACAATTAAATCATTAAAGTGCCAAAGTTTTTTCGTCAATCTTACAATTTAATGAAACCAATAACTGTAACCCCTGCCACGATTAGGGCTGTGGTTAGTGTTTAAATACACTTTATAATGAAATGAGAGATCAGAGGTAATTAAAAACTTTTACAACACATGTACAAATAGATCTCCATTCATTCATTCATAAAAACAATCGGCCTGTTCGGTCTGTTACATGTACAATATTAGAGTATAAGCACAGTTCTCGACATTCACCCGAGATTCTAACATTAATCCAAAATATTGTTCAGGGCATTATTGCCCATCTCAGTATCCATACCGGGGATTACACAAAACTATAATACTATGATCTATTCAATATATACATTCGTCTAAAATGATAACCAATCAAAAACCAAAAGTATCTATCTAAGACTACCGCCAACACTCCTAGTCGCCCTTATACGCTTGCTTGCTTCTTGATCCACTTGTCCTGTCTAAAAATGTTATTTGGAAAGAATGAGATTCTAAAGAATCCCAGTAGCAACAGTTTACGTATATGATGCATAATTAAACAAAATAAGTAAGCATACATTACAATGCAACAATCAATATTTGAAGTCGGGCACACTGCCATGTCCCTTTCACTGTATACAAGGTCGGGCTTTCGAAACGTCCCCTCACTATATCTGTATTCAAGGCCGGGCTTTCACCATGTCCCCTCACTGTATCTATATTCAATGACTAATGCAAACAAGCAATGCAATATACATGATATAGGATAAAGTGTTACTACCTTGGTCTTTCTGCTCTTAAGCAGGCGTGAGCCTTCTACACTCCAGGAAAATATCGAATCCTAAAGTCATAATTAAGGACAATGCGTTATCACTTAGTCCAATATTCAATACCTTCACAATACTTAAATTGGTTATCAATACTGTCTCTTAAGTACTCATATATGCCTCTAATAAAAGCCCTAAAGGGTTGGAAGAACTACCCCAGGAATCCCCTTTTGGAAACACAGTCGCTGATATTTTTCACTGTTTCACTCGAGTAAAGACGGCCTCACTCGAGTGATGGTACGATCTGCACTCAGGTATTAGAGAGTGAGGGATGGCGAGTGAATACCCGAGAGCACAAGAAACTTTCAGAGAACAAGAACACTCGAGCACACAAGACCTCACTCGAGCGATAACCAAATGCTTCACTCGAGCACTAGAGAGTGGAGTCCAAGAAGTGAGAACCCAAGAGCAATGGGAGTTTTCAAAGGAGGGAAGCACTCGAGCATGAGACTTCTTACTCGAGTGGAGACTGAATTCTCATGAGTATTGAGAGACACTCTTGCATTCAACCGCGAGTGACAACCCGAGAGGCAAGTTCTGGGTGTCAAATACACCAACACTCGAGTGAGAGGAAGCTCACTTGAGTGAGAACCCACCACACTCACAGGTGAGGCATCACTCTTGCCCATTTCACAGAAGTGCACTGCAGAAACAGAAGGGAAAATGAAGAATTTCACTAACTCACTTGAGTGATACTCCCCTCACTCGAGTGATATGCATCAGAAACCAGAAAACGCAGAAATAATGACAACATTCACCAGAATTTTCCCAAGAGTTTCTAAATGACCCAAAACTTCAACCAAAGCTATCCCCACACAAAACCACTCAAGGAATCCAATAAAACCATTAAAACAACCAAATTCCTACTTCATTATCATGATTTGGTCTTGGGCAACATTAAACACTAAATTTCCAAAATTACTAAACTTAATCATTCAATCCATATACATTCCAAACATATCATTTTCATGCCAATAACATACCAAACTTCCTATTAACCTTCATTTTCAAAAATAGGCAATAATTTTCAGAAATCCAAAGTTAACCCATTTGGCATAAAACTTAGATAGATAGGTCTCTTAAACTTACCTTATCAACTTCTTCAAAGAAGCATTTTGATTTTCCAACTTTCACAATTCCTTGGAATCACAAACCAATACCAATGGGCACACTACAACCATCAAAATAAAGCTCATCATTCAAGGAACAATTTTAAAGGAATGAGTTTGAGCATTTGAGGCCATTTCCCTTACCTTTTTGAAGCTTTTCTTCCTTCCCTTTCCTTCAACAATGGCGCCGAATGGAGTGAGAGAAGAGAGAGATGAGAGTGGTTGAAGATGAAGAAGGAAATGATCATACTCCCCCTAGCCCATGTCATCCAAAAAAGAGGGAAGAGGAAAGAGAAAATATACTTTAAAATTGTATTTAACTTTTCCACTAATCTCTTTATATGTGAGCTTGCTAAGTGTCACTTCACTATTGGTTCTCACACAATAAGTCACCAATTAGCTTATCTAATCCCTCCATTAGCCATTTAATTATATTTCTCATTTCCTCTTAATTAATAATTAATTTCTCCACTAATCACTAACTATTTGCCCAATAATTCCATTCTTTCAATTTCTCCTTAATTTTGGCACATTAATTAAAATTGCCGCTAAACACATAATAATTCACTCTAATTCATAATTATATTATCAATAATCAATATTAGTTATTAATCAAAATTTGGGGTGTTACAATAATGTTCTTTCTTATAAGAACTATTACAAAAGTGATGTGATTTCTTGTCATTTGACCACGAAATTAAGAATATTATGGCTTTTGACCTTTTGATAAAATTAAAATACTGTAAAATAAATTAAGTAAATTCACATTTATAATCAAATATAAACAATAGATAAGCCCATGATCATATAGATCATATTATATGGTCATATATAATACTATTATATATTAATGTAATAATAAACAAATGAAAATAAAATATTGACATAATGATATAACAATAATATATTAATATAAATAAATGAAATGTAAATGAAATGACAATAAAAAAAAGATGAAATAAATAATATAAAATAAACAATAAAATATAACATAAAGTGTAAATAAAATAAAGAGATATAAATGTTAAATAATAAACAAATGAAATGTAAATAAAATGAAATAATATAATAAAACAATATAAAATGTAAGGAATACCAGAATATAAAATAAAGAAATATAAATGTTGCATAATAAGATATTCTTGGAAAATGATAAATAAAGCAATCGATAAAAGAGTCTCTTTAATTTCATATAATGGCTTAGATTATCCCAGATATACACATAAAAGATGACAATAGGAAAGATAAAAATAGATAGTTTAAAAAAAATAATATAGAACATCAAATCAATAATGTAAACTAGAAAGATAAAATAATATAGAGAGTAAACAATATAAAATATAGTATGAAAATGAGAAAGTTAGATAGTAGAAGAAATAGAAAACTAGACCATATACCTTATGAGTGAACTCGGACTGATAACGTGTTATAAAAATAAAAATAAAAAAGTATAATAGATTGACATGAAAGAGATAGAGAAGATTGAGAGAAAGTTGGATGAGAAATATGGAAGAGCTCTCATTCACTTCATTTTTTGATGCCAATACATTGTCTATGGTCTTTATAGGCCTTTAACTATTGAAATCTACACCTATGGTTATAAGGAAATAAATATGAACATAATAATATTAATCATAAGAAACTCCTACAAACCATTTGTTGAGAAAGCTATAGGTTTAGAGAATTAAACACATGAAAACTTAAGAGTGAGAGGTTATAGAGTGAATGATATATGAAAAGCCAACATACATACATACATACATACATACATACATACATACATACATACATACATACATACATACATACATATATATATATATATATATATATATATATATATATATATATATATATATATATATATATTATAAACTATGATATTATTATATTGTGCTAGTTTTAAATTTAATTTTATTAAGATAAATTTGATTTAATAACTAACATGATAGAGATATAGTATCTCATATTTAATTCATGAAGATAAATTAAATCTAATGGCTCTTTATTTGGATTAAATAAATATGTTAAATTAAAACTATTGAATAGAATTAATTTAAACTGAATTTATTTAATTAACTCATCAAGATAATTAATTTTTAATTAATTTCAAAATTAATAAAGATTAATTTTGAAATTCGAATATAGCACTCATAGTTTATAAACTTGATAGAGCAGATATACTCATACACGGATGAGAATTTAGAGCCGCAAGGGAAACCCTAGGAAACATTGGAGGCGATAACACGTAGTCTGTATTGGAGAGTATTCGTGTGAATTCTGGTAGAGGGAGTGAACTTGACATGTTGTCTCTTAGAGATCGAAAACCTTGAATTGAAAAATGTACGAATCTTTCTAACTCGGTTTAAACGTAGTTGATAGATCCTCGATTAGGATCGGTGAAAATTGTAAAATTCTTCCGTTGTGTCTGCTGATTCTAACAGTGGTATTATTTATGGATATCCACATAATATAATATTTACAACAAATAAAAAATATTCCATATAATGTTTTTGTTAAAGTTTATTCCTGAGGGACACAATTTGGGCCAAGTCCAGAAAGAATGCCAAACTTGTTACTTCCATACAAAAAAGCTGGACTATCCTCAGCGCGAGGCCGTGAGCCACAACCGGCTAAAGAAGTGAAGTCGACGAAGAAGTGTGAGAGATCGCACAGAAGAGGAACATCGGAAAATGGCGGGGGGACATACCGGTGAGTTTTTCAGGAGGAGGGACGAATGGAGGAAGCATCCCATGCTTTCGAATCAGATGCGACATGCCACCCCTGGGCTTGGAATCGCCCTCGTTGCATTTGGCATCTACCTCGTTGGTGAGCAAGTCTACAATAGGATCAAGGCTCCATCTCACCAGTCTCACTCTTCGTCTTCGTCTCATGCTTCTCACTGATCATGAGTCGTATGTAATTCTCCACTTGAAAGGTGGATTCTATCTCGAATTTCATCCCCATGTTTTCTGTTTTTGCGTTTCTTTTCTTCTACAATATTGAAAACAACACCCAAAAAAAAAAAAAAAAAAAAAGTAATTTAGTTTTTCTTAAAATTTCTATATGATGTTGTAGAATCCTAAGATCTGGATCGATGATTTCCTTTGTGTTTTGAATTAAAGTTCAAACTACGGAATAATCAGTCTGGACTTTTCTTCCCCGGGAGGTGACTTCAAATAGTGAATTGACCTTTTGTCTGCTCTTTTCCATTCTGGTGATTTTGTTTAAGTTGTGCAAGGTAGGATGTAAACTTAATCCGTATCAAGACTTAATCATTCAACTAGGGAAGTTTTAGCATATTTCGAGAGGATGCTGTGTTTTTGTCTCAAATTATATGGAAATTCCTAAGGATGGAGTCTTTAAGCTTAGATTCATCAATTCATCTTATTCTTTAGAGGTTTCCTCCCTCATTTATTGTAACTATTCGACTTATACACCGCTCTATGTTAGCATTATAGCTGTACTGGGGTTAAGGAATAAACTAATTCTTTTGGTTTAGGTAGGTGTTGGTAAATTAGCCCCTGACATAATTGTTAAATTATGCAGCCAAGAGGTGAAGTATATATTTGTGTAACTTGTTTTTCATGAAACTAGAATGGGCCCATGTATCAGCATGAGCCATTCACGTCTTATAAACAGTGTAGCTTCCTTCAACTTATATGTGTGTAAGTATATATATATTTCTTGATTGATGATGTGAGATTGATTTCTCCTGTACAAAATTGATATCATATAGAATGATGGAACTCCACAAAATACTTAAAAAAACTTCTAGGTATTGTTGAATAACAGAAACAAAACAGCGGAGTGGAAACAGGGAACAACTGCGGACCAACAACAATAGAAGAGCTAAGAGAAAAACATGTTATATAATTGTAAAGTCAGTTTGAATGTTAGTTAAGATTGGTTAGCGACACCAGCTGTAGTGACACTTGCCATTATTAGAGCGGCATTGGTCATAGCGGGCCTAGCTGTACTAGCTTTATTAGAATAATTAAGCAGTAGGCGCTTATGACCCCTCAGCCTTATTATAAAAGGCATACCCTAGTGTCATTTCCAGTTGTTGTTGCCAATCATGAATGAATGAGTACTATTCAGAAATCAGAACTGTCTTATGTGTGTCTCTCCTCTGTCTCTAGCCCTCTCGATCCTCCTTCCCCAACATCTATCTCTTTTTACCTATTTCTTCTTCGACAAACTTCTGTCAATAATTACATAAGAGTATCACATGTCTTCACTAGCTTTGCCATAGCAGTTAGAATAAATCTTTCTGTGGACTTACTGTTGGCACCTTTTACAAACTCCCTTATGTGAAACCTTCAGGAAATCCAACATACAACTCTGGAGATTTCCCTAGGCATTCACTCCCTCAGGCTACACCTTTACAAATTATTCCTGCTCGGACAATATGTTTCCAGAAGAGCACTGGTAATAGAGAAAATCACTCTTATATGTCTCTCAACTTGGGATAGTGATCAAGAACATCCAAAGAGGCTTCATCTAGGAACTGTTAGATACTCTTCCAGCACATGGCATGTGATAAGCACCTGATAGATGTCAAATTCTTGGTATGAAAACAAATGTGATACATCATTGGATAGTTCCTCAAGCCTGGGGCTTGTATATGCTTTTATAAGGTCTGCTAGATGAACTAAATGACATGATTGCAGATGTAGCTCTAACCGTCCTGAACCTGGAAAACTCAGATAGATCAAGAAAAATTACGGTTGAACCAAATTGATTGACATGAGCTAATTGAACTGTTTCACATTCCTCCCTTAAAGTCCCTTGCTTTTACACACACACGAACGCCGACCTTATCTTGCCCAGTGCCTCATAATTGTTCCTCTGTCTGACAATCTAGCTACTCTTGAAAATGAAATGCACCTTAACAACTCTCCTTACTTGTAGAACAATACCTATTTAAATATCTTTCTTAAATCCATAAGCCACAAACTAAGCTGCAAAACCACATTGTCCTCATAAAAACCTTGAGAAACAGGTTTTAAATTTATATCATCTGCTTTCTTGTGATTATCAACATTCAGAAGTTCCTTTGGTAGTGGATGTTGAATAAAAAAGAGTAGCCGGGAAGTAAAATGTTGCAGCTGACTCTTATCATGATTTTGTGCAAGAAGGAACTCCTGCTACACCGATGATGCTGAACTTGATTCACAGACAGAAACCTGTTACCAGAGGTCTTTTTTTTTTGGGGGGGGGGGGATTCTTTCTAATAGTATGGTCAGCATAAGTTGGAAAGTGTGTGTGTACCCAAATCCCAGCACCTGCTCCGATGCCCTTACTTCAAGACATAAGTAGAAAGACTTGCTGTATGTGTAGACGCCGCTGCCTATGACTCCCATCAAAAACATCACCTGGAGGGTCACAAATGGAGCGAACATTTGTAGTTTTTATCATCACCTTTGTTTCATGTCTGATACAAGTAACAACCTCAACATAACAATCTGTATTCTTATCCTCTATCCTCTGGGCGAATGTCATCTACAGTTCTCTCATCCTCGCCTGATGCACCATTCTCCACCAAAACTAGTAGTATTCACTATATGGCGTTTGAAAGGATTGTTACATTGTTATTGAGAATAATCTCAATGGAAGCAAGACATCTTAAGTTCTCATACGTACTTACTGAATGTGCAGATATTGAGAGTGTAGTAGCTGAGGTTATTATATGTAATACGGTTGTTCGGTATGATATTAAACTTCTGCTTTGAAATTACTCTTATATGAATACACTACTGTTACAAATTAATTAATAATTTGGTACAACAACAGAGTGTGGTAGTCTCGTGGAGGTTTGTTTTGTTAAAAGGAAAATATTTTGAAAATGTGCTGTCTGCTATACAAGCTACTATCTTATGTTTGAGTTCTGTGGATTGCTAACAATTGAATTAGAAGCAAAGATTATTGCATTATTCTCAGCTTTCATCTGAAATTTATCAATAAGTATTTAATTTTTGCAAATTCCTTACAACCACATTCCTCTGCAGGTGGACTGCTGGGGAACTAAGAAATGCAAGGCTCTGGCATCAATTTCCTCATTTCACTCTCTAATAATAAGCTTTCCTTTGACACTAAACTTGCAGATTTGAATGTAAAATCGGATGCTGTTTTTGGTTTGTCACTAGCCATGGCTACATTTTCATGCATGCATTTTCGCCCTTAGTTCTTTTTGATTTGAATGTAAAAAACCATGCTTGCACTGCTTATACACACGCGTTGTGGGGTGTGTCTATATAAACTATAAAGTAAGGGCTTGCTACTATGATTTATAACTCAGACTGAAAAGGACTTGGCAATAAACTTGAATTTTGAATTAGGGGCCTTTCTTCTTTAACACTTGGAATGGGAGTTTCATGTGTAAGGATCTCCCTAAAGCATGGTTTTTTAGGTGATGACCCTTTATTTTTAGCAGCCTCTGCGAATTTACTGAATAGAATGTGATCTTTTTTTCATCTCCTTTCATTGAAGCAACACCGATTGAAGTCTGGTACATTTTGCTTTTGAAGTGCCATAGTAGAAAGAAGTCAGCGATCATATAACTTGGTTTTATGCTTCGGAAGCATTTTTTGGAGGCCTAGAAGATAGCAAATTGGGCTCATAACAAGTATTTTTAATTTTTGCATTGTCTATCAACCTCCATATTGAATAATAAAACTTGAATTATAAAGCTTGAGGTTGATGAATGGTTTTAGGTTGTTCTTTGCATCCATGTGATGGTAACAAGTGCTTTGTTTGTTGTATACGTACTCATTATGTCAAAAGTTTCTTTCGGTTCAAGCCCAAATTCATGATCCATTTCATAGGCCTGCGCTTATGATAAATTTCTATGTGATGATAACAAGTGCTTTGTTTCTTGCATATGAATAGAGTTGGGAAATCGGGCTGAGCCTATCAAAGGCCGGACTTATGATTTAGAGATTTTAGAAAGAGTCGGTGCCGGTCCTTTTAGGCCCGTTTGATTATTTTTTAAAATAAATTAATATATGTAATATCGTTAGATCAAATTATCACTATGAAAGACATCTAAGTACCTAATAGAATATTAGTAATAAGTTAACACTTATTAAATAGATTGATTTATTTGGTTTTCTACAATGCTTTATTCATTTAAACTTAAAAAAAAAATGCTAATTTGGACATTAGATAATTATTTTAACTAAAAATTTATGGGTTTTAAAAATAATGTATATCAATTTAAAGTAAAATAATAAATAAATTATAAAACTTGAAAGTGAATTTTATTTGAATTAAAATGAGTTTAGGTATAAGCCTGTGAAGAGCTAGTCTTGTAAGGCCGCATGCTTAAAAAATGGAGGGTTTTACAGGAAGCGAACCTAAACGGGCTGGTCCGTTTAGGCCTAATCCAGTGAAAGGCCCGTATTCCTGATTATATATATGAAGAGGGTGATTATGTTATTGATCAAACTTGGTGACTTTTAACTTTTGACCAACGTGATACAATCATTTTTGCTTTGCAGTGTGTTTGGATGATGAAACAAAACCATGGTTTTGAGATAAAATCATGGTTTTGTAAAATATCATCCAAACACCCAAATTTTTGCCAAACTATGATTTTAATTTCAAATTATGGTTTTGATCTCAAAACCATGGTTTGGGGGAAATCCTTTTTTTGTTTTTTGTTTTTTTCCTCATGTGGGCCCCACTCTCTTCCTCTCATTGGTTCTTTTTTATTATGTGGGTCCCACACAACTCTCTCTCTCTCATCTTTTTTTTTTGAATTTCACCGTTGTTCATCTTCTGTTTCTCCGTGTTTTGTTTAAGAATTTTAAAATTTTAATACTCCCTCTTATCCTTAATATAAGATCTATTTATCTAATTGGATTATATTAGAAAAAATAGTTAAGTTAATTAACAATACATATATACAAATTTATTTCATTTTGTGTATTAATTGTGAAATTTAATGTTAAATAATGGGTTAAGATGCATCCTTTTTAATGCTGTTGGGGTTTTTTTCTCTAATAATTTAATGTCGTAAGGTCAAATTTAACGGTTTTGTTAAATTTACATCCTTTTTAATTATTCATTGTTATTTTTGCATCTTTGAGAACTTATTTGTATCAGACGTCCCTCAGGAAAAACTTTGATGTTAGATTTGGACCTTAACCCTTAAATAATATATAAAATATAATATTATTTTTTATATGTAATTATCATAAAAGTTAATTTCTTTTTTAGTAATTTGACCATAAAAAAAACTACTCTGACCATAATACCCAAACATTCTCATTTTATCAAAATTACTTTTTTCTCATAATCTATTCTGCTTAGAATCTATTCTTCAAAAGTTAATCCAAATACACTCTTGCACTCAGTTCCTACTTCTTCTGGCCATTATTTAGAGGAGGTTATATCTCTTTTATCCTTTTTTTTCCCAATCAATCTCCTTACTGTTAGATCTCATGTTTTGATGATAACAAAAGAATGGTTTGAAAAGGAAATAATTATTAAACAAGTTTGATCTAAGCAATTACAGGAATAAGCATCACTTGAAGTAAGCTTGGAAGTAATGAAGAAAGGACAGGAAGAAATGCTGAGAAACTTGATTAACTTCAAGTTTCCTAAAGCATTACTCGAGTATGTACTCGAGTAATGAGACAAAACTTGAAGTAACCAGAGACAACTTCCAGTAACCAGGCAACTTTACTCTAGGAGCTACTCGAGTAACAGTGTAAAAGTTTTCAGGATGCCATTGATACCCGAGGAGCTACTCGAGTAACCCTGTTTCTAAAAATGTGCAGCTCTCGGCATTTAGTACTACTGCAACATTACTCGAGGAGCTACTCGAGTAATCATGTGGAAAACTTCCAGTTGCCTTCAGGTTACCAACGATACTCGAGGCGCTACTCGAGTAACTCTGTTTCTGAAAAGATGAAGCTCTCGGCACTTTGTACCACTGCAACAATTTACTCGAGTATGTACTCAAGTAACTCACTAAGGTAAGTGAAAAACTTGAAGTTGGTACCCGAGTATGATAAGTTATTTGGAAGGTAAACCTCAAGTCACTACCCGGGTAAGCCATGTTCAGAAAGTACTGTTACTCGAGGTGATACCCGAGTAACCCATGCAAAAATGAATCAATTACTCAAGTAAGTACTCGAATAACATGGTAAGTGCTCTCGGCTTTGAAATTCTGCAACATTACTCGAGTAGGTACCCGAGTAACTCATAAAGTTGTGAGTGAATTACTCGAGTAGGTACCCGAGTAATATATAAAGTTGACAGTGCATTACTCGAGTGTGTATCCGAGTAAATGATTTTTCCAAAGGTTTAAAGTTAAGTTATTCCATGCACTACCCGAGTGTTCTTATTTTTATTCATTGACTTTCAGAATTCCCGAAGATACTCGAGTAGGTACTCGAGTAACCTTCAAGGAATACTCGAGTAGCTACTCGAGTAAGCATACCCAGAAATCCAGAAATCATTCAAACGTTCATTGATTTGTTCCCTAATGATTTATATTTCATTGTATTAGTATTCTTAGTCTATTTACAGATAAACAATGAAGAAATCATCTCAAGTAATGAAAGTCAAAGGAAACGTTCAAATGCCAACCACCGCCAACGGATATTTTTCAAAAACTTGAAAAGTCAATAGTGGCTGCGCACTCTCCAACGGATGAAAGAAAATGTTCCAACGGTCATCACCAACATATCTATATATATGGGAACCTTCAAACAGAGAAACAACAACAAGCACACACACAAACGTATTATCAAGTTTATTGCTCTGTTTTCACATTAGAATTGTATTTCTATGCTTCAGTGATCCTTATTCACTCTGTAAGAGAGATATTTCATTCAAACTCAATATTTGTTATTGAGATAACTTAAGGTTGTGGAACCTTGAGTTGGGATTGAATTGCAACTTGTAAGGGGGAGCGAGTGTCCAGGTATAGGAACTTGCTTGTACTGAGGTGCCAAGAACCCACTGAATCTTGGAAGTTATAGTGAAACTCTCAGAGAAAATCTGAGGACTGGACGTAGGTCAAAGTGGTTGTGACCGAACCAGTATAACTCCGGGTGCACACTTCGGTGATATTTCTCCTTACTCATTACTGTTTATAATTCCTCTGCTAAAGTTTTATATTTCCGACGAAATTTTAGTATCACCCAATTCACCCCCCCTCTTGGGTGAAACGCTTGTTCTAACACTTACAACATACATATCTGTTGACATGTAATAAACTGAATTTCTCATATTATTGAATCACAAGAATGTTCTGATTAGTTTAAAACCATTACAAGTATCACCTATTTATAGCAATAGTCTTAATGTCCTAAGATACAAGTTGGCCCATATACTATAGATTGGGCCACTCTCTACTACACAAATTGGGCCTCTTTGGCCATTCCTATTTCTAACCTATTTATTTCAACACCCCCCTTCAAGTTGGGGGCTAAGCAAATCAACAGCTCCTAACTTGCTGAGCATGCGATCTAGAATTTCTTTTCCAACAACTTTGGTTAACACATCTGCCTCCTGGTTATAAGAACGAACATGTTGCAAAACAATTAGCTTCTCAAACTCCTTTTCCCTTACAAAGTGAAGATCTATCTCAATATGTTTGGTTCTCTCATGGAAAACCGGATTGGTTGCTATGTGCAAGGCTGCTTTGTTGTCACAAAACACATTGATCGGAGTTAAATCACCAAATCCTAACTCCTTGAGCAAATCAACAGCCTACACAACTTCTGAAATAGCAGATCCCAAGGCTCGATATTCCGCTTTAGCTGAAGACTTTGACACGGTCTGCTGTTTCTTAGTTTTCCAAACAACAAGTGAACCACCAAGCTTCAACAGATAGCTAGTAACATATCGACGAGTAGTCTCACATGCTCCCCAATCCGCATCACAGAAGCAATCCAGAGTAGTAGTCCTCTCATCACTAAGGAGCACTCCAACTCCAAGGCTCTGTTTTAGGTAACACAACACATTCAGAGCCGATGTCATGTGACCCTTCATAGGCAGATTCATAAATTGACTGAGGACCTGTACAGAGAAGCAGATATCAGGCCTTGTTGCTGTTAAGTATATCAACTTACCAACCAATCGACGATATCACTCAGGATCCTGAAATAAATCCTCTTTCTTGTGTTTGGCTTCATTATAGGCTAACAATTTCAAGTTTGTTGCCATTGGTATAGACAGTGGCTTACATCCACTCATCCCTGTATCTGCAAGCAAGTCCAATGTATATTTACGTTGAGACAAAATTATGTCCTTTGTTGACCTAGCAATTTCAATACCAAGGAAATACTTCAAAGTTCCTAAATCCTTGATCTTAAAATTGCTATGCAACAAATGCTTTACCTCTTGAACTCGCGCCTCAGAACTGCCTGTGACAATAATATCATCTACATATACTAATACTATCACAATTCCATCAGCAAAAGTTCTAAAGAAAAGAGAATAGTCATGCTTGCTATGAGTAAAACCTCCACGAATCAATGCTTCACATAATTTGTCATTCCATTGTCTAGAGGCTTGTTTTAAGCCATATAGAGACTTATTAAGTTTACACACCATCCCCCTTTGACCATAGAATCCTTGTGGAATGGTCATGTAAACTTCTTCATATAAGTCTCCCTGCAAAAAAGCATTATCAACATCCATTTGATATAGATTCCAACCATACATAATAGCCAATTTAAGAATAATGCGAATAGAGATAATCTTGACAACTGGTGAGAAGGTCTCATGATAGTCTATTCCTTCTCGTTGTGTATAGCCTTTAGCAATAAGGCGTGCCTTATACCTATCAATACTACCATCAGACTTATACTTAACCTTGTAGACCCATTTACAACCAATGGGCCGTCGTCCTTTAGGTAATGGGACAATACTCCAGGTATGGTTTCGTTCCAAAGCTGCAATTTCCAATTTCATGGCATTGACCCAATTCGGATCCTTCACAGCCTCATAATAGGAATCCGGTTCAACTACCGAATCAATATTACACAAGAAGCACATATGTGAACTAGAAACATTAGCATAAGATAGATATGATTCAATGGGATACAAACATCTACGCCTATTGGGAGGAATCCCTATTTCAGAATGCACAAGACCACAAACATAATCAGTCACCCAAATAGGTGGTCGATGGTCCCTAGCAGTTATGGTTGGAAGAGCGGGGGAAGATGAATCCACAGAAGCGGGTTGACTCTCATGAACAGGTTCAGAGGTCTGCTGCACAGTTTATGCCTCAAAACCATATGGCATAACAGGCAAGGCAGATGTACTATGCAATGAAGGATCATCATCAAACAGAAATATTTGTTTTAATTCTAGATGTTCAGCAGGCGGAGTGGTGGATGTGCCATTATGAAATGGAAATGCATCTTTTACAAATACCATATGTCGACTAACAAAAACAGTGTTAGTGTTCAAATTAAGAAGCAAAAATCCCTTTTGATGACTAGGATATCCAAGGAAAACACTAGGGATCGCTCGAGACTGAAATTTATCCAAATTATTTAAATCCTTGGCATATGCCAAACAACCAAAAGTTTTCAAAATGGAATAATCAGGTTGTTTCTTATACACCTTTTCATACGGAGTTTGGAAACCAAGAACTCTAGTAGGTACCCGATTAACTAAGAAGGCAGTAG
The DNA here is from genome assembly GCA_963855925.1 of Inga laurina. Taxonomy (NCBI): domain Eukaryota; kingdom Viridiplantae; phylum Streptophyta; class Magnoliopsida; order Fabales; family Fabaceae; genus Inga; species Inga laurina. Next base: position 38,645,183 of record OY979708.1, read on the forward strand.
TTTTAACACACTCCCCCCCAGAACCGAATGGGAATGTTGGATTGAAGCATAAGACTCCTAGATATTTGCATGATAGTTCTATGCTTCCTTTCAGCAATCCCATTTTGTTCTGGGGTATATGGGCAAGATGTTTCATGGATAATACCCTTTTCAAGAAAATAGTTTTGAAGAGGGTGGTTAACAAATTCTGTTCCATTATCACTACGTACCCTTTTTACAAGTACAGAAAATTGGTTAGACACATATGTAAGAAAATTCCGTATGTGATTAGCAGTCTCAGACTTATGCTTCATCAAAAAAATCCATGTTCCCCTAGAATAGTCATCAACAATGGTAAGAAAGTAGTGATGTCCTTGATGAGTAGGCGTCTTATATGGACCCTACACATCCATATGTAGTAATTCAAAACAATAGAGAGATTTGATACAACTAGAGTTAAAAGGCAGCTTGGTCTGTTTGGATTGAATACAGACTGCACATTTCTTATTCATGTCAATGTCTTTATCCTTTACAAAGGTTAAATGCTTTAATACTGAAAAAGGGGCATGACCTAATCTAGCATGTACAGTCCAAAAATCAATGGAAACATTGTCATCCATATGACTATTAGCATCATTATCAGCAAAATTTATAACATTCAGGTCAGATGTGTGTGCATGTTGCAGAATATAAAGACCTTGAATTAGTCTACCAGTCGCCCTCAACTTCCCAGCTTGAAGGCCCTGCACAACACAATGGTTAGGGAAGAAAGTAATTGTGCATTGTGCATCATTTGTGAGCCTAAAAATAGATATGAGATTAAATTTCAATCTGGGGGCATACAAAACATCATGTAGCTCAAAAGTATCTGAGAATTTAACATGTCCTATATGAGTTACCGGTACTTTGTCACCATTGGGTATTGTAATTGTTTTAATTGGTCCTACATAATTGCTATATGAATGCAATAATAATAAGTCACAAACTAAATGTGTAGTTGCACCAAAATCAATAACCCAATTAGTGTGTGAGAAATTATGATTGGAAAAATTAATCAAACCTGTACCGGTAAGCACATGAATGCCTGAATTTGCCTCTGTGTCTTTCTTAAGGAGATCCATGAGCTTCTCATACTGGTCTCTAGTGAGCTTAGGTGAGACGGTATCTTCTGCAGCACTTAAGGCTGATTTTTCAGATGGGATCAGATCTGCTGTTTGATTGAGCTTTGATCGGTTGCCCTTGAAGTCAGTAGGAAAACCAACCAGATGCCAACAATTGTCTTTAATGTGTCCCTTCTTATTACAATGGGAGCATTCAGGTAGGGATGTACCTCTTCCCCTACCTCTGCTGCGTCCTCTTCCTCGTATGGCCATGGCAACACCCTCAAGATGTTCTGACTTACTGTTGCTACCCAAATTACGGTGTGCCTCATTTTCCATGATCATAGCAAAGGCTTGATTTACTGATGGTAATGAACTCATCATAAGAATTTGGCCTCTAGCAGTGCTATGTGAATCATTAAGTCCCAACAAAAATTGCAGTAGCTTCTGTTGTTGGATACGTTGAGAATAAAGTTGTGAAGTAGCATACTTACATGAGGGAATTGGCAGCAGCACTGACTCCTCCTCCCAAAGTTCTTTCATCTTCGAGTGATACTGTGAGACAGTCTGAGTGCCTTGCTGTAAGGAAGAGATTTCTCGATGAATAGAGAAGATTCTGGAGCCAGTAACCTTGTCAAATCGCTCCTGAAGATCTGTCCAGACCATATATGCATCAGAGAAGAAAATCACTGAGTTGGCCAATTCCTTTGAAACAGAATGAAAGAGCCATGAGAGTACAATGGCGTTACAACACTCCCACTGATCATGAAACTTGCTATCGAGTGAATCTTTTGTACAAGAACCATCCACAAATCCTAGCTTCTGTTTTCCTCGAAGCACTATTCTCATCGCTCGGCTCCAAACGGTGTAATTTTCGCACCCAGTAAGGATCTGAGGAATCAGAGACGTGCCCTACGTGTCTGAGGGCTGAAGGTATAATGGATAGTTGAATGGGAGTGACTCACCGACGACCTCATCCTTCTTCTCTGCCATGTCGAATCGTGAATGAATATCCTTCACGGATGAGAATTAAATCGAAAAAGAAGAGGATGAGTCAATCAATTGAATTGAAGATAAAATTAGTTGGCAGATTTTGTGATTTGTGTAAGGAAGGTGTGATCGGAATCTGGAATGGCGTAGATCATGGTGGCTGCCGGACTGAATCTGCTCGACTTCAGCGCGAACGAAAGAATCGATAGTGTGATTGGATCCGGTTTCTCAATAGATTTCTTGATTTGTTGACAAGTTTCTTGATTTGTGTAGGAAAGGTGTGATCGGAATCTGGAATGGGTAGATCGAGTTTGCTGCGGGACTGAGTCTGCTTGGTTCAGCGTGAACGAAGGAACAAACGGTGTGATTGGATCCGGTTTCCTTTGAATCTATGGGTCGAATCCATCTGGACAAATATCGGTGGATTAGGGATCTTTCTTTAGATCACTTTGTGGGCTCTGGGCTTGCGTCTTGAAACTGCTTTGTCCTCAGGCCTTTAGTGATAATTGCATGATGTGGAATCTTTGAAATTTCCAACGAATTTCTTGATTCTCAGGCGGCCTCTAAAGTCAATGCTTGAGGCAATTTCCGTTGGATCAAGAACCTGGGTTGCTCTGATGCCATGTTGACATGTAATAAACTGAATTTATCATATTATTGAATCACAAGAATGTTCTGATCAGTCTAAAACCATTACAAGTATCACCTATTTATAGAAATAGTCTTAATGTCCTAAGATACAAGTTAGCCCATATACTACAGATTGGGCCACTCTCTACTACACAAATTGGGCTTCTTTGGCCATTCCTATTTCTAACCTATTTATTTCAACAATATCTATATATAATAGGATAATCGTCTTTTCTATACTTTGTTCCATTATACTTTCTTACTATAAACCTGATTTTGTTCCCATATTCTTTTTAGAAGTTTCATGCTTCATCCAAACTCTCTTCCTATTTCAAGTTTAAGTTCATCTTCCATTATTTGGTTCCTACATATATATAATAAATCATAATTTTAAAAATATCATCTTGCAACTATAAAATATTATGGTATAAAGAAAAATATAGAAAAAATGCATAGAAAAAAATGATCATTCTTCAAACAAAAATATAAATATGTCATGCTCCTTACTCAAATAATAAGGGAACTAAGTAATTTACTTTTATTGTGTGGAAATATGTAATATTAATAATTAGGAGGACTGTCCTGTAAATATTTAATTATTGTGTATCTTATTGTAGTGCACAGATCTTTAGCTGGATGGCTCTCGCCGTCCTAAGTAGATTGTATATATATGTAGGTTGAATCAATTGTGTAACAGTTTTTTTGTACATCTTTACATGATCAATAAAATAAGTCAATTTTCTCTTGGGCTTATTTTACATGGCATTAGAGCCAATGGCTAAATAAATAAGAAGGAGAACACGGATCAAGGCCCATTTTTAAGAAACATGCCCATGACATAGGCTGCAATTCAAGAATCATCCCCAATAGAGTCTGATTAGCTTGAGAGTGTCTGGAGCAGATTGGTGTGATTGAAAGCCCCCTTGAAATAAAATGGAGCCCCAATAATCATAACCAGATCCGGTCCTCCATCCCAATTTCGCATTTGACTGTGAGCCACCTGAAGAAAAGAAAATCTCACAATCATGAAGCTTTGGAATTAATTCTCTCATCGTCAAGCAAGCCAACGACTCAGCCTTTGAGATTTCTCGATCGCCACTATTGGTACAACCGTCATGGTCGCTCAGTGATTACGGGACGAGGCCAAACCAGCAACCACTGTTCGAACGGTCACAACAAGTTTAGAGATTCTGTCGATGATCCAAGATTGTGAGTTTAGAGATTCCATCGACGTTCCAAGATTATCAAGGATTTCTTTATTCAGGTTCCTTGTTTCCTCTCCTCCGCTCTTATTGCTTATTCTAATCCACACGTGAGTCAATTTCTGTCTTCACTCTGATTTCCTCTGCTGCAACTCTATCTTCATCTTGAATTATTGATTCTCGACAAATATCCATGGCCGAGGGAAAAGGTTCTGAAAGTACACTAAGGTTACAAATACGGTGAATCTTCCATTTACCTATGCGCTGTATCTGCACCCATCAGAAACGCAAGGTTCCATTATTATCTCTAAAATCCTGACAGGGACCGATAACTATACAATATGGAGCAGATCAATGCAAATAACTCTTAAAGGTAAACACAAGCTCGGTTTTATCGATGGGTCTTGCAAGAAGGAAGATCATGATCCACAGCTCCATGGCCAGTGGGAGAGATGTAATGCAATAGTGCTCTCATAGCTCCTCAATTCGATTTCCAAAGACCTTGCTAATAGTGTAGTCTTTTATGAGGATGCACATCGTGTCTGGACAGATTTGAAGGAGCCATTAGACAAGAAGACAGGATCTCAAATATTTTCCCTTCATCGTGAAATCAACTCACTGAGGCAGGGGCCTTCCTCTATATCAGGATACTTCTCCAAATTTAAAGAGCACTTGGAGGAGCAATCAGCACTCCATCACATACCTTCATGCAAATGTGAAACCTCATGAGCATATATAGAGGCCATACAGCAGCAGAAGTTGCTTCAGTTTCTGTTGGGACTAAATAAAGCTTATGCACTAGCAAGGGTCAAATTCTGCTTATGGTGCTTCTTCCTACTGTGAACCAAGCTTATGGAATGATATTAGAAGATGAGGCACAGAGGTCTATTACTGGTATTGAAAAAGCCTTTCCTCTCGATGGCATTGCCATGGCAGTCAGGGGGAGGGGACGTGGCAGATGAAAAGGTCGTGGAGATCCCAACATCCAATGCACCCATTGTCACAAGAAAGGACACACTAAGGATGTCTGCTTCCAATTAGTTGGATATCCACCTGGTTTCAAGGGAAGACAAGTCAAGGAAGTTGCTGCCAACCAAGTCATAAAGGAGCTGAATAATGATGAGGAAGCTATAATAAACACTACAAACACGACAGTACCAAGTTTCACCAAAGACTAAATAAGCGTTTACTGGAGCTCCTAAAGTGAGTTAGAGACCATTGTGCATGCTCTGGCCGATACAAGTTTGGCTGTTCCCTATACTCATAATATATCAAATAATTGTTGGGTATTAGATTCTGGAGCCATCACACATATGACTAGTGATTTGAGCTTGTTGCATACATATAGAGAGTATGATGGACCCATTAAGACTATTAGGTTACCTGATGGTAGGAGAGTTTCTGTTACACATATTGGAGATGCACATCTTAATAATGGAATAGTATTAACTCATATATTATATGCCCCTCAACTTTAGTTTAACCTAATATCTATCTCTAGATTAACAAAGGAACAATAGTATATTGTTGCATTCTTTCCTGATTTTTGTTTGGTGCAGGACCTTTAGGGTGGCAAGAAGAGAGCGATTGGTAGGCTAATTGAAGGACTATACGTACTTAAAATTGCTAAAGAATATAATTTTTGTGAACTCTGTAATGGACAGTAGTCAAAGCATGAAAACTAATGATGTGTGCATGTGGCACAATAGGTTGGGTCATGCTCCTCTTTTTGTTATGAGACATTTAGGAATTGTGGATGAGGAGAATGCCTTATTCAATAATAAATGTGATATCTGTATTCAATATAAATAGACAAAGTTCCTTTCAATTCAAGTTGTATTAAAACCAATCAATGTTTTGAGCTATTGCATTTAGATGTGTGGGGGCCCTATCGAGTTCCTACACATCAAGGATATCAATACTTCTTGACCATTGTTGATGACTTTTCTAGAGCCACTTGGACCCTTTTGATGAGGAATAAATTTGAGGTAACCAATGACATTAAGAATTTTCTCTTACATGTCTTAACTCAATTTTCTGCTAAAGTCAAGATCATAAGAAGTGATAATGGAAGTGAGTTTACTAATAATGAATTGAGGGAATATTTTAAAACAAAAGGTATAGTCCATTAAACTTTTTGTCCTTATACTCTGGAACAAAATGGAGTTGTTGAAAGGAAACATAGGACAATCTTGTAGGTTGCTAGAGGATTAATCTTGCAATCTGAAGTACATATTCAGTGTTGGGGGGAATGCATAAAAGCAACCACTCACATAATCAATAGACTTCCATCTAAGATAATTAAGCATAAAACGCCATATGAAATTGCCCATAAAACCTCTCCTGACTTGAACCATCTAAGAATTGTTTGTTGTTTAGCATATGCCACTAATCTAAAAATCCATGATAAGTTTCAGCCACGTTCCATTGCATATGTATTTATGGGTTATCCTAACAACCAAAAGGGATTTCTTTTACTTTACTTGCAAACTAAAGACATATTTGTATCTAGACATGTTAGTTTTCTTGAACAGAAATTCCCTTTTAAGGATGCTACATCTAATGGCTCAAAGGGAGTATCTAAGGAGATGAAGGCTATGTTTTGGTTTGATGATAATCAATACCAAGATGAGATGTTCAGACCAATCAGTGCAGAACCACATGATATGACAGCTGCTGATCAACACCCTAAACATTTCTCACTAAAGGACAAGGAGCCACAATCAACAAGTGAATCAGGAACGATGATCAAACCTGGAAGAACAAGACAATCGCCAATATGGTCTAAAGATTATGTATGCTCTTTAGTAAGATCTGAACAAACAAGCAAGTGCCTTTATAGTATTCAAAATTATGTGTCCTATGATACCATTTCACCCAAACATATGTGTTTTCTTACATCCATTGATGCATTAAATAAACCTGCATGTTATGAACAAGCAATTAAGGATCAGAGATGGATAGATGCAATGAATGCTGAAATAGATGCTTTGGAAAACAATAGGACTTGGGAGATGGTTCCCTTGCCTAAAGGAAAACGTGCTATTGGGTGTAAGTGGATTTATAAGATCAAATATAACTCTAATGAAAGTATTGACAAGTTTAAGGCTAGGCTAGTGGTTAAGGGGTATAGCCAAAGAGGAGAGGATTACCGTGAAACTTTTTCACCTGTAATCAAAATATTAACGTTAGACTTGTTCTGAAATTGGCAACGGTTCATGATTGGAACCTCTACGAGATGGATGTGTGTAATGCCTTTTTGCAGGGAGATTTGGAAGAAGAGGTATACATGCAAGTGCCTCAATGTTTCCAAGGAAAGGGGGAGCACTTAGTATGTAAGCTAAATAAGTATTTATATGGCTCAAAACAAGCCTCAAGGTAGTGGAATAATAAACTTTCCACATCTTTGATTGAGGCAGGTTTTAAGCAATGTGAGTATGGCCATTCCCTTTTTATTAAACAATACAAAGAAGGGGTTGTGTTGGTGCTAGTATATGTAGATGATTTATTAATAACCAGCAGCTATGAATATGAAATACAGAACACAAAAGATTTTCTGCACAAAACCTTTAAAATTAAAGATCTTGGCATCATGAAATATTTTCTGGGAATAGAGATAGCTAGGTCAGGTAAAGGGATAGTTTTGTGTCAAAGGAAATATGTATTGGATATCTTAGATGAAACAGGTTTAAGTGGTTGTAAACCACTCAATGTGTCGTTGGTACAAAATCAAAAGCTCTTAGCATACGAGGAAGGAAGAAACAAGAGGGAGGATCTACTCAAGGATCCAGAACAATACAGAAAATTAGTTGGTTAGTTGATATATCTCACCATTACATGTCTGACATATCATTTTGTGTGCAGGCACTTAGTTAATTCATGCACTCTCCCACAAAGGAACACATGGCAGTAGCTCTCAACATAGCGAGATACTTGAAAGGTAGACCTGGATTGGGAGTTTTGCTAAGTTCAAGTGGGAAGATGGAACTTGAGTGCTATTGTGATTTAGATTGGGCGTCTTGTGCTATGACAAGGAGGTCAGTTATTGGGTATTTGATGAAGTTAGGGGGTTTCCTAGTTATGTGGAAAATGAAGAAACAAAGTATAGTGTCAAAATCTTCAGTGGAAGCCGAATATAGGGCTTTGAGTATGGTTGTATCTGAAATAGTTTGGACATTAGGAATGGTTGGAGACCTTGGTGTTCGGCATGAGAAGCCGATAAAGGTATTCCGTGATAACCAAGCGGCGATTCATATTGCCAATAATCTTGTATATCATGAACGCACTAAACATATAGAAATAGACTGTGTTTTCATTCGTGAGAAGTTGAAAAGAGGATTGATTGAACTTAGGCATATTCGTTTGGAAGATCAATAAGAAGACTTGTTGACGAAAGCAGTGTCAAAAGAAACTCAAAGAAGGCTGTTAGCCAAGCTGGGGACTGTGGATATTTTTCAGCCCCTAACTTGAGGGGGAGTGTGGAAATATGTAATATTAATAATTAGGAGGACTGTCCTGTAAATATTTAATTATTGTGTATCTTGTTGTAGTGCACAGATCTTTAGTTGGATGGCTCTCACCGTCCTAGGTAGATTGTATATATATCTAGGTTGAGTCTATTATGTGACAGTTTTTTTTGTACATCTTTACATGATCAATAAAATAAGTCAATTTTCTCTTGGGCTTATTTTACATATTGTCTACAAATAGCATACAAAAAATAGAAAAAAAGCGAAACTCACCTATAACTTCATATTTCATTACAAATACACACACACGCATTAAAAAACTAGAATTGGATGAAAGCATGAATATGTGTGTATGTGTTCAGTAAACAGTCAGAAAGGATGAAAGAAAATGAGAAACACTTCATCAATCTGAAACCTTCGCTAGCCTGAAATTCAATGCCTCCTTCCAATTTGGGCTTGTTTGGTATGAGGGATTTGGATGGGAAGTGAGCGGAGAGAAAATTTTTTTTGATATGGATTTAAAAAAATGAAAGATGTGGGGTATGAAGTTTTTAATTAAGTATTCTTAGTCTCTAATCTTTGAAGAAAGTTAGAAACTCCTTTCCCTCCAAAAGCTCCTACCAAACTTGTCTCCCCTAGTTGAAAATTTAAAAATGTGTAAAAATTGTAAGGAAAAATTAGAATAAAAGACTTCGGGAGGATGATATTTATTGGGAAGGATCTTAAAAATTATAATTATTTATAAGAACTAAGTATCAGAATATGAATTTAAAAATGCTTCTTTTTTATGACATAAATTTAAAAATACTAAATTACCCCTGACTAAACTCTCTAGGTTTTCTCTAACCACATGTATTTGATAGTTAATGGATTTTTAATAATTATACTTTAAGATATTTTTATTTACACCTAAAAAAATAGATTTTGTGAGATTTCTGATTAATTTAAATTTTTATGATTTTTATTATAAATATTTTATTATGAATATAATTCTTTTCACAACTTTAATCTATCGTTTTATATATAAAATATATTTTCAAAATTCATTATTTTATAAAATTACATTTATATAAAGTAAAGTAATTCTTAAAATATATTTTTACTATTTTAATGTTTTTTTTGCCAGAAATTTTTATTAATATTTAAAATCGATAACAAATAATATATTGAATAATATGAATTATTTTAAAATTTAGTAAAGAAATGCAAAGATGATCGTGTTCCCGATTAATGGAATCTGAGTTTAGAAAGGTAAATTTAAAAAAGTTTTGTATCTAACCTCTCACAGTCTTGTTGCATTATTTTACTTTTCTCTGTTATCTCTCTGATGAAGGCCCGTTTGGATTAAAGAAAAGGTTAGAAAGGAATGGAAAGGAAAGTAAAGGAGTGGAAAGCAATGAAAAATAATTTGCCACAACTATTTGGTTTGCACTGGAAAAAAAAAAATAGGTTGATAGGAAACTTTTTGTTTAATTTAAAAAAAAATGCAAAGATGATCATGTTCCAGATTAATGGAATATGAGTTTAGAAAGGTAAATTTTAAAAAGTTTTGTATCTAACCCATCACAATCTTGTTGCATTATTTTAGTTTTCTCTATTATCTCTCTTGTGAAGGCCCGTATGGGTTCAAGAAAATGTTTGAAAGGAATGGAATGAAAAGGAAAGCAATGGAAAATAATTTGCCAATTAAGTGTTTGGTTTGAACTGGAAAAGAAAATGAGTTGATAGACAAATTTTTGTTTAATTTAAAGAAAATGAAATAAGAACCCATTTTCACATCTAAAGTCACATCAAGAATCTTTTGTGTCTTTAGGTATTTTCCCTCCTCATTTAAAAATTGGTTCTCGCCAATTTTGATAGGAACCCTTTTTCAATCATATGACTGAAATTAGTGGGTCTAGGAAAATATTTTCCTACTGAAATGATGAATTAAATGACCATCGCCGGTGGGAAAATCCAATTTTTCCTTTCCCTCCTCTCATTTTTAACCAAACAGACTCTAAGTGTGCTTCTTGCAGTTGAGGACATAGGAAGTCGTTTTTCCGGAAAATTTCACATATATTGATAATTGGCTCTAGAATCAATCGTTAAGATGCTCTCCAATAAATAATATATCATTCCCTTTAGAACTTTTTCTTCAATCTTCCCAGACCCAGTGTTAAGAATTAACGTGAATACATTCTAGAATCATAAAATTAAATGGAAATAACAATAACAATTAATGAAATAAGATAACAACTAAATCACAATTAAAACGAAATAATATTATGTAATATCTTAAATATTCGAAAGTCTTAATATTTTTCTATCAATAAATCATTATTTTATATCTTATCGTCTGCTTTTAAATATATAAATATAAAAAGAGATAGATTTGTAGATCTAGATGGATAGTTTTTTTAAAAAAATTTTTAAATTTAAATAATACTGCTATACACACACACACACACGCATTAAAGTGGTTATGTTCTGTTCACATCGCGTGAGAGAGAACCCATAATAATCGTGAGTGGAAAAGCCGATTGAGATGGTGCGACCAGAGATTGAGTTGGCGCGACAGGTTCTTGCCCGAACTTCTCTTCCTGTTCTTCTAACTGTTTCTCGGATTGTTTGGGAGAAAAAATTTTGTGAGCTGAATAAACAAAAAAAAAAAAATGAAGAGATGTGGTTACAAAATCTTAAAAGAGACAAGAGGTAAGATAAAAAAGTATAATAATACTCCCTCCAATCTAAATTATAAGATGTTTTAAACTAATTCACACGTGACAATAAAAATTTGTCCTAAAATTTAAGTAATTTCTATGCTTGAGAGGGACAGACATGGTTGACCAAGCACTGGATAACTTCCCTGGTTCTTCCTTGGAGGCACTTGATGTTTCAGATACCAAGGTCTGTCATCAGAATCTTGACTGCTAGGATGTTTGGTATATCTCTCCGTAGTTATACAGAATTTCTTAATAATTTTTGGAAACAGAAACTTAAATTTTTATTTGATGAAGGAGGTGTGGAATGTTGCTTAAAGTCTGAAATATAACTGTCAGTGTACTAATTCTGATTGGGCACATAATGGTTAAGATTTCCATGTCTCCTTCAATTGTATAAGCATCCATGTGCTATTATCTGAAGTTTGTTACTAGCTAATAAAGGAGTTATATACTTTTCCTATTGAGTCCTAATTGATAATTTTGTTGTGTTAACTGGTGAATTACCAGCTAAACCGGCTTGCTTCAATTGTAGAACAGAAGATTAAGTTAGGCGGTAGTCGTGGTACATTGTTGAATTTCATTGCCTCCTATGTTGATGTCTTCTATCTGATTTACTGATTGATTTGAGATTGAATGATAAACAACTAACATGCTGAATTGGCCAATAAAATTTGATCATTATGCAGAGATTATTTTGCTCATTGTGACTTTGTAGATCCCAAATACTCCCTCCGGTTCTAAATATGAGATAAAGTTGACTTTTTTTGGAGAGATTAAGGAAGCTAATTAAATTACTTTAGAATATTTATATTTATATTTTTTTCCTCTAAACTAATTAGTTTAACTAATAAACTGATATATAATCCAAATATACACAACATATGATATAATTAAGTAACTTATTTAGCTTCCTTAATCCCTCCAAAAAAAGTCAACTTTATCTTATATTTAAGATCGGAGGGAGTATCTAGTACTTTTATTCGTATTGCCCTTTCTATGATAATTGTACGTTTCCCTTAGTTTACTCCATTTTTTTAAGGGAAAATCACTCATAGGTTTCAAGGAAGGAAGATATTATCATAAATGTCCCTCAAGGTTATAAAACACACTCAATAGGTTGTGAATACACATTTTGAGGGTTGTAATCAGGAACCTTTTTGATAATATTTTTCTTCCTTAGGATTTAGGAGTGATTCTCCCTTTTTTTAATTGTAGATTTCTGGAGCTGCTCATACTATTCATCGAAACAAATCTGAAGCATCTAAAAGTTAGAGGCTGTAGTAATTTATTTCAAGAGAAGAATCATACTGAGGAAAGAGAATATGTCTTCTCTTGTTTGCATGAAGAACTGTGCTCCAGGCTAGGAAAGATGTGCAAATTGGAAGAATTTGAATTTGGATGGGGCTTTTCATCACTCTCCCTGAAAACTATGGAACCTGCACTGATGACGTCAAAGAGAATCAATGTAGGTTTAGGTGGAATGCTCGGTGAAGATGCATTGAAAAAACTACCGGCAATTTGTTCCATGCTAGAAACAATAATATTTCAGTTTCAGGTATTCGTTATCTTCCTTTTGGATTTCAGATTCTTGCTTCCTAAATAATAAAGAAAAAAAAAATTCTGCAATTGGGGAAGGCCTAGGATTGGTTTTTTATTCTTATCCGAGAAAAAAGATCAGTATATACCCAGAAATTACTTGAGTCTGGAATTTTTTTATCAAATAGATGACCATTTTTTCCTTTAGGAACCGTAGCAATGTTAACATATTCAAGCAACACATCTGAAAAAGAATGGTGCCTTTGGCACTCTACAGAGAAACTATATAGACCAAATCATCTGCCAACAAGGAGAACCCATAGCATAATTATCCAGGCCAGGCGGTCAATTCCCAGAAGAACGAATATCACGTGAAATTATATGTTGTGAATCTGCTTAAAGGAGTAAAGCAAACAAACATAGGCTTAACGACTATGATATCCGTAACATATATCAGAGTAGGTATGTGTTTGGATTAACTTTTAAGAATAGTTTTTACGATTTACGAGGTAAATATATGAGGTGAGTTTTATCTCAGGTTACGTAAACCTAGATTTGGGATCTTCCCATACACTCATTAGAAACAGTAACAGTAATTTCTGGCTGTGCTTGAGAAATTTGGGGGGTAAAAGGTTGTTCAAATTTTTTGATGGAAAGGTGCGGAGAGCCCATTGTGGAGGGACAGAAACTGATCACTAAGTCACTATTTATTTGACTTCAGAAAAAATGCTGCTAACGTATTTGACTTGAAGTACCTCTCCGTTGATTGATTACCGGCAATTCATTATCCTTTATAATGTTTTATTAATTTGTCAAATGATAATGTTTAAAATGCTGCATTCACTGTCATTTAATTCCTATAATTTCTTATATTGTTGACACCTATTGTTTAGGAATGTGGAGGAATAACAACAAACAGGGTCTCTTCTCTTTTTGACTGCAAAGCTATTGAAGATCCCTAGCTGCGTCATAATGTGGGCATTCTATTACCTTTTCAGTATGGTTTCTTTCGTGTTGCATGCATCCTTGAGTCCTATCCATCTTGATGATTTGAATACCGCATGGTATTGGAATTTTGTTGGATTGCTGCCATTTTCATAACTAATTTCTGTTTGGTATAAATTCAGTCTTATTTTTGGTCAAACTAGAACTCAAGTCACCTTAGGAGCTTTATGATTTGAGCATCTTATTGTCGTAATCCTAAGTATTAGCATTACTGTTTAAAGTGTATGACCATAAATATTATTGATGATTAGCTGGTGTAACTAGTATTTACAATTCTAATTGATGTCTACTTATATTTCCAAGAATAAGAGGTCTGAAATTTTTAACCCTGTTAGAAAGGTATATCATGTTATTATACAAATTAAGGCCCCATCCATATTCTTTGATTATATTTCTATATATTTTTGGACAAATAGATTATATTTCTATACCAAAGCCCCGAAACATTGCATGGGATGATAATTTGTGAACTTGATTATGAATTTCTGATAAATAAATGAAGGACATGGATCATTACAATTGAACAAATACTAGAGGCAGTATGATGCATATGTTTGAAGCTTTATGATTTGTAATGAAATTCAACTTTCCCCCCTCCATAGTCCAGATCCATCTTAATTAGAGTTAGTAAAATGGGAAAGGTGGGTTGCATAGGCTCACCCTGTTTAGCCCACGGACTAGCCCGCTTAATTTTTTTTTAGTTTTTCTTATAAAATAAATCTAAATACCATTATCGTATTTCCTTTGATGTTGTGTTAAACTACTTCCTCATACTTTTTATTGAACACTTTTATTTTCATATTATATTTATTTATTCTACTATTATTAAATTTAAAAGAGATGTGTTTATATATTTTTTTATGTGAGTAGATTGAAAAAAAAGGAAAATAATAATGAAATTGGCTTCTTAACATAAATGTATAAAAGAAAAGAGGTGTGATGTGAGTGAGTGAAAAAGAAAGGGAGTGGGAATTAAAAAAAAAAGAGTGAAATATTTAAAAAAAAAAAAAACCTGCCAACACACCTTGGTGGGCTTGGGCTGCCATTTCGCCAACCCTGTAGCCCGCCCCTTTTAGCCTGCAGGCTGGTCTGAATTGCCAGATATTAGTTTATGCCTCACATGCTTAACCTTGTCATCAATAATTGGTACATGTGTGTGCGCACGCGCATGATCAGCTTATTCTTGGGGGTTTTTACTGACAAACATGATTCATGGACCTGGGCTGAAGAAAAACTTCATTTTTTATGCTGCTTTGAAGGTATGATATATTGTTATGTGGTTATTAGAGTTAAAATTAAGAGGATAATTAGTTAGTCAGAAAAGACTACTAGTATAAACAGAGGATTAGTGAATGTATTGGGATGTCTTGAGAAATCAAATACATTTTCTCTACTTCTCCTATTTTACATGTATCAATATATTTGTGTGTATGTATTCTATTTTTGGTTTTGTGAAATGTTAGGAATTTAGTGTCTATTTGAAACAGTGATTGAAAAAATAACTTTTATCAATTTGATTTTTTACAATCTTACTTTTAATAAAAGGCAGATTGTGTAATATAATTTGTTTGAATTATCGGTTGTATAAATGACTTTTACAAACGTAAAACTTGTTTGGATTGACTTAAGCTTAAATGACTTTTATGATAATGGTAAGAGAGAGTAGGTGGAAAAATATTTAAAAAATCAAGTAAATATTTAAAAATTACTTTAAAATATTAGGTGCTATTGGAAAAATATTTTATAGTGGGTGGAAATCAATAAATCAGTATTCTAAGTTTTGAGTGCTTTTTACTACTAAAAAAAAAACATTAAAGGTAAAATTGTAGTCAATCTCTTAAGACTGGGTACAACTGAAAAAATATTTTAAAGGGTTAAAAACACCAAAAAAATATTACATAATTAATTGGATTATGTCCTGTACAATATGGTGGAAAATTAATGTCAAAGTCAGTATATTTGGATTGTATGTCAGTTTATAAGTTGGGCAAAATAGTTTTAAAAAAATGATAAATATAAATATTTTAAAGTAATTTAATTAGCTTTCTTAATATATCTAAAAAACCAACTCTATCTTATATTTAGAACAAAAATGAGTATAAATTAGTGATATATATAAATATATTTCCTATTTCTTTCTCTCTCTCACATCATCCTTTTCCTTTTGACTTTTTCATCTCTCTCTATCTCCCTCTTCCTTTTTCTTCTCTCTTTCTCTCTTTCCCAATCCCAACTTTTAGGGCTTGTTTGGTCTGAGGGGAGGGGAGGGAAAGCGGACGAAGATAAAATTTTTTTGAGTTGAATGAAAAAAAATTAGAGAAGTGGGGTTAAAAATTTTTAATTAATTTTTCTTACTATTTTATCTTATATATTCTCTTTATTAAAATTTTATTACCCTACTTCTTCAATCTTTTAAAATTCAACTCATAAAAATTTTCCCACCCCTCCCTTCCCCTCCAAATCTCTCACACCAAACAGACCCTTAGCAAAAGCTTCACTTCCCAACTTTTGTCTTTTGTGCGTTTTATCATGACAATCGCATGAAAGCTCAATTTCAATATCACTGAACCAAACACTCCACAATTTCACACAAGGTAAACAACTGCACGAAATAGCAAAAATCGAGCGATATAGCCTCCAAACACTCGCTTATACTGTCTTCTACATCCACTATCAGATTCCAATGCTTCGAAAGTTGTCTCTGGATATATGCGATGCAAGTGAAGGTGATTTTGACGTTCCACAAGTCATCCCAGCATTATCTATCGAATTTGTATTTTTGCCAGTTATTGGGTGGTTATGTCATATGTTGGTAGTCTATATCTATCTGAAATCCCTGGTAAAATCTGATCATATTTGTCTTTTTCTAAAATGCTCCAGACCCATGCAGACAGATCCTTCTTGAGCAAGTACCAAAGATGTGCATTTGATCTCCTAGCTCCCTCCCGGGGAGCGTGTAGTAGGCCGGTGCACGTGGAGACACTGGTGTTTGTATGGAACAGCAAAGATCTCAGCTAGAGCATGCCAGCTCCAGACTTTAGTAAATGCATAGTATCTTCTAATATTCCTCTGCAAAGGCTGACATAGATTTCACTTTATTAGTAGAGCCCCATCTGACTCATCCATAATAATCTCCACAGATGATTCCAATAGCAGTGTCATTTGTGTCACTCAAGATTGAAGCACCTTTGCAATTAACTTTTGGAGGTTCTAGGTTAAAGCAAGTTTCAGTTACAAGCTTTCGGCAGTACAAAAACTGTGTTTTATGTTTTAGACCTATATCTACTATATATTTGCATGCCTACTGTAACTCCCTGCCGTAATTATATTCGAAATACTCGATTAAAGTGAAATAGAGACTAATAAAACAAAATTAACATTTATAAACCCCTCTACTAGACGGGGTTTCCACAAATACATTTCAAAATCATTTATAATCTGGTCTCACATTCACATTCCGAATACAATTATTACATGAAGATAAATCACACTTATATAAATATCAGAGCATGCAAAACAATTCCCAGCCAAACCCGGGTTCCATATATTAATCAAAGCCTTATAGGGCACAATCGCCCATACATGCCCTCATATGGGGATTACACAAATCTTTCTCATACACATAATCAAATCCTCATCCACATATACACAACTAAATCCAAATACAAATATCCCATCTAGGATGATAACCAACTACCAGAATGTCAACCCAGAGGAGTCCTCATCGCCCTTGGCTGAATGCTCCATCCTCGATCCACTACCCTTTCTGAAAAGTTAGTAGGGGAGGGTGAGATTCTAAAGAATCTTAGTAGGTAAACAATATCAATATGCATGTACGATAAATGTTTAATGCATGACATGCTTGCATCACATAACTCATGCTGACACAATAACAATTTATAATCTCAATGCTTCGAACAATATACTAATGGTTATAGCATAAATTGAAACATAGTTTCAAATTACACATAATCATGCAAAGCTAAGACATGCACCAACATACTAACACAAATATCAAATACATGCAGAAGAGATATGTTCCCTACACTCTTTCCACGTAAGCTCCAGCTCCGGCTGCTCACGATCAGGGTGATCAACAAATCCTATAATCAAAACAAGGACATAGGGTTAATCCCTTTTCCAATTCCTTAACTTTCAAATACTTAAGTTGGTTATCATTCAAGACCTTTAGGTGGCTACCCAAAGCCTAAACGCAAGCCTAAAGTGTTGGGAAATACTTGACCAAAGACCATATTTTGAATCCTCAAAATCCCCTTTTTGATGTAGCACTCGAGTGAAAATGAATTCACTCGGGTGATGGATGCCTTTCTCTCGAGTGATAACCTCAACACTCGAGTGATACCTCCTCAAGCAACCGAGTCCTACCGAGTGAAGCTCCAAAAGTGCTTACCCGAGAGCACAGAAATCCCAGAGTCAAAAGTGAACTTGAGCACAACAACCCTCACTCGAGTGATAGCTCAACACTTGCGAGTGCTAGCTCACACTCTTGACAAACCAACTGCGAGTGACAACCCGAGAGCAACCTCTTAGCACACAACACACATTCACTCGAGTGAGCCATGGTGCACTCGAGTGAAGACCTATATCACTCGCAAGTGAGGAAGTGTACTCTTGCTTCTTCCATGAACAAGTGCAACCAAAACCAAAGGGGAAAGGAAAAACATCACGCTGTACTCGAGTGAGACCCATGTTCACTCAAGTGATGCTTATCAGAACCCAGAAAAAAGCAGAAAACTAGAATTCTCCCAAACTTAACCAATATGTCTCCAATAGTTCCCAAACTCTAACACAAGGCTATTTCCACATAATTTCACTCAAGGAACACATTGAAAACCTCAAAACATCCAAAATCACATCATAATAACATTTTCCCCTTTTGATCACAATTATCACACACATTACCCAAATTTCACTACTTTACTCCCAATGCTCTAAATCAATTCCAATGACACCAAAACACACTATGGTATCATTTTAACCACAATACACCACCATTACACAATTATACCAAATTAGGGTAAAAATTACAAATTACAAATCACAAATCTCATCAAACAATCACAATATATAGATCAAAAGGGAGATATCACTCACCTCTTCCTCTTTCTCAAAGCTAATCCTTGATTCTTCATCTTTCCAAATTTCTCAAGCTCTCGAAACACCTTCTTTCCCTAATCTAAAACCATAGCAATGAAGCTCTCATCGCTATGAACAACTTTATAAAAGAGTGTTTGAGCAAAAGGAGACAAGAACAAAGCTAAAACTCACCTTTTCCATTTCTCTTTCCTTCCCTAAGCTTGGCGCCATGGCTGCTGAGGGGAGAGAGAAAGGGCTCAGATTTTGGCTCCCCAAAACACACACACAACCGACTTAGAGAAGAGAGGAGAGAAGGAAAAGCTTTTGTAACTTTGACTTGATCCAAGAGCTCACATCATGCCACTTGTCACCATCTCAACACACATCCCATAAGCTCACATACACAAATGCACATGGAATTCCACCCTTTGATCTCCACACAATTTAATCCTAGCCATTGATCTTCAAGTTATCAATGAGTTTCCTCTTCGGTAACCGATCAATTGGCCGGTAACTTTACCGTCTTGCCCCTGATTATGGTAATTCCCTTGGAATCACGCCCTCCCTCTATTTTAAGTCAATTTGGATATTAATCCACAATTGAGCTCCAATACAGGGTTTTGGCGCTGCTCATAACACAAGCAACTACAATCCACTCTATATTCTCTAAAAGGGTTTATTTGTTATTAACCACTTCCACTTTTGGAGTCCTTATCCCTTAATCAAAAATTGGGATATTACACCTACTATTTAAGGCCTGGTTTTTCTTTAGCACGTCACTTGGTTAGAGGTGGTACTTCGAGCCCAACCCGCCCAAAATAAACGGGTTCGGGCTGCCATTTTGATTTCGGCCTAAATAGGCTGATGCGAGTTGGCCTGCTTTATTTTTTTTTTCTAGTTTTTTATCAAAAACCCTTGGTCTCTTATATCTTTTCTTTTAATGATGTGTTGAAAAAGAAAGGGAGTGAGAATTTTAAAAAAAGAGTGAAATTAAAAAAAAAAATTTTGGTGGGCTAGCCCGATGGGCGGTGAAGGGGGCGGGCTAGTCATAGGCCACAACCCGCGGGCCAGTCAGAATTACCGCCTTTACGCTTGGTGATCGCAATACATTTGGGTTAGTTTACATTCAATTTGAATAGTCTAAATTTTTAGTTATAATCTTTTGATGCTTATGGTCGGCCCTAATTAAGGAGTTAGTCTTAGTTCTAAAAGTTTGCACTATTTTTTTTTCATATTTATCATTTTTTTCTCCAATTACCCTTGTTAATACTTCCTCGATAATAATTAAATATAACAAAAATAATTTAATAATGCACCTATATATTCTATAAAGTGATTAACGCTTGCCACTAGAGAAATTTGTTAATGTCACGCATAGAGAAATTCTACTTTTTTAATAAATAATTTTAAACATTTTTTAAAAATATTTTCATGTAGGCACTTATTCGAAGTAATTGAAAATTTTTTCATGCAAAGAATGGTTCTGTGAAGTATTAATCTCATTGGTAAATTATAAGCTTGCATATCATGACAGTAAAAAAAATCCATTTTGAATTCATTAAAAATTATTTTAAAAATTTTTATAAAATAGTACCAAATACATAAATTTAGTTTTAACGAAGAGATTTTAGGAAAAGGACATCATATTTATTATAGGGCTAAGAGGCAGTTATGGCTTGGAGGTTGTCACTGAGAGGCAATTTTGCTCCGAAAGTGTCAAAAAGGGAGCAATTTTGCCCTAGCTGTTATTTCAGTTAATTTTGATCATTAATTGACTAAATATGTTGAACTGACAATTTATATGTCATCTACGTCATTTTTGTTAATGTGCAAATTTGTTACTAAAGTTTTAAATCTAACTTTAAAAAAAATGAAGTAGAAGACACACAAACTTCAGTGACTAATTTGCATCTTCAAAAAAATGTTCATAAAAAATGAAATAGGTGACACATGGATTACCAGGACAAATTTGCACATTCACAAACATGACACATGGACTTTTGGTAAATTTACATTTTAATAAAGATGACGTGGATGATATGTGGATTGCCAGCATATTTGACCCATTAACGGTCAAAATTAACTGAAATAACAACCCGGGCAAAATTGCCCCTCAGTGACAACTTTCGTGCCAAAATTGCCCTTTAACCCTTTATTATAATTAATTAATTATTTTTCTTAATTTGATTAAATTAGTTAAATAGTTCTTATATTAAATATTGGAGGAGTATTTTATTTTAGCTTTATATTTAATTATTAATTTTTAACAATTTAATGGTTAAAAAAATACAAAAACAGTTTTCTATTGGATGGGTTTGATTTCTTGCTGTAAAATAAAACTACCTCTGATCCTTGATATAAAACCTAATTGGTGTTTTTTTAAGAGATTAAGAAAACTATATAGATTATTTAATCATATATTCTATATTGTATAGAATTAAATTATATACATATCAGATTCAACCGTGTCTAATATTTAAGACTAGTTTAAGACCGGAGGTCGGTATTAACTGGCATTTAGAACTCCAACCAAAACACTTTCTATCCAAATATTTTTGATAGGAATATCATCCCTCATTTTTGTTCTCTATTTTTATCTCTTAAGGCTCTGTTTGGTTCGAAGTTTTTTTAGGGGAGGGTAGGAGAGGTGAGGAACAAAGAGGTGGTTTGGATGTTTGGTTCAAAAAAATGAAGGGGAGGGTAGGGCAGCAATTTTTGTCTTTTTCTGGTCCACTCCTCTCTTCTCTCACCCCTCCAAAATCAGGGTTTTATAGAGGGGAGAGGGACTTTGCTCCATCTCTTGACAAATTTGCCCATAGAATTCTTTGGATATTCTAGTGCTACCCAGCTACCTTTTTCCTTCTATTCACCAGTCGCCACCGCCACCACTTGATCTAGGATCGCACAAAGAAGAGAGAGAAATATCCATTCCTCTTTTCAATCTTTCAAAGCTACTCTAGGATCGCATTGAGAAAAGAGAGAGAGAGAGAAAGAGAAGGAGTGAGCGATGGAGGAATATTCATTCCTCCATAGTTGACTATGCTCTAACAGGAATCAGAACTTGTACTTGAGCTTCGATTCTCAACTTCAAGATGGGTGCTTGTGGGTGAGGAAGAAGGATGATGGTCTTATCATATTTTTTATTTACTTCATAAATTTATAAATATCAAGCCATATATTATTGGGTTAAGTAGCAATTTTGCCTCGGAAGTATAGTGTCAGAAGCTATTTTGCCTTAGAAGTTTTTTTTGTCTCAATGTTGCCCCGGAAGTTATAAAGCGGAGCAATGTTGCCTTCAGCTAACGTTGATAGTTAAATTGACAACGTGTGCTCAAAAAACAACACAGTGTCAGTTTGTTGGGATACACGTGGAGGAGTACTGCTGAGTAGGAGGATTGAGAAATATATGAGGTTAAGTTAGTAAAAAAGTTAGTGGTAAAAGCAAAAGAGAAGAAAGCCATGGGAATTCCTGAATAGAAATAAGATCAAAAGGTGAAGTTAGTCAGTTAGGGTTCGAAAAAGGTGATGCCGGCAGAGGAAGTGGAACACATGTGCTTGTGAGACGCGTACGAGAGGGGAAACAAAGGTAGAGCAGAGATTCGTCCGGATTAAAGAGGTATGGAATCTAAAATTGTTTAGGAAGTGTGTGTATTTGATGTATGTTATAATTCTTGATAGTGATTTCATGATATGGCCCTTGTTTTGTTTGTTTGTGGGTGTAAGTTTTTTTTTCCTTAAATACTGTAGGGTTTGGGTGAAATGGGTTCGAAAAGCAGTAGGGACCTTGTAGTGGTCTCGATGGTAGTCCCGATTTTGGGGGCAATTGGGGAAAATCGTGGGTGGTGGAAACATTTTACCGTGAGGTTGACAATGCAAAAAAGATGGTGTCAAAAACAAAAATAAATCTACGGTGTGATGCCAAGGATGTGCCTATTTGTGACAAAGATGATGGTGGGGATGTGTCTTATTGGAGAGAGAAGAAAAATTATCTGGATGTAATGAGAAAAAACCTATGTGAGTTCTCGAAGAAGATAAAAGATGTTGCTGTGGAGTCTATAAATGTTGATGCAGAAAGGGAAGTAATAGAGGGTGTTGATGGGGATGCAATCGATGTTGAAGCTTGGTATGAAGCAGCTGAGATTGTTGGAGTGGAGGGGGTTGATGTGGAAGGGCTTGATGTCCCAGCTGGCGATGAAGCAGTTGGGGGTGTTAGTGGCTATGCAATTGAGGTGGATGTGGTGGAAACATTACATGACAATGGGGAGAATGATAATTTAAGTGAAAGTGAAGGTGATGAGGAAGAGGGTGACGAGTCTGATGAAGGTGGTGAAAGTGAAAATGGTAGTGATAGTGATGATAAAGAATTTGTTGTACGAGATGATGAGGTGTTAGTTGATGATGGTGAGGATGGGTCTGACTATGAGGATGAGGAGTCTGATGATGAAGTGTGCCAAATTCGAGGATATGGGCCTTTACCTAAAGTGAGAGGGATATTAGAAAACATTGGGCCAAATGGGAGACCCTTTTTCAAGTTGGAGTCAACCTTTGGGAATAAAAAGCAGTTACTTGCAGCTATGGATCAATATGCAATAAAGGTAGGAGTTAATTTTCCCCTAACAAAAAGTAAGCCATTCAGAGTGAGGGCTCGATGTGAGAAGGGTTGCCCTTTTATCCTTTTTGCCTCCAAAGATGGATCCAACCCAGGGCTTGTTGTGAAGACCTTAAATCTGAAGCATAGTTGCAGCAGGGTCTTCAAGAATCCAAGGGCTTCTGTAAAGTGGCTGGCTTGGTACTTCAATAACCGCTTCACATTATTATATATATATATATATATATATATATATATATATATATATATATATTAGAGTTTTGAGCCTGCTATTTTGCTGATGTGTCGGCCAGAGAGATGCTTACTGCTCTATTTTTATATATTTAAGATTTTTTGAAAACAGTTTATCAAACATGTTTTATTGTTTTAAAAAAACAGTTTTTAAAAATAAAATCAAACAGCCCCTTAACAGCTGTGAACTTGCTTCCTTATTTGGTCTAGGCTACTCGAGATCAAACCTCGCTTCCTACTATCCTTTATGCACAATCTCTTTTTAGGTAGTTCAGTGACCAAATATTTTTGGATTCGCATGATAGCTTGTCAAGATGTAATGTTTTTCATCTCTCAATTCTCAGGCTACCTCTTCCCTGAAGAAGATTTGATATTATGGTATATTATTTATTGTCATTGAGAATCATCTCTTCGTCTTGGGTTGGGCGCCCTTCATTTGGGATATGTGTTATGCATCAAACTGTTGGTGGTTAACTATTTTTGGATAGCTTATGTTTAAAAAATAAACAGCCTGTTTTGAATTAATTGCTCTTTTGTTTTCTTTTCTCTTGGATGTCAGTTGTGAGCAGCACCCAACTAGTTGCTGAAAAGTTTAGGCTCAGCTCTAGTAGAATTTCAGTATGTTAAAGGAGGTAGCGTGGCCTCTTTGTTGGGTTGTTAACATTTGTTTCAACATTGAAATTTTAACGAGGAAAGAGACTTTCTTTAAAAGAAAAAATTGGGTAATTGCCCTAGCACTGTGCCATAAAACACTTGAGTCCTGTAGAGCACTTATTAGAGGACCTCACATGCAAAAACCAGGTTAATGCATAGTAAAATGAACATCTTATCCCAAACTAAATGAATGTAAACTCCAAAAGCAAAAATTCAGAAGTCCTACCTCTTTAGATCTTTAGCATTCCAGCTTCATGAGATAGGCTTCCCATTTCTTTCACTTAGTTGGTATATTCCATTGCCTACCACCTTAGTTACTTGGTAAGGACCCTCATATGTGAGACCTAGCTTTCCATTACTTGGCTCTTTGGTGTTTTAGAACACTTTTCAGAGGACCCAATCCCCCACTTTAAATTGTCTAGTTCGTATGTTTTTGTTGTAGTACTAAGCGATCTTCTATTGGTATGTTGCAACCCTAATTAGAGCTTGTTCTCAATGTTCATCTAGCTGGTCTAGTTGGTCGACAATGGCTTGGTTGTTTTCTTCTTCATCTGCCTAACTATATCGTAACGATCGCATCCCTACTTCGACTAGGATCATGGCTTCTGACCTATACACTAGGGAGAAAGGTGTTTCACCAATTAACATACGAGAAGTAGTCATGTAAGCCCATAGGACGGATAGGTTCTCTTCGACCCATCTACCTTTGGCTTTGTGAAGTTTCTTCTTTGGTGAGTTGATGGTTTTGTTGCTTGACTTAGCTTGCCTGTTGGATTGTGGGTTTCAAGGAGTAAAGAAGTTGAGTTCTATCTTCCATTTTTTACAAAACCTTTAGAACTTTCGCCCATTGAATTGAGACCTATCGTTATATACTATCTCTTTGGGTAGTTTGAACCTTTAAACTTTGTTCTTCCATACAAAGTCAATGACATCATGCTCTTGTACTTGTGTGTACGATCTTGCTTAGACCCATTTGGTGAAGTAGTCAGTCAGTACCAACATGTAAATGACTCATCTAGGTGCGGTAGGTAGCTTTCCCACTATGTCCACCCCCTACTTTCATAAGTGGCAAGGCAACAGTGATGGTGTGTAGCATTTTTGCTGGTTGGTGAGTTAGGTTTGTGAACCGTTGACATTTGGTGCACTTGCTGGCTAGTGTCGTAGCATCTTTGCTCATAGTAGACCAATAATACCTAGCCCGGTGATAGAGCTCAATATTTATATATTTTTATTAATTAATCTTAGGCTTTTGTGGCACTTAATTGAATATTTTGAGCATAATCAAGTGTTAAAGTGAGATTTTAATGAAAGGATAATTTGGGAATTATAGTAGTTAAATTGTTATATTTTTAATTAATATTTGTTATTCCCATTATTCTTTAATTGTGAACAAAAGATATTACCTTTGTGAAAATAATTTTGTAGGTAATGACAAGGCACAACTCATTTTAACCTAAAGAAAATTGAAGAAATGAGAAGGCAAGTAGGGACCAAAGAAATGAATAGAGTGGCGGCTGAACAAAAGAAGGAAAAACCAAATTGAATAAAAAAGAGAAGAGAGCAGCCAGCCAAATTGATGAGGGAATGGACCGATGGATTAAAGAACAAAGCTGCTGAACCGAAATGAAGAGAGGAAATAATTGACCAAGAAGCAAGTGGACCGAAGTGAGCAATTGAAGAATTGAATGAGGAGGTGTTGACCAACGAGATGAATTGATAAAGATTGAGAAAAGAGAGATGTGGGCTGACGTAAGAAAGAAAAGAAAAGAAACGAGAGGCAGCTGAGAATTTAATTGCATATTGAGGATTAGGCTGGACAAAGGAGGGGACCACGTCAATGGAGGGCATGCAACACCGAATTAAAAAGAGAAAAGAGGGCCCAAATGAATGGAGAGGATTGACGTGGAAGTGCTGGGCCGAAATGCAGCTAAGGAGCAATTTGAGTAACTAAAAAGCAAAGAAGGTTTGGCGGCTGAAAAGTGGGTGGCAGCACTGAATGAAACAAAGAAAAGAGGAGGCTGTGTTGCGGCTACAAGGAAAACAAAGAGAGAGACGAAGATGCGATATGGAAAAAGGGAAGCATGGGTGGCGGCTGTGAAAGGAAAGAAAGGGGAATGACCGAATAGTAGAGCAGGTTGCTGCATCTTAGTTCTCCATGGCTGCATGTTCATCCTTTCTTCAAGCCTCATTTTCTTCTTCCTCTTCCATGAGTAGCTAAGCTTTGGTGATTTCCTTGATTTGGGTAATGGTTTGAACTTCTAAACTTCAATGGAATTCCTTAAGCTCTCTTTCTATTTCATAATTGTATGGCTTGGTAAAGTATGTGATTATGATTTAAATTATTCTAAGCCAAGTGAATAAACTTGGTGGTTGAGCTAGGAGTTGATTAATTAAGCTTTGTATGATTCATATTAGGAGTAGGTTGAATTGTTTATTCCAAGTTGGTTAAGTGGATTTAAATTATTAAACTGAATGCTTTGAATTGTTGTAATGGTAATTACAAGCTAGAATTGGAAGTTGATTATTCATCTCCTTGAATCTAAATTATTTGGTGATATTCATTTAATTGCTTCGGTAGAATGAATTAAATGATTATTGCAAGTATGGAGCTAGTGGTATCTTAGTTCCATCCTCTTGACTCATTATGGAATTCATATTATTAGCAAGCAAGGAAGACTAAAACATCAACTCAAGGGAATCCCACTACATCATTATATTAGTTAATTGAATTTATCTTGTTATTAGTGTTAATTTCGATTCCTTTCGCTACTTTGTTTTAAAAACTAAAAAAAATACAAAAATATTGCTTTAGCTTATATTACTTCATTAGTTTAAAAATCAAATTCTCAAAATGATTTCTCACAACTTTAAGGTTTTTTATCACTTTACTACTTAGGAACTTGGAAATTAATCTCCTCACAAGAATGACCTAGGTTGAGCTACTACGCTACATTTTCAAACATAATTTTATTTTGTGAACTCACACGACATGGGTTCATCACCTGGACAGTTTTGTGTATCAGGCTTCTGCTGCTGGTATGGTTGCCACCTTCCCCTTCATGTATCTCTCTGAGTACATAATTTGCTTCTTGTGATCCGACGCACCAGAGGAGTGGTCCTGAGCATAGGATTGTTTGTACAAATTTTGGTCCTAGACATAGAACCATGCAGCATAGACCTTTATATGTCTGGGAGTACGTTGTCCTGAAAATATCAGGATCTCTTGTTCGGTTATTTGATAATATAGTACCTACGCTTAGATGGATTATCAGGAATTGTAGGTATATGATTGGTACAGACTTTGTTGGTCAGTTTGGATGGACAAACTTAGGTTGGCTAGTGCGTTAGCCTCTCGATTATCGTCCCTGCCAATGTGTTATTTTGAATTCCTAGAATTCCCTTACCAAAGATGTGGCTAGTTTGTGATACGTCTACATGTACAAGTCTTTAGCTTGGTATAAACCATCTAGCTGCTTGGAAACTAGTTGTGAATCTCTTTTGACTTCAATTTTTTTTCCCGATACAATGGAAATTCAAAGCAAAAACAAAATTAGTAAAATAAACTAGATCTATGTGATTTCATCATTAAACGCCCTAGCAGCTTCATAAGAAGGAAAAGGGTGGAATCCTGGAGGAAAATTGAGTGCCTACTTTGCAATGTTATCTGCCTTTAGATTCATATCCCATGAGATAAACCTCACTTCTATCTGCCAATTCCATGATAACATGCTTCTGATTTCCTCTAATTCAGAGCGATTCTGGTGTTCATCATTACATCCTTGCTCTATCAACTTGCATGCTTTGGAGCAGTCACTAAATAGGACCACCTTCTTGTTACCTAAGTCCCATGCTCTCTTCAAACCCATGAGACATGCCCAAATTTCAGCCGTTAAAGTATCTCCCTGATAGAGCCTCATCATAAACACTTCCTGAACATTTCCAAGGTGATCCCACAGCATGCCGCCACAGCTAACTTTATTCATATTACGAGTTGCCGCCCCATCTAAACATATCCTTGACCAGCCGCTTGGCACTACTTTTTGGTTAAGGTTCGATTTAACTGCACCTCTATACAGGCTTGTGTGTTTTAGTTAAAGTTGACTTCAAGTTTTTTGACTCCCAATTCTTTAGCTAGATATAACCCTGCAATCAATGCTTCATACTCTGCTTTATTGTTAGTAGCTTTAAATCCGTAACATACAAAATGTGTTATGGTATCTGTGTCAAAGGAATTCAGCACTATGTCCAGAGTCCTGTTCCCTTAACATTAGACAAAGCATCTACGAATAGTGTTTAGTTAATGCTCTGGTTTTGAGCACTTATGTGCAGAAGTTCTTTATTAGCATCTAGTTGCATGTTAGGGCTAAAATGAGCTACAAAATCTACTAAGACCTATGATTTTAGGCAATTCATGGTACGTAAGTTATTTCAAACTTAGTTCTATAGCCCATTTAACTAAACTACCAGACAAGTTTGGTTTGTGTAGCATGTGTTTTTAAGGGATAGATGGTAATGACCTTGATGGAGTGACATTGAAAGTATGGGCTCAATTTTTTAGAAGTAGATACAAGGGATAAAACTAGTTTTTCAAGTTGAGAATATCTGGTTTCGATGTCTAAGAGTGCTTTGCTGGTATGATATATAGGGTGTTGCTTACCTTCTTCTCTAACCAAAATGGCACTAACTGACCTGTGTGAGACTGCTAGGTACATATAGAGTTTATCACCTTCCTCTGGCTTGGACAGTAATGGTGCGTTATTCATGTACTTTTTAGTTGTTATAGTGCTTTTTCATAATCATCGCTTCACTCAAAACTCATATTCTTTCTTAATGCATCATAGAATAATGCCCCGTTTGGTACAATGGAAGAGTTCTTAATAGAAGCAGAAGTAGGGATAAAAGTGTGTTTGGTATGGCTATAGAAGCATAATATAATTTTTAATTAATACATCCATGTTAAATATGAAATGACCAATTTACCCCTATAGAAAAAACCTAGCCTCCTCCCAAATCAGTTCCAACTACCATCAACCTCCACAGAATCGGTGACAGCGACTTAGAAATTGCTAGTGACTATCATAGAAATCCCTGGCAGCCATAGTGGAAGATGATCATAGAAATTGCCGGCATCATAGAAAAAATATCCCCTACTTCTACCCTATCTTAACCACCACACCACCACCTTCAAGTGACCACAACCATCGTTGGAAAATGATACGCATTCAAGCACCTTGGAGAACCATACTCCAAAAACTAGCTCTTGAGGTGGGAGAGCTAAGGCACTTAAGTACCCCATTAAGCAGCTCATACTACTCAATGTGGGACTTTGACAACCTATACTACCTTGGTCCCTATCAATACACCCTCCTTGGAAAGTTGACGTCTCGACAGCTGCACTTGATGGCACTTCACTTGGCCTCCTTATCAGTCAGAACCCTCTGTCGGTAGTCCTCTCCAATCTACCAGCCACCTGCTCTGATACCAAATGATATGCACCCAAGCACCTTGGAGAACCACATCCTAAAAGCTAGCTCTTGAGGTGGGAGAGCCAAGGCACTTAAGCACCCTATCAAGTAGCCCATATTACTCGATATGGACTTTAGCAGCCTATACTACCTTGGTCCTTATCAGAAACCCAGCCAGCCGAATGCCTTCCATAGCAACAATACTAGAAACAATAATCTTCATTTGCAAGTCAAAGGAACCAAATCTTAAGAAAAAGAGAAATCAAGGCAACAGCGACGAAGCTAAAAATCATAACAAATAAACCAAACTAAAGGCCTAATCGTTTCACCCGATCTTGTTGTTGACGATGATTGGTGGAGAAGAAACTAGCGGTTAGTAAGTCACTTATGTGAATGAACATATTTATTTCCCTGACATTGTGCTTTTATGAACTTGTGTAATGGACATTTGGTGATTAACGTATAGGAAATTCCCGGTTATGAGAAATCCAGAAATAGAGGCCTCTAATTCCAAGAGGAATTAACCTGGCTATTTTCAAGTGTGGCGGCCATAGGAACTGATTAGTGGGCACCTTCATCCATGTCTCTCCTACACCCTACTGGTGCCACCCCTGAATGTGATATGCAAGAAGGGTCAAGAGAAAATGATGAAGTGTTAGGGTTAACGACTGGGTTAAGTGGGGAGTTCAATTCAGTCAATTTCAATAACACTAGTGAAGGTAGTGAAGGGAACAATGACAAAGGAAAGGGAACCAGTGGAGGTCATGGGGGGAACAATGACAAAGGAAAGGGAACTAGTAGTGGAGAGAAAACAAGTAGTGGTGGTAAAATGACTAGCTCACTGGGGGTGAGGAAAAGGGGTGCTGTAATGAAAAAGAAAGTTCCTATATCGGCAAAAATAGTCGACACCTTATGTAGGATAGCTGATGCCATTGACATTGATGTGGAAGCTGCAGAAAGGATGGCAATAGAGGCACATGCAAAAAGGATGGCTGTAGAAACGTGGGCTTATGAGTTTTAAATATCAGGAGTCATGGGTCAACTTAATCTTAATCAAGTTCATGAAATTGTCTATGACAATGAGTTCTATACATGATGTGCACACCTCCTTATGAAGGATCCAACTGCAAGGGAAATGTATATAGCAATAAAGGAAATGAAGGACAAACTTCTCATGTTTCTTAGGCATGAATGTTATGGACAGTTCTGAAATGTATTACGAATGTTGTTGCTATGTAGTTCATGACTGTTATATTTACCTTTCTAGTTATGACGGATGGTTTTCATTGGACATCACTCACTTGATGCTTAATGTCATGTTATTTCTTTATGAATGTTATATGTGTGCATGTTATGACTGTATACTTGTGGTCGTTTCCGTTTTATAAAAGTTAATGTATGTGTCTACAGGAAAAGCCAGGTATGGACTCTACTTTGAAAATTATTGCAAAGAATAGGCAACGACAAGCACAAAGAGTCTGAAAAGTAGCCTCATATGTTGGTGCATATGCTTGCTATTTTTATGTAAAGAACCGCGGCACACCAGTGAGTTTATAGGTGCTGTATGGGTGCGTGATGTCTTACATAATAATTTTTCCTGTTGTTATGACATGTTTAGAATGGAACTGCATGTCTTTTATGAATTTTTCTTTGAATTGCAATGACATGGTTTGAGGGAAACTCGAAATGTGGGTATACATGAAATGGTGGTGATTGTTTTGCACACGGTTGGACATGCGGCATCAAGTAGACTGCAACAAGAAAGATTTATGCGCTTCGGGGATACAATTCATAGGGGCTGCATGCTGTCTTAAAGGCATGTTGTAGTCTTGCAATGTCTAACATCAAGCCATAGGATCCTACATTTGAGTTCATTCACTCAAAGATACGCCACAGCAATAGATACTGGCCTTTTTTAAAAAAATGCTATTGGTGCAATTGATGGCACATACATTCCATTCCAGGTTAAAGCAAGGGAGAAAACAAAATATATTAAAAGAAAAGGATTTGCATCGCAAAATGTGATAGTGGTTTGTGATTGGGACATGTGTTTTACCTTTGTACTGGATGGATGGGAAGGTGCGACACATGATTCTCGCATATTTCATCATGCCCTGACAACTCCGTCAATGAATTTTCCACATTCGCCTAAAGTTATTCTTATACTTTGTACAATTTAATTATTGTTAACTATACAGACATGTATTGACATTAAGCTTATTCTTTCGTGCAGATAAATATTATTTGGTGGATGTCGGCTACCTAACTGGAGACCTTGGTCCATACAGATGCGAGCGTTACTATCTCCTTGAGATTCATAGGGCATCTAGGCTTGCAAATGACAATGAAACCTTTAATTACTTGCATTCAAGTCTTAGGTGCACAATAGAAAGAACATTTGGGGTTTGGAAGAACAAGTTTGAAATCGTCCAGAAAATGCGTAGCTATAGCTTTCCTATATATGTTAGAATTGTTTGTGCGATAATGGCTATACAAAATTTCATTAGAAGAACATCTATTTCTGATCTTGACTTTCGGCACCATGAATGAGAGGATATTTTGTGTGCTGCTGATGGCGATGACGATATAGACTCTTCAACAATACCTTCATCACTTACTTCTTTATCTGACATGGCTTCTCTTCATGATTTGATAAGAGATCAAATCATTTATTATACTCAAGAGCATTAGTCATGTATTGTTTCCGTATCTTTACATACTTTTTTATTGACAATCTGTTAAATGTTATTGTATTTTGACTTGCTCTATTATTAACAATAAGTGAAATGTAATTGTATCCCTACTCTGAAGAAGTATTTTGGTGTTTTATGGTAGATTATTTTAAATCCTTAGTACGTATAAATGATTTTTTATTTTAGCAATTGTTTAATATACTTATGACAGACTGGGCAGGAGTGGTAAACAAAAAACAAAACAAAATTTAAAGAAACAGACACACTTACAACAATAAAAAAATATTCACAAGAATTTAATGAAGAATAATACAGAGGGTTTGACCAAAGATATGTACAGAGAATGAAGACACTTTCAATTTGAACCCAAAAGCATTAGGTTTGCTTGTGGATTAGGAAGTCTTGAGGCAAAAGATGTAATCAACTGTATAAACTTACCTCGATTTTCATCAGCTGCAGTTCCTGAGGTACAAGCTAATATTTATTGCCCTCCCCTTTTCTTTTGGTTTCCTGAGGATGATCTTAGTTTCGTAAATTTCCTGATTTAAATTACATTTCAACTTTCATTGTCTTTGTTGTGAACATAGATCAATATAGTGGCATAAGATAGTTGAAGAAGCAATTTGGTGGTGGAGTTCGTCGACTATTCCTTAACTACTCTTTGAATTGTTTCCGTTAATCACTACTCTTCTGTCTTTGTTTTGTATATAAATATATCTTGTAATCCTCTCATTTAACAGAGGAGTGTAAATATAGTTTTGTAAGAGCTCTTTTGTTTACATGGTATCAGAGCCACCTTACCTGATATCTCAAGTTTAGTGATAGACAGAGAGAGAACAACTTATGTGAGATAGAGCGATACGTCGGGTTCTGACATTCGTCACATCATTGTACACGCGCCCTACCATCAGAATCGCTGGATCAATACCGGCGGATACCTGAAGTTTGACGGCTATCCAATGGCGGGAAGGCGGTGCGTGGACCTCACGCACCTAACGGTCAGCTTCTGTCACTGGTGCGTGGAGGCCTGTTCGGCAGAGTTTTAGGTGGTGGTTTAGTTCGTCTGAGCCAAATTTTCCAAACTGGTTTATCCCTAGGGTGTTTGAGTTCATTTTGGATCGGCTTGTTATTTTGCAAATTCGGAGGCTCTGTCTGTTATTTTTAAAATTTGGAGGACCTATCTGCCATTTTTCAAATTTGGAGGACTAGTTTGTCATTTTTAAAATTCAGAGGACCTTTCTGTCATTCTCAAATTTGGAGGACATGTCTGTCATTCTACAAATTCGGGTGACTATTGCTGTATAACATTTTTTTCTGGTTAATTCCTATGACTGACTTTAAGACTAGTGTTACTACTGAAATGATTCCTGTTTCAAATAAAATTACTGATCATAAGTTCAATTGGATAAATTATTCGGATTGGAATAAGACGATTAGAATGTATTTACTAAGTATTGAAAAGGAAAGTCATTTGATTGAGGTGCCTCCAACAGATGATTCAAAGCTAATTTGGGCCAGAGTTGATGCTCGATTATTTTTACAACTTCAGAATTCTATTGAGAGTGACATCTTACCTTCTGTAAGTCATTGTAATATTGTAAAAGAACTTATGGATTTTCTGGAGTTCCTGTATTCTAGGAAGGGGAACATTACTCGTATTCACGACATCTGTAAAGGTTTCTATCGAGCTGAACAGCAAGGTCGTCCTCTGAAGAATTTCTTGATGGATTTTAAGCGGATGTATGAGGAAATGAGGCAGTTGATGCCTCCCACAACAGATCTTCAGGCACAAGTGGATAACATGGAAAAACAAGCTTTTATTAGCTTCCTTACTGCTCTGGATCCTACTTATGAGACAGTTCGATATCAGATATTGCCTAGTTCTAAGCTGCCTTCACTTCAAGACGTGTACTCCCGTGTGCTATGTGCTGATAGTTTGTCTCAACCAGCTTCTTACCGTCATGCTAGTGCTTTATGTAACCCCCTCACGGTAGTTATATTCGGATTATGAAATTTAAGTGAAATAGAGACCAATAAAACAAAAATCACATTTAGGATCACTCATCTCCAAGAGATGGGGTGTCTAAGCAAAACGTTCAAAACAGAATTCATCTGGTCTCACATTCACTTTCAAATACAATTACATGTGCCGATAAATCATATAATAAATATCAGAGTGCGTAATCAAAATCCCGACAACCCCGGGTTACTTATATAGAATGGGTTTAAAGGTTTCCTAAGATGGGGATTATATATCCAAAATTTGCTATATACAACTCATATACATACAGTAATCCCAAAAATCAACTAGATAACCAACATCCAAAATACAAAATGTCCCTAAAGCCCTAACTACTCTTGGTTGGCCGCTTCCCTTTCGAGCCACATGCCTTGTCTGAAAAGTTAGTCATTTGGAAAGAGTGAGATTCAAAAGAATCCCAGTAGTAACAAATCACTCATACAATATATAAACACAAGGCATGTAATGTATCATGTTCACCAGCATCATCAACAGCACAATGATCCATGGCTCGCGCTACAGACAACAACACTCACCGCTGTATCACAATGTATTATGGCCGCTTTCACAATAATCACAATGACAGCTTTCACCGCAAACACTATGCCTGCTTTCACGGTAATCACAATGACAGCTTTCGCTACAAACACTATGCTCGTTCACTCGGTAATAACTATGCCAGCAGCATCACAAAGCATGAGGTATCTCAATGCACAATGTATCACAAGGCATAATGCTCAACAAGGCACAATGCTCCACAATGTATCTCAATGCATCTCAAAGCAGCAGCAGCACACAATGCATGATAGGCAAACATATAATACATTTACACAAAGTATAAGAGAGGAGTCACTACCTGAATCTTTCCTAATGTTCTTTGGCACAGTGGGCTCATGCGTCTGACAAATGTCAAATCCTATACCAATTCAGGGACAATTGATTAATCTCTTTCCAAACACTTATTCTATGATACTCTAAGTTGGTTATCATTTAGGACTCTTTAGGTAGCTAATAGAGGCCTAAACATATGCCTAAAGGGTTAGGAGAAACTACCCTGAAGACCCCTTTTTCGAAGGCAAAACACAGATTTTTGGCTGGCTCACTCGAGTGAAGATGACCTCACTCGAGTGATGAGACACTTGTGCCCGAGTGAGAATGGCTCTCACTCGCGAGTGTTTGACAGTGAGCAACCATCATGGCCAGAAAGTGCTCACCGCACTCGAGCACATAGCTTTGCACTTGGGTGATGACTCCAAACTCACTCAAGTCATCGAAAGTGCAAGACAAGAAGTGAGAACCCGAGAGCACAAGCAACATCAGAGGGACAAGCTCACTTGAGCATACCCTCTAGTGCTCGGGTGAGAGGCCTGCACTCGCGAATGTCATATCATACTCTTGAGCATTGGCCAGCGAGTGACAACACGAGAGTAAACCTAACTCTGGACTCACACCATCACTCGAGCAATCCCTTTCTCACTTGAGTAATCACCAACTTCACTCGCGGTGACAAAAGTGCACTAGAGCTCCACTCATAGAACCCAGGAAAAACTCGAACCAGAAAAGGGAAAATATATGCAGCACTCGAGCATGATCTTTCCTCACTCGAGTGATGCTATTAGAATGCCTAGATCTCATCACATGATAGAAATTTCCCAGATGATCAAAACCAATCCCAATGGTTTCCAAACTTCTCACAAAGCTCATACACACTTACTCATGCCTAATGAACACATTGGCAACTTCCAAAACACCCAAATACCATTCTAAACACAATAAATGCCCTTTGTCTCTATGACACACAAAATTCCCAAATTCACTCAAATCAATTCCAACATCAAAACCATATCAAATACCCAAAGAACTTCACAATGAACTAATCTAAACATTAATCACTATGAAATTCACACATTCCAAAATGGGTATAAATCAGGGAAAATTTCCAAAATTCATCAAACTTATCCAAAACTCATAACATATATATCAAAATGCATCAAATGCCTACTCTTCACTTTGCCAAATCCAGAATCTTGATTCTCCAACTTTCAATTTTGTCCAACACCCAAATCAACACTATTCAAAATTCTGAAATCACTACAATGAAGCTCTCAATGAGGTGCACAACATTAGAGAAGATGATTTTAACAAAGAAGGACCATTACTCACCTAAAATCAAAGCTTTCACTTTCTTTTTCCTTGCTTGTACGTTGGAAATGGAGAAAGAAGAGAGAAAATATAAGAGATGGTAAGGTGATGAGGAAGATGATGATGATGAAGTGTTTCCTTTCCCTTTCCTAACACACAACCGAATAGGAGAGAGAAAAGTGAGGAAAAAGTGATGTTTTGTCCTTTTGTGCCATCCAAGAGACTACACAATGCCACATGTCATCATCCTACACACTCTTACATGTCACACAAGCTTAATGCACAGGATCCCACCCATATGGAACAAATCTCAACCATTGATCTCTAATCACCAAATGCACATATATCAAATTTACATCATATTTCTCTCAAAGTGTTTAATTACACAAATTACAATCAATATCATAGTCATTAGCCCTTAATCCTAAATCGGGATATTATACTTTAGCAGGCCGTGGTCCTCCTGACAACAAGACTCAAGGCTTCTCGCGACCAGGACATGGGCACACAACTCCCATTCCTGCTGATAACCGATACCAAGTCCTTTCTCGCCAAGGTAACAATTCTCAGAGTTCTGGTACAAGTGGGATTGTTTGCTACTATTGTAAGGAACCAGGTCACACTAAACGTTACTGTCGTAAGTTGCAAAACAATCTACAGCGTAGCAGTGCTGCTCATATGGCCAATTCCTCTAACAACTATTCTGATAATGCCTCCTCCACACCTACTGTGCTTGCTACAGGTAACAGTGACTCATGCCTTGCTACTTTGTCTTCCAAGTGGATCATCGATTCTGGTGCCACTGATCATATGGCAGGTAATCATCATTTGTTCTCTACGTATGCACCTTATGCCAACCCTTCTTTGATAACAATTGCTAATGGTTCATACTCCCATGTTCTTGAATCTGGCACTGTTTCACCTATTCCATCTGTTTCCTTCTCATCTGTCCTTGATGTCCCTGACCTTATGTTTAACCTTTTGTCTCCTAGAAAACTTACTTGCCAGTTAAATTGTTGTATCTTATTTTTTTCTTGACTATTGTTTGATTCAGGATCTCACGATGAAGAGTATTATTGGTAGGGGTTATGAATCTGGCGGCCATTACTTCCTTGATGATCGGGTGCCACGTTCCGTTGCATGCTCTGGTGGTTCCTCTCCTTTTGATTTTAATTGTCGTTTGGGTCATATATCTTTATCCTTTTTAAAGAGGATGTATCCTCAGTTTCATCATTTGTCTTTTTTAAAATGTGAATTGTGTTAGTTTGCCAAACATCACCGTGTTCACCTAGTACCTCGCATAAATAAACAGGCTACGTACCCTTTTGATTTAGTCCATTATGATATTGGGGGTCCGTGTCATGTCGAATCCAAATCTGGTTTTTGGTATTTTGTTACCTTTATTGATGATTTTTCTCGAACCACCTGGATTTATTTAATGAAACATCGTTCAGAGTTGTTTTCTCATTTTTGCAATTTTTGTGTTTAAATTAAAACTCAATTTGGTATTTCTGTGAAAACTTTACGGAGTGACAATGCTAAAGAATATTTCTCTACCCAATTTCACACGTACATGCTCCAACATGGCATGATTCATCAGTCCTCATGTGCTGATACACCTACTCAAAATGGGGTTGTTGAAAGAAAGAACCGACACTTATTAGAGGCCACTCGAGAACTCCTATTTCAAATGCATGTTCCTAAATCTTTTTGGGCTGATGCTGTATCAACAACCTGTTTCCTTATCAATCGTATGTTGTCTCCTGTTCTTAATAGTGATACTCCTTACACAACTTTGTTCCCTTCCAAACCCTTGTTTCCTATTGATCCAAAAATCTTTGGTTGTGTCTGTTTTGTTCGTGATGTCCGCCCTACTGTTACCAAATTGGATCCTAAGTCTCTTCAATGTGTCTTTCTTGGGTAGTCTAGGGTTCATAAGGGTTATCGATTTTATTCTCCCACTCTTCGATATTATCTTGTGTCTACATATGTCACTTTCCATGAGTCAACTCCATTTTTTTCTATTTGTACTGAATCTTCATCCTCAGCCCATAGTTCTGGTCTTGATGATCTATATGTCTATGAGGTTCATTTACCACCTGTGCATGTCTCTGTACCGGTACCTGCTAAACCACCTATTCATCATGTTTATCGGAAGCGTTCTCAGGAAATTAATGATATTGTTCATGTTCATGATCCCCCAGTAGTGCCTGCTTTGACGTCTGATCCAGATTCAGACGATACTATTGATACATTTGCTTCTTTTGAGGAATTGCCCATTAGATTTGCTCCTTCAGAGGAATTGCCCATTGCCATCCGTAAAGGTAAATATACTTACGCCTATCCTATTTCTTCGTTTGTTTCCTATAATCATCTCTTTTCTCTATCTTGTTCTTTCATAGCTTCCGTTGACTCTATCACCATCCCTACAACTCTCCACAAGCCTTAGCCCATCCTGTTTGGCGTACTGCTATGGAGGATGAAATGATGGCCCTTGATCAAACAGGTACTTGGCATCTTGTTACTTTACCTCCTGGCAAGAAGGCTATTAGATGTAAGTGGGTATACACGGTCAAGACCAAGGTCGATGGCACCTTGGAGCGATTGAAAGCTTGACTCGTTGCTAAAGGCTATGCTCAAACCTATGATGTTGACTATTCAAAAACTTTTTCCCTTGTGGCAAATTGTCTTATGTTCGGCTCTTTATTTCTATGGCTGCTACTTATAGTTGGGCTCTTCATCAGTTGGATGTTAAAAATGCCTTCTTGAATGTTGATCTTCTTGAGGAAGTTTACATGGAGCAACCACCTAGTTTTATTGCCCAGGGGAAGCATGGGAAGGTATGCCATCTTAAGAAGTCATTATATGGTCTGAAACAGAGTCCTCGTGTGTGGTTTGACAAGTTTAGCACGGTGATTAAGAAATTTGGTCTAAATCAAAGTAAGTGTGACCATTCTGTGTTTTATCAGCGAACAGAGGCTGGCATGATCGTCTTAGTGGTATATGTTGATGATATTGTTATTACGGGGAGCAATACTTCGGAATCTCCTCACTAAAAGTCTTCCTAAATTCTCACTTCCAAATAAAGGATCTGGGTCAGTTAAAATACTTTCTTGAGATTGAGGTTATGAGAAGCACGAATGGCATTCTCTTGACACATCGAAAATATGTTCTGGATTTGCTAAAGGAGACTAGGAAACTTGGGGCAATACCCAGTAGCTTTCCTATGATTCCTAATCCTTTCTTGGACATTGATGATAGCATATTGTTTGATGAACTACTTGAGGTCGTAAGAAAAAAATGTTGATCCTGAAAAGATCAAGCCGTTTGCCTACCCTGAAAGATACTGAAGATTGATTGGGAAGCTAAACTATCTCATAGTGACTCACCTTGATGTGACCTTTCCAGTGAGTGTACTTAGCCAATTCATGACAACATCAACCGTTGCTCAGTTGGAAGCCTTGGAGCATGTCTTACATTACCTAAAAAGCTTACTTGGTCGTGGTATACTCTACATAAATCATGGCTACACCGAGATTGAATGTTTTTGTGATGCTGATTTTGTTGGGTCAAAGTCTACTAGGAGATCCACCACAGGATACTGTGTGTTTGTGGGTGGAAACTTGGTATCTTGGAGGAGTAAGAAGCAAGATGTGGTATCTAAGTCAAGTGCGGAAGCTGAGTATAGAGCCATGTTTCAGTCCAAGCAAGAAATTGTTTGGATTCACCAATTAATGAAGGAAGTTGGTTTTGTCACGTCATTGCCTGTAAAGTTATGGTATGATAATAAAGCTGCCCTACACATAGCCTCTAATTCAGTATTTCATGAACGTACAAAACATATTAAGTTCAACTGTCACTTTGTATGTGATAAGATCAAAGAAAACTTTATTCAATGCCAAGGTCTTTCCAGATGTGAGCTTCAATACCACCCTCCCTTTTCCATGAACCTTAGCAGTTCGGGAGTCAACCAGATAGACGTGGTCTTCCCTTTCTTCAAAGGAGGTAAACATCTCTTTGTTTGCACAGATGTGCTTGGTAGCTCCTGAGTCTACCACCCAATTCTTCACATCAGAGACAAGAAGGGCTTGTGACACCACATCAATAATGATTTCTTCATCACTGCTATCATCTCCTTCAACCAAATTCACTTTTGGCTTAGGAGGATTTTCACCCCTTTGAGAGTTATCTCCCTTAGCCCTTTTCCTACACTACGCTGCAT
This sequence comes from Inga laurina, assembly GCA_963855925.1. Lineage (NCBI taxonomy): Eukaryota > Viridiplantae > Streptophyta > Magnoliopsida > Fabales > Fabaceae > Inga > Inga laurina. The sequence continues at coordinate 38,685,932 of OY979708.1, forward strand.
AATGACCTGATTTTCCACAGACAAAACAATTGCCTGTCTTCTTCTTGGAGTTAGTGTCTTTGGGCTTGTAGTAAGGTTTTTTATTTTTATTCTTTTTGTTTTTGGGGTCGTACCTCTTGTTGTGTGAATTTTCCTCAACTAGGTTTGCTTTAGCGGCCATTTCTTTGCCCTTTGCAGCTTGTATCGCCTTTCAGTTGGTATCTTCAATTATAATATGAGTGATCAGATCATTCAGAGATAATTGTTTCTGTTTATGTTTCAGCTGTTGCTTGTAGTCATTCCATGAATTGGGCAGCTTCTCGATCAGTACACCAGCCACAAACTCATCTGGCAGATTGATCTTCTCAGCCTGAAGCTCCTCATTTAACTTATGGTACTTGTTGATCTGGAGTTTAATGTCTTTGTCATCTGTCATCTCCCACTTGTAAAAGTTTCCTATCACAAACTTCTGCTTCCCATCATCCTCAGCAGTGTACTTGAGGATAAGTGATCCCTATATCTCATTTGCTTCTTTATAGACATGGTACACATCAAACATATCATTAGATAAAGTAGTAATAAGAGTGTGTATGCAAACCTTGTTAGCATAGGCCTAAGCATCCTTCTGAGCTTGGTTAGCATCTGGGGAAGGCGTAGGCTATGTAAGCGTATCAGCAACTCCATGCATGTCAATAATAGTGTAGACACGTTCTTGCCAGTGTCTGAAGTTCTTCCCTTCAAATTGCTTTATCTTGGAGATGTCAGGAAATTGTCTTGGAATAGGCACCACCATTGGGTTAGAACCAGCACCAGTGTTGTTTGTTTCAGAAGCAGTAGCATTGTTAGCTCCGGTACTAGTTCCGATACCAGCAGGAGGAACATAAGCCATATTAGCTCTTAAGATTGTTATCTTAGTTCCTGAAAATACAATGTGTAATCCGAGTCACGTTTAAGGACGCTGTCCTTAAGAGCTATTCCGCAACCATCGGCTAAGAGGAAACGGCACTCCCCAGGATAAAACGGATCCTTCCTGTAAGAATAGGGAGAACAGAACAATGAAATAAAATAGAACTCAGCAGGCGAAAATTATAGGAGAGAAATACTCAAAGGATCAAGAGTAGGATATATTCAACCCAAACTGAAGCACCCTTTATATAGGCAACATCCCACAAACGTTTATTTCAAAATCAACACGTTAAATGTGATTAAAAGCATTGTTGCTAGGCGGTTTTCTAAACGTTGTAGCCATTGAAATCTGTACGTTGCAGCCATTTATTTTCATTAAAACCAATAAAATATTGATCCATGTAATCTGCCCAAATTGCTTCATTCAATGTCACTAATAGTAGTTGAATGTTAAACTTCCATATTCCGAATTTGAAAAGCTGTCAGTTTCACAATTTAATGCCACAATAATGACATTAAAAGCTATTCAATAAATCATCACAACAATGGAAGTGTAACGTCCAGGACTTCACAAATTTATTAGCATAAAAGGTATTAAAACAAATTGATAAATCCGTTTATAAAATTAAAAGCTTGCAACGTATTCAATGTCCATATTCAAAATAATATGAGCAAAGGAACATTTTCTAGTAAGAAAGAATAAATCTCAATTTAATGGCAAAGACTCTCAAATAAAAGGTGCCAGTCTACTTTCAACTTGCGCCAAGGGGTGGGAGATATTGCCGGATTTCAACCGGTGGCCCATTGTTGTGCAAGTTCATTCCTCCTCTTAGCCAATCCAAAATTCCTTATTAGTTGGATCCTTTTACTTGTTCCATTTGACACACCCACATTATTTATATAAGAATTCCAACAAAGAGTGTAGTAACAAATGACAAATTAGCACAAGTAAAGAAGCGTAGAGGAAGACCTAGAAAGAATTCAAATGAAGTAGTAGTGAGTGATCTGAATTGCGAGAACCAACATGTGGAGACTCTAGCCATTTAATTACCTGAGAATTCTGCTGAATTTCGTTTTGCAGATGGAGTTTCTAGCAATTGTGAGGAATATAGTTTGCTACCAGACTCTGATGCAATGGACAAGTGTTCCAACAAATCTGTATCTACATGCACCGCTATGTTGGAAAAGCCTGTTAGAAGAGTAGGTTGAGAACTAATTGTAGGGGAGGTAATTTTAACCATGATGAAAGTCCCCCGCGATTGACTCAGCATGAGGATGATGCAAATCATCAACCAACTTGCAGCTCTGAAGAGCATCTTGCCGGGGCTACTTGTCCTATTCCAGAATATGTTGCGTTGCCAAGAATTGTGTTATGCTTGGCACATAATGGGAAGGTAGCATGGGATGTGAAATGGCGACCTTCTGATACTTCTAATTCCATTTGCAAGCACAAAATGGGGTATCTTGCTGTCTTGTTGGGCAATGGATCTCTGGAAGTGTAAGATATTTGCTTAAGCTGTTTGAAATGAAAGCCAATCGATTTTTGTTTGGGTCTCATTATACTGTTCTTGGTGGTGTCCTTGATATCTTTTCAATACTTGAATGAGCCATACTTGTTTTTATGTTCTTTGTACAGTTAGAAACTAGAAAACCATGATGATTCAGATCTGTTTGTACTGAATATCATTGCTAGATCTGTTAAGTTTAAAATTTGATTATACCTAAGGAAATGCACTTTCAAATAATAGATTTGTACTGTGTTAAAAATTAAAACATTTCTGATGATAAGTTGAATGAAACACAATGGATAATTAGTAAATAGAGAATTAGTGTCTTACATTTGCAATATTTGGTATTTGACACTAGTGTTATGCACCACTTATGTCTTCATTCTTATCATTTGCATACAGGTGGGAGGTTCCTAGTCATCTTGCATTAAGAGAAATTTATAAGCATGAAGAGGCCACAGATCCACGGTTTATAAAATTGAAGCCTGTATTTAAATGTTCATTAGGATTATATGTTAACCAAGATTCTTGCAACCAACTCATGGAGCAGCTGAACTTAAACTAATTTTTTCTGTTACAAATCATCAAAAGAAGTTAAAGGTGAATAATTTATAAACCTGATTGATGAATGAAACAAGTTTTATGATATATGATACTTAAGCATTACTTTTCATTGAACTTTTATGATTAATTCATCAGTTTTTCAAATAATATTTTGGCATTGTTATGCACATGTTTAAATTTTCTCTATTGCTTTGTTTGACAGCATCCCATTGGCTGTTGAATGGTCCGTTTCTCCACCACACTATTATTTGCTTGCTGGGTGCCATGATGGAACGGTATTATATATCTACTTTACATTAATTGCCTGCTTTTGAGTTATTTGTGCTTCTTCTATTTGGATAGACGCCTATCTTTCTTAACAATTAGGAAATATATTTGTCCTTTAAGGTTTATGTGAGGGGAATAATAAAAAAATATATTTGAAAGTTTTCCTCACAATGTTTATTCTGATTCTTCTCATCTTGCTGGAATATTTATTATAAATGTAATTTATATTTGTTTCAAGCATCATTGATCAGTTCAAGGCATACGAGTAAATCTTCATTGGAATGCTACATTCCACAGCATATCACAGCTAATGTAATTTAATTATATCTAGGTTGCTTTATGGAAATTCTCAAGAAGCACTTCATTGAAATGTGATGGTAACGTTCTTACCCCAGATTTGGTTTGTTGTGATGGGTTCTGTTTGATAAGCAAGTTCGTTATATAAGCTTCATAGCTGATTGTTTTATGTTCATATGGAGATACAAGGCCATTGCTTTGTTTTGCTGAGGATACAGTTCCTATTATAGCAATTGCACGGTCTCCATTTGAAGGGTCAGTGACGATTGAAACTTCAAGGCTTGTTAGTTATTGCATTCAATATTTTTAACTGTTATTATCTCTTAGCTCTAGGGGATATGAATGAAAAAAAGTATATTTTCAATTTAAAATCACCTTAAATTCGTATAGTAAATGAATCCTTTTTCTTCTTTTGATTCTTCTCTCCCCCCCTTCTTTTATTTCTGCATAATGGAAATGATTTAAGATATGCTCCAGCTACAATCTAATCTCCAAGAATTGGCTCAGATAAATTCTCTGAAATCTATGGGGAGCTTTATTTGCTTAGATAGTATCATTTCTTATTCTGCGTTCTATTTAAAGATTGTAAAAATATGGTTTATCAAATGGTGGGTCTCTTTGTGGGGACGTCTTCTCATTCCTATGGTGATATGGTCCAATGCAAGCTTCTATTTCCCCCCTCCAATGAAGATTTCTCAAATAAATGAGTCAATAATTTACTACACTGGCAAAATAGCCAGATATCTGAAATCATCTCTTTGTTTATCTTTTGTTCATATCCATACTTTACATTTCTAATGCTGAGAATTTTTTATTTTTAAAAAAAAACAATTTTGTTATAACTTTTCAGTGATCCAGAGAGTTCAAATATAATATTAACTGCTGGCCATGAAGGCATGAAGTTTTGGGATTTACGGTATGATTTAATGAATTTATTGTTCTGTTCTCTTTTGACTTTACCATAAAAACATCTTGAATAGTTTTCTTGCATAATATCTTAGAATATTTTCTGTGTACTTAAGTAAATAATTTTTTTAATAGTGTTGAATTGAATTATTTTTCTAATTTCCCCATTACATGTCATTCACACTGAAGGATGCTACTAAAATGGGCCATATGATCTGCTTCAAAATGTAAAAGATAGCAGTGACAACATCCTGTTATAAAGGGAAAAAAATCAAACTACTTTGTAGAAATTATAGTCCTTTAACCTTTTCCATAGTCTTGTGATTACATTTATTGTGGATGAGATTGTCCAATAGAATTTCAGACGCAGAAGGCAACTGGCCAGAACCAAAGCTGAACTTTCCCTGCTTCATATTTGTCAAACACCGAAAAGGATAATGATTTTGTGGTGAAGAAAAAGGGAAATTAAAATACTCTGTGATAGAGGGATAGCAAATATCTCACTAAATTCTCTAAAACAGCCTAAGAGGATCTCCAAACTTTAGTAACTCTCTGAAAATATTCGATGCTTTATTGAGTAGGCCAAAAGCCAATTTATAGAAGTACAGAAAGGTAAAACCTAATTCAAAATTCAAACTATGAAATTCAAATAATATCTAATATCTAAAATCTAAGGACTAAATCCTACCTTATCTAAAATAATATCTAAATCTAAAATTTAGGAACTAAATCCTAACTATAGATATTCCACTTATTTCTCAAATCATAAAAAGATAACAATAATAATAATTGAAATAATAATTAATGCCTAGTCCCTCCTAACACGTCTATTTCTCCTTGAATAAATCAGCCCATAATGATTTGGGCCTCTATCATTTCTCCCCCTTGAAAACTTGACTTGTCCGCAAGTCGAAAAGAAGGAAACTGGGCTTTGACAAGATCATATTCCTTCCATGTTGCCTCTTCCAGAGGACACCGTTCCCATTCGATGACTAATTCCAGCCGGTGGTCAAGGGTCCAACGATGTTGCACAACCTTGGAGGGTGTAAGGAGCAGCTCTATATCAGCTGAAATTGGAAGTGATGGAGCGGTGGTGGTGGCAAATTGTCCATGTGCAAGGCGAAGAAGAGATACGTGGAAAACAGGGTGTATTTTGGCATTGGAGGGAAGTTCGAGTTCATATGCTACTTTGCCAATACGTCGAAGTATCTTAAAAGGGCCGAAGAATCTTGGGGATAACTTCTCAAACCTGGAGCGAGATAAGGATTGTTGGCGGTATGGCTGTAGTTTGAGCCAAACAGCATCCCTAGGAGCAAATTCAAGGCCCCGTCTGTGTTGATTAGCGTGTATCTTTGTGCGGTGTTGAGCCTTGAGTAAGTTCCCCTTTAAAACTCATAACATGGCATCACATGTTTCGAGTTGTTCTTCTAACTTAGCTACCCTAGTCTCGCCTCATACATAAGGAATGAGGGGTGGTGGATCCCTCCCATAGACCAATTTGAATGGAGTATTATGGGCAGCAACATGATACCCTGTATTAAAGGAGAATTCTACCTAGCATAGGAACTTACTCCATTGCTTTGGTTGCTCATGTGTAAAACAATGTAAGTAAGTTTCGAGGCATCAATTTACCACTTCTGTTTGTCCGTCTGATTGAGGATGGTAGGCTGTGCTCATGTTTAAGCAAGTTTGGCTTAAAACGAAATAGCTCTTGCAAGAACTGACTGAGGAAGAGAGGAACTCTATTGGAGACAATAGACCTTGGCATGCCATGTAAGCAAACCACCTCTTGGCAGAAAGTATTGGCAATGGATTTGGCAGTATAAGCATGAGAAAGAGTAATAAAGTGACTGAACTTACTGAGGCGATCGACTGCCACCAAGATGACATTAAACCCCTTGATTTTGGAAGGCTGGTGATGAAATCAAGAGAGATATCCTCCCAAATTTGCTCAGGGATGGGGAGAGGTTGCAGGAGGCCGGCTGGTGCTAATGTTTGATACTTGTTCTGTTGACAAGTAAGGTAGCGTTGGATGTAATGCTTAACGTCATGTTTCATTCCCTTCCAATACAATTGTTCACTTAACTGGCGTAAGGTTTTAAGGTAACCACTATGGCCCCCAGTTGAAGTAAACTGTGCTTCTGCCAACAATTTTTCTTGGAGTTGAAATTGATTGGGTATGGCCAATCTTGTCTTGTAGAATAAGCAGCCATTAGAAAAGTGGAAGTGGGAAGGTTGATCTGGATGCGCCTGCAATTCTGCAATCTTGCTTGCTGTTTCAGGTTCATCCAATAGAGCCTGAGGTAGGTGATCAAGTTCATTTGCCATGGGAATAACCATTTGGAAAAAATATGCTTGAAGGGGCCGTCGAGAGAGAGAGTCGGCTGCTGCATTATCTCTCCCCGGTTGTAGTGAATGGTAAAAATCAAAGGGAAGAAGTTTTATCATGAGTCGTTGCTGGGATGTTGTGACAATTTTCTGATCCAGTAAGTGTTTCAAACTATGATGATCCGTTTGCACATAAAAATGATGCCCAAGCAGATAGTGGCGCTACTTTTGAAGAGAAAGCACCAAGGCAAGAAACTCACGATCGTAAGCGGATTTATAGTGCTTGAAAAAAGAGAACCCTTTGCTGAAATAGGCTATGAGATGACCATGCTACATTAATACCGCTCCAATCCCATCCATGGAGGCGTCACATTCAACCGTAAAAGGTTGTTGAAAATTTGGTAGTCGAAGAACGGGGGTGATGGTTAGTGCAATTTTTTTCGCATATCAAAGGTAGATTGAGCTTGTTCAGACCATTAGAATGCATCTTTCTTGGTTAAATCAGTTAATAGGCGAGCGATGATCCCATAGTTTTTCATGAACTACCTGTAATATCCGGTGAGGCCTAGAAACCCACGTAAATCCTTTACTGAGAGGGGTGTAGGCCAATGAGCAACGACCATGATCTTTTCATGAATGACCTTAACTCCACCACTAGTGACAATATGCCCCAAGTAGTTAATCCTAGTTTGGCCCATAAAACATTTTTTTTGCATTGGCATAAAAAGATTGGTGGTGCAAAAGCTGAAAGATAACTCTGAGATGCTCAAGATTGTCTTGTGCTGTAGCACTATATACCAATATATCATCGAAGAATACGAGCACAAACCTCCGTAAGAGTGGCTAGAACAAATTATTCATGATAGCTTGGAAGGTGGCAAGGGCGTTAGTGAGTCCAAAAGGCATGACAACGAACTCATAATGCCCCGAGTGTGTTCTAAATGTAGTTTTATGAACATCCGAGGGCAGCACATAGATTTGGTGATACCCGTAGCACAAGTCAATCTTAGAGAAGTATTTAGCACCATGCAATTTGTCCAATAGTTCATCAATGTTAGGTATGAGATACTTATCTAGAACCGCGATTTCGTTGAGGCGACGGTAGTCCAGGCATAAACGCCAAGTGCCATCTTTCTTACTAACCAACAATACCGAGCTTGCAAAAGGGCTAGAACTAGGACAAATAAAGCCTCTGTTTAATAAAGTTTGTACCTGAGATTCAATTTCTTCCTTTTGAAAATGAGGATAATGGTAAGGCCTCAAGTTTGGTGGAGATGCATCAGGTAGTAAGGAAATTGTGTGATAATGCCCACGGGGTGGGGACAAGGTAATAGGTTCTTCGAATACAGCAGAAAATTCATGAAAAATCTGATCGACTTTGAGAGCCAAACGTTTTGTTGTTTCAGTTTGGTGAAACTCTAGGCTTTGAAAGGAAACACGCGGAGCAATCATTGGAGGTTCACCTTGCAGTTTATATTTCTTTCCCTCTGTAGATCGATATATCAGAAACTATACAATGTATTTATCAATCTATATCACTTAAGAGGATTTACAATGTATTTATAAGAGAAAAACAGAGACAGACACTGAGAAATTCATGGAGAGTGGTTGAATGAGAAGTCAACCAACTCATGTCACCGAATAGCTTCTTCAACAATATCATGCCACCAATCTATTCTACGTTCATAACACTCCCCCTCAAGTTGGAGCATAGATGTTAATCAAGCCCAACTTGTTACAAAGATAATCAACATGAATCCCATTTAAGGCCTTAGTTAGAAGATCTCCCAATTGGTCACTAGATGGCACATGACCTGTAGAAATGAAATTCTCCTTGATTTTATCACGTACAAAATGACAATCAATCTCAATGTGTTTTGTACATTCATGAAACACAGAATTAGAAGCTATGTGTAGAGCAGCTTTATTATCACACCATAGTTTCGCTGGCAATGAAGTAACAAGACCGACTTCCTTCATTAACTGATGAATCCACACAATTTCCTGTACTGACTGACCCATGGCTCTATACTCGGCTTCCTCACTCGACTTAGATACCACATCCTACTTCTTACTCTTCCAAGACACCATGTTTCCACCTATAAACACACAGTATCCTGTGGTGGATCTTCTGGTAGATTTTGACCCAGCAAAATCCGCATCACAAAAACATTCAATCTCGGTGTGCCCATGATTTGTGTAGAGTATACCACGACCAGGTGAGCCCTTCAAATAATGTAAAACATGCTCTAAAGCTTCCCATTGTGCAATAGTCAGCTTAGTTATAAATTGACTAAGCACACTAACTGGAAAAGTCACATCCGGGCAAGTCACCATGATATAGTTCAATTGCCCAATTAGTCTACGATATCTCTCAGGATATGCAAATGGCTTGATTTTCTCTGGGAGCTCGTCACATTCTCAGGGAGCTCGTCATATGGTATGCTATCATCAATATCTAGAAAAGGATTAGGAATCATGGGAAAACTACTTGGTGCTGCTCCATGTTTTCCTGTTTCTTTTAATAGATCAAGAACATATTTCCTCTGTGTCAAGAGGATGCCTTTCTTGCTTCTCATAACCTCGATCCCAAGAAAGTACCTTAACAGACCCAAATTCTTCGTTTGGAAATGAGATGTAAGAAAAGCCTTAAGTGATGAGATTCCTAAAGTATTATTACCAGTAATAATAATGTCATCGACATATACTACTAAGAGAATTATACCAGCATCTGTCCTCTAATGAAACACAGAATGATCACACTTACTTTGATTCAAACCAAACTTCTTGACCATAGAACTAAATCTGTCAAACCAAGCACGAGAGCTTTGTTTTAAACCATATAAAGATTTCTGAAGATGACATACCTTCCCACACTCCCCCTGAGCAACAAAACCAGGTGGTTGGTCCATATAAACTTCTTCAAGAAGCTCACCATGTAAGAAAGCATTCTTAACAACGAGCTGATAAAGATCCCAATCATAAGTTGTGGAAAGAGAGATAAAAAGACAAACAAAAGATAACTTGGCAAAAGACACAACCAAAGATTTTTGGATCAATGGGGAATAAGGGGTTGGAAGGGAAAAGAGTTGTGTAAGGGGTATTACCACTAAGAACGGAAGATGGCATACGATTAATAAGAAAACATGTCATCGACACAACATCAGCCCAAAAAGATTTTGGAACATGCATTTGAAACATTAGAGCTCGGGCGACCTCTAATAAGTATCGGTTTTTTCTTTCGGCAACTCCATTTTGAGCAGGTGTATCAACACATGAGGACTGATGAATCATACCATGCTGAAGCATATAGGTTTGAAATTGAGCAGAGAAGTATTCTTTAGCATTGTCACTCCATAAAGTCCTCACAGATACACCGAATTGAGTTTTAATTTTAGCACAGAAATTGCAAAAGTGAGAAAACAACTCGGAACGATTTTTCATTAAATAAAGCCAAGTTGGTTCTAGAAAAATCATCAACAAAGGTAATGAAATACCGAAATCCAAACTTTGACTCAACATGACACGGACACCAAATATCAGAATAGATCAAATCAAAAGGGGACGCAGCCCGTTTATTGACGTGAGGTGTCAGGTGAACACGATGATATTTGGCAAACTAACACGACTCACACTTTAAAGAAGAAAAGTGATGAAATTGAGTACCTCTTCAAAGAGGACAAAGACATATGACCCAAGCAACAATGAACATCAAAAGGAGAAGAACCACCAGAGCATGCAACTGAACGTGGCACCCGATCATCAAGAAATTAATGGCCGCCAGATTCATATCCCCTACCAATAATACGCTTCGTCGTAAGATCCTGAATTAAACAATGGTCAGGAAAGAGTAAAATACAACAGTTTAACTGGTGAGTAAGTTTGCTAGGAGACAAAAGGTTAAAAGCAAGTTCAGGAACATTAAGAACAGATGATAAGGAGATAGATGAGGTAGGTGTAACAGTGCCAGATCCAAGGACACAGGAGGATGAACCATTTGCAATCATTATAGAAGAAGGGTTAGCGTAAGGTGTATATGTAGAGAACAAATGATGGTTACCTATCATATGATCAGTGGTACCAGAATCGATGATCCACTTTGAAGACGAGGTAGCAAGACATGAGTTACAGTTACTTATAGCAAGGGCAATGGATGTGGAAGGAGCATTATCTGGATTATCAGAGGATTGAGCCATATGAGCAGTATTGCTATATTGCAGCTTGTTCTACAACTTATGACAGTGACGTTTTGTATGACCAGGTTCTTTGCAATAGAAGCAGACAATTGCTCCGAGATTTTGAGTATTGAAGCCTTGTCGAGGAAGACTTTGGTTCCTGTTATCAGCAGAAATCAAATTCGGATTACCATTGCCTTGTCTTGGAAAGCCCTGGGGCCTGTTTTCAATCGGACCACGGGCAGCTAAAGCACTAGCAGGAGGAGTAGAAGCCGATTGAGATAAGCTATCAGCACGCAGCACACAGCAGTACATATCCTCGAGTGATGGAATTTCAGAGCTTGACAAAATCTGAGAATGAATTGTCTTATAAGTTGGATTAAGAGCAGTAAGAAAGCTCATGATGGCATGTTTTTTCAGATTATCTACTTGTGTCTGAAGGTCAGTTGTCAGGGGCATTAACATCTTCATTTCTTCATACATACGCTTGAAATCTAAAAAGAAGTTCTTCAACACGATAAAAGCCTTTACACACATCATAAATGCGAGTAATATTCTCTTTACCAGAATATAGGAACTCTAGGTAGTCCATAATTTCTTTCACTATATTACAATGACTAACCGAGGGGAGGATGTCAGACTCAATGGAATTCTGTATTTTTGTAAGAACAACCGAGCATCGACTCTAGCCCAAACCAACTTAGGATCATCTTTGGGAGGAGTCTCGGTTAAATGACCTTCTTTTTCAATATTGAGTAAGTACATTCGAACATTTTTACTCCAGTCCCAATAGTTTGTCCAATTTAGCTTATGATCACTAATTTTATTTGAGATCAGAACAAGTTCCGTGGAAATATTAGCTTTAGAATTAGCCATGAATAGTATCCAGACACACAAGGTCCACCAACTAACAACTCAAGTAATAAAATAACTCACAAGACCGTAATAGAGGCAAGAAACTAGGGTACCCATACTTGGTAAAATATCCATGTAAGAGAGGAAATGATTAAGTCACAAGTGTATAGTAGCTATACTATACAATGCAACAAAAATCAAATAACCAGAGGACTTACACTCAGCAAACCAACCAAGTAATATCCAAACAATCACAAGCTCCACCGTAATAACCAAAATGTTGTTGGAATAAAAATAGGACAGAAACAAAACACCAACCGTTTGCTGAAAAATGACAGAAACCTTAACTCAAGGAGAGCCCAATGAGCAAACGTACCTGAATGAACAAAAACACATCAGGGATAAACCGGGTTGGAGAAATGAGCTCACGCGGAGTGCACCGCCGTCTGCAGTGCCATCACACGCCCCGTCATGCGTCGGTAAGATGTTCTAGCCATCAGGCACGTGAAGGCCACGTGTTGCCTTCCCGTCGTTGGATGGCCGTCAAACTTCAGGCGTCCACCGGTTTTTCACCGGCGGTTCTGATGGTAGGGCGCATGTATGGTTTTGGGAATAAGGACAGAACGCACCTCTCTTTTTCACTCTCTGTCACACCTCTCTCTCACTCTCTATAGCACAGAATGAAAGGGATATCAGGCTCTGATACCATATAGATCTATATATCAGAAACTATACAATGTATTCATCAATCTATATCACTTAAGAGGATTTACAATGTATTTATAGGAGAAAAACAGAGACAGACACTAAGCAATTAACGGAGAGTGGTTGAATGAGAAGTCAACCAACTCATGCCACTGAATAGCTTCTTCAACAATATCATGCCACCAATCTATTCTACGTTCATAACACCCTCGACCCAGAATATCATGAACATGTCATTCCAATTGGTCTGTATTGTGTTTAAAGACGCGAGCCATTTAATTACCAACACTAGACAGATCCTGCTACGAAAAAGGGTAGAAGTCCTGTTTGATGATTAAACCTGGTAATTGGACCTCTAAATCTTTGCACATCTGATTACAACGAATAACGCTTCCATCCTCAATTTGAATGCCAAAAAGAGGTATTTCACTTGTAGCTATACCAAGTTCCCTTATTAAAGTGGTTGAAATAAAATTGTGGGTGGACCCACTATCTACTAACAAAAATACCTATCATGAATGGAGGGAGCCCTTCAACTTCATGGCAGATGCCGAAGGTGTGCCAAGAATGGCATTGAAAGCAACCTCTATGTCTGCCACATCGTCTTGTTCCGTGTTGATGATATCTTCAAGTGGCTTGGAGATTGGATTGTTGTCATCGTCAACCTCCATTAAGGAAAATGAGGTGTTGCATCGATGACCCGGATGGAAAGGTTCTGCACATCTATAACACAGTCCCTTATCGTGCCATCGCTAACGTTTAGAATCCATAGAAGACACATGACCAGAGTGGGGAGGTGCAGACAAAGAGGAAGAGTTCAGCGCAGGGTACTTACTAGCATTCTGCGTTAAGAACGTGAGGTTCCGATTTGGAGTGTATGAGTCACGAGCTTGTTGGCCTCGGTACTGAGATGAGTAAGCATTGGATTTGGACCCATGTGTGAAAGTAGATTGCTTCTCGAATTCGAGGGCCAGACTAGCAGCCCTGTACACACTCCTCGGCTTGTGAAGGTGGATGTCCATTCGTTACTCTTCCTTGAGTCCGTTCATGAAGACACCGAGAAGGCAGTGCTCAAGCCAATTAGATATAAGGGCGACATGCCTTGCCTATTCCTTCTGATACCCTTGCACTAAACCAGTCTGCCATATGCTGCATAAATTTTCATCAAGATTAAGATATTTTGGCGGACTAAAGTGCTCCTGAAATGCCTTAACCAAATCATCCCAATACAGCACTGTACGTTGTGAATTGAGCCATGAAAAAAGATCCAGGGCATCTCCTCCAAGAGACACCGCTGCGACGTCCACCTTGTCATCCTCTGGTGTATCGTAAAACTGAAAAAACTTCTCGGCTTTAAGGACCCAACCACGCGGATTGCCCCCATCGAATTTGGGGAAATCGATTTTGGTGTAAGGAGTCCTGCAGGTGCACCGGGAAGACTCCGAGTCATCATCACTGTCCTCAACGTGATTATACGACCCTCCCCTGTTTCAATTTGAGTAAGCCGACTTCATCTCCAAGGCATGTAACTTATCGCGTAGTTCGTCAATGGCATCAAGTCGGGCAACAATGGTTGCCAGCGGGTTGGACAATGACGCGAATGGATTTTCTGATAGTGGCTATGTGGCGAGTGAAGAACGAGTCTAGACCATTGTGGATCGGGAATGGCTCTTATGCCAATTTGTTAAACACCGAACGGATGATGATTTTGTGGTGAAGAAAAATGGAAATTAAAATACTCTGTGATAGAGGGATAGCAAGTATCTCAATAAACTCTCTAAAACAGTCCAAGAGGATCTCCAAACTTTAGTAACTCTGAAAATATTCGATGCTTTATTGAGTAGGCCAAAGGCCAATTTATAGAAGTACAGAGAGGTAAATCTAATTCAAAATTCAAACTATGAAATCCAAATAATATTTAATATCTAAAATCTAGGGACTAAATCCTACCTTATCTAAAATAATATCTATATCTAAAATTTAGGAACTAAATCCTAACTGTGGATATTCCACTTATTTCTCAAATCATAAAAAGATAACAATAATAATAACTGAAATAATAATTAATCCCTAGTCCCTCCTAACACGTTTATTTCTCCTTGAATAAATCAGCCCATAATGATTTGGGCCTCTATCAATATTTGTATGAACACACCCGAAGAATAGTGTAGGGATGATGTGCAAAGGAATAAGCTACTAGACAACCTATTGTCCATTGGTTCTTTTATTCTTCCCTTGCTTCTCTAGGAGAAAGTCCTTTGGGCTGAATTATAAAATGAGAGTTGCGCAAGTTCAACCAAAAAAAGCTTTGTTTCAGCATATAGCCTATATGTCCATATACAAAGTTGTAAAGTAGTTTTTCTGTTTCCTTGTGCATAAAAGGATTAAAGGACAAATATTGATATTTCATCATTTCCAAGAGGTGGATTTCCTTAGATTTAGGGTTTGGTCAACTTGTTTATGTTATGGCATTTTTAGAAGATTGAAAGTAGAAGAAGAGAAGAACAGAATAAGAGAAGAGAACTCTGAATTCTTTATAACACTAATTAGGGATTATAACAGTACCTAGCTAATGTTTTATAACAGTTTGTCACTGTAATATCTATATGACTCACAATTGATGCTGTTTACAGTGATCCATTTTATCTCTTGTGGAAGATCCATCCTGTTCTAAGGATCATCTATAGTCTGGATTGGCTGTCAAACCCAAGGTAGTTTATAATAATTCAAACCGCATCAGATGCTATCCAGTCCTTTTATTATGGTAATCTCAGAATAATTTTGTTTATATATGCTTGTAGTTGCATTATTATGACTTTTGAAGATGGAACAATGAGAACCCTTAGCTTGGCGAAGGCTGCAAATGACCTACCTGTGAGTGGTAAAAGATTAGGTGGGAAAAAACAACCTGGTTTGCATAGCACTTCTCGTTCATCCTTTGCTATTTGGAGTGTTCATGTATCAAGAATAACAGGTGCTACGTTTTACTGTGCATTGTTTTCTTTTGTGACTTCATCAATATTGCATCTCATGAAGAAGGATCTCAGTGTAGGGAAATATCGTGTGTTTTAAAATAATGCCTTGTATCATCACACAACGCTCAACTTCTAATAATTACAGCTAAATTTTGCAAATATTAGCCGGTTCTTAAAGCTGAGTACTGGCTTTATTTTATTGTAGGAATGGTTGCTTATTGCAGTGCAGATGGTTCTGCTATCCGTTTTCAGGTAAGTTGAACATTTTGCGAGAGATTCCACCTGTAATTACTACTGTCACTTCTTTTCATGATGATGAAGGCATGATTCATTCTTGTAACTACTAGAATAAATTTTATACAAATTTATTATAATCTAGCTACTGAATCTGACAAGGGGTTGTGCTTGTTTGGTTGTGATATTCCCCCATCACCTCTTCTGTGTAATTTCTCAAGATCAAACTATTTGCAAATTAGGGATAGGCTTAGTTGGTCTGCTGTGACTGGCTCCTTGTTCGTTTGTATTGTTGATCTTTGTTTTAATGGATATTCCGTTGGGGAAAAAACTAGCGGCCATTCTTGAAGTTCAGGGTTGCTTGTTTCTCACATTTGGCTTGAACGTTGAGTGCAGGACACTTTTATTTCGAGATGTCCATTGGGGCCTTGGGGGACAAAAGTTTGGAGAAATAAGTTCTGTAATTTCCTCCAATGTGTCATCGTTCGGGTGCAGCAACCCAAAAAAAAATCCTCCATTGTTTATTGGGCATTTGCTCATAGTATCATCAAAATAGTCCACTGTTGTGCGTTGGGTGGCCCTCCCTTCTAATTTTTACTTGTTTGCAGGGTTACCAGCATTGCTTCTATCAATAGGAAGGATTTTCATTGTGAAACATTTACTTTCAAAGAATATCTAAAGTTGTTATTTCTTAAAACAATGAGTCATTAATATAATAATACTTGTTAACATAAAAGGTGAATTTTTATATATTGAATCATTTGATAGTATAAGATAGACAATATTCTTACTAAAATAGTTTAAGGACAAAAATATTCTTCAACCCTTATATCTATGTTTTATCTTCCAAGTATTAAATCCAATTTTCTTGGGAAATGCCATGAATAGGACTTTTGATCTGTTCCCATGTCTGGAAATCTGGAATGTTTGACTAGGCATATTCCGTATGTTATGTTCTTCAAACCGTTCTGGCTCTCTCTCTCTCTCTCTCGGCTCAAAACAACGAATGGTTATTACTTCCCACGAAGATTATGCTTAGGAGGAAAGGAAAAGTTGCATGAAAAATTGCGCATGCACTGTTTATTACTCTTTCAGTTTTTAATATAAGATATATTAAAAGAGTTAATTTTAGTTCTAAATACTACTACTGGTCATCGAGTTGATTTTTTTTTAGTGATTAAAGAAGTTAAATAAATTACTTAATCATATTATATATTATGTATAATTAAATTATAAGTCAAAAAAATTAGTTTAGAAAAAAAATGATAAATATAAATACTTTAAAGTAATTTAATTATCTTCTTTAATTTCTCTAAAATATTCAACCGGGTCTTATATTTAGGATTGAAAGTATTATATGACTTAGTTTTTGTATTTGTCAATCTTTTTTTCTAATTTACTCTATTGATGTTCCATCAATAATAATCAAGAATGAGAGAGAATGAGAGAATTAAAGAAAATGACTAGAGATCCATTTGGTTGGATTGCATTACACATGCAATGGAAATCTTCATAGCATTACCATAGGTGACCCTTTTGGTTGGGCTTATTAATGATAATATAGATTGCAACGGTAAAACATGTTGTTTTTGGGGAAATCACTCCCATGTCTCAAGGAAGCAAAATAATAACAGAAAAGTCTTTGGGAAAAGTCAAATATTAGAAAAGTCCCTAAGGATTTTTCTGTGATTATTTCTCAAAGTCAAATGACAAAGTTGCCCTTAGTTCATCAGTCATTTACAACTTCATCAGTTATTTTCACAACATGTTTTTATGTAATGAGTTAATTTCATGTTTGTCAAGTTCTTACATTCACAACTATCATTGCGTGTTATAAAAACTGCTTGAGTGATTTTTTACACATTTTTTTGTTGCCTAAATGAAATGACCTTTTCCGAAACTTCAAATATGACAACTGCATATGCTTTGTTTAACAACTGGTTATGCTTATGTTTACAACATATTGAGTATTTTTTATAATATACTTTTTAGGTCACAATGAAACTACTTTTTTAACAACTGTTCCCCATTGCAAATTGCTTAGTTTACTACTCGTTAAGCGTGTTTTCACAATATGTTGAGTCAGTTTAACAACTTCTTTCTCATATCTAAATAACACTACCTTTGTACACCTCCAAGTTTAGCACTGAAAATTCCTCAGTTTACAACTAGTTAAGCGTGTTTTAACAACATATTGAGTCATTTTTGCAACTTATTTCTCGTGTATGACTGGAATTATCTTTGTTCACATCTCCAAGTTTAACACAACAAGTTGCTTAGTTTACAACTTCTAACACCTGTTTTTATAATATCTTAAGTTATTTTTACAACTTATATAGTGTGTGTGTGAATGAAATTACCTTTCTTTACATATCTAAGTTTAACATTGCAAGTTACTCAATTTACAACTTCTAACGTGTGTGTTTACAACATATTGAGTCATTTTTACAACTTATTTCTCGAATGTGAATGAAATTACCTTTGTTCACATCTCCAAATTTAACACAGCAAGTTGCTCAGTTTACAACTTCTAAGGCGTTTTTTTATAACATCTTAAGTCATGTTTACAACTTTTTTATACCTGACTGAAATGACAAGTTTCAAAACTCCAACTTTCGCAGCTATAAATTGCTTTTTTAACAACTGGTAATATTTGATTTTACAACATCATGAGTCATTTTTACAACTGTTTCATGCTTGACTGAAATGACAAGTTGCTGTTTATTTTGGGGGTAGAGAACTTAATGTGATGTTTATTTTTTATAAAAATGAAAGAGAGAGGATGGAAAGGGGGATGAGCTGGACTATTCATAATCATCGTTACCTTCATCCCTTCTTTCTTTAAAAATGGCGGAAGCTTGAGCATCAAAAAAATCCCATGACCTTCCTTCTATATTCTTCTTCCTTCTATCTTACATCTCATCCCATAAATCTTTCACCATCTCAAAACTTTGGTCTTCACCATCGCCACCATTTCCGCAAGCGACCTCCGACACTGAGTGTAATATCCCGATTTTTGAAACTTGAGCTTAGAGAATAAGCCTGAGATTAGTGGATTGCTAAGCCTTGGTTTAGCAAGATCCCAAATTGTGATTAAGGGTTAATGACTCTAAAAGTGGATATGGTTAGTGATAAATAACCCTTTTGGAGAATATGATGTGATTTGGCACTCGAATGTGATTTGTGTGTGTTGTGAGCAGCGCCGAAACCCTATATTTGAGTTCAATTGTGGATTAGCATCCAAATTGACTTAGAATAAAAGGAAGAATTGAATGGGGTATTGTGTTGGAAATGGTGTCATAGTGTGTTTTGATGTCATTGCAATTGATTTGGAACTTTGGAATGAAAAAGTTGCAATGTTACATTTTGAAATGTGAATTGTGTTGACATGTTGAGATTGTTGTGAAAACATGTCAATGTGATGTGAATTTGATTGATTTGGTGTTTCCAATGGATTCCTTGTGAAAATTTATGTGGCAATGATGTTTGGTATGAAAATGGGACCATTGAAAGCAAAGATGCAAAATCTGAAATTCTGTCAAGTGAAATTCTATTCTGGGCAGTCAGTTTGTGTGAACATTTTGAATGACCAAATGGTGTCTAAAACCAGCTGAACCAGCTGAAACTAGTGAGAGAAAGTTGAGAGCTCTTAGAGAGACAAATAGGAGAAATCTCACAAGGTAAGCCGATTTCTCCTACGATCTAGCTCCTAACGCGTATAACATAGCTCCTAAGCTTCTCTTTCATGTTCTTTAAGGTGTTGGAAGCTCAATTTTCATGGTTAAGAAGGGCTAGGGTTTCAACCACTCTTGAGAAAAGCTAGTGGGAGCTTGAAGTAACTTCCAAACTCTTGTGTATTGACTATTCTGGCTGTTGTGGACAATTTAATCAATAAAATTTCGCTGGATTGTCATTGGTTTCAAAAATGGAAAATGGGTGTGTGGGGCTGTTATGCTGCCCAAATTGATACTAAATGGCAGTTGTAACCTAATGGAATAGTCAATAAAGTGGTTAGGAGTAGAAAGGAACGCGTTTACGGAGCCGAAACCGAAAAACCCCAATTTTCCCTGAAATACTTGAGAATTTTGGCTAGCTCTAGAAATGGGTCTTAGAGTTGGATTTTCAATGATTTGATGATTCCATTGAGTTCAAGAGCAAAAATTAGGTGGGATTACAATTGGGCACTTTTTCGGAAAAGGCCGAAAAAGCATAATTACGAAAACGCCGCTGAAACCCTTAAAGTGGGGCTACTAAGGGTAATTTTGTAATTGCCATTGAATTTGATAATTTCAAGTTCGGAAATGGATTCCTTGGGCGGAAATGTGTTAAAATAGCCAATGTCAAAATTTCAGGAAAAGTACAGCCGACCGGGTACGGTGGGGCCGAGCCGGGTCCCAGGGGCATTTTAGTAAATTTTCAATATAGCCTCATATAACCCCCCAAAAACACTATGGAAGTGTCTAAATAATACATTTGACATTGTAGGATCGAATATGAAGCCTTGAGCTATTTGCATGTAGATTGAGGCACACGTTTCGAGGCATAAAAGGGTTAAGGTAGGGAACTTATCTCTCCTGCATGCTCCTGATAACTGTATTAATGTGTTGATACATGTTATTGCTTTGCTTGATTATGTGGAACATGTATGAATGATTTGAAGCTATGTTTCAATATATGCTATGGCCATATGTATATTGTTCGAAGCATTGAGCTTATAGATTTGTCATTGTATGTGTGCATGAGTTATGTGATGCAAACATGTCATGTATTAAACACTTATCTTGACTGCATATTGATAATGTTTCCCTACCGAGATTCTCTCGAATCTCACCCTCCCCTACCAACAATTTAGACAGGGCAAGTGGCTCGTAGAAGGAGCGGCTAAGACTCCTTCGAGATAAGAGTTGGTAGTTGGTTATCAATGAGTTGTAAAGACTGTATATGATTCGGTTGAATATAGGGTTATGAATTTGAGATGAGATTGTGTAATCCCTATTTAAAGAATTGTAATGGGCAATTGTGCCTTGTGTATCTTTAGTAAAGGTATATACCCGGGATTGCCGGAATGATTATGTTGTGCACTCTAATATGTATATGAATGTGATTTATCTTCACCTAGTAATTGTATTCAAAATATGAATATGAGACCAAATTTGTTAATGATTTCGAAAGGTATTTGTGAAAACCCCGTCATGTGATGAGTTAGTAAATGTTATTTGATTATTATTGGTGTCTATTTCATTTTAATCACGTATTTCAGATATAATTACAGAGGGAGTTACACCGAGCTTTGGCCTTCCTCTCTCACATCTGATCTTTCACCACCTCCCTTCTTCACACCTCCAGCGCTGGCAATCTTTCCCTATTTGCCACCAAACCATTGCTTACAGAGAGAGAGCATAGGGAACTGAAAACACAGAGGTCAGATTGAGAGCTGAAAACACAGAACGAAGGAAAGAGAGAAATAATAGAAAGTTTTAAATTCTTTGGGGTAACTTTGTTATTTGACTTTGAGAAATAATCACAGAAAACTCCCTAGGGACTTTTCTGATATTTAACTTTTCCTAGAGATTTTTTTGATAATATCTGTGGTCTTTAAAACCTAAGAGTGATTTTCCCTTTATTTTTTTTTAGTAATGTTTGTTCCTAACGGGGCCATATGAATGTTCATTGCTGGCTGCAATATATCATAAATTGTCTATTTTGCCCTTAAAAAATGCCTTATCCTTGTTTCTTGTCTTTTTGTAATCCCTGTCCTAGCGTCCTATCCATCATCTAGAGCACCCATTACCGGCGACTCCCCAATCACCACTGGTTCTCTCCACCTATTGCAGCACCACTGGCCTCTTCACTTATCTCTGCCACCATCGTCCGCCTCTCCCCTCAACTTTGATATCAGCCTTTCTCGTCAACTCTGCTGCCACCATCGACATCTGTCTTCTCTGCCACCGGCGACCTCTTCGTCTTCTCCACTTCTGATGGCTTCTTCCCTCTTCCAAATTTATCAATCCCATTTGATGATGGGCCTACAGTTTCCAAGAGTGGTCATTGCACAACATGATTGTGCCTGAAAATGCATCCTTCATATACGCCCTAGAAAAACCAATATACGACTGAGGCGGCCATTGTTGTGCTGCTAAGGAAGGAGATTGAAGATAATGGATGAATTGTTGAACTGGTTGAATTGGTGTGTTTGATCAATCGCAAGCTTTGAAAATGGTGATGAAGTAGAACCACCCAAATGGTTTGTAATGGATGAGTTAATGGTAGGGGTATTGATAGGGGAACTATAGTGGGCATTGAAGGAAGAAGACGGTGATGTTAAATAATGAAGAGGAAGGTGGATGAAGGTTTAATGGTTTGTGTAGGCATTGAAGTGTTGTGAAAGCTGTGGCTTGTGCGTAATTTCATTTTCATTTTTTTTGGCTGCATTTCAACATATATTTCCTGTACTGGATTTGTTTGAGGATCAAGTCGATATTCTCTGCCAATGAAACCATTTCTTTTAAGGAGAATTACATTGTAATCCCATATAAGACAATATACAAAGAAATAGTCCCAGAAAATTATGAAATTACTCTAAAGTCCTATGAGGCCATTTTGTAATAAATTGGAAATGGCTAAAGTCCAAAATACCTCTGTTAGATAGAGAGAGGGATGGAAAAATGAAGCAAAACTCAGAAACGAACAGATCTAGAAATGGCGCAAGAAGAACATATCTGGAAATGGCCCAAGAAGCAGAATGAAGTTCATCAGCCAATATTGAAGAGTAAGGTATGAAATTAATGTCAAAACCTCTCTTATCTTCATTATTCCATTTGATTCATATTTGCTATTGAGTAGGTAAACAGATTTTTATGTTTCCTTCGTTCATCTTCGTTTTGGCTTGAAAAATGAGAAAAACTGTCATTTTTGTGTATGGGTATTGTCCTTCATATGCTTGTAAACTAAAAAGGAAGACCTAGTAAATGCAATGGATTTGTTTTGGCTGTGGGTTCAATGAGTTTGGGTATGGTTTAATATACTATGTTTTCATTGTAGGTATACTTTGTTTTCTAGTTCATTTGTATTGTATTTCTGCAATATAAGGGCTAAGGAATGAAGATGAGGGTGAAAGATTTGTGGCTACATAATCTGCTGTGTGAAGAAAAAATGTATTGTTAATAGGAGCAGCAACAGTTGTCATTGGAGGCTGCTGAAATTGTTAATGACAACTATATGTCATATTTAAATGTTTTTTTACAACTATAGGTTTTGTTGATTGATCTTCGTTTTGGCCCTAATAAACGAAAAAAACTGTCTGATTTTTGTGGATATTGTCCTCCATATGCTTATAAACTATAAAGACAGACCTAGTAAATGCAATGAATATGGTTTGGTTGAGGTTTCAATGTGTTTAAGTATGGTTTAGTATGCTCTATTTTTTCTGTCATTATGCTTTGTTTTCTGGTTCATTGTACTGTAATTCTATAATAAAAGAACCAAGGAATGAAGATGAGAGTAAAAGGTGTAACCCCCTGACTTTAAGCACGTAATTATAATTCGATAACGCATAATTAAATCATATTAGAGATCATCGGATGATTTAAACTCATTTTTAATTGTTGTCTCACAGCGTGATTTTCACAAAATCTTTAAAATCTTTTTCCCATCCTTGTCTCAATTTCAATGTTTGAATATAATTACCTGTGCAGTTAATATACATTCATTCATATCAGAGTGTATAATCAAATCCCCGGCAACTCCCGGGTTCTATACATATATAGCCTGAGGGTTTATAAGTATCCACTAGGGGATTACACAACCAAGACCAAATATAATACTCAAATCTCAAAATATACAGTCATCCCAAGTTCTAAATGGATAACCAACGTCTCCAAAGTCGAATATACCCCTAAGGGACCTAATTGCTCCGGGTTGGCCTCTTCTCTTTTGAGCCACACGCCCTATCTGAAACGTTAGTCGTAGGAAAGAATGAGATTCGAGAGAATCCCAGTAGTAACAAACAGCTCACACAATGCATAAACACAAAAGCATGTACATAAATCACAACCAGCAACAGCAGCAGCAATCTTAAGATACATGGTTTTCACCACAAACGACAGCACTCACGGCTGTATACACAATACGACAGCTCTTGCTGTAATCATAATCACGATAGCTTACGCTGTAATCACAATAATGACAGCTTCCGCTGTAAACGACAGCTATCACCAGCTGTAACTACAGCAGCATCAAAGATCATCACAAAGCAGTGATAACACACACATACAAAGCATTACACATAGTATAAGAGAGAGAGTCGCTACCTGATCATTTCCCGACGTTTATCGGCACAGCGGGCTCACGAGGACGGCAAATATCAAATCCTGTAAACCAAGTTAGGGACAACCCATCAATCTCTTTCCCAAGTTTTATCTCTATAATACTTTAAGTTGGTTATCATTTGAACTCTTTAGGTGACTATTTTAGGCCTAAACATATGCCTAAAGGGTTGGGGAAAGTTTGCCTAAAAGACCTTTTCCAGAGGTTCAGAATGCAGATTTTCACTGGTTGGCCGCGGCCAGCCCAACTGTGGGCCGCGGCTAACGAATGCACAGAAGGATTTGGGCCGCGGCCAGCCACCTCGGGCAGTGGCCAGAATCAGGTTAGAAAGTCTTGGGCCGTGGTAAGCCCCCAACGGGCCGCGGCCAACACATGGCCAGAAGGTTTTGGGTCGCGGCCAGCCTTATAGGCCGCGGCCAAACTGTGGCACTGACTCCTGGTTGATTTCAAATACTCATAACTTTGTGCACAGAACTCAAAAGGACTTAAACTTTATATGGATAGAAAGCTTGCAACATGAACTACAATCCTAGAGAGTTTCATAATATTTAGACATCATTTGCTAGGTCAAAATGTCATGCAAAGTCAGGTCCCTGCACAGTATTCTGAACTTAACAAATTTCTTGACTTAACCAAATTCCCCAGATTTTGCCAATTGGCTTCCAATTGTCCCTAATTTCAAATCAAATACTATTTTCACACAATTTGGCTCAAGGAACACATTGGAGCCATCAAAATGACCATATTCATTATCCATGGGCATGTTCTACCACAATCACCACATGTCACCTTAATATCTCCAATCAACACACAAATTGCAATCCATTCCAACCCAAAATTCCAAGCCAATTCCAAATGCACAAAGACACTCTATGCCACTAATTTCCACACTAAACACTAACCAAGTCATGCTTTTCAAAATTTACCAAAAATCAGGGAAAATTCCAAAGTCCTCAAAACTCAACCAATGATCAAAGCAATCATACCAAAGTGCATCAACTACTCACTTCTTATGTCTTCCAAAGCCAACTTCTTGATTCTTCAACTTTCCAAAGTTCATAATCTCTCAACCACCACCAATGAAAATTCTGAAACCATAGGTTTAATGCTCTCAACTTCTTGCATAACATTAATAGAGAACATTTGAGCATATGGAGATGTTCACTTACCTAAACTCAAGCTTTTCTCTTTCTCTTTCTTGCTCAAGCTCAACGAAAATGGAGGTTAAATGAGAGAGAAAATGAAAGATGATGATGCATTTTTTCCCTTCACACATACACACACATAGCCGACCTTGACTAGGAAAGAGAGAGGGAAGAATATTTGACTTTGATCCAAAGGTCCTTATGATGACACTTGGCAAAATCTTACTCTTCCTACCATGAGTTCATATGAACTCATCCACACATGATTCTACCTCTCACTCTTTCAATTCTAGCCATTGATCTCAATTACCAAGGAGTTTCCTCTCCAGTAACTGACCAATCAATCAGTAAATTTACCGTTTTGCCCCTGATTAACACAATGCTTACTAAACCATCATCAAACACATTTGCATCATAATTCATATTATTTACTTCAAGAGTGTTTAATTAACATTAATTACATCACTTGAAGTTATTTGCCCTTAATTACAATTCGGGATATTACAAAAGGCTTGTAGCTATATAATCTGATGTGCATAGGAAAAAAAGTGTTGTTAATGGGAGTAGTGATAGTTGTCAATGAAGGCTGCTGAACTTGTTAATAACAACTATATGTCATATTTAAATATTTTGCTTGAGATATAATGATGTTTGACAGGGGTTTGAAACGTTTGCCATGTTTTTTTTGGTATTTTGTGTTGTTTTTAGTCATTAGAAGTGGGATTTAATGAACATGGTTTGAAAGTTGTGAGGCTGAAGTATTGATTATGTAGTAAGAATGTGTTGTTAATATGGGCAGCGACAGTTGCTAATAAGACTGTTGAAATTGTTAATGACAATTGTTTTGTGCAGGTGGACAGCGGTACTGACTAGCACGTCTGACAAGATTCTACTATGTTTCCTTCATATAAAGGGAATGTTTGAAGTTAGTGGAGGTGGTGGTATAACATATGTTAGGGGACCTATCAGATCTAGACATCTAGTTGTAAATATGATTAGATAGAAATCCAGACCACTTGATTTTTGGCCACGGTCTGTGAATTTGTTATTAGTTCCTTGTAAATGAATTTTCAGATGTAAATGAAGGTAGCATATAATATGGTTTTGTATCCCACTTTCATTTATGAAAATTTGTAATCTAATGTAAATTTTGTTGTCAATCTACGGATCTAGAGTTATCAGTGAAGGCCTCTGAAGTTGTCAATATATGTCTATGAAATGTTAATATATAAATGCAGTTATGATCACATTGGAAAATAATAGTTTATGTGCATATATTTATAGATTACCTATGTTGATATTCAACATTAATTAGGTGGTCATATTATATATCTTGTCATTGATGCCTCCTTGACTTATCAATGGAAGGGTTGAAGAGTTGTCAACGGAGACTTAATGACTTGTCAGTGAAGGCTCCTTGACTTGTTAATGGAGGCCCCTGAAGTTGTCGGTAGAGGTTGAATGACTTGTTAATGGTCAATGGACAACCATTGAGTTGACAATGGAGACCTTTTGATTTGTTAATGGTCAATGGATGACCATTGAGTTGACAATGGAGACCTTTTGACTTGCTTACGAAGGCTCTTGCACTTATCAATTGACGACCATTAAGTTGTCAATGGAGGTCCCTGAAGTTGTTAGTGGAGGCCCTTTAGATATTAGTAGAGGCTCCTTAACTTGTCAATGGATCCCCATTGAATTATCTATGAAGGCCCTTTGAATTGTTAATGAAGATTTCTGGAATTGTCAATTGAGCCCCATTGACTTGTCAATGGAGGCTCCTCCACTTGTCATTAGATGCCTATTGACAACTACATTCAAGCACAATGAGTTGTCATTGAAGGCTCCTGGAGTTGTCAACGAAGTCTCCTTGACTTGTCAATAGAGTCTCTTGCAATTATCAATGGAGTCAAACAATGTGTAAGGAAAAGCATCATATGTCTATTACATAAGTTTAGCACTAACGTTAACTCATGAAAATGACTCTGTAATTCATAATTACAACAAACATCTTAAATACAACTTGTTTGAAGCTGATATAACAAAAAACATCACATCTATACAATGTCATTACACTTGATCATTACAAAAATTTAACTATATTTACACTAAGTGTGCACATGGTCACATAGAGCATATCATTGTTTAAAACTCTTCAAAACTTGTCCCTTCCTTAATAGTTCTAGATCTGATCGTTCCCCCAACATATGTTATATTACTGCCTCCACTGACTTCAAACCTTCCCCTTATATAAAGTAAACATAGTAGAATCTTGCCAAACGTGCTAGCCATCATCGCTATCCACCTGTACTAAACAATTGTCATTAACAATTTTAACAGCCTTATTAACAACTGTCACTACCCCTATTAACAACACATTCTTACTACATAATTAGGACTTCCAGCCTCACAACTTTCACACCATATTCATTAAATTCCACTTCTAATGACTAAAAATAGCACAAAATACCAAAAAACATAGTAAACATTTCAAACCCATGTCAAACATCATTATACCACAAGCAAAACATTTAAATATGATTTTTAGTTGTTATTAACAAGTTCAGCAGCCTCCATTGACAACTATTGTTGCTCCCATTAACAACACATTTTTTCCTACACACATCAGATTATGTAGCCACAAACCTTTCACCCTCATCTTCATTCCTTGGCTCTTTTATTGCAGAAATACAGCATAATGAACCAGAAAATATAGCATAATGACAACAAAAATAGAGCATACTAAACCATACCCAAAACACATTGAAACCTTAATCAAAACATATCCATTGCATTTACTAGGTCTGTCTTTATAGTTTACAAGTATATGGAGGACAATACCCACAAAAATTAGACAGTTTTTAACATTTATCAGGGCCAAAACAAAGATCAATCAACAAAACCTATAGTTGTAAAAAAAATCATTTAAATATGATCTATAGTTGTCATTAACAAGTTCAGCAGCCTCCATTGGCAATTGTTCTGCTCCTATTAACAACACATTTTTTCCTTCGCATATCAGGTTATGTAACCACAAACCTTTCATCCTCATTTCATTCCTTAACCCTTTTATTACAGAAACACAACATAGATGAATCAAAAAACAGAGTATACCGATAGTGAAAATAAAGCATACTAAATCATACCCAAACACATTGAAATCCCAACCGAAACAAATCCATTACATTTACTAGGTTAGCCTTTTTAGTTTACAAGCATATGGAGGACAATACCCACACTAAAAAATGACAGCTTTCTTATTTTTCAAGCCAAAATGAAGATGAATGAAGGAAACCTAAAAATCTGTTGACCTACTCAATATAAAACATGAATCAAATGGAATAATGAAGACAAGAGAGGTGTTGGCATCAATTTCATACCTTACTCTTCAATATTGGCTGATGATCATCATTCTGCTTCTTACGCTATTTCCAGATTTGTTTGTTTCTGAGTTTTGCTTCATTTTCCCATCCCTCTCTCTATTTATCTGATAGAGGTATTTTGGACTTTAGCCATTTCCAATTTATTACAAAATGGTTTCATGGGACTTGAGAGTAATTTTAGAATTTCCTAGGACCATTTATTCGTATATTGTCTTCCGTGGGACTATAGTGTAATTCTCCCTTTCTTTTATGGGGTGGATGAAGACAAAGTGGCACAACAAGGAGGAGGGAAGACAACGTGGGGTTTTGACTGAGGGTATTTGAGTAATTTTATATTTATATTTATTTAGTCTGATGCAAAAAAAAGCTTGTTAGTAAGTTTCTTAATGTTATACTTCTTCGGTCCTAAATATAAGACAAAGTTGATTTTTTTGGACAAAGTTAACTTTTTTGGAGGAATTAAGGAAACTAATTAAATTACTTTAGAGTATTTTTATTTTTATTTTTTTCTCTAAACTAATTGTTTGACTAATAAACTGCTATATAATCTAAGTATACACAACATATGATATGATTAAGTAACTGATTTAGCTTCCTTAATCTCTCCAAAAAAAGTCAACTCTGTCTTATATTTAGGACTGGAGGGAGTATCAAATATCCTCACAGTAATAAGAATTGCATCACACGGCATTACAGTGCATTGCATTGTACTGCAAAGCAAGCCTATAATTGAACCAAACGGGTCCTAGGGTATTTTAGAAAATAAATGTTATATTAACTACCTTATCTAATCTAATCAAATTAGATATATGTTTTATATTAAGGATTAAAGGGAACATATTTTATTATATTTTTCAATGAATTTTAAATTTAAGAATTTTTTATAATTTTTTAAAAAATTTGGTATGAATTACTGTTTTGCAATTTTTAAAAGTTAGACTGGATGTCAAGCCAAAGAGGCTAATGAGTCATGATTCAAACGGTTAGATCGGTCAAGCCGTTTGGTTAGACTGGTGACATAATAATTAAATTAAAAATAACATTATTTACATGCATAATGATAGTCCACTTTGATAAAAAGTTAAAAAGATCACAACATATATCACAATCAAATAAAATGATTTTTTTATGATCTTACACCAAATAAAATGATTAAAAATAGCACATTAATAAGTCAATTATTCACTTAAATTCATGGGTTATAAATTATTGATAGTATTATCTTAAAAAACACGTATCTTTAAATTTATATTATTCATTTTAGATAAAATTAAAGATGAAATAAAGCATTCGTAAATAAATTTCAAAAATTTATAAAACCAAAAATATAAAGAAAAATCATTAGTCCCTTGCGTTTTTCGTTGTCCTTTTTGTGATAAAGACATTAGGCTACATCAAAAATCATACTTAAGTAGTCAAATAATCACAACCTCCATCAAAAATCATTTTCCATTAGGCAAAATAGTATACATTATGATTTTATTCTAAATAGGTAGAATAATATACTCAAAAATCACAACATGATTCAATTAGGCAGAACAATATACTCAAAAATCATACTTTATACAATATGAGGACATAGTGACATATAGATTTAATAAGGTAATTCAATAAGGCAACACAGTTTCCCTTTATAAGCAAAAAGCAACTACTATAACCAGGCAAACAGAGTAACATATAGATTCAATAAGGCAATTCAAAATCCATGACAACCTAAATTAAAAGACCAATCAGACCAATGGAGTGTGAGTTTGTATCAAAATTGTTTGAGTCCGTATCAAAATTCAAAGCTGTGACACGAAATGGAAGGGAAGAGAGGATACGAGTTGTGGAGAGAGATCAAAATTCAAATTAAAATGACAAGCTGCGACATTTTTGGTCCTAAATTAATAAGTCAGAAAGCTATGACAACGAAAGGAAGGGAAGATACGAGCTGCAGAGAGAGATCAGAATTCAAAGCTAACCTTGGTTTGGCAGGAAGGGAAGGGATGAGCTGTGGAGAGAGATAGAAAAACAGACAGGGGAGAGCTGCGACTGCAACACAGATGAGCTGTGACATTCAAATATGGCGACTACTACAATAGTCAGAGACGGCGTTTGGCGATGGTGAGCGTCGACCTTCAACACACGGAGCTTGGCTGGAAGGAAGGGAAGGGAAGTCAGTGGCTCAGCGCTGCCGCCACTACGTCTTTGAGTCTCAGTAAGAGAGTGAGATTAATTGGGCTTGCCGTCACTACTAACAATAATCAGAGGCAAAAGGATGATTGATCACAACGATGACTCGATAAGGCAATCGGAAGAGAACTAGCGGAAGTGGCAATGGCAGTTTGCAAAGTCAAGCGAGTGGCCAAGTAGGACTTAGGGTTGGCCATTAGCAATCTAAGCAAGGGCAGGGGTGATGGGCAGGGGAAAAAATATAAACAACTTAATGAGTCGGCCCTTTTAAGCCCTAGGCCCCATAAGGGCCAGCTCTTTTAGGCTTGACTTCCTTTGGTGGCTCCAATTTGCAAGCTCGGCCCAACACTTAACAAGGCTTAAACGGGCCGAGCTCGTCGATTTCCCGGCTCTAGTAGCATTCCATCATAAATGTGAAAAACCATATGTAGTTGTTTCTATTTTCTATTTTTTTTTTCAAAAAAACAATTTTATAAAACTGTTCTTAAAAATAAATTTTGAAAAAAAAATTTGTTTGAATAGTTATATGAAAAAAAAAATCTATTTTCAAAGTAATGTAGTAGCAACAACACTGATGGTGACATGACAATGGTCGGCGCTAGTGGTATGGTGTCGATAGCAGATAGGTGGCCATCTAAAAAAATAACATAAAAAACCTAAAATTATTTTTGTCTTTTAGTTTTAAATTTTTTTTTGTTTTTCAATTTTTAAAAAAAAATATAGAAAAAATTTTTCCAAACACGTTTTATAATTTTTTTTAAAAAAAACTATTTTAAAAACAAAATCAAACAAGCCCTAATACTCTTTTCCGCCCTTAATATATAACCTAAATGTGGAGTTGATCTTAGTCCTTAATGTAAGACTTATTTCTCATATCAATCAATCTCTTCTTAATTTATCCCTATTGCTTTGTTAGCAATAATTAATTAAAAGAGATTAAGAGAATTAAGGACAATGATCAAGGTGTTTTACAAAAAACATCATATTAACTAATATGACTATCTACCTTAATGTAATCACATTAGTTAATAAAAAAGAATTTCTTTTCTTTCTATCATAGAAAATCCAACGAACCCATCTATTTGATTAAGTAAAAAATATCCTATGGAACAGAAATAAAAAGATTCATTTATTCACGATCAGATTATATTTGTTTGATATACTATTGTCAATACTAATCTTCAAGACAGAATACAATAATTCGAAAAAAATAAAAATAAAATAAAATAAAAACTTAAATATTAAGTTGAATAAATACCAATTGAAATCCAAAGTTTTACTGATCGAAGGAGATAATGAGTGAATTCAACAAATTATTGAAATTAAGGGCCTCTTTGTTTCTATTTTTTTTCCAAAATAGTTTTATAAAATATTTTTAAAAGAAATTTTTGAAAACAAAAAAAATAATGTTTGGATAGCTGTTTTAAAAAATCTATTTTTGGAGTGAAGTGGCATTAACTGTCACCAATAGTGACATGGTGGTGGTTGTCGCTGGTAGTACAGTGTCAATAGTGGATATGTGGTGGTCTCAAAAAGTAAAAAAAAATAGAAAAACAAAAGTAGAAAAACACCTAAAAACTATTTTTGTTTTTAAGTTTTTAAAACAATTTTTTTTTGTTTTTTAACAAATTTATTGAACACAGTTTTCCAAACAAGTTGTTTAGTTTTTAAAAAAAAAAAAAATCAAATAAGCCCTAAAAAACTATCACTCGATGTCTGTTGAAATTCTTTGGGAAAAAGAAACTTGAATACCACTTAAACTTCAAAATCCCAAATTGGTTTTGTTGACAATAAGAGTATAGCAATTGACAACTCATATTTTTGGGAAATCACTGATTTGGAATTTTGAAGTTTAAGTTGTATTTAAGTGTCTTTTTTCCAAATTGTTTTGGATATAAGCATGTAGTGTCCATTAAAGGGGCATGGGCAATGACGAACACACCAAGGCATATGCAACAATCCACAGAGGTTTAGACTTCGGATGATTTTGTGTTTTGAGTTTTAGTTTCGTCACGTTGTAAGTAACTAGTTAGGCAGTGAGTTCACTTTAATTTGATTTTAAATATAAGACTCTAGTTCATTTTGTCTTTCAAATTTATATTCTTTTTCCTCTAAAGTATCCTTATTGACTATACATATGAAGAGCGTTTCCATCAAGGATTAATTTTAATTCATATACTTAAAGAGGATAGTTTAGGAAACCAATACATATTTGTTACAAAATAGCAAATTTAGCTAATTCTTTCTTTTTTTTTTTTGGGAATTACAAAGGCTAGCAAAAGCTTATGATTTATAAAGAGTCTAGTACCTATACCGTACTAACTAAAACATCTATCATATGACCACGTTCTAATTCAAAAAGACTTAAACAATCCACCAGGGATTATTCAAGCAAAACGAACTCCTAGTTATTTTCTTGAGCCATTTTGGCTAAATAATCCGCACAATGAAGCCCTTCCTTGTATGAGTGCGAAACTTCTTGGTCCCAATGTGAGAAAATGAGTTCCTGTAGCCTTACGATGTCCTCATATAAATGGTGACCTAGACCACAATCTACCATGATAAAATGTAAAGCCTCTAAAGAATTAGCATACAACTTGATCCTATCAAAACCAATTATTTATAGAGTTTTAGGTTGCTATGGATTGCATGAATTTTCGCGGTAGTTGAGGTGGTATACCCTAACTTCTGTTGAAATCCTTGTATCCAATTGCCCTGATTTTCTTTGATGACACCTCTACATGTAGCTTGTCCAATTGTAACACTAGATCCATCAATATCAACATACACAGAGCCTAGGTCGGGATGCCACCAGTGTATGTAATAACCTAAATTTTGGGCCTAGAACTTTGAGGATAAGCCTATATCAGGCCGATTACTAAGCCTAGTTTGGGAAAAGTCCCAAGAATGTCAGGGATAGAAAGACTCTTGGGGACTATATGATCTGGCCCTATCAAGTAGAGGGCCCAGTATGCGCAGGCAGTAGGATCAAAGTGTCGGTGTAGATGTTCACAGGACACAAATATGGTGCCATTGGGTTGGTAAAAAGATACCACCCAGCTATGTCATGAGGTATGAGACTGATTGGTCAAATAAAATATGCTGGTGTAGGTATGCACATGGCATTTTCAAGGCAGACATAAGTACCTTGTTTTTTTTTGGGAAAAGACATTAGAATGTGACGCCATGTGGGGTCTACACACACTCTAAGCAGGATGTCATTTGGTGGGCCTTGATATGCGTGCCACAATCCCAAGTAAGACCCGAGTAAGCATATATAAAGTAACTTTATTAAAGTAACTTTACTAAAGTAAGTCATGATAGCTAATGATGACACAAATTTTGCGTTGGCACCATAAGAAATTGACAAGTGTTCTCTTGTCATGACAAAGTACAAGATCGCTTTTGTATTGGATGAATGAAAAGGTGACAAGTGTCCCTCATTATGACACTTACTTTTTGCCTTTTGTGTTGGCATCCTTGGGATGTGCCACCTAGTACTTGAGTCTGGGGAATCCACCAGTCTCTGGTCCGGTCATGTACTTGACTTCCCGAACATTGAACTAGGGAGTCCAGGGAAATTGTCAGACCTCTCATTCCCCTGACCGAAAAGGACACCACTTAAGAAGAGAAAGAGAAGCCAAGGTGGTTTTTTTGACACATGGAAATCTTGAGCTCACATTTGTTGACACTTGGCACACCACAAAACAATCCAAAATGCAAGATTAAATCCCAACCCTCTACCCTTCTTTAATATATCAGCCAAGGGCAGAAAAATTAGAGAAAAAATGTGGAGAAAATAGAAAGAAGAGAGAAGGTGCATGAATAGTGAAAGTTGCTGTGTTCCGGAGCCAATTCCGACATGAATCTTACCCTCCCTTAACCAACCATATAGGAACATGAGCACAGAAGAGGAGTGTAGGACGTTGTGCTATGTGAAGAAGTTGCAAAGAAGAATTAAAGATTATTATGCGCTAATCGTCATGTATAAAATAACATTAGAAGTGATTAATTGTATAATCTGCATGACGGATGAATTGTATCATAAGTGTAATAATTGAACTAGGAATAGGTAATCACATAGTATGAGCCCATTAGTTAAATAATCCAAGGAATTAATAAGTAGAGAAAACTTTGATTCAATGAATAGAAGAACTGATAAGTTAAATCGAAAAGTAACCCCATAAATAAGTTAATTTGATAAATATGTTCCTTACCAAATGAATAGTGACCTCAAGAAGAGAAATGAAAGTTTTAATTTTTGGAGGCCTAAATAAGGTTTTCCTTAAGCTAGAAATGCTTCCGTAGCATATAGTAAAGGAGTCTAGGGATGAGTGTTAACATTTGTTGGTTCAGAGCAGAGATTTTGGCATTTGACTAGTTTGTTCTGTTGATGTGAATAGTATCCGCAAGTGATATTGGAATAATTCTGAGTGATAATAGGCTTAAGAGTTTGGGTAATAGACAAACCCAGAGAAATAGATCTTATCGGTCTACCAAAGGAAGGGTCAGAGTCAGATACAGAGGCAGAAATAGTGCAGTAGTGATGTATACCCACTGGAGAAGGGTATGAGCTCCGGTGTGTCTGATCTTGGATTGGCATGAGATCCGGATTTCAAAAGAACTCTGTGGTTAAGCATGCTTAGGTGAGAGAAATCTTAGGATGGGTGACCCCCTGGGAAGTTAGTTCAGTGAGCTTGAGACTCTAAGAGATAGATGAGGTAGCATAGGATACAGATTCTGGTTCTGACTCTTAAGTCTCTAGTACTAACTAAGAACTATATCCCTACTCAGTGTTATGGGAATACATAGAAATGCTATATCAAGAAGTTGGTACTGCTTATGTTTCCTTGTGAGGATAGTATCTAGTATCTCTAGAGGACTAGTGAATATAATGAGGGATATCTAGGTTAGATAGTCATTTTAGTAAGATGAATGGTGATCAAAGGCATATAGGTATGACATATTATGAGTATGGCATGATGAACAGTACTGAACTAGAAGCGGCCAGGAACTAGTATAAAAATACCTAGTTGTCTGGGTCTTGCTGGTTAGTACCGGAAATTTATTGAGAATATCTCCCAAATCACTTGACCATTGATAGAGCTCATGTGAATGAAAGAATTATGGTTAAATGGAATGGTAACTATGAGTGTAATCTTCCAAAAGCTGAGGGAGAGATTGATATTTGCACTAGTGATGACTATCCTAAATCCTAGTGCAGCTATTGTGGTCTGCAGATATGCGACTTGAGTAGTCTGCAAATGAAGTGATAGTATGGGTTGCAATGAAATGAGTATACATGATTGGGATGTGCCCAGTGTAGCAGGGCAGAATGGTGATGGATGCCTCTTAAAAGCTGAAGCCTCACAAGATGAGTTACCTACTCATGATATAGAGCTGGCAGTGATTGTCTTTGAGGTGAAAGAATGATGATTAAAATATGCCTTTATTATATAGAGCATTGAGGTAGAGTTAGAACCTTGTGATCAATGCTGACACTATGAGGATTCGATCTTATGCTACTAAAGATTAAGGATAGACTTGAATTAGATCTAAGTTGAAATGGTGCTTAGGTCAAAAAGTGAATTAGGTTGTACTATGGTTCTGTTTCATGATGGAAGCTTGAACCTTGTGAACCTTGTAGATAGTGTTGAACCTTCAATAATGTTTTGAGGATATTACCTGAATACCGTAGAGGTTAGAATAGGCGCTATTGATCATGATTTTAGCATGCCTATTGGGTGTAATTAAGGAAAACGATTTTCGATCTGTGTGATGTTGAGGTTCTAGAGTTAGTGATGAACCTAAAAGTTGGATATCTATCCAACATCTAGAGAAGGGTTATCAAGTGAATCATAACCCAAGAATCAACTGTGAAGTTTTGATTCCTTAAGAATTTGAAATGGCCTAAAATGATTTGAGGTCTTAAAATGTGTTGGAATATGTATGAGGTTTCTTGAGGTTGCTAATTGCTGATCTAGAATAGGAAAAGATCTTGATAATAGAATAATCCCTTATAAAGAATGAATGAGAATTTGTTTCCTGATGGAATAGAGTGATTAATAGAATGAGGAAGGCCACAGATTATGTTCTCATGGTTGAGACAGAGAATAGAATGTACTAGTGGCTTTTGGATTCCCTATACAATATGGGTAGGTTACCTAGTATGGGTGGTAGAATTATGCATGGAGCGAGACTGATATTGAAAGTCCATTCAAAACGACCCTGGATGAGATGGCAAAATTAAAGAAAGTAGATTGTAGAATTGCTAGGAAAAAAAAGGGTTTGTGTGACCTAATGAATCGACATGGGGTGCTCTAGTGTTGTTTGTGAAAAGAAAGATGAGAAAGAGAATTAAGAAAGAATAGGCTCGACGGTAAAAGGAAAGTGACTCTTGCTCTTGTATCTTATGTAATAGTTCTGCATGTATGTGTTTACCATTAAGTATATTCATGTATGAATATACGATCGGTAATAAGACCTATTGGGCCAGTACGTCCTAAGGTCATAAGACCTTATGTGAATTTAAGGCAGGGTCGTAAGACCTGCTAAGCAATCCAAATTTGAGATTTCGACAGTGACTTGATGCATGAGATTCCGGGAGTGACTCGATGCATGAGATTTCAAGTATGGTCTCGATGTGCCTACGACATAGGTGAGATTCCCTAGGCTATAAGACCTTGTAGGCTACCTAGAAAGTTGATGATGGACAGTATGTCTTGTGATTTCCCAGTGGACTGTGTGTCCTGTGATTGCTGAATGCCGAATGATTGATTATTGTTAGATGGTTTGTTTTGCGTGCTTTGAGAACATTACATAAGCGTTTGAATGGTTTAAGTAGCAAGAGGTGGAGCCTGTAATGAATTCAAAATTCCTAGTAGACTGTGTGTCCTAGGTAGCAAGATTCGATATGTATTCAGCAAAGATGATGAATAGCATGTCCTAAGGCCATAAGACCTAAGACTAGTATGTCCTTAGGCCACAACATATTATGTATTTGATAGTTGTGATGAGCAGAGGCTCGAAGTAGTAAGACGCGTTTTCTGGATAGAAGAGATTGAAAGTCAAGAGAAATAACACCATGAGGGTAGGGGTTACGGCTAGCTACCAAGGCGGTTTGCAAGTTGCATAGAGCAGACGCCATAAGTCATCGGATAGTAGTAAGACATATGAAACTAGCGCTATGGTTGCTTCCTAGCATGGTGACTTGGACCAGTGTTGTTAGAACCGGCTATCACCCAAGAGGGGGGGTGAATTGGGTGTATAATAAAAACTTAAGAACTTTAGAAATCTTTTCGTATCTTAACGAAAGTGGTAAGATGAAGGTTTATAAATCAACAGTTAGATTAAATAATATATGCTGGAAATATAAGAGTTTAGGGAAGAGAATATGCAAACTGTGATTTATCCTGGTTCGGTCCAATCTGTGATGGCCTACGTCCAGTCCCCAGGCTCCTCCTGAGATTTTCAAATCCACTATCTTCTTGTTTAATCCGGGCACAAGAAAAGCCTTTACAATCCCACAAGTTTAGCCGGGTACTTGTGAAACCTTTTACAAATCTCTCACTGAAATACTCCCCCTTACGGCAAGTCTTACGAGCAGAGCAATCCCGAAGATCTTCCTCTCCTGCTTACTCATGCAAGTCTTACGAGCAGCAACGTTCTCTCCTGCTTACACCCCTGTAAGTCTTATGAGCAGCAACGTTCTCTACTGCTTGCACCTTGTAAGTCTTACGAGCAGAATGTCTTACTGGCAATTCTCTCTACAGCTTCTCCGTAAGAAAATCAACCCTCTCAAGGTCCCTCTACCTTGAGATCAACTCAGAAATATAGTTGAAGGTGTTTACAGACTCTCTCACAGAGTGGATATAATCTCACTGAAGTACAATACAAATAATCACTCTCTCAATGATAAGTAAAATAGAAACTGCAAAACAGAGAGTGTTTGAGTAGAAGCAGAGGATTCACATTTCTATCACTTTTCTCGTAGTTGCTCGCTGTCTCTGTTTTTTTCGTTTTTCTCAGTTACACATTGACGTTGAATGCTCTCTCATTTATAGTTGATGAATATGATGACCGTTGTGAGCATTCATCCGTTGGAGTCATTTTGACCGTTGAGCATATTTGAAAACGAGCTACTGTCCGTTGTGGAGCAAAGTGGAGCGTCTCGTTTGAATAGCAGGAAGATTCATTTTGAGCTGTAGTAACGTTGTGGAGCAGGATGTGTTTCAGACAATCTCTCATGGTGGGTCAGTTGCTTGTCGTGGTTGGTAGCCGCCATTCGGTGTGTAATGATGGAGTTCACCGTAGTTGACTTTTATTTGAATCTGCAACCCGAACGTTTAATATCCTGTTTCACACTGCAAAATACTTAATCATTAATATGATGAAGTATTAGTCATGGGTATGTTGGATCATTGGTCAAAAACTGAATTTATGGCTTCTGGGACTCATCACGTTGAGTGAAGAATTTTCATACGTGACCTCCATTCTTGAAGATGCAACCCAAATATGTAAACTCCTGTTTTACACTTGAAATATATGTTAGATAATGTTTAGAAATAATAACAAGTGAAAACATAATGATTGTATAACGTTTAACCATGTTTGGATTGATGGTTGTGAGGCTCTGTTTCGTTTCTGCGTTGCTTCTGTCAGCACCTCACTCGAGTGCAATATGGCTCACTCGAGTGCAGTTCATATTTTCACGTTCTGACTTCCTCTCGGGCAAGCACTCGCTGCACTTCTCTCGCATCTGCTCGAGTGAAGTCTCGAATCACTCGAGCACAAAACGTCCTGCTCAAGTGCGTCTTCTGTTTTCACGTGCATGCTTCTTCTCGGGTTGTCACTCGCACATCATTTTAACAAGAGTGAGATTTTGTACTCGCGAGTGATATGGTCCCTCACTCGAGCACACATACCTCTGCTCGAGTGAGACGCATATTCTCAAGGAATATGCTCTCAAAATCAACACTCGCATCAGGATTTCAGAGGGATGAATTTATCACTCGCAGGTGATGTGGTCGTTCACTCGAGCACACAGACTCCTGCTCGAGTGAGAAATCATCCAATGCTCGAGCATGAATCCTAGTGCTCGAGTGTTGCAACTTTCTTCACGTTTCAGCTGCTTCTGGACATCACTCGCATGACATTTTTCAGAGAGAAAGTTTTTACACTCGCGGGTGATGTGGGGCCACTTTAGAAAAATTTTGTTCATTTGATTCAAATGATGTATCATAAGAATGCTCTTGCCATATGCATTCCAATGCAACAAGAATCAGCTCCAAACTCCTTGTCTTCTGTAAGTTATGATCGAAGGAGTGTATATTTCGCTAGTCTGCACAAGCATCAACTTCCAGAAGGCATAGCTCCTAGAATATACGTTCAAATTATGCAAATTACCTATCCATGGAAAGCTCTTTGAGTCTTCTTTCATTTTGCACTGGTCTCGTCTCAATCCGATGTGTGGTTTGTAAGTTACGAGCAAAATACCGAACCTGTGTCGAAATATGACGGTGATTTCAGTTTCATTTTCGACGATTCATAACTCCTTCATTTGATCTTCTTTCAATGTGATTCTGGTGCCAATTTTACGTGTTGGGAGTCTTCTTTCATATGTCACCGGTTTCGGGTCAATCCGACGTGTGGTTTGAGAGATATGATCAAAATACCAGACCTCGCTCAAGCTGAACGTAAAACAGAGTAGAACAGAGTATTCTCCCGT
The DNA here is from genome assembly GCA_963855925.1 of Inga laurina. Lineage (NCBI taxonomy): Eukaryota > Viridiplantae > Streptophyta > Magnoliopsida > Fabales > Fabaceae > Inga > Inga laurina. The sequence continues at coordinate 38,726,386 of OY979708.1, forward strand.
GCTCGAGTGAAATCAGCTGTGCTCGAGCATGTTCTTCCTGTGCTCGAGCATAACTCCCCTAGAAGTGCCAAAACTCATATATAAGTCATTTTAGCTTCATATTAACATATTCCAACCATTATTTGATCATAGAAACCTCCGGTAACATTATAGAAACCTCCAATATCACATCTAACAACTTGAATCTTTATCTTCTTGTAAGATCTAACAAGTTCTTCATTCTTCATAATCCAAGTAAGCATCTCCATGACTATCTTCAATTTCTTTCTTCTTCTTCCTCTTGTTCATTTTCATTAATTCAATCTTCTTCATTCTTTCCTTGACTAATCTAAAAAATATGTAACATTAAATATAGTAGTTAGTCAAAGAAATACATTATATGAACCTTTTGCTCTTATCACTTAATATCTATATTTGACATCATCAAAACTAATCATATCTAACAAGTGTGTCCAGAGTATATCTTGAGGTTGGCAGAATATTCAGATTGTATTAGGTTGTCGTCGAGGCAGTAAGTCCCGAGATACCAATGGCATAGGGGTGATTCCTTGAGCTGTAAGACAAGAATATCCATCATTGTGGGGGTAGAATGAGCCGTACGACTTGATATGAATAAAGTGTGATCCTGGAGAGTCCCGAAGAGGCTAGAAGGCCTTATATACATACAGTGTGATCTGGGAGAGTCTTGAAGAGGCAATGAGGCCTGAGAAACCAAGTGCTATGAGAATGAACTAGTAGGTCCTGTGTTTGAATGCTATATACTGGGTATATAATGAATGAGAATGTTGTATGATGGTGGTTGAATATTATCAAAGATATAAGGATATGATCATTGTATTACATTCTCTATAAGATTGCAAATGAAAGAGCTAGAATGAAAGAGATAGACTGAGTATCTAGAGATAATTTCCCTGAGGTACAGATAGTACTATATGATGTTCAAAATTTAAGGATGAAATTTATTGAACGAGGGGAGAATTGCAATATCCCGAATTTTGGGCCTAGGACTTTGAGGATAAGCCTATACAGGCAAACTATAAAGCCTAGTTTAGGAAGAGTCCCAAGAATATCAAGAGATAGAAAGACTCTTGAGGACTATGTGATTCAGCCCTACCGGGTAGAGGGCCCAATATGCATAGGTAGTAGGATCAAAGTGTCGGTGCAGATGTGCATAGGACATAAATACAGTGCCATTGGGTTGGTAGAAAGAGCTACCCAGCTATGTCATGAGTTATGGGACTGATTGGTCAAATAAAATATGCCGAATGCACATGGCATTTTTAGGGCATACATGAGTACCCTACGTTTTTAGGAAAAGAAATTAGAATGTGGCGCCATGTGGGGTCCACACACACTTTAATCAGGATGTTATTTGGTGGGCCTCGATATGTGTGCCATAGTCCTGAGTAAGACCCAAGTAGAATCCTAAGTAAGCACTAATAAAGTAACTTTAATAAAGTAAGTTATGATAGCTAATGATGATACAACTTTTGTGTTGACACTACAAGAAATTGACAAGTGTCCCCTCATCATGACAAAGTACAAGATCACTTTTATGTTGGATGAATGAGAAGGTGACAAGTGTCCTTCATTATGACACTTACTTTTTGCCTTTTATGTTGGCATTCTCGGGACTCACCACCTAGGACCTGAGGTCTATTGTCTGGTTTCCACCTAAGAAAAGAAAGAGAAGCCAAGATGCTTTTTTTGACGTATGGAAATCTTGAGCTCACATTTGTTGACACTTGGCATACCATGAAAACCATCCAAAATGCAAGATTAAATCCCAACCCTCCATTATTTTTTAATATGTCATCAAAGGGTAGAAAAATTAGAGAAAAAACATGGAGAAAATAAAAAGGAGAAAGAAGGAGTGTGAATAATGAAAGTTCCTGAGTTTCGAAGGCGATTCCGACCCTGAATCTCACCTTCCCTCAACCAACCATATAGGCACATGAGCACAAAAGAGGAGTGCAGGACGATGTGCCAGGTAAAGAAGTTGCAAAGAAGAATTGAAGATTATTATGCGCTAATCGTCATGTATAAAATAATGTTAGAAGTGATTAATTGTATAATCTGCATAACGAATGAATTGTTTTATAAGCACGATAATTGAACTAGGAATGGGTAATTGCATAATACGAGCCCATTAGTTAAGTAATATGAGGAATTAATAAGCAGAGAAAACTCTGATGCAATGCATGGAAGAATTGGTAAGTTAAATCGAAAAGTATCCCCTTAAATAAGTTAATATGGTAAATATGTTCCTTACTAAATGAATAGTAACCCTGAGAAGAGAAATGAAAGTTTTGGTTTTTGGGGGCCTAACTAAGGTTTTCCTTAAGAAGCAAATGCTTCCGCAGCACATAGTAAAAGGGTCTAGGGACCGGTGTTACACATAGTCTTGCACTCCTCTTCTGTGTTTATATGCCTATATGGTTAGTTGAAATATGCATGCATGCAAGATAAATGCTTAATGCATGACATGCTTGCCTTACATAAATTTATGCTAACATAATGACATATCTACATGCTCGATGTATCATACATCATACTTATGGCCATATCAAATATAGAAACAGAGCTTCAATTAGTCATGTACGCATCACATAATCAAGCAAAGCAATTACTCATATCAATACATAAGCATAAATGTCAAGGACATGCAAGTAAGGTAAGTCCATTACATGTGCCTCTTAAGCCTCGTACTTATCCTCAGGTTGATCACTCAAGGGCTTAGGGAGGTGTATTAAATCCCCAAGAGGAGGGGATAGTACCTAGCCTTGAGGGGTGGAGCGGCAGGGTACTGTAACCATCAGCTTAGTCCAGACCGCTCTGGGTAGAAGAGATTGAGACTTTGGGCTGTCTGTTACAGTATACTTCCACTATATCGGTTAGAAGAGATTGAGACTATGGGCTGTTCGTTACATAAAAAAATGGTGCAGTAGCGTACCAAGCACCTCTTGAGTGTCGTACTTATCATTAGGTCGAGGGCTTGGGGAGATGTATCAAATCCCCAAGAGGAGGGGGCACTACTTGGCCTTATGGGGTGGAGCGGCAGGGTGTCGTAACCATCATCTTGGTCTGGACCACTCAGATAGAAGACATTGAGACTCTGGGCTGTCCGTTACATAAATAAATGGTGCAGTGTAGTACTAAGCGCCTCTTAAGCCTTATACTTATCCTCAGGTTGAGGGCTTGAGGGATTAGGGAGGCGTATTAAATCCCCAAGAGAAGGGGACAGTACTTGGCCTTACAGGGTGGAGCAGCAGGGTACGGTAATCATTAGCTTGGTCCAAACCTCTCTGGATAGAAGAGATTGAGACTCTGTGTAACCCCCTCACCGTAATTACATCCGGATTACGAAATTTAAGTGAAATAGAGACCAATAAAACAAAATAACCATTTATGATCCCTCATCCAAGAGATGGGATATTTCAAAATCAGTTCTAAAGCATACTTAATCCTGGTCTCACATTCACGTGCGGATATAACTACTTTGAGAAATCAAATCACATAAACAATATCAGAGTGCGGAAACTAAAATCCCGGCAAAACCCCTGGTTCATCTACATACAATTGTATCATGGGTTTACAAGTTCCCAAAACGGGGATTACATAACCAAAATATTCATTTACATTCTCATGTACACTTGGTAATCCCAAAACCAAAATGAGGATAACCAACTACTCTAAATCTCAGAGTAATTCTAACTACTCCTGGTTGTCCGCTTCCCTTTCGAGCCACTCGCCCTGTCTGAAAAGGTTAGTCATATGGAAAGGGTGAGATTCTAAAGAATCCCAGTAGTAACAACAATTTCATACCACATGCAATCACAGAATATGCAAACCAATCATCTCATACAGCAACACAAGTCACTCCACCCTCATCCCCTTTTACCGCTGGGAAGGCATATGACCTTTACTCGAACCGTTGTTAGCGACTCAGGGACTATTGGCGTGGCAGTGCATATAAATAGCCACACGGCTCAAATATAGCCTTTCGGCTTTCACAAATGGCCCGTCGGCCTTCACAAATAGCCTTTCGGCCCACATATACACATATATCACACCCTAACCTCATCCCCTTTTATCGTCGGGAAGGCATACGACCTTCACCCGAACCGTTGTTAGCGACTCAGGGACTATTGGTATAGCGGTGCTTCCACAGTTTCACAAAACTTGCAGCATATGATATTCATTTCAAAATGATGACATAATATACATACAATGTATCACACAAGGCATAAAGAAAGAGTCACTACCTGTATCCTTCCTGACTGGCTCTGGCACCGTGGCCTCGCGAGAGCGACAGATGTCAAATCCTATCTCAATTAGGGACAACCAATCAATCTCTTTTCCATATGTATATTTCAATAATACTCTAAGTTGGTTATCATTTAGGATTCTTTAGGTGACTAATAGAGGCCTAAACATATGCCTAAAGGGTTGGAAGACACTACCCAAAAGACCCCTTTTTCGAAGACAAAACACTGATTTTTGGTCATTTCACTCGAGCACAGATGCTCTCACTCGAGCACAAGTACGGACATCACTCAAGCACAAGAGAAAGTGAGACAGCGAGTGAACACCCGAGAGCACAAAGAAGCTTTAGGAATTGGCTCACTCGAGCACGCTGAACCTCACTCGAGCACAAGGCCAAATGCCTCACTCGAGCACCTGCGAGTGAAGTTCAGGAAGTGAGGACCCGAGAGCACACACAGCTCTCCAAGAACTGGATCACTCGAGCACAGCCGTTTGCACTCGAGCACACACCTTATACCCGCGAGTGAGAAGGCACACTCGAGCACCTTACTCGCGAGTGAGAACCCGAAAGCACCACTCCCACCTGAGGCACAATCTCACTCGAGCATGATCCCCAGTGCTCGGGTGAGAAGGCTATGCTCGCGAGTGTCAGAGCACACTCGTGGCATCCACCAGCAAGTGAAGACCCGAAAGCAACCCTTCACTCAGGACTTACACTATCACTCGAGCAGACCCAAGCTCACTCGAGCATGTTCTTCCCTCACTCGAGCACAAAGCGATGCACTCGAGCATTATTCATAAAAATTCAGATGAACTCGAAGCACAAAAAGGAAAAACTCTCGCATCACTCGAGCATGTTCTTCCTCTGCTCGAGTGATGTGTATCAGAGACCCAGAAATGCACAAAAACCAGAAAGCGCTAGATGGTCATAATTATGCCCAATGGTTCCCAAACTCTTCCCAATGCTCATACCCTCTAAGCACTAACTAGGAAACACAATGGCAACTCCAAAAACACCCCAAAAACCACTTTGACCACAATCAAACACTAAGGTCTCTATGATACACAATATCCAAATTTTATTACACTTAATTCCAACATTCCAAATCATATTCAATACTCAAATAACTCCTCAATAACTCATTTCTAACATCAAATACAATAAAACTCTTAAAGTCCACATTTGGTACAAATTAGGGCAAATTTCCAGATTTTGCTCAACTTAACCAAAAATCACAAACAATACTTCAAAATGCTCTAAATGCCTACCTCTTTACTTTGATCAATCCGGAACCTTGATTCTCTAACTTTCAATTTCGAATCAATGCCCAAACCAACACTATTCAAAACTCTACAACCACCACAATGAAGCTCTCAATGAGATGAATAATGTTAAAGAAGAGGTTTAGGGCATTAGAGATCAAACAAAGCATCAAAATCTCACCTTTTCTTCTTCCTTCTCCCTTTGATCGCCGGAAACAATGGAGGAAGTGGAGAGAGGGAATGTGATGGATGAAATGATGATGATGACAAGCCCTCTCACTCTCTTACACACACACTCAACCGAAATGGAGAGGATGGAGAGAGAAAAAAGTGAAGTTTTGTCTTCTAGTGCATCATCCAACCACTACCACAATGCCACATGTCATCATCTCAAGCACTCCATCAAAGAGCTCACATAACCGCAAAACATAGGATTCCGACCCATGGTCAAGGAATCACAACCCTTGATCTTAAATACCACACAACTTTATTCCACAATTCACATTACATAATTTCCAAAAGTGCTTAATTACACTAATTACCATAATTATCAAAGTCATTAGCCCTAATCACAAATCGGGATATTACACTCTGAGCCATCCATTACATAAAAAGATGGTGTAGTTGGGTACCAAGCGCCTTTTAAGCCTTATACTTATCCTCAGGTTGAGGGGCACGAGGGCTTGGGGAGGTGTCTTAAATCCCAAGAAGAGGGGATGTACCTGGTATTGCGGGGTAGAGTGGCAGGGTGCCGTAAGCATCAGCTTGGTTTAGACCACTCTGGGTAGAAGAGGTTGGGACTTTGAGCTATTTGTTACTATGTACTTCCACTGTATCAGGTATCTGAAAGATCTGATGTCAAAACTACCCATTTTTTACCTCTTCTATAAGATGGTGAGTGCAATGGCACACGATTTACTTGGGATGATCACAGGTTCCCTTAAATGCTTTCCTACACTGATTCTTCTATAAGAGCCAACATATAGTGCTAAACACCTGTTCCATGGCCATCTGGATGCCATTCTAATCCCTAGAGAATGTTTGAGATTCCATTTGAGTCATTCTTACAAATTACTAGAAAAGAATATAATGGTATAATATGTTAGTCAAATGAAACCACACACTTTCAGCTTGCTCATGGTCTCTCAATGTATGAAGTATACTCTCCTCACTATCGCACTCAAAAGGACATGTGGTTTGGCACTTGTATTTTGCTTAGCTCTGAAGCTATTTGTTGGAACTCTCTCATGAAACACTTACCACATTAATAATTTAAATCTTTTCGAAATCCCCAAATGCCATAGACTTTGCCATAAAGGCTCAGGCCTATGGTCCTGCTGGTGGTATATCATGTTATACGCTGATTTCACATAAAAAGTGCAAGTAGAAGCTTCCCATGTAACACCTCAAACTAATCAAACAAATAATTAACCAAAGTATCTAATATATAGCTAATAAGGATGTCCAACATCCAAATCATTAAAATCTATAATTAGTTCAGATAAAGCCCATACTAAATTGTCAAATTGAATCCTCATAACATTTTAGTAAATAAAAATAAAATGCAGAAGTGTTAGGGTCATGGCAAATAAAATGACATAACATATGTTAGATCCTATATATTTTGATGTAACAAAGATTGGACTAATGTTACAAAAGGTTTTGATAATAAACAAAAAGGTTTGAATAAAGTAACTAAGCTCTTGGTGGTGAGCAAAATCATTGTTCGAGTAACTACTCAAGTAATGAAGAAGAATTGAAAGACAGAGAACATGAGAAAGCATCATTGACAGATTTTTGAAGGCATTACTTGAGGAAGCCCTCGAGTAATGATCCTTCATTATTCGAGGGATCACTCGAGTAATGTGTGAGAAATTGTTCTAGAAGCGCTTTGTCAAAAATTGCATGGTATTACTCGTGGGATCACTCAAGTAATAAGAAAAGAAATTGAAGCATTACTTGAGGGATCACTTGAGTAATCAAAGAAGAAATGATGCAGTAACTCTCGGCCAAGAAATGAATGACATTACTCGAGGGATCACTCGAGTAATATGAAAGGAAAAGATTGCATTAATCGAGGGATCACTCGAGTAATCAGGTAAGTAGAGAAGTAGTTACTCTCAGCCAAGAGGTGGATGACATTACTCGAGGGATCACTCGAGTAATCAGAAAAGAATTGGAAGCATTACTCGAAGGATCACTCAAGTAATCAGAGAAGAAAAGAAAGACTTACTTGAGGGATCACTCGAGTAATCACACCTGCCAAGTTTTGTAAAATGAATTACTCGATGGATTACCCGAGTAATTTGGTCAGAAAACATTAACTTACTATCTGGCTTATTTTGAAAGGGATTACTCGAGTAATGTTCCTGGACACCTCGAGTAACCACTCGAGTAATCATGTCCAGAATTATGATTTTAATATGTTGTTCATTGATTTGTTATATATATTATTAACCCTTCATTGTTTTAGTATTATGAGTATATTTTCAGAGAAATAACGAAGAGATTATGCTTTGCGAGAAAAGTCAAACATATCATCCGCAACGTCCGAAACGCTCACCGACCGTAAACAGCTAGTTTTCAAATTTGAAGAGTGGTCAAACGAAGTTGCGTGACTCTAACGGACATGTTTAAAATGCTTCCAACAGATATTACAATTCATCTATATATATATATGGATTCATTCAATGAAAGAGACAACAACTGAGAACTCATGAACACACATCTATCAATATATTCTTAGTACTCTATTTTTCTTACATTCACTTTTTGTACTTCAGTGATTATATATTTGCTTTGTGAGAGAGATTTTCATTACAAACTTAATATTTGTTATTGAGACAACGTAAGGTTGTGGAACCTTGAGTTGGGGATTTGATTACAATGTGTAAGGGGAAGTGAGTGTTCAGTGAAGGAACTTGCCGTGTACTAAGGTGCCAAGAACCCACTAAATTTTAGAAGATATAATGAAGCTCTCAAAGAAGCTCTGAGGACTGAACGTAGGTCAAAGTGGTTGTGGCCAAACCAGTATAACTCCCGGTGTACACTTCGGTGATATTTCTCTTAGCTCTTAACTGCTTTAAATTTTTAGTCAATTTTTATATACGAAATGAATTTTCTAGTATCAACCAATTTGCCTCCTCTTGGGTGAAATACTTGCACTAACATTTTGTATCAGAGCGTATGTCTTCTTGTTAGGTATAACAACTTAAGAAGATCCAATGGCAAGCATAGGTGAAGGAATTCTTTCTGACGGAGCTTCTATCACCAGACCACCAGGTTTCAGTGGTTAATACTTCTTTTTCTAGAAAGCCAAGTTTAAAGTATTCGTAATGGCCATATAATACAGACTATGGGACTTGATTGAGAGTGAAAACTATCAACCTATGAAAATTATAGATTCACAAAAGATTCCTAAGATGCCAGCAGAATATGATGAGAATGACAAGAAACTCTTTATTCTCAATAGCTAGGCAATTTTAATGATTCAAAGTGTCTTGAGTTAGAATGAGGTACTTCAGGATTTACACACTTTTGATTGATAAGGAAATGTGGGAAGCCCTGTGTTAGTGCAAGCATTTCACCCAAGATGGGGTAAATTTGGTGATACTAGAAATTTCGTTGTGTTTATTGGACAGAATTCTGATGACGCGGTTCTCTTAGAGTATGTAAGTATTTCTCATAATTTAACCACATTATTCTTTGTTGACTTTTGCTTTAATTAATTTAATTTATGTTAGTGGATTGGCATGTGATGAATAATTAAGGGAAAATCCCTATAAAATGCATTGGAAATAGGGAAATCTCAATTCAGTATATTTAAATTCAAAAATCCGGATCAGTCCACTGTCAGTACGGATGAACAGTGCCGACGCCCTCAAAAGACGATTTTGCCCTTCAGCCCTCATTCTCGCCACTTCGGGAATAACAACACCTGGTTCTTAATTAACAACTCCGGATTCTTGATTAACAACTCTCCTTTCTTGTTTTACAACTTCCGAATTTAAGTTTTAAGGCCAATAACAACACCTCTTTTTTTTATTAACAACATACGCTCTTAATTAACAACTCCTCATTCTTGATTAACAACTCCATATTTTTGATTAACAACTCCATATTTTTGATTAACAACTCCAGTTTCATCTTTTTATTTTCACAATAACAACACCGATTTTGTTATTAACAACACCATATTCTACATTAATAACTCTCATTTCTTGTTTTACAACTTCGTAACAAGACCGATGTTGTTATTGTGAAAGAAAAAAGATGAAATTGGAGTTGTTAATCAATAAAATAGAGTTGTTAATCAAGAATCCGGAGTTGTTAATTAAGAACCATGTGTTGTTATTTCCGAAGTGGCGAGAATGAGGGCTGAAGGGCAAAATTGTCTTTTGCAGGCGCCAGCACTATTCATCCGTACTGACAGTGGACTGATTCGGATTTTTAAATTTGAATATATTGATTTGACATTTTCCTATTTCCAACGCATTTTATAGGGATTTTCCCAATAATTAACCTCCCTTGGCCAACACCATTTTAAATTTCCAGTTTCCAGACTATTATTGAATTAATGTCTCCACCAAAACATATAAAAATTAATAAGTTCTTTTTCTCTACACAGGGAAAAAGTAATTAAAAAGAGTGTAGACATAGAAATAGAATCGTCTTCTCTTCGGAGAAGCATATAAAAGGTACATGACTGATGATTCCATGGCTTGCTGGTGGCTTTTCTCCTGACCAGGCTAATCAAAGTTCATTGAATTCACTCTCTGCTGTGGCCTTCAACGACTATGGCCGCGAATGGCGTCGTCTACGGTTCGGTGGAGGAATTCCTGAAGCAGTGCGAGCAGTCCGGCGTTGCTGCTTACGTAGCACTCCGGTCGGTGCTGGCTCGCCTGGAAGATCCGACTACCCGTTCCCAGGCTCGGATCTTCCTTTCGGACCTGCAGAAGCGTTTTACCACAAAAGAAGCCTGCGATCACTGCTTTAAGACCTACCATTTCAGGATCGAAGACATTTTCTTGGACCAATACGAAGGTATTGTCAATGCTGTTTACTGCGTCTCTCTGTTCATTTTGCATATTGTTTTTACCTATTAGTTGACTTGTTTGGTTGTTGGGAAATGGAGTATGACTGGAATCGGAAATCTGTTTGTGGTTAAATAAAAAAAGTTACGCCAAGTAACCAATGTCTGGTTTACTGAATCCTTTTGGGAATGCTCAATGAAGTGCGCTTCTTATTCACTTTTCCTTCTCGTAGGAAGTAAACATCTGGCTTTGATTAATATCTGGTAGTTTCTTAGCTCGAAATCAGTGTTGCATGCAATTCCATTACGTGTTGTTCCTTGCTGTATATCCATTCTCAGTGGGGAAAACAGGTCGATTGGCTTTGTATTCCAACAATGATACTCCCTCCCTCCTTCCGGTTCTAATTATAAGATAAAATTAACTTTTTTAGAGAAATTAAGGAAGCTAATTAAATCACTTTAGAATATTTTTATTTTTATTTTTTTCTTTAAACTAATTAATTTGACTAATAAACTGATATATAATCTAAGAATACTAAATATATGAATACTCTAAAGTGATTTAATTGGCTTCCTTAATTTCTCCAAAAAAGTCAACTTTGTCTACCGGAGGGAGTAGAAGATAAGCTTCGGGATTGGATGGAATTTTTCTTCTTATTTTATTTAATATTCTTACGAACACAGTGAAAAGTAAATATCTTTGTTCAAATACAGGACATGATGGATAGCCAATTTCATCTTAGCTCTGACACTTAGCGTTGGATTTTTGTGGACTAGCTCTGTGGTTTATAGTTGCAATTGTAGAATTAGATCTGAATTTACAGTTTCAAGCCAAACGAATAAAGCCTTAAAGAGGCGGTTGAAAAAGGAAAAAGGACACTTAAATACCACCTGAATGTCAAAATTCCAAATTGGTTTTGTTGACAATAAGAGTAATGGGATTGGCAAAAAGAGTATAGCAGTTGATAAGTCAGGTTTTTTGGAAATCACTGATTTGGGATTTTAAAGTTCAAGTAGTATTTATTTGTCTTTTTCCCTAAAAAAAACTGAGGCTAAAGCATATTCAAGTGCCACCTTTTGTTGCAGAGAAGTTTCATTATTGTCTATTCCATAGAAAGCAAGATTTCTGCGCAATATGTTTTGACAATGCAGAAGGATTTCGATATTAAGCAGTTTAGTGCTGTTTCTCTTTGCATTCTGCTTAAATAACAAAGCATCCTTGAACAGAGTTAGTGATTTCCAATTCTCTCTCAGCAATAACAGATGGCCCAAGTATTGATTTTAGTGCCTTTCTTTGGCAGCGAATTAGACTGTACCAACGATTGCTCCAGCTGGGGGAGTACCCTTATAATGCTGGGCTTTTCTTACCCATGATTAATATCATTAACTCATATTATGATGCTTTAGTATTTACTCTTGACATCCCTTTTCCTTTTTTCCTCTCAATTTAGTAGAATTATAACATTGTTTATAAGAAATACTTCTTGCAGCTAATTCTTCTGTGAAAATTGTGGCAAGTTTATGATTGACATGTTTTGGATATAGCGTTTAAACATGTCTTAACTCTTGACAAGTGTTCTTTTGACTTTCTCTATATCTCTTATTAAATGTAGGATACCAGGGGAGGAAAAAATTGACAATGATGGTGATCCCTAGCATTTTTGTCCCAGAAGACTGGTCGTTTACTTTTTATGAAGGAATTAATAGACACCCAGATTCCATTTTTAAGGAAAGGACTGTTTCTGAGTTAGGTTGTGGAAATGGTTGGATATCTATTGCCATAGCTGAGAAGTGGCTGCCTTTGAAGGTTAACTTTTTTTCATTTTAATTTCAGTGCTTTTATATTTCATTATTTTGATAGACACTCTCATAATAACTGTGTTTTTCAGTCTGCTAACTTGTATACAACTAATTTCTTCAGGTGTATGGCCTTGATATCAATCCTAGAGCAGTAAAGATTTCTTGGATAAACTTATATTTAAATGCTTTAGATGAAAAGGGTCAGCCTGTCTATGATGAGGAGAAGAAAACTTTGCTGGATAGGGTAGAGTTTCATGAATCTGATCTTCTATCATATTGCAGAGATCATGAAATTCAACTTGAGAGAATTGTGGGCTGCATACCTCAGGTATTCCAAGAACCATCTTATCTAGGACATTATCTGAGTTGTTATGGTGGGTATAATTCTTGTAGTATGCCCTTTGCAAGTTTTATTCAGGCCTCTATTTTTGTGCTATGTGACTAAGTGAGTGGCAAGATTCTACAACCATGTGCTCCTTCTGAAAGCTGCCTTTGATATTTATGTAGGAAATTAGGGTTGTAGGTTTTATTTGGATATTATTAAGTGAAAGCTTTTTGCTTGAGCTGAATTAAATGTTTGAGTTTATGGTTTTCATTTTATTTGCTGATTTCTTAGTAATGCTGATTTGGAAATAATAATTTGATTAATAATCTCATTAATGTAACTTACTATTCAGATGCGAGATTCTTTTGTTTATGCCATGTAATTCTTAGCTATATCCTGTGGTTTGTTATCCAAATAATTTGGGTGTTTGTTTTGTGAATTAAACTTTTGGCATGTTCATCACATTTTTGAGTAAAAATTTTGAGGCTTATGCTTTTACAAAAATTACTTCTATGGAAAGTACTTTCTTAGTAATCACTATCAAGAAACAAAACAAGTTAGTTAGTTTCTGCTCTGTTTATTAATTTCTGTTAGCAAAAGCGGTCTTTGTTTATGGATAAAAACACCGAACACCAGTGAAAGTCCCAGGAAGTGAGTTTTATCTTTTTCATCTTAAAATTAAAAGTTTCTTTGATCTTCACATCACCGTGATCAGATAAGGCACAAATTATAAATCAAATAAATAAGCCACAAATATATAATTTTGTTTCCATAAAAAATGCTATGCTTTTATTATGCATGCCTTATTTCTTGCTTCAGAGAAGCACACGTCTCAATTTTCAACCTTATTCTCTCGACCTACTAGATCTCGAAACCTTGGGGGAATATGCTCCTCTAACGACCTTAGGGCTTGATGAATTTTGTGTATTACTTGGAAGTGTTTTGGGAAAAATCTCTTAATCATTTTTCTAAATATTAATATACTTGCGTGGATTCATGCAGATTCTTAATCCCAACCCAGATGCAATGTCTAAGATTATTACTGAAAATGCGAGTGAGGAATTCCTTTATTCCTTGAGCAATTATTGTGCTCTTCAGGTAAGAAATTTCCTTGTCTTATTATTACTTTGAATTACTGGTATTGTTTACTGATTGTCTGTAATGTACTTAGCTTTTATGTCCTGCTTCTTTAAATGCCAAATACTTTCACTATAAACCTTTACTTTACCATTTACTTGTTTATATGAAAATTCATTGGCTCTATTTTTCTGATATTTTCCCCTAATTTCATGGTTCTGAGTCCAGCTTAAATGTTACTTGCTTAGTATCCTTATTCATTAATTTCCATTCTATATTCACCAAGCTTGAAGAATATCAACTTGTAGAAATGTTTCTGATTAATATGTTGGTTAACTAATTATAATTGTATAACAACATTCTTATTTTTTTTTCCATTTAGGGTTTTGTTGAAGATCAGTTTGGCTTAGGGTTAATTGCTAGGGCAGTTGAAGAGGGAATATCAGTAATCAAACCAAATGGAATCATGATATTTAACATGGGAGGTCGCCCAGGTCAAGGTGTTTGCAAACGTTTGTTTGAACGTCGGGGTTTCCGTGTCACTAAACTTTGGCAGACTAAAATTCTTCAGGCAAGTAAATAGATCCTTGATTAGATATCATTTATTCAGTGGAAGAAGTCTTATTATTGTGTTGATACAGGCTGCAGACACAGATATTAGTGCCTTGGTTGAGATTGAGAAGAACAGTCCACACCGTTTTGAGTTCTTTATGGGACTTTCTGGTGATCAGCCAATTTGTGCGAGGACAGCATGGGCTTATGGAAAAGCTGGAGGCAGCATTTCTCATGCTCTATCGGTTTACAATTGTCAACTTCGCCACCCTAGTCAGGTGTGTACTTCCCTAAAGCCTGCCAAATTTCAAAAGGCACTTCTATTTTTTCTATATAGGAGGAAATTAAAGTGTGATGCTTTCTTACACTGACAGGTTAAGATTATTTTTGAATTTCTTAAAAATGGATTCAAAGAGATCAGCAGTTCTTTGGATTTGTCCTTTGATGATGATTCAGTTGCGGATGAGAAGATTCCTTTCCTCGCTTATCTTGCAAGTACCTTAAAAGAGAATTCATATTTTCGTTATGGGCCACCATCTGGATCCAAACGATTTCGCAGTCTTGTTGCAGGATTTATGAAAAAGTATCATCATGTTCCACTGACTGCCATTGTAAGAGAGAGATTTTACTTCTTTCATTATCCAGCCATGCTTTAGAATATGTACACATGCATAAAGCATAAGATCATGTCTCATTAACTCTGCTTGATGCTATTATTCCTTTCTTGAATGTTACTATTTTTTTGCCATGAATGTCTTTGTTGGTATACTGTAATGTAAGAACCATTCCCTCATTGATAATCAGTAAAGTTGTGTGCATGATTGAAGCAGGGCAGGATGTCTGACAGGTTCAGTGACTGTTGTAACTTTAATATTTTTCCCTAGGAGTCTTCTGATTCTATATCAGGTTTATTTATGCAACTTTGTTAGGATTTATCAACACACCTTCCATAAAACTACACTAAAATGATTACCATCATTCTAAAAGTATATAAAAATTAGAATCCTATTTGGTGCCACTCTATCCCGTTACCAGTCTTTCTGATTTCAATCTTTTGCTTATATACATGCTTTATATGGTGCTCGTTTGGAATGGCTTATTTTTGTCCAAAACGTGCTTATAATTCGTGATTCACAGTATACGAGGTAAGTATGTGAGAGGAGTTTTTTCTCGGCTTGCGTAATAAGTGCGTTTTTCCTGTACAAAACGCTGAAACAAACACAGCTATGGTGACGTTAATTATTCATGGATAGATTATATGAAAAAGCCAGCAGCTTGCTTTTTTTCAGCTGATAAAAGCATCAAACCGTAAGCAGGATATACTTTATAGCATTTTTTGTTGATAGCATGCCACATATTCACCACTTGAGCTACCTGGCTAACGTTTGGAAAAATATCCTGTAGTATGCGATACTGACTTTTTCCTTCCAAATCTTGTGATAGAATGTGGTCATCTTTCCTTCAAGGAACGTAGCAATTGAGAATGCTCTTCGTTTGTGCTCACCTCGTCTTGCAATTGTTGATGAACATCTGACTCGACACCTGCCCAGGCAGTGGTTAACATCTTTAGCGATTGAGGTATGCAGTTTTCATGACATGCTTTTTTGTGATTCATGCTGTTCAGAGTGTCATATGCATCCAAAACCATAACTTCTGCTTCTTGTTAGTAGGCAGATTCCTATTGGAACAGCTTCTCACTTCATAAAGCTATCAGCCTGGCCCATGTTTATCATTGAACATTAAATTTCTGCCGAAATCAAATTGATTCTGATGAGTTCTTATGCCACTTGCTGTACTCTCAGAGATCTTTTGAGGGTAGAAATGAACCAATTTGGATAGTTTATGTCATCGTACCATAAGCAGCTCCAAATATATTCTCTTCTGCAGAGGAAAAATATTTTTAGCCGACTTGTGATGCTAATCTGTTAGTTGCCGGCCGAACACTATAAAATATATCAGAAAGTGCTTTTAAGATTTTGATCTGGGGAATAAAACTTCCAAACATCAAGAGTTATGCATCATTTACTTTCCATAGGAGGATGAGATTAGTGAGCTCTTGCGTTATTGAACAATGATGAACCCCCTCCCCTGTCCTTATGGAGTATCCTTACCCTACCATATCAGGATGATATTATTCCTCTGATCATTTTAAATGAGGGCTTTTGTTGTAATATGGAGCTGTTAAATATAAAATCCAATCGTCCTAGAAATTTACAAATTTATTAATATTTTGCAAAGCCCATCTTCGTGTTTTATTGTCACCAATTCATTCATCGGAGTTCTGCAAAGGAGAATTTTCTGTATGACTTGCTACTTTTTTTAACAGGCCAAAAAAGCGTATGAGTGGTTCTCTATTATCAGAATGTAACCTTGCTATGTTTAAAACCATTTAATGGACATTAGCAGACTTATTTTTGCTGATGCTCATAATGGCTAGCTTGGCTGTATCATATCTTTCAATTTCTCCCTATTTATATTGTATGAATGAATATTTTCTATCGAGGCAAACAAGATATTTAGTGTTAATCACATATGATCGCAACAGCTGAACGATAATTACCATGTATTTTGTATTTTGATTTGCTTAGGAGAATATTAAGGTATTCGTTGCAAGTGCCATATTGAGACTTTGAACATATGAAAATGTGTCTTTTGTTTCTTGCGTTTATTCTTCAGAACGTTCACAAATCTTCAATGTTAAGCTGCAATTAATGGGATGAAAAAGGAATAAAGAGATGGCAATCTCTTTTCATTACAAATACAAAGTCCTGATATAGAAGTTACTTGTTGTTTGTCATTGTGGAGACCTTGCCTCATCATTTGGATTGCATAACTTCTCGTAGCATTTACTGATGTATCCGTATTTGAAAACTCTGCATGATAATCTGACTGAATTATGCAAATTTTCTTTTTTCTTTGCAGAAGAATGCAGTAACTGGTGACACCTCAGAGGATACTCTTACAGTAATTGAAGCTCCTAGGCAGTCGGACTTAATGATAGCACTAATAAAGAAGCTGAAGCCACAAGTGGTGGTGACTGGGATTGCTGTTTTTGAAGCAGTTACTAGTTCAGCTTTTGTTAACCTCTTGGAAGCAACACGAGAGATTGGGTGTCGTCTCTTTGTAGACATATCTGATCAGTTTGAGCTATCCAGCGTCCCAGGATCCATTGGGGTCCTAAAATATCTAGCAGGAAATACACTTCCATCTCACGCAGCAATTATATGTGGATTGGTGAAGAATAAGGTAAAGTTTAATGTTGACTGCATTGACTCAATCACCATATTCAGGCTACTTTCAAATTTTGGCCTCAATTTCTTGATGACTTGAACAACATAATGCAGGTTTATCCAGATTTAGAAGTAGCTTTTATCATTTCTGAAGAAGAGTCTCTTTTCAGTGCCTTATCCAAAACTGTTGAACTACTTGAGGGCAATACATCACGGATTAGTCAGTACTACTATGGTTGTATTTTTCATGAACTTCTCGCTTTTCAGCTGGCAGACAGACATCCAGTTACTCAGGTTTGTCAGTCCTACTTCCTGTCTGATTCATTCATACTTTTTGAGTGCAAGTCTTTTTCAGTTGTCCATCCGTTTGTGGCATATTTGGAGCATAGAAAATAGTGGTAGAAAGATGACATTAAACAGCTTCACTTAGTAGTCTGATTTCTTTGGGAAAAATTCAACTTTCCAGTTCCCTTCTCTGCCTCCTTCCAAGTCTAAACTAGGGCTTATGTCATCATCATTAATGGACTAGTATCTAAGTGATTGCACTAGTTTTAAGTATGAATTTAAAATCAGTTTTTTTTTTTTGCCCCGAGAAAGGATCAAAATTGGGCTTCATGTTCTCTGTCCTCCTATATTTAATAGGTGGGAGGAGAAAAGGACAACCAATGTACCAAGCCATCTAGACTTGCTTGGTAGAGATGGCAGGAATATTTGAAATACCAGGAAGCATAGCATCACACAGGAATTAGATAATTGCTATGGAAGTTGTTAGGAATAATATAATTGGAGAGTCCATTAGATGATTTGCATCCTCGATGAGATAGACGTATTGGATGCGAATAAATTGAGTAAAGAGTAGTGTTATGATTTACCATGCATCAAATATCATAGCACAATTTGGCAGCCATATCAAGAATTCATGATGCCTATGTGTGTCATAGGCGCACAAGGGAATGTTATAAATGTGTCATAGATATGAATGGACCCTAGTGAATGTTATAAATGTGTGTCATAGATAGAGAAATGATAAGGAAGACGATGGCAACTATGATAATAATGAATATGAAGCTTGGGCATTTGTGGTGGGAGAAACAACTAATTTAAATACCCCATAGAACATTCTATTATTTTCAATGTGGAACTTAGGCATCCCTTACTACCTTAGTCTCCTTCAATCTAACTTGTTATGTGGAGCAAACTAGAACCGTCAAGTTGGAATTGCCAACTGCAGCTTGGCCTCAATCTACCTCAGTCTGCTTCAACCAAGCTTTGTTTTGTGAAGCAAACTAGAACCATCATCTTGGAATTGTCAACTGCAGCTTGGCCTCATAATCAAATGTCACGTTATACAAGTTATTGGAGGGAGGCCCAGGGCTATTATGAACAAACTTAGTTGGGCAAGAGTTATGCACGGTCGGGAATTCCTGAAAACTTTTTCATATTTTTCTTTGCAAAATTTTCAATAGTTCAGACTTTTATGATTTTCTGACATTGTATAGATCCTGGAGGGCAAAGATTAATTTTAAGAGAGGTGGGGGGGGGGGGTATTTTCAGATGGGAATTAGTTGTCTGGAAATAACAGAATTAGGAAGCCTGTCAGATGTTGTGTCACTAATAGGCTATAAATGCGGATGAAATACTGATGTGGTGTGGTTGAATTAAGTAACGAGCTTTTACTTTTTGCCATGTATCAAAATGTTATGGTCTGAATTAATTTGTGGTCAGACTCATTTTGGTGCTGTTAGGAAATAATGTATGATTAGGAAATAATGTAGATATCCCACATAATCAGGGATAGTTAGTATCCCACTAAATTAGGGATTATAGTATCAATCATCATAATGAGCCATTAATTCAGAGGCTCGTCCTTTGTATATAAATACCCTTATACATGAATGAAAGAAATATACTTCAGTGAATATTTGGTTTACATGGTATCAGAGCCTTAGTGCTCTCTGTTTTTCGTTTTTCCGGCGACGTCTCCTCTGTTTTCTGGTTTCTGTCAGCACTGTTCACCGTGCACGGAGCTCCGGTGCAGGGCGAGTCAGCCCACACGCGCCCCACCACTGGCCTCCCCGTCGACCGATCGGCCAGTCCCCAAAGTTTCGCCGCTGTCCGACGTGCGCGTGGCCCTCACGCGCCACCCCCTCCCTCACCGGACTTCCACGCGCCGACATGTGACGCCGTTTTCCGGTGAATCTTCCGACGCCATTTGCTGTGCTGGGTCGACTCGCTTCTGCCGTTCTTCCCCTTGTGGTTTCGTGTAGTGGGTACCTACGGTTTGTCATCCCGTTGTTGATTTCGTTGTTTTCTGTTGTTGGGAGTGGTTCGTTGCTTCTGTTTCTGGTTCATTGCTGCTGTTTCTGGTTCGTTGCTGCTGTTTCTGGTTCGTTGCTCCTGTTTTCTGGTTTGTTGCTTCTGTTTCTGGTTCGTTTCTATCGTATTTGCTCGTTGAGCCACCTTTGGGAGTGTTTCTGTTGTTTTGTTGGTGATTTTGTCTTTGAATATTGTTGCCTTTGCTACTGGTGGCTTTGCTCGATTCGTATTGGGGCTGGTCTTTTGTGTGGCAGCGTGCTTGTAAGGTTCCTTTCATCGGTTGATCCTCTGTTGTGCGTGTTTGCATTGATGGCTGATTCCAAGACTAGTGTCACCACTGAAATTATTCCTGTGACTAACAAAATTACTGAGCATAAATTGACCCGGACAAATTATATATGGATTGGAGCAAAACTGTTCGCATGTACTTACTTAGTATTGAGAAAGAGGGTCATTTGACTGAG
The DNA here is from genome assembly GCA_963855925.1 of Inga laurina. Taxonomy (NCBI): domain Eukaryota; kingdom Viridiplantae; phylum Streptophyta; class Magnoliopsida; order Fabales; family Fabaceae; genus Inga; species Inga laurina. Next base: position 38,746,711 of record OY979708.1, read on the forward strand.
ACACCTCCCACGGATGACCCTAAGATGGCTTGGGCCTGCGCTGATGCCTGTTTATTCTTGCAAATCCAGAATTCCATTGGCAGTGAAATCCTTCCCTCGGTTAGTCACTGTAATACCGTTAAGGAACTTATGGGTTGCTTAGAATTTTTGTATTCTAGAAAGGGCAATATTACTCGCATTCATGGTGTCTGCAAGGGATTTTATCGTGCTGAACAGCAGGGCCGCTCTTTAAAGAGCTTTTATGTGGAGTTTAAGAAAATGTATGAGGAATTGAAGATGTTGATGCCGCCTACCACTGACCTTCAGGTATAGGTTGATAATATGGAGAAATTGGCGATTATCAGCTTTCTTACTGCCCTTGACCCGGCCTATGAGACAGTTCGTTCCCAGGTTCTGTCTAGTTCTGAACTTCCTTCGCTTCAGGATGTGTACTCGTGTGCTACGTGCAGATAGTCTCTTACACCCGATCTCTACTCCTACTGCTAGTGCGTTGGCTGGTCGTGGTCCCACTGATAACCGCCACCAGAACCTCTTGAACTCTGGACCTAGTACACCATCCTTGACCTCTGTTGATTCGCGGAACCAAGGTCTTCCACGTTCAGGCAACAATCCTCCGACTCCTAGTCCTATTGTCTGCTACTATTGTAAGGAACCGGGTCATACCAAACACTACTGTCGTAAGTTGCAAAACAAGCTACAACGTACTGGAGCTGCTCATATGGCCCAATCCACATATCAACCTGCCACTGTTCCATCCACTCCGAGTGCGCTTGCTACAGGTGACAGTGACTCATGCCTTGCTACTTCTTCCTCGAGGTGGATCATCGACTCTGGTGCCACTGACCACATGACAGGTAACCATCGTTTGTTCTCTACGTATGCACCTTATGCCAACCCCTCTTCTATCACTATTGCCAATGGTTCTGCTTCTCGTGTCCTTGGCTCTGGCACGGTTACACCTACATCCTCTGTTCCTCTATCATCAGTCTTTAATGTTCCTGACCTTGCTTTTAATCTTCTGTCTCCCAGCAAGCTTACTCGTCAATTGAACTGTTTTATCTCACTGTTTCCTGACCATTGTTTGATTCAGGATCTTACGACGAAGCGGATTATTGGTAGGGGTTATGAATCGGGCGGCCATTACTTTCTTGACGATCAGGTGCCGCGTTCCGTTGCTTGCTCTGGTGGTTCCTCTCCTTTTGATGTTCATTGTCGTTTAGGTCATGTGTCCTTGTCATCCTTGAAGAGGTTGTATCCTCAATTTCATCATTTGTCGTCCTTAGAGTGTGAGTCGTGTCAGTTTGCCAAACACCATCGTGTTCATCTGGCACCTCGCGTCAATAAACGGGCTGCGTCCCCCTTTGATTTGGTTTATTCTGATATTTGGGGTCCTTGTCCTGTTGTGTCCACGTTTGGTTTTAAGTACTTTGTCACTTTCGTTGATGATTTTTCTCGAACCACCTGGCTTTATTTAATAAAAAGTCGTTCCGAGTTGTTTTCTCACTTTTGCCATTTTTGTGTTGAGATCAAAACTCAATTTGGTGTCTCTGTGAAAACCTTACGCAGTGATAATGCTAAAGAGTATTTTTCTACCCAGTTTCACGACTATATGCTTACCCATGGCATGCTTCATCAGTCCTCGTGTGCCGATACACCTGCTCAGAATGGTATTGCCGAAAGAAAAAATTGGCATTTATTAGAAGTTGCCCGCGCTCTAATGTTTCAAATGCATGTTCCTAAATCTTTTTGGGCTGATGCTGTATCCACCGCCTGCTTTCTTATTAATCGTATGCCATCTCTTGTTCTCAGTGGCGATGTTCCATACACCACTTTGTTTCCTTCCAAACCATTGTTTCCCATTGATCCAAAAATCTTTGGTTGTGTCTGTTTTGTTCGGGACATTCGTCCTGGTCTCACCAAACTTGATCCAAAATCACTCAAGTGTGTCTTCCTTGGGTATTCTAGGGTCCAGAAGGGCTATCGGTGCTACTCTCCCACCCTTCGGCGTTATCTTGTGTCTACAGATGTTACTTTCCATGAATCCACTTCGTTCTTCTCTGTCCCTGCTCTGCCGTCCTCTTCTGCCCCTAATCCAGATCTTGATCATATCTTAGTGTATGAGGTTCATTCCCCACCAGTGCAAGCATCTATGCCGGCCCCTGCTCCACCTCCTATCCAACATGTTTATCAGCGACGTCCTAAGGAAAGTAATGTTGCTGCTCGTCTTCTTGACCTACCCATGTCCGTCTTGGCGCCGGATCCGCACTTAGCCCCCTTGCCTTCCCTTGCCCATGACCCTGAACCAGTACTTGAACCAATGCCTGAACCAGTGCCTGAACCAGTGTCTGAACATGTGCCTACTACTCTCGATCCTACTGTCCCTTTTGCTGACCTGCCTATTGCCCTCCGCAAAGGTAAACGCACTTGTACGTACCCTATTTCCTCATTTGTTTCCTATCATCACCTGTCACCCACATCCTGTTCCTTCATAGCCTCCGTAGACTCTATTCCCCTTCCCACCCATCTCTCCCAAGCCTTGGCCCATCCTGGTTGGCGTGCTGTGATGAGTGAGGAAATGATGGCCCTTGATAAGGCTGGTACCTGGACACTTGTTGATTTACCTCCTGGAAAGAAGGCTATTGGCTGTAAGTGGGTGTTTGCTGTTAAGACCAAAGCTGATGGCACCTTAGAACAATTAAAAGTTCGATTGGTGGCTAAAGGTTATGCTCAGACATATGGTGTTAACTATTCTGAAACTTTCTCTCCTGTAGTCAAGTTGTCCTCTGTTTGTCTCTTCATTTCTATGGCAGCTACCCATGGTTGGGATCTTCATCAGTTGGATGTTAAGAACGCGTTTTTAAATGGTGATCTTCTTGAGGAAGTTTACATGAAGCAACCGCCTGGCTTTGTTGCTCAGGGGGAGTATGGCAAGGTATGTCACCTCCAGAAGTCTTTATATGGTTTGAAACAGAGCCCTCGTGCTTGGTTTGACAGATTTAGTTCTGTGGTTAAGAAGTTTGGTCTGAATCAGAGTAAGTGTGATCATTCTGTGTTCTATCAACAAACGGATGCTGGCCTGATTCTTTTAGTAGTCTATGTTGATGACATTGTTATTACAGGCAGTGATACGTCAGGGATCTCATCACTCAAGGCCTTTCTGAATTCTCATTTTCAAACGAAGGATTTGGGTCCGTTAAAGTACTTTCTTGGGATTGAAGTTATGAGAAGCAAGAAGGGCATTCTCCTAACCCAGAGGAAATATGTCCTTGACCTACTGAAAGAAACCGGGAAACTTGGAGCAACACCTAGTAGCTGTCCCATGATTCATAATCCATTTTTGGACATTGATGATAGTGTGCCGTTTGATGAGCTACCCGAGGATGTGAAGAAACGAATTGATCCTGAGAAGATTAAACCGCTTGCCTATCCTGAGCGATACCGAAGGTTGATTGGAAAATTGAACTATCTCACGGTAACTCGCCCTGATGTAACCTTTCCTCAGTAGGCTTAGCCAATTCATGGTATCACCAACCGTTGCTCAGTGGGAGGCTTTGGAGCATGTCCTACATTATTTGAAGGGATCACCTGGTCGTGGTATACTCTATACGAATCATGGTCACACAAAGATTGAGTGTTTCTGTGATGCAGATCATGCAGGGTCAAAAACGACTAGGAGGTCCACTACAGGCTATTGTGTTCTTATAGGAGGAAACTTGGTATCTTGGAGGAGCAAGAAGCAGGATGTGGTGGCAAAGTCTAGTGCAGAGGCCGAGTATCGAGCCATGTCTCAGTCCGTACAGGAGATTGTGTGGATCCACCAATTAATGAAGGAGGTCGGTCTTGCCACGTCATTGCCTGCGAAATTGTGGTGTGATAATAAAGCTGCCTTACACATAGCTTCCAACTTTGTGTTCCATGAACGTACGAAACATATTGAGATTGATTGTCACTTTGTACGTGATAAGATCAAGGAGAATTTTATCTCTACAGGACATGTACCGTCTAGTGATCAGTTAGGTGATTTTTTGACTAAGGCCTTGGATGGCACTCGGGTTGACTATCTTTGTAACAAGTTGGGCATGATTAACATCTATGCTCCAACTTGAGGGGGAGTGTTAGGAAATAATGTATGATTAGGAAATAATGTAGATATCCCACATAATCAGGGATAGTTAGTATCCCACTAAATTAGGGATTATAGTATCAATCATCATAATGAGCCATTAATTTAGAGGCTCGTCCTTTGTATATAAATACCCTTATACATGAATGAAAGAAATATACTTCAGTGAATATTTGGTTTACAGGTGCCTGATGAGCCACTGACCCCCAGCAGTTCCGTGGCTTAACTGTTTCAAATTTGAACTCCTGGGCAGATTAAAATCTGAAAAATGAGAACATTACCTGGCCTATTGTATGGTGATTTCAGTGGTTTATTCAAGTTCTTTATTGTTACTAACATCTGCGCAGTTAAATTCATTAGTTACTTGAACTTCGACTTCTTTCTTCAGAGAAACCGTGAAAATGTAAAATCAGAAGATATGATGGGATTTGCTAGCTCAACTATACCAGTGCTTAGTAACGCTGAGCTGTCAATTGATGGGGCAGAGAATGGGTCTCTGATCCACATGGATAGTGATCAAAGCTTCTTGCCCATTCCATCTTCTGTCAAGGCTTCTATATTCGAAAGTTTTGCAAGACAAAACATGACAGAATCTGAAACTAATGTCACCCCTAGCATCAAACAATTTGTCAGTAGAAACTATGGTTTCCCAACAGACAACAATGCAGAAATTATATACGCAGAAAATTCAACAGCTCTTTTTAATAAATTGGTCCTTTGCTGCATCAAAGAAGGTGGCACCTTATGTTTTCCAACCGGATCAAATGGGAACTACGTTTCAGCTGCCAAGTTTTTGCAAGCTAGCATAGTGACAGTTCCCACCAATATCAAGGAAGGTTTCAAGCTCACAGGGATGACACTTTCTGGAGTCCTTGAGACTGTGAAAAATCCATGGGTCTATATCTCTGGCCCAACAGTGAACCCGACTGGTTCACTTTATAACAACGATGAGATGCAAGAGGTCTTAGGAACTTGTGCTAAATATGGGGCAAGAGCTATAATTGACACTTCCTTTTCGGGATTGGAATTTGACCATGTAGGCTGGGGTGGCTGGAATTTGCATGGATGCTTGTCAGAGATAAGTTCTTCGTGCAAGCCATCATTTTGTGTTTCTCTTTTTGGAGGATTAGCTATGAAGATGCTCAATGGTGTTCTCAGATTTGGGTTTCTGATTCTAAACGAACCAGTTTTGGTGGAGACATTTTATACTTTTCCTGGATTAAGCAGACCTCATAGTACTGTTAGGTATGCCATAAAGAAGTTGCTGGGTCTTATGGAGCAGCAATCAGCAAACCTATATGATGCCACGATTGAGCACACAAGGAAATTGAGAAGCAGATACCAATGCTTGAAGGAGGTATTTTTCCTTTTTCAGTTTTGCTTAACATTTTTATTTTTAACCCAGTTGGCTTTTGTGGCTTAAATCTCAAAGTTGAATTATAAATGATTGCATGACTGGTGCAGAGTTATTAAACGTTCCATGTTAAGTGCTTTGTTAATCGACTTAGTATGAACATATTGAAATTAGATTTTTTAAATAATTTCTATTTCATAGGAGGGTAAGCAGCTAGTAAAATATATATTCCTTTTTTTGCCTGAACCTCTCTTTTGGCTTTCAAATTACATTATTGAAATTGAAATAATCGCAGTGTAACTTATTGCAAATTTGAACTTGAAACAAAATGTTGTCAGGTTGTTCAGCCAAGTATTTGTAGCGGAATCATGAAACAAATTTCTTATTCAGATACTTCAGGATAATGCTTCTTAAGACATATGTGGTTCATTTGGTTGCATTTAGGAAGAGATTTTATTTCCATTGTACAAAAAATAAGATGCAATTTATGTTATATCTTATTATTTAACATAACTGTCTTAAAATGTCTTATTCCATGATTCAGAGATATTGTCATCTATAAAAATCTTTGTTTTTTAAATTTCATAGTTTGGATTCTTCTCTATTCAATGTGCCAGATATTTCAACGGCACATGCTTTTTAATTTCCAATTCATTTTGAATCTCAAATCTGCCTACAATCTATAAGGCCAAACATATGTGTATATGCTTGAAAGGGTTTTGATATATTATTCTTTTCTTCCTTATTGGAGATAGGCTCTCGAGAAGTGTGGGTGGGATGTGCTGGATTCCTCGGCTGGTGTTTCCCTTGTGGCCAAGCCCTCGGCCTACCTTGACAAGATCATTAAGCTCAAGATTTCACCAGAAAGCGATGAGAGCCATGAAAATGCCACTACTGAGCTCAAGATTGATGACTCAAATATTAGGACTGCCATTCTCAAAACCACTGGTTTATGCATAAACAGTGGCTCCTGGACCGGAATTCCTGGCTACTGTCGGCTCAACATCGCGTTGGAAGAAAATGAGTTCAAGAAAGCATTAGATTGCATCGTTAAGTTCAAAGAACTCGTGCTGAATTGAAGTCTTCTTCCATCATCACCATACCATCTGAAGATGAATATAATTTGAAGTTAAAGGTAACAATGGATGAAATAGTTTGATCTTTATTCTTGTGATTCAGTGCAACGATCGTTGTGCTATTTTTCTCTCTGGCTATGGTGTTTCATGTGAGCTTTCTCACGCCAAGAGATATTGAAATTGTGTTTCCAATTATGAGAGGAAAAAAAAAAAAAAGGACGGTTGTGTTTGGTCGTTTCACTAAATCTGCGTCATTAACTGATAATATTGATCATAATTTTTATACTGCCTCATGTCCGTCCCAATTGACTAATTTGTGAAGATCAAGGAAGCTAAATAAATTATTTAATTATATTATATGTTATATGATCTCTCTGAAATATTTACTAGAATATAAATCGTGTAAATGAAAGGTATATAACCATGAGAAGTCAAATTGACTTGAGTCCTTTTGATAAAAAGACATTCTCAACATGTCTCAATACCAAGTATTCAATAGACACCCGAAGTTAAATAAATAAATAAATAAATTATATCATATGTTATATGATTTCTGTGAAATAATTACTAGAATATAAATCCTATATCGATTAATACAAAGGTAAATGAAAGGTATATAGCCATGAGAAGTCAAATTGACTGAGTACTTTTGATAGAAAGACACCTCAACGTTTCTCAATGCCAAGAAGTCCTTTTGATAGAAAGACACCTCAACATTTCTCAATGCCAAGAATTCAACTGGCACTCTCAACATATATCCCAATACCAAGAATTTAACAATACTTATGTATATTATTATATTATATATCATTTTATAAGTAAGACAAATTAGTTTGAAGAAAATTGATAAATATAGATGCATTAAAATAATTTATTTAACTTTTTTAATATCTCAAAATTAATTATTTGGTCTTAGGACCAGGATGTAGTATTTGGGTTCGGAAAAGTAATATTAAGTTCTTGCATGAAAAACTCCTGATGAGTGGAAACGAAAATGCTACTCGTATATTGGTGAGAATAGCTTTATATTGGCGTGTAGAGGTTCTTTACCATATATTTAGTGCAGCCATTTTATCTGTCATAATTAATAATAATATATTTTTAATTAGGAGATTGCCATAACAATAATTCTTTTACTGATAATTAAGAAATTCCTGTACTATTCCCTGCAATGACGTATTTTATTTTTGAAAATTCATTTGCAATCTCTTAGGTAAAAAATTAATACTCGTTTGTAGACCCTTTATTTGTTTCTATCTCAATTCTGGCTTTTTTTCGATAAATAAATTTTTTCATTTAATCAGGGCGTTATTTTAATTTTAAAGTATCACTGAAGCTCGCAAATTTTCTCCTTAACTAGTTTAGGACTCGTTCAATTAAACAAATATGTATATTAAAGAAATATCATTGCACAGATTAAAGTAAAGAAATACGTACATTAAAAAGTTATGAACATGATGAAGATTTGTCAAATACAACTATTACAACCAAATAATATATTTGCCAGTCAACCAAAATGATTACAGAAAACTTATTTGTATACAACATTTGAAGTTTTGTCGGTGGGGATGTCATGCTCATCGAGGATCAATACTTTTAGTCCTTTCCTCTACTGGATTTTCGAGAGTGCAACATATAGTTGACCATCATGTGTAAATATAGGGCGGGGCAAAAATAATCCAACACTCAGTAGACTTTGACCTTGACTTTTGTTAATTGTCATTGCAAAAGAGAGCTGGGTATTGCCTTCTACACAAAAGTGAATGGCAAAGATGCTTCAGATGGTGTGATTGTCAGGTGTGGAATTAAAACATGAATACCAATGCTACTTCCTGTTATAATCTCAGCTCCAATGACATGCTTATCTAACCTTGTGACAATTAACCTAATGCCATTGCATAGTCCAATTGATTCATTAATATTCTGCATCAACATTATTGGCACACCTACTTTCAATGTAAGCTTGTGATTAGGCAATCCAGACATAGTAATCCCATTCAAGAAATCAACTGAATGAATTTCTCCAAAAGAATTGGTAACACCATCTTGTTTGGAAACACTATTTGCACTAAGGTAAATCACCTCTTCGCCTGGAAGTTGTGCAAGCATATAATTATTCACTTCATCAACAACAGATAATGTAGCTGTTAGTATCGCAGGATCCCTAAAAAGAGACTTATCACCCAAATGGTCAATAAAATTTGGATAAGTACTCTTGACAATACAATCGAATGGATCTATTAAAGGAAATAGTAACAAATCTTTGGGGATGGCAATGATATATCTATGTCAGCTTATATGTCAACGTTTCTATCCCCAACATAAATGATCCAATTTGCAAATTCTGTTATTGCTTTAGTATTACATGCGGAAGTTGTAACGCCCCAATTTTCGATTAAGGGCTAATGATAATTATTGAGGATAATTATCGGATTAAAGTGGAATTAATGTATATTGGTGACAATATTAATTTATATGTCATAATTGATAGAATGAAAATATTGGCCATAAGTTAATAGTTAATGGGGAAAATAATTACTAACTAAGAGGAAATGAGATGTGTGATTAAATGACTAATGGAATTGGTTAGTGTAACTAAGTGGAGGATTAATTAGGAGGAGATTGTATGAGGGAGTGACAAGTGGCAAGCTTACTTGATGGTGGAGTGTTTGGAGAAGTCAAGGGCATAGTGCAATGATTTTTCTCTCTCCCTTTTCCCTTGCATTCAGCTGAATGGAGTATGGGAGTCAAAGAATGATTATTCCTTCTCCCTCCATACACTCAATCTCTCATTGTCTCTCTCACCCTCTCTCTTATGCATATAGGGCAAAGGATGGGCAGAATTTCTGCCTTCATTCCCATCATTTCATCACTCTTCATCTCTCCTCTCCCTCTCTCATGCGTGCTTCCATGGCTGCCCAAGAAGGAGGAAGAACTTGGTGAAATAGGTGAGCCATTTTGACCCTTCTAATGACCTCTAATGGAAAAACTCCCTTCTTCAATCTTGTTCCTTGTGTTGAGAGCTTCAATTCTATGGTTTTAGATTTTCCATTGGTGATGATTTGAGCTCTCAAAGAAATATAGAGTTTGGAGAATCAAAGAACTCCTTGGAGAAAGTTAAAGAGGTGAGTGAGTTGAGCATTTTGATATAAGTTTTATGGTCATTTGGCTAAGTTGAAATTTCTGGGAATTTGGCCCTATTTTTGAAAATTAGGGTCTTGTGGTGTTTGAGTTGTTGTCCTCATGGGTATGGTATTTTGAGATATATCTTGGATAGATAGAAGTCGATTGGAAACTTGGATTGAAAAGTTGCAAGTTTGGTCAGTGAAAAACTCTGTGCTGGCAGTGGTCTTTCATGGACGTTTTAAAATAGCAAATGGTATTGGAAAATTATGAAACTTTTCAGTCTTAAATTTCACATCTCAAGCTTCAAATTGGACATATGTTTTGTGTCATTTCGAGTTTTGGGCTAGGGGTTATGACTGTCCAAAGTTTGATGTTAAATCTGGGAACAATTCTGGAACAGTGTGAACTTTTCTTGAAATCTGTATTTTTGTGGTGATTTCCAGTATTGGTGCATATTTTTATGGTAAATAGAAATTAAATAGCTTTCAATGGGCTTTGGGATCACCTCATTTTGATTTTTCCAGAATTAGTTATGAATTTCCGAAGTTGCCTTGGCTGCAGCAGAAAAGTCTTGGCTGCAGCACAAAAGTTTCTGTGCGTGTTTTGGCCGCAGCCAGAAATTCTTGGCTGCATTCAAAAACCTTCTGTGCATGTTTTGGCCACAGCCAGAGGTTTCTTGGCTGCAGCTAACCCCCTGTTTTCAGCACCTTGGGATTTTGAAAAGTGGTTTCCAACCCGGTGTTTCCCAATCCTTTAGGGCCTTTATTAGAGCCAATTGTAGCTTCTTAAGGGTCATTATTGATAACCAAAACTAAGTGTTTTGAAGTCATTTGAGTATTGGAATAAGTATTAACCTATCGTCCTTAATGACTTTAGGATTTGATATCTGCCTGGAGTATAGAAGGCATACGCCTGAGCAAGAACGGAAAGACAAAGGTAGTAACACTTTATCCTATATCATGTGTATTGCATTACTTGTTTGCATTAGTCATTGAATACAGTGAAAGTGAAGAGGACGTGGCGAAAGCCCGGACTCGATTACAGTGAAAGTGAAGGGGACGTGGCGAAAGCCCGGACTCGATTACAGTGAAAGTGAAGGGGACGTGGCGGAAGCCCGACCTCGTATATAGTGAAGGGAACGTGGTGAAAGCCCGGTCTCAAATATTGATTGCTGCATTGTGATATATGTGACTTGCTTTGTATATATGCATCATATAAATAAACTGTTGCTACTGGGATTCTCTAGAATCTCATTCTTTCCAAATAACATTTTTAGACAGGGCAAGTGGATCGAAAAGCAAGCAAGTGGCAAAGGACGATTAGGACTGCTAGCGGTAGTCTTACCTATATATTTTGGTTTTATATTGAACTGGTTATCATTTTGGATAAATGTATACATATTGAATAGAATTGTAGTGGTATAGTTTTGTGTAATCCCCAGTATGGATACTGAGATGGGCAATGATGCCCTGTATAAACCTTTGGATTAATGTTATTATCCCGGGTGAACGTCATGAATTGTGCTTACTCTGATATTGTATATGTAACAGACCAAACAGGCCATTTGTTTTAATGAATGAAATGAATGGAGATCCATTTGTACAGGTGTTTTAAAAAGTTTTTAATTGTCCCGGATTTCTTATTCGATAATTAAATGTGCTTAAACGCTAATCCCGACCTGATTATCGAAGGGGGTTACAGAAGTACCCCTAGATAATCTCATGTTTTTAGTGACTGTGAAGAGTTTACATTGTTCCCACATATATGATGCATTAACAGTAGCAAACACAAAAACTTCACGAGTACCTCTTGGTATGACAGGTAGGATTTGTCTAAAATCCCCTCCAAGCACAATCGTCTTCCCACTAAATGCTTTACTCACAACACCAGGCTCATTTTTTTTGTAGGATATCATTTAATGTTCTATCCAATGCTTTGAAACAATATTTATTAGCCATTGGTGCTCCATCCCAAATTATCAAGGATGTTTGAACCAAAAGCTGTGCTAATGGTGTTCCTTGTTTAATATTACAAACTTAGTCTTCAGTGATGGCTAGAGGAATTGCAAATTGTGAGTGTGTTGTTTTCCCATTAGGCAAAAGAGGTGAATCAATGCCACTGGATGCAACACTAAGCACTATTTTGCCTTTAGATCTCAATAATGCATATAATGTTTGCCATAAATATGTTTTTCCAGTCCCGCCATATCCATATACAAAAAATAGCCCTCCACACATTTGTTGAACAGCCCCAATAATGGTATTGTATATTGACCATTGTTCTTCTGTTAAATTACCAAGGAATACTTGTAATTGGTCTGCAAGTGCTTTTCAGTCAAAGTTTAACTCAGCCTGGACAAATTTATTTAATGTTGATCCTTGGAAGGACATATTTGGAGAAGGCATAGATGGATAATCATAAAGGCTCCTACCATTAACTTGTAACTTATCTTCAATTTTAAGTAAAACATGATTTTGCAACTCAGCATCACTAAGAGTAAGTCCTATAGAATCTGAGTGCAACATTTTAGTTGCAAAGTTGGTAATGTATGAACTAATTCACATTTGTACATATAAAGTAAAAGGACAGAAAATTGAAGCTAAACTAAGAGTGTATTTGTGGGAAGATTCATACCATAGTGACTTGTTAATTGCTATTGGGTATATAGTATATCCTCTGCCATTAATATCCATGATTGTTGCTAGACAATTTCAGGGCGTGACATACAGTTGCATAACAACAAAATGTAGGTAGTTTGGAGCAGTCTATTGGTTTGCCTCTTGACTAGCATCAATATTGTTAGATCAAGCGTTTCACCCACGAGGGGGGGTGAATTGGGTGATACTAAAATTTCTTTCGAAAATATAAAACTTTAACAGTGGAAATAAAACAGTAATGAGTAAAGGAGAAATATCACCGAAGTGTACACCGGGAGTTATACTGGTTCGGTCACAACCACTTTGACCTACGTCCAGTCCTCAGAGCTTCTCTGAGAGTTTCACTATAACTTCCAAGATTCAGTGGGTTCTTGGCACCTCAGTACAAGCAAGTTCCTTCACCTGGACACTCGCTCCCCCTTACAAGTTGTAATCCAATCCCAACTCAAGGTTCCACAACCTTAAGTAATCTCTATAACAAATATTGAGTTTGAATGAAATATCTCTCTTACAGAGTGAATGAGAATCACTGAAACATAGAAATACAATTTCAACGTGAAAACAGAGCAATGAACTTAATAATTCATTTGTGTGTGTGCTTGTTCTTCTTTCTCTGTTTGGATGTTCCCATATATATAGATATGTTGGTGATGACCGTTGGAACATTTTCTTCTTGTCCGTTGGAGAGTGCGCAGCCACTATTGACTTTTTCAGTTTTTGAAAAATATCCGTTGGCGGTGGTTGGCATTTGAACGTTTCATTTGACTTCCATTACTTGATATGATTTCTTCACTGTTCATCTGTAAATAGGCTAAGAATACTAACACAATGAAAGATTAATCATATAGAAAACAAAATAATCAACGTTTGAAAGATTTCTGGATTTCTGGGTTTGCTTACTCGAGTAGCTACTCGAGTATCACATGAAGTTTACTCGAGTATCATCGGGAAATCTTTGATCAACTGCAAGTCAATGAATAAACACAAGATTACTCGGATAGTGCATGGAATAACCAATTCTTAAACCTTTGAAAATATATGTTTACTCGGGTACTTACTCGAGTAATGCACTCACAACTTTATGAGTTACTCGGGTACGAGTAAACTTTTACAAAAACTTTTGGTTACTCGATGCTTTACTCCAGTAATGTCACAGGATTTCAAGGCCGAGAGCACTTACCTTGTTACTCGGATACGGACTCGAGTAATGTATTCATTTTTGCATAGATTACTCAGGTACCACCTCGAGTAAATGTACTTTTTGTGCTTGTCTTACCTGGGTAATGACTTGAGGTTTTTCTTGAAAATATCTCTGCATACTCGGGTACCTACTCGAGGAATCCACTTCAAGTTTTCACTTACTTCAATGAGTTACTCGAGTACTTACTCGAGTAATGTTGCAGTGGTAGAAAATGCCGAGAGCATCATTTTTCAGAAACAGAGTTACTCGAGTACCTACTCGAGTATCCTTGGCAACCTGAAAGGCAACTGGAAGTTTTTCATATGGTTACTTGAGTAGCTCCTCGAGTAACATTGGCAGGCCGAGAGCAACTCCAAGTTTTTACTTGGTTACTCGAGTAGCTCCTCGAGTAACATTGGCAGGCCGAGAGCAACTTGAAAATACTTATACTATTACTCGAGTACCTACTCGAGTAACGTTGGCAGGTTACTGGAAGGTGCTTCTGGTTACTTCAAGTTTTGGTTCATTACTCGAGTACCGCCTCGAGTAATCTCTTAGAAAACTTGCTTCTGATCAAGTTTCTCAACTTTTTCTCTTGGCCTTTCTTCATTACTCCAATGCTTACTTCAAGTGAGGCTTATCCCTGTTATTCCTTTGCTCAAACTTATTTATTAATCATTTCCTTTTCAAACCATTCTTTTGTTATCATCAAAACATGAGATCTAACATTCTCCCCCTTTTTGATGATGACAAAACTTAGTGATTTTGGATATGGTTTTTCAAATTGAATTTTCAAAAAAAATCTTATTTAGTTTGGATTCAAAGCATACACCTTGCATACACAACAATTTCATTAGTCTAACAACAATTTATCATAATTCAAAGCTTCAATGAACTTAAAATGCAATCATAACATAAACACACTTGTATTAAACTTTAAAACACATTACAAGCTAATAAGTTCAAGAAGACTAATAAAAAGAACTATCAATTTTCAAAATGCTCCCTAGAACCCATATACAACCAAATATCCCAAAATAAGTTCCCACACTTCCACAAAATCACACTCAAGCTCTTCTCCCCCTTTTTGGCTTCATCAATTAAGTGGAGGGCTAGGAGGCTTGACCACGGAAATGGGTGTCACTGGAAGAACTGGAGAATCATCTGAGCCCAAAGATTCAAAGGAGCTAGAGGTTTTGGAGGGGAATCATCAATGACAATGTAGGGGAATCATCAATGACAATGTGAATAGACTCATTGGTATCTGGGTTGTCCACTGTATACAGAATGTCTTTGGCTTGAGTCTTAGGTGGACTAGATACCAGAGGGGTAGATGGTTCATCCTCAGGGATAGGAGTGTCAGAAGGAGGGTTTACAGGAGGAGGTGGTGGTGCAGATGAAGATAGACCAGCAGAGGGTCCGGGACCTAAGGAGTCTAGTCGTGCCAAAATCATTCTCAGAGTCTCGCCCTGGGCACGTTGCTCAGCTAGCAACTCCTCATGCCTTCTGTCCATTCTCTCAACCAATTCCTCATGCCTCTTGTCGATTTTCTCAACCAACTTTACCATCTTGAAGTTAGTGTTGGTAATCAACTCGGCGTTTGTGTTGGCGATATCCACATGGAATCCTCTGAGTATGTTTTCCATGAAGTGCTGGAGAGTGGAATTAAAGAAAGATGGCGATGATGTGGTAGCAGCTGGAGCCGATGACTGAGTGTCATCCAACTTGCTGGTCTCTGCCTCAGTGGTCTTGCTCTTCTTTTTGGACCCAGATTCCAGAGGACCTTTGAGAGGTATGTCAATGTTCAATTTCCCTATCTGGTTTCTCCTAACCGGAGTCAACCTCTCAATGGGCTCTTTGCTATCCAAATACCATATTTTGTTCTCTTTCAGGATTAGCGACACAATCTGAGGATATGGCATTGGTGTTGTAGCCTTCCCATCCACCTTATACCTTTTCATCTCCGAGAAAATATATTCTCCCAGATCCTTCTGTTCTTTCAAAAGCAGTGAAGCAAACCACCTAAAGTCCCTATCAGAGAAATGGGTATAGTTGTTGGCTTTGCTCACTAGGGACCTAGAGTAGATGTACCATAGGACCCTGTGATGATCACACATATCACTTGGTTTAAAATTTAGGGGGCCAACTAGCTCACCAGGTTTGAGAATAGTGAAGATTTGGTTTGGCTCAAGTTTAGAATAGATATCATCTGGGGGGTTCTCTATTCCTAACCACAAGTTAATTCTAGATGGTGAAATTAGAATCTTTTGGCCTCTCACAGTTGTGATCATTTCTTCCTCAACTGAGGTTCAGTTAGGCTCATCTATGATCTCTAAGTTACAATAAAAATGGGTGATCACTTTAGTACAGAATGGTAATCTAATAGATAGCCAAGGCATAAAGGGATCTAAATAAGGACTTAGGTCATGCTTCACTACCTCTTGAAGTAACTTCAGATCAACATAGTGTGTCTTACACACTTTCCTTCTGGAGAACTAGACAAGTACTTCGGAGACTCCACCAATTTGCTAACATTGAATCCCTTTGGTGGGTTGGTGATCTCTGCTTCCGGTACTTTGGTCTTCTTAGAAGTTTGACCCTTCTCCATTTGATCAATGATTCCAGCCATAGCCTTAGCCACATTCTTGTCATACTTTGGCTTTTTGATAGGCTTTGGTATGAAAGAGGGGGTAGAGGAATCAGAGGGAGGAGGTGAGGGAGATTTGGCACTCTTCCCTCTTCCGGTTGAGGTACTCTTCTTGGATTGAGCCCTTGTAGCAATAGGCTCTTTAATCACCACACCTTTGGGCTTTGATTGAGATAGAGGAATTTTAGCTTTTGGTCTTGGGGTCAACTTTCTTCTCTTTTTGGGTGGAGAAGAAAGAGGATCAGAGAGTTGTTGGGATTCAGAGGAATCTATGGGAGTAAGATTTTTGGTTCTCATCTTTCTGAAGGATTGATAACTGAGATTTTCAGAAAAAGAAAAGAAACAGTCGCAGGTTAGGGCACTGAGAATCTGGCAAAATAAGGGGTTTTTGGAACTGTAATCTCTTGGGTTTTGACAGAAATGAAGCAAGTAATCACTTGTGAAAAGTTTTTATGAGAGAGAATAGTGATTTACTCGAGGAGATTTTGTGCAAATGACCGAGTTTGCGACAGATAAATCCCTAGAACCCGAAGTTACTCGAGGCGTTACTCGAGTAACCTTCAAGTTTACTCGAGGCCCTCCTCGAGTGTTCATACAGAAAAATTTTAAAATGAATTATTTAAAGTGCGTACCTGGCATGAATAATATTGTAATTATCCATGGATGTTCCCTCGATCATTTATAAACCATTCTGAGTAGATTTGAGTCATTATTCATCAATTTTGAAAATCTGGACTTGCAGTTACTTGAGGCCTTACTCGAGTAAGCTTCAAGTTTACTCGAGGCCTTCCTCGGGTAACCTGAGTTTTCAACTTGTGACTCTTCATTTCTTTGTAACTGAGCCGTTAGATTTGAAAAATCAAGTAACTTGATCCGTTACTTCCAGTTTTAAAGTCCATTACTCGAGTACATACTCGAGTAAAGTGCTTCTTTACTTCAAGTTGTTCCTCGGGTAATGCTTCTCTGTTAGTGATAACTTCACGTTGGTACTCCAGTAAATGTGTACTCTGATCACCTCTGTTTTTGTTTCTCAAAATAGAGTTTCAACCTTCCTGTAAAACAAATTTCTATATACTCCGATGCTTAAGTTAGTAATCATCAAAACTTTAACAAATGACTTCATCTAATATTATGAGAAATTGAAATAACTTACAATTCATTGGGATTTACCATTCCCAATTCTCTTCTAATAAATAAAAATTGATCTTTTGCAAGGGGTTTTGTGAAGATATCAGCTAGTTGAAGATGAGTAGGAATGAATATCACTTTCACATCTTTCTTTTGAACATGATCTCTGATGAAGTGATGTCTGACATCGATATGCTTGGTTCTAGAGTGTTGAACTAGATTCTTTGCCAAGCTTATCGTACTTGTATTATCACAATAGATTGGTATTTCTTTGAGATAAATACCAAGATCTTGTAGTTGTTGTTTTAACCATATTACTTGTGCACAACAACTTGAGAGTGCAACATATTCGGCTTCCGTTGACGAAAGAGACACTGTATTTTGTTTCTTGCTGAACCATGATACAAGAGATCCTCCAAGAAATTGTCCTTGTCCACTGGTGCTCTTTCTGTCTGTTTTGTATCCTCCATGATCTGAATCTGAATATGCAACAAGATATTCACTTCTTCCTTTAGGATACCACAGACCTAATTCGGGTGTGTCAGCAAGGTATCTAAAGATTCATTTGACTGTTTCAGCATGTGATTCTTTTGGTGCCAATTGATATCTTGCACATATGCCAACACTAAATTGGATGTCCGATCTACTTGCTGTGAGATAGAGTAATGATCCAATCATTCCTCTATACTTTGTTATGTTGTAGTCTTTCCCTTTGACATCAGCATCAAGCAACGTAGTTGAGCTTATAGGCGTGTCCATACCATTTGCTTCATTCATTCCATACTTCTTCAATAGCTCTTTTAAATACTTTGTTTGAGATATAAAGATTCCATTCTTTCTTTGTTTGATTTGTAAACCGAGAAAGAAATTCAGTTCTTCCATCATTGACATCTCAAATTCTCCCTGCATTATCTCAGAAAATTCCTTACACAGAGATTCATTAGTAGCACCGAAAACAATGTCATCAACATATATTTGAACAATTAAAATATCATTGTGTTTACATTTTATAAAGAGTGTCGTATCAACTTTTCCCCGTACAAAACCTTGATCAATGAGAAACTTACTGAGCCTTTCATACCAGGCTCTAGGAGCTTGTTTTAAACCATATAAAGCCTTTTTAAGTTTGAAAACATGGTCAGGTTTGGTAACATCCTCAAAACGTGGAGGTTGTTCTACATACACTTCTTCCATGATGTAACCATTTAGAAAAGCACTCTTTACATCCATTTGATAGAGTTTGAATCCTTTGATGCATGCAAAGGCTAAGAGTACACGTATAGCTTCCAATCTAGGCACTGGAGCATACGTTTCCTCATAATCAATCCCTTCTTCCTGATTATTGCCTTTGGCAACCAATCTTGCCTTGTTTCTGACAATAATTGCGGATTCATCGAGTTTGTTCTTGAATACCCATTTAGTACCAATGATCGGATGATCCTTGGGTCGGGGTACCAAATCCCAAACTTGATTTCTCTCAAATTGATTTAGTTCTTCTTGCATTGCTATAACCCAATCATTGTCTGATAGGGCTTCATCAATGTTAGAAGGTTCAATCTCAGAAATGAATGCAGAAAAACTTACTTCATTGAAACTTCTTTTTCTGGTTTTGATCCCTTCATTCACATCTCCTATGACTTGATCTAAGGGATGACTTTTGTTGTATTTCCAGGCTTTAGGTTGTCCTAGGGATTGTTCTTCTTCCTTAGTTTCATACACCTTTAGAATAAGAGATTTAGAAATAGATTGACCATTTTCTTGATTTAAAACAACTTCCTGTTCTTCATCAATGGTTTTGTCAGAGGATTCAAATTCATCAAATACAATATGAATTGATTCTTCAACAACACAAGTTCTTTTATTGAAAACTCTATATGCTTTACTTCGGTTAGAATACCCTAGGAAAATTCCTTCATCTATTTTAGAATCAAATTTTCCTAATTTATCTTTAGCATTATTATGAATGAAACACTTACAACCGAAGATGTGTAGATGAGCAATGTTTGGCTTTCGTCCTTTGTACAACTCGTATGGTGTCTTTCCAAGTTTTGTTCTGATATATGCTCTATTTGAAATATAGCAAGCTGTGCTCATAGCATCAGCCCAGAACACTTGAGACACATTCTTTTCATTCAACATTGCTCTAGCCATTTCTGTGAGCACTCTATTCTTGCGTTCCACGACCCCATTTTGTTGAGGCGTTCTTGGAGCAGAAAAATTGTGATCAATGCCATTAGTATCACAATACTTTTCAAAGGCTTGATTTTCAAATTCTCCACCATGATCAGTCCTAATACCTGCAATGGACATACCTTTCTCATTTTGCACTTTCTTGGCAAAAACAATAAATTCTTCAAAAGTTTCATCTTTTGATGATAGAAAAATAACCCATGTAAATCTAGAGAAATCATCAACAATGACCAATGAATATAGATTGCCACCAAGACTCTTTACTCTTGCTGGACCAACTAAATCCATATGAAGTAATTGTAATGGTCTATTTGTTGAAATCTCATTTTTCAATTTGAAAGATGATTTAGTTTGTTTACCCTTTTGACATGCATCAGAAATCAAGTCATTTTTGAAATTAACTTTGGGTAATCCAAGGACTAGATCCTTTTTGAGTAATTTTCCTAGTTGATGCATATTGACATGAGCCAATCTCTTATGCCATAACCAACTTTCATCGGCATTACTCAGAAAACAGTTTTCAGATTCATTTCTACTAATATCTAGAATATAGCAGTTACCTTCCCTTTTTGCTCTGAGCTTAGCCTTGATATTCTTCTTATCAAGCTGTAAGTCATTCTTGTTGATGATTAAACATTCTTCTGAGTCAAATATTACCCAGTTGTTTTTATCTGCACTTTGACTTACGCTCAGCAAATTGTGACACAAGCCTTCAACATAATATACATCTTTGACTTGTATTCCTTTGTCATTTTTGATTTCACCAATTCCTGCTATCCTTCCGGATTGATTTCCTCCAAATTTTACCTTTCCACCTTCCTTAGGTTGTAATGTGGTAAAACTTTCAAAATCTCCGGTCATATGTCTAGAGCATCCACTATCTATGTACCACTTGCTATTTTTGGATGCTTCAAAACATACCTGCAATCAAATGACTAAGTCTTAGGTACCCACATCTTTTTGGGTCCTTTTGGGTTAGTACAAATAATTTTCTCAATATATGAACCTTTAGATACCTATTTGTAGGTTCCTATTGTTCCTTTCTTCTTATGAATGCATGAAGAAGTATAATGTCCTTTTCTATTACCATAATTACAAAATGCAAAAGGATTTGATATATGCACAGAATGTTGGAAATAATTCAAATATGACTTACCTCCTGCTTTCTTTCTTCCTTTTCTTTTATCTGATTTTGGATCATATCCAATTCCAGATCGATCGTTAATAAATCGTTGAGCTTTTAAAATAACATTTAACATCTCACTTCCTTGTGTAAATTTTTCAAGAGTTTTTGTGAGATCAATGTTTTTGCTTTTCAAAGATAAACAATTTTCACAATCCTTTCCCTTAAGTTCAGTTTCAAGAACCTTGTTTTTCTTTTTAACAACAATCAATTCTTTAACTACTTTGATGAATTCAGAATGCAAAGCATTATATTCGGAAAGTAATTCATCATAGGTAGGTTCAGAATCATTTACCTCTTCTTGTAACCCCCTGCCTTAATTACTGTAATTAATATTTGATAATGCATAATAAAAAGAGGTTTGAGACCGTCGGATAGTTCAAAACGTATTAAATTACCTACCAAGCAGTAGGTCCTTCCAAAATTTTCGAAACTTCTTTCCTATCCGGGTCTCGTTTTGAACTACCGAATATAATCACCTGTGCAGTTAATTTACATTCACATATATCAGAGTTCGTAATTTTAACCCCGGCAACCCCCGGGTTCATCTATATATATATATAGAGTTTCATATTCCACGTAGGGGATTACAAACCAAATTATCCACACTATTTACATCTCAAAATGTAATACAATAATCCCTATCCAAAATGATTAACCAACAAAAGCCATACTAATGTCCCTAGGAAGCTCTAACCGCTCCGGGTCACACGCTTCTCCTTAGAGCCAGTCGCCCTGTCTGAAAGGTTAGTTCAAAGGAAAGAATGAGATTCAAAAGAATCCCAGTAGTAACTAAACATTTATACCACACATAAGCACATAGCATGTAAGCAAATCATCATGCAGCAGCAGCACATATCACACTCCACCCTCATCCCCTTTCTCCGCCGGGAAGGCACACAGCCCTAACCCGAACCGTTGTTAGCTACTCAGGGACTATTGGCGTGGCAGTGCATAAACATAGCCTTATAGCTCATACAGCTATCCGGCTCTCACAAATGGCCCGTCGGCCTCACATATAGCCTTTCGGCTCACATATCACATATATCACACTTCATCCTCATCCCCTTTCTCCGCCGGGAAGGCACACTGCCTAAACCCGAACCGTTGTTAGCTACTCAGGGACTATTGGAATGACAGTGCTAACACAAATCCACAAAGGTCGCAGCATACAAATCCATTTCCAATCAACGATAAAACACACATGCAATGCATCATATTTGGTACAAAAGAAAAGTCACTACCTGATCCCTTCCTGATGTCTCTGGGCACAGTAGGCTCACGAGGATAGCAGATGTCAAATCCTATAATCAAAATAGGGACATTTGGTTAATTTCTTTTTCCAAGTTATTACTTCAATAACACTCTAAGTTGGTATTCATTTGGACTCTTTAGATGGCCATTAAATGCCTAAACATATGCCTAAAGGGTTGGGTTAACTATCCCCAAAGATCCCCCTTTAGAAGGCTAACTTCTGCTTTTTGGTCTCTTCACTCGAGCACAGAAGGCCGTGCTCGAGCATGACCCCCCGCTCTCACTCGAGCACACATGCGAGTGACCTCCAGCGAGTGCTTGCCCGAGAGCAACTCCCGCGACAAACCTACACTCTCACTCGAGCACAAGAGGCTGTGCTCGAGCAGAGACCTTGCCAGCACCCGAGCACCACGGAAGTGAGGCTTGCGAGTGACGACCCGAGAGCATCTCTCAACATCTTCCTCCACATTTACTCGAGCACAAACACCTGTGCTCGAGCACAGATCCTTAATGCTCGCGAGCACAAGGAAGTGCGGTCCCGCGAGTGTCCACCCGAGAGCAACTCCACTCTCAGGCAACAGATTCACTCGAGCACAACTCCAGTGCTCGAGTGATCTCCCAATGCTTGCTCCCAATACTCGCGAGTGCCAGCGCACACTTGGCAACCACCCACGAGTGATCACCCGAGACGCTCACCCCCAGTGATTTCAGGAACCCTCACTCGAGCACAACATGCTCACTCGCAAGCACATTCATCCCGTGCTCGAGTGAGTTCTTCCCTCACTCGAGAAAACACATCAGATACCCAGAACGCAGCATCTGGTAACTTCTCCAAAATCCACCAAATGGACTCCAAGGGTTCTTAAACTTGTGTCAAAGCTCATTATCACTTATTTCAACACAAGGACCCCATTGGCAACCACAGACAACCCAAATTCAACTCATTCAACACATTCTCTCTCTAAATCATCAAATCACTCAAAACCTCCTTCTAACAACTTTCCTTATTCAACTTCAAATTGATTTCTAATCACTCCCAAATGTCAAAACTGACCAAATGAACAGTGACCCACTAATCCAAGCCTACCCTTTAATTAACATCATGATTAGGTCAAATTTCCAGAATTCTCATTGATTAGGCAAACATCTTGACATATATATCAAAATGCATTACAAACCTACCTCTTCAACTTGCTGAAATCAGCACCTTGATTCCACCAACTTTCAGATTTGTCCCACAATCAAACACCACCAATGGAAATTCTGAAATCATAGAAACCAAGCTCTCAACCTCTTGGTCAACATTAGTGAAGGGTAGCTAAGCATATAAGATCATTTACCTTGACCAATTTCAAGCCCTTACTTTCTCTTTCTTGCTTACACTGCCGGAAATGGAAGAAAATGGAGAGAGAATAGTGATGATCATTTCCTTCCCTTCCTCCCATGCACTTGGCCGACTAAGAGGGAGAGAGAAAGAGTTTGAAAATGTTGACTCATCTAATGGCTCTCATTTGGACACTTGTCACCATCTCATTCTTCCTCTTATGAGTTTATATAAACTCCTCCACACAAGATTCCACCCCTTGATCTTCCAATCTCAACCATTGATCTTGATTACCAAAGGGTTTTCTCATCAATAACTAACCAGACAGTTGGTAAATTTACCGTTTTACCCCTGTTTAGCACAATACTTATTAACTCATGAATAATGATCTTATTATCACATTACACAATATAAACTTCAAATATGATTAATTAACATTAATTACATCATTTGAAGTCATAATTCCTTGATTAAAATCCAGGATGTTACAATTCTCCCCCCGACAATTTAATTTCGTCCTCGAAATTGTTACACTGCTTGAGCCATAAACTCCGGATATCTTCTTCGTATATCTTCCTCCGCT
The DNA here is from genome assembly GCA_963855925.1 of Inga laurina. Taxonomy (NCBI): domain Eukaryota; kingdom Viridiplantae; phylum Streptophyta; class Magnoliopsida; order Fabales; family Fabaceae; genus Inga; species Inga laurina. Next base: position 38,770,536 of record OY979708.1, read on the forward strand.
TCCCAAGTTGCTTCCCTCGAAGTCATTCCTTTCCAGATCACTTTCACATATGGAATGCTCCTGTGTCTGAGCCGTCGCTCCTCTCGATCAATAACTTGCTCTGGCTCCACTGCATATGTGAAATTGTCTTGAATCTCGACATCTTCATACTCAATGATATGAGATGGATCCGGTTGGTACTTTTTCAATTGAGAAACGTGGAATACATCATGAAGTCTGCTCAAGCTCGGAGGTAGAGCTACTCGGTAAGCAACAGGCCCAATCCTCTCAAGGATTTCAAAAGGACCTATGTATCTTGGGCTTAACTTCTTTCTCTTGATCGCTCGCCCAACACCCGTGACAGGAGATACTCTCAGAAAAATGTGATCTCCAACCTCAAATTCTAGAGGTCGTCTTCTCTTGTCAGCGTAGCTTTTCTGTCGACTCTGCGCTGCAAGTAACCTCTTCCGAATAATCTGAATCTGTGCTGAGGTCTGATCAACAAGATCCGGTCCATAAAGTTTCCTCTCGGATAGCTCGTTCCAGCACAATGGTGATTGACACCGTCTTCCATACAACGCTTCATATGGAGCCATCTGAATGCTCGCATGATAGCTATTGTTGTAGGCGAATTCCGCAAGTGGAAGAAAGCGATCCCAACTTCCTTTAAAGTCAAGAACACAGGCTCGCAACATATCTTCCAGTATCTGGATTGTTCTCTCTGATTGTCCATCCGTCTGTGGATGATAAGCCGTGCTGAACCTCAACTGAGTTCCCAAGGCTTCATGCAATGCTTTCCAGAATCTAGAAGTAAATCGAGGATCTCGATCAGAAATGATATTCTTCGGTGTACCATGGAGCTTCACAATCTCACGAATGTAAATCTCTGCTAGTTTATCAGGAGAATAACCAGCATTGATCGGTATGAAGTGGGCTGACTTCGTTAGTCGATCCACAATAACCCAGATCGCATCATAGTTTCTGATCTTGGGCAAGCCCACAACCAAATCCATGGTCACACTTTCCCATTTCCATTCCGGAATCTCTGGGCTCTGAAGTAATCCAAGTGGTCTCTGGTGCTCAATCTTCACTTTCTGACAAGTGAGGCATCTCGCCACATACTTTGTCACATCACTCTTCAAACCCGGCCACCAATATACCGATTTCAGGTTATGGTACATCTTGGTCATACCAGGATGAAGGGTGTATCGGCTCTTATGCGCCTCATCCAGAATCTTCTGCCTCAACTCCTCCTTAAGTGGAACACAGACTCTTTTCTGATAGCGTACTAATCCACGAGACGATAGGTCATAACCTGGGACTTCTCCCCGTTCAATTCGAGTCAGATTGCGCTGTATCCAGTCATCTTGCCCCTGAGCTTCTTCAATCTCAGTTCTTAGATCATTTTCCTCTTGGGAAATAGTGTAGTTGGCACAGATGATCTGGTTTGTCAAATTCAAATCACGAAAATCTTCAATTAATTTCTTCTCTTGTATCATCATAGCTGCAACAAGCACGGTCTTTCGACTAAGAGCATCAGCGACTACATTGGCTTTGCCCGGATGATATTTGATTTCCAGGTTGTAGTCTTTAAGCAATTCCATCCAGCGACGCTGTCTCATGTTCAGTTCTTTTTGATCATACAAGTATTTAAGGCTCACTTCCGTGGTGCTCGGGTGCTGGCGAGGTCTCTGCTCGAGCACAGCCTCTTGTGCTCGAGTGAGAGTGTAGGTTTGTCGCGGGAGTTGCTCTCGGGCAAGCACTCGCTGGAGGTCACTCGCATGTGTGCTCGAGTGAGAGCGGGGGGTCATGCTCGAGCACGGCCTTCTGTGCTCGAGTGAAGAGACCAAAAAGCAGAAGTTAGCCTTCTAAAGGGGGATCTTTGGGGATAGTTAACCCAACCCTTTAGGCATATGTTTAGGCATTTAATGGCCATCTAAAGAGTCTAAATGAATACCAACTTAGAGTGTTATTGAAGTAATAACTTGGAAAAAGAAATTAACCAAATGTCCCTATTTTGATTATAGGATTTGACATCTGCTATCCTCGTGAGCCTACTGTGCCCAGAGACATCAGGAAGGGATCAGGTAGTGACTTTTCTTTTGTACCAAATATGATGCATTGCATGTGTGTTTTATCGTTGATTGGAAATGGATTTGTATGCTGCGACCTTTATGGATTTGTGTTAGCACTGTCATTCCAATAGTCCCTGAGTAGCTAACAACGGTTCGGGTTTAGGCAGTGTACCTTCCCGGCGGAGAAAGGGGATGAGGGTGGAGTGTGATATGTGCTGCTGCTGCATGATGATTTTCTTACATGCTATGTGCTTATGTGTGGTATAAATGTTTAGTTACTACTGGGATTCTTTTGAATCTCATTCTTTCCTTTGAACTAACCTTTCAGACAGGGCGACTGGCTCCAAGGAGAAGCGTGTGACCCAGAGCGGTTAGAGCTTCCTAGGGACATTAGTATGGCTTTTGTTGGTTAATCATTTTGGATAGGGATTATTGTATTACATTTTGAGATGTAAATAGTGTGGATAATTTGGTTTGTAATCCCCTACGTGGAATATGAAACTCTATATATATATAGATGAACCCGGGGGTTGCCGGGGTTAAAATTACGAACTCTGATATATGTGAATGTAAATTAACTGCACAGGTGATTATATTCGGTAGTTGAAAACGAGACCCGGATAGGAAAGAAGTTTCAAAAATTTTGGAAGGACCTACTGCTTGGTAGGTAATTTAATACGTGTTGAACTATCCGACGGTCCATTTCCGGCGGTGTAAGCAAGAAAGCGAAAGTAAGGGCTTGAAATTGGTCAAGGTAAATGATCTTATATGCTTAGCTACCCTTCACTAATGTTGACCAAGAGGTTGAGAGCTTGGTTTCTATGATCTTGGGGCATACCAAGATCATTTACCTTGACCAATTTCAAGCCCTTACTTTCTCTTTCTTGCTTACACCGCCGGAAATGGAAGAAAATGGAGAGAGAATAGTGATGATCATTTCCTTCCCTTCCTCCTATGCACTTGGCCGACTAAGAGGGAGAGAGAAAGAGTTTGAAAATGTTGACTCATCTAATGGCTCTCATTTGGACACTTGTCACCATCTCATTCTTCCTCTTATGAGTTTATATAAACTCCTCCACACAAGATTCCACCCCTTGATCTTCCAATCTCAACCATTGATCTTGATTACCAAAGGGTTTTTTCATCAATAACTAACCAGACAGTTGGTAAATTTACCGTTTTACCCCTGTTTAGCACAATACTTATTAACTCATGAATAATGATCTTATTATCACATTACACAATATAAACTTCAAATATGATTAATTAACATTAATTACATCATTTGAAGTCATAATTCCTTGATTAAAATCCAGGATGTTACACTTCTTCTGTTTCTTCTTGAGCAACAAGACATATATTAGCTACTTCTTCCTCATCACTTTCTTCATCTGAGGAGCTATCACCCCATATAGCAGATATGAAGGCCTTTTTGTTGAAGAATTTGCCTTTTCTCTTTTCTTTACTCTTTTGGTTCAAATCTGGACATTCTGACTTGATATGTCCTGGTTTTCCACATTCATAGCAAATGATATGATCTTTGCTACTATTTCCTCCTTTCTGAAAATGTTTGAATCCTTGACCTTTCTTGTAGAATTTTCTGAATCGTTTTATGATTAGGCCCATTTCGTCATCGTCGAACTCTTCATCCTCATCTTGATTTTCTTCTTTTGCTTTTAGTGCTAGACCTTTCTTTTTCTTGTCACCAATGTCATCTAGTTCCCGTTTGAACTTTAGTTTGCTTTCATATTCAGAAAGACTTCCAAATAAAGAAGCAACTAATCTCATTGATTCTCCTTTTGCTTCTTCTATCGCAGTGACTTTGGCTTCCCACTCTTTAGAAAGAATATTCAAAATCTTTCGTACTTGGGTGTGCTGATCATAGACTTTCCCAAGAGCAGCAAGTTGGTTAACAAGATGAGTATATCTAAGTTCGAATTCAGAAATCGACTCACCTGATTTTATTCAAAGCAAATCGAATTCGGTGACCAAGGTGTTGATTCGATTCTCCTTTATTCCCGAAGTTCCCTCATGAGCTATTTCCAGAGCTTCCCACATTTGTTTTGCTGTTGGGAGTATGCAAATTCTAAAATATTCACTTTGACTCAAAGCGTTTTGTAACATCAGAATTGCTTTGCTATTAAGAGTGATAAGTTTCTTGTCATTCTCATTGTATTCCGCTGGCGTCTTCGGAATTTTCTGAGAATCTACAATCTTTGTAGGTTGATAATTTCCACTCTCAATTACATCCCATAGCCCATATTCAGTAGCCATCACGAACACTCTGAACTTAGCTTTCCAGAAAGAAAAGTGTTCACCATTGAAACCAGGGGGTCTAGTGATGGATGCTCCGTCGGGAAGAATTCCTTCACCCATGCTTGCCATTGGATCCTTTTTAGGCTGTTAAACCTTAACAAGAAGACCTACGCTCTGATACCAAATGTTAGATCAAGTGTTTCACCCAAGAGGGGGGGTGAATTGGGTGATACTAAAATTTCTTTCGAAAATATAAAACTTTAACAGTGGAAATAAAACAGTAATGAGTAAAGGAGAAATATCACCGAAGTGTACACCGGGAGTTATACTGGTTCGGTCACAACCACTTTGACCTACGTCCAGTCCTTAGAGCTTCTCTGAGAGTTTCACTATAACTTCCAAGATTCAGTGGGTTCTTGGCACCTCAGTACAAGCAAGTTCCTTCACCTGGACACTCGCTCCCCCTTACAAGTTGTAATCCAATCCCAACTCAAGGTTCCACAACCTTAAGTAATCTCAATAACAAATATTGAGTTTGAATGAAATATCTCTCTTACAGAGTGAATGAGAATCACTGAAACATAGAAATACAATTTCAACGTGAAAACAGAGCAATGAACTTAATAATTCATTTGTGTGTGTGCTTGTTCTTCTTTCTTTGTTTGGATGTTCCCATATATATAGATATGTTGGTGATGACCGTTGGAACATTTTCTTCTTGTCCGTTGGAGAGTGCGCAGCCACTATTGACTTTTTCAGTTTTTGAAAAATATCCGTTGGCGGTGGTTGGCATTTGAATGTTTCATTTGACTTCCATTACTTGATATGATTTCTTCACTGTTCATCTGTAAATAGGCTAAGAATACTAACACAATGAAAGATTAATCATATAGAAAACAAAATAATCAATGTTTGAAAGATTTCTGGATTTCTGGGTTTGCTTACTCGAGTAGCTACTCGAGTATCACATGAAGTTTACTCGAGTACTTACTCGAGTATCATGGGGAAATCTTTGATCAACTGCAAGTCAATGAATAAACACAAGATTACACGGATAGTGCATGGAATAACCAATTCTTAAACCTTTGAAAATATATGTTGACTCGGGTACTTACTCGAGTAATGCACTCACAACTTTATGAGTTACTCGGGTACCAACTCGAGTAAACCTTTACAAAAACTTTTGGTTACTCGATGCTTTACTCCAGTAATGTCACAGGATTTCAAGGCCGAGAGCACGTACCTTGTTACTCGGATACAGACTCGAGTAATGTATTCATTTTTGCATAGATTACTCGGGTACCACCTTGAGTAAATGTACTTTTTGTGCTTGTCTTACCCGAGTAATGACTTGAGGTTTTCCTTGAAAATATCTCTGTATACTCGGGTACCTACTCGAGGAATTCACTTCAAGTTTTCACTTACTTCAGTGAGTTAGTCGAGTACTTACCCGAGTAATGTTGCAGTGGTACAAAATGCCGAGAGCATCATTTTTCAGAAACAGAGTTACTCGAGTACCTACTCGAGTATCCTTGGCAACCTAAAAGGCAACTGGAAGTTTTTCATATGGTTACTCGAGTAGCTCCTCGAGTAACATTGGCAGGCCGAGAGCAACTCCAAGTTTTTACCTGGTTACTCGAGTTGCTCCTCGAGTAACATTGGCAGGCCGAGAGCAACTTGAAAATACTTATACTATTACTCGAGTACCTACTCGAGTAACGTTGGCAGGTTACTGGAAGGTGCTTCTGGTTACTTCAAGTTTTGGTTCATTACTCGAGTACCGCCTCGAGTAATCTCTTAGAAAACTTGCTTCTGATCAAGTTTCTCAGCTTTTTCTCTTGGCCTTTCTTCATTACTCCAATGCTTACTTCAAGTGAGGCTTATCCCTGTTATTCCTTTGCTCAAACTTATTTATTAATCATTTCCTTTTCAAACCATTCTTTTGTTATCATCAAAACATGAGATCTAACAAATATATTCTCTATCATCTTCTAACTACCCTAACACATAGCAAGCATCCCTAAATGTGGGATAGACTACATCATCAATAGCTCTTAAATCTTCATATGATGTAGGTCCTCTAAGTATTGCCAACAACAAATGAACATAAAAAACTTCTCCACTTCCTGGAGGAACATAATATAACCTTTCTTATGTTCCAAGTTGGCATCATTTTCATAAATAATTATTTGGTGATCTGGTAGATGAAAGGAGAGCCTTTGCACTGATGGAAATCTGTAGTTTATGTCAAACCCAAAAATTCTCCAAACAACTTCATATAGAGACAAATATTCAACATCATAGTACATTTTTTATTTCATTATGAATAACTTCACTATCACCAGAGGAAGATTGAGCATAAATGGCTGTAATGGCTTGGTCATGACCCTTACTCACTTACTTGAATAAATACTTAGTTGATTCCCCCTTTTTTACACCTTTTAACATTAATATGAGCTTGATATTTTGGTAGTAAGGCGGGGTCGTTAGGAATCACACTCCTGTTATCCAATGGCACCTCATTTTTAATAATTTCTCGACCATGTCCAATCTTTGATAATGTGGATAGCCGTCTTCTCGAATAATAGTGCTTGAGTTGAATGGCTTTGGATAATATTTTGCACACTTTCCATTTACCATACATGGAGACTTCAGGTTAGTTGTGCCACATTACTAACAACTTGATACAATTTAGGTTCCTCATTTTTATCAGGTATCTTAGCACTGATGGCTTGATCAATATCATGTGGCGTCTCGATCTTAGCTTCATGTTCTAAAAATAGAATGATATGAGCATGGGGAGACCTTTCTTTTGTAATTCAATTGCATACAATACTATACGTCAAATAAGCAAGCATAAATATTATACATAACTTGACAATGATCAGTGTAATATAATGATTTATGCAATTCTACAATAGAAAAAAATTATTGAACATAGTTGGGATAAATTTTTACATACACTAACCTGCTTTAATAGACCAAAAATAGCACCTCTGTTCAAATTGTACATCAAATGCTCTAATTTCATCTAAAAAATCCTTATTACTTTGTCAGGGCGAACCTCCTACTGTAAATCTTCTTCTTCTAAACTTGATAGAGCATATATACTCAGACGCGCATGAGAATTCAGAGCCGCAAGGGAAACCCTAGGAGACATCGGAGGCGCTAGCACACAGTCTCTGTTGGAGAGCATTCATGTGGATACCGGTAGAGGGAGTGGACCTAACGTGTTGGTTCCTAGAATTCTGCCTTACCCTGGTCTCAAATTACGTAGGGTTTTCACAAATTCTTTCAAAATTTTTACCTTACCCTGGTCACAAATTTAATATTCTGAATATAATTACCTATGTAGTTAAATCACACTTATACATATCAGAGTGTACAATAAAAATCCTAGCAGCCCCTGGGTTTCATATATATATACACACACTAAAGGTTCATATATTCCCGTTTAGGGGATTACACAACCGTATCCAAAATAATATTTACATCCCAATAATATACAGTAATCTCAAACCAAAATCCGATAACCAATGACCCAAATTATATTCCCACAGGAGTTCTAGCCGCCTTTGGTCGTCTCCTTCCCTTTGGAGTCACTTACCTTGTCTAAAGGTTAGTCAAAGGAAAGAATGAGATTCAAAAGAATCTCAGTAGTAACAAATCACTTATTACACACATAATCGCATAGCATGCAAGTAAACCATCAAACTGCACAGCAGGACAAAACACAGCATATCAACTGTTACATATACATGTTGCCTTACTGGCATATACATAACACATTGCCTTACTGGCATTCACATAACCTCACTGGCTTTCACTTAGCCTCTCTGGCTTTCACATTGCCTCTCTGGCATTCACATAGCCTCACTGGCTTGCAGCATTCACAATTATCAAAAAATAATGATAACACATACATACAATGCGTTTACATATAGTATAAGGGAAAGTGTCACTACCTTGTTCTTTCCGGAGGTGCTCGAGCACAGGTTGTTTGCGTACAAGACAAATATCGAACCTTATAAAACAAAATCAAGGATGACGGATTAATCTATATTCCAAATTCCCACTTTTATAACACTTAAAGTTTGTTATCATTGCACTCTTTAGGTGGTTACTAGAAGCCTAAACACATGCTTAAAGGATTAAGAAGTACTAAGTTGGAAACTACTTTTCAAAATCACAAAATGCTGAGAATAGGGGTTGGCTACAGCCACGAATCCTCTGGCTATGGCAAAAAATAGCACAGAAGGTTTTTGGCTGTAAACAAGATTTTCTGGCTGCAGCCAAAACCTGCACAGAAAGTTTTGCGCTGCAGCCAAGGAAACTTCAAACAATCATAATTAATTCCCAAAAAAATTAAAATAGCTGATCCCATAACCTATTGAAAGCTATTTAAGTTCTATTTACTGGAAAAATATGGATCAAGGCTATCTATAAACACAAAAATACAGAATTGCACAAAATCTAACTCTTCTCCAAAACAGATTCCAGTTTTAATCCCAAACTTTGGAAAATCATTACTATCAGTTCACAAAACAAAGTGACATGAATTATGTCCATTTTGAAGCTTGGCATGTGAGCTTTAAGACTGGAAAGATTCAAAATTTCTAGACACCATTTGCCTATTCAAAATGTCTAGACAAAAAAACTGCCTAGCACAGAGTTTCAAGGGACAGAATTTCAATTTTGTACAATTGCTTTCAATGGTTCCCAATTCACAACAAATACCATTCTCACACAAATTTTCACAAGAAATCCATTGGAAACACCAAAATGACCAAATTCAACTTACATTGATATGTTCCACAAGTAACACAACATGTCACACAATATCACACACCAAAACTCACAATGCAATTCTTTTCCATTCAAGGTTCCAAACCAATTCCAATGGCACCCAAATACAATATGACACCTATTCCAATACCAAATCACCATGAAATCCATAAGACCTTAATAACACAAAACATAGGGCCAAAATCTAGAAATTCCAAGTTCAACCAATAACCACAATGAATATGTCACAATGTGCCAAATTCTTACCTCTTCCTCTTTCCAAGACTAGTTTTCTTGATTTCTCTTCTTTCAAATTTCTTTAAGTGTTTAAACACATTATTTCAAAAATCTAAAACCATCAAGATGAAGCTCTCATCAACATGATCAAAGTTAAAGAAGAGCATTTCCTCATTCAAGGTCAAATAGAACACCTACCTTGAACTTCTTTCTTTCTCTTTCCTTCCAAGCTTGAACGAAAATGGAGTTGGAGAAAGAGAGATGAGATGATGATGAAAATAATCTGATTTTGGGGAAGGGAGGCCTCTTGGCTGACCTAAGTAGAACAGTGAGGGAGAAAAAGAGGTTGAAACACTGACTTTGATCCAATGCTCCATATAGTGCCAAGTGTCAAGATCTTGTTCTCTCTACTATGAACACACATAAGCTGAAAAGCACATGATTGCACCCTCTTGATCTCTTGACAATGAATCAAAACCATGGATCTTTAAGTTATCAATGAGTCTCCTCTTCGGTAACTGACCAATTGGTCGGTAACCTTCCTTTTTACCCGCTTTACCCCTGTTTATGGTAACTATTACTGAAACACCACCAAACACATGTTTTCAGTTCATATCACTCAACCATTCGACCTCCCCCTTATTTAACGCAATTTAGATGTTAATCCACCATTGAACTTAAATATAGGGTTTAGGCACTAATTAAAAGCACATTCAAAAATTCACATCTGATTCTTCAAAAGTGTTTATTCAACAATAATTACATCCCTATTTAAAGTAATTAGCCCTTAATACCACTTTTAGGTCATTACAATTCTTCCCCCATAAAATAAATTCCATCCTAAAAAATTTTCATACAAGTTAAGCCATAAACTCCAGATAATGTCTTCGCATATTTGCTTCCGCTTCCCAAGTTGCTTTTCTTTAGGTCATTCCCTTCCAGATCACCTTCACATACGGAATGCTTAACTGTCTGAGCCGTTGTTCTTCCCGATCAATGATTTGTTCTAGCTCTACTGCATAGGTGAAGTTGTCATGCAATTCGATTTCTTCATACTCAACAATGTGAGATGGATCTGGTTGGTACTTCTTCAGTTAGGAAATGTGAAACACATCGTGAAGCTTGCTCAAGTTTTGGGGTAGGGCTACTCAATAAGCAATAGGCCCAATTCTCGTAATAATCTCAAAAGGATCTATATATCTCATGTAATATCCCGATTTGTGATTAGGGCTAATGATTAAGAGAATTATTGTAATTAGTGTAATTAAGCACTTTTGGAATTAATGTAATGTGAATTTTGGAATAAATATGTGTGGTATTTAAGATCAAGGGTTGTGATTCTTTGACTATGGGTCGGAATCCTATGTGTTGTGATTTTGGTGATCTCTTTGAAGGAATGTGTGAGATTGTGACATGTGGCAAGATGGTGGCCATGGGATGAGGCACTAGAGGACAAATTGGCACTTTTATCTCTCCTTTCTCCCTCATTTTCGGTTGTGTGTGTGTGACTAGGGGAGGAAGTGACATCTCACCATCATCTCCTTCATACTCACCATTTTCTCTCTCTTCTTCCTCCATTTCTGGCGCACAAGCAAGGGAAAGGAAGAAGAAAAGCTTGATCTTTGGTAAGAAATGAACCTCCTTTGCTCAAAACCTCTTCTCTAATATTGTGTATCTCATTGAGAGCTCCATTGTGGTGGTTGTAGAATCTTGAGAAGTGTTAATTTGTGATTTAGGCGAATTGGAAAGTTGGAGAATCAAGATTCTTGATTAGGCAAAGAGAAGAGGTAGGCATTTAGAGCATTTTGGTATATTGTTTGTGATGTTTGGCTAAGTTTGGTAAAATCTAGAAAATTTGCCCTAATAATGCCAAATGTTGAAAATGTGGATTTTATGGTGTTTGATAGTGGAAATGGTTTAATGATGAGTTATTTGATGGTTGGATATAATCTGGAATATTGGAAATGAGTTGAATGAAATTTGTATATTGTGTATCATAGAGACCTTAGTGTTTGATTGCGGTCAAATTGGTTTTGGAGTGTTTTTAAAGTTGCCAAGGTGTTCCCTAGTTAGTGCTTAGAGAGTATGAGCATTGGGAAGAGTTTGGGAACCTTTGGGTGAGGATTTGACCATCTGGTTTTTGCTGCGTTTTTGGGTCTCTGATGCATAACACTCAAGCACGGGATGATCATGCTTGAGTGATGTGAGAGTTTTTCCCTGTTCTGCTTCGAGTTCGTATGGGTTTTATGAATAATGCTCGAGTGCATTGCCTTGTGCTCGAGTGAGGGAAGAACATGCTCGAGTGAACTTGGGTCTGCTCGAGTGATAGTGCGAGTCCAGAGTGAAGGGTTTCTTTCGGGTCTTCACTTGCTGGTTGATGCCAAGAGTGTGCTCTGACACTCACGAGCACAGCCGTCTCACCCAAGCACTGGGGGTTATGCTCGAGTGAGCTTGTGCCTCTGGTGTGGGTGGTGCTCTTGGGTTGTCACTCGTGGGTAAGGTGCACGAGTGTGCCTTCTCACTCGCGGGCATGGGGTGTGTACTCGAGTGCATATGGTTGTGCTCGAGTGATCCTGATCTTGGAGAGCTTTGTGTGCTCTCGGGTGTTCACTCACTGTCTCTCACTCTCTTGTGCTCGAGTGATGTCCGTACTTGTGCTCGAGTGAAACTGTCAAAAATCAGTGTTTTGCCTTCGAGTAAGGGGTCTTTTGGGTAGTGTCTTCCAACCTTTTAAGCATATGTTTAGGCCTCTAACAGTCACCTAAAGAGTCCTAAATGATAACCAACTTAGAGTATTATTGAAATATACATATGGAAAAGAGATTGATTGGTTGTCCCTAATTGATATAGGATTTGACATCTGTCGCCCTCGTGAGGCCACGGTGCCGGAGCCAGTCGGGAAAGATACATGTAGTGACTCTTTCTTTATATCCTATGTGATATATTGTATGTGTTCAATGTCATTGAGATGAAATGGATTTCATATGCTGCATGTTTGTGAAAATTGTGGAAGCACCGCTATACCAATAGTCCCTAAGTCGCTAACAACGGTTCAGGTAAGGGCTGTGTGCCTTCCCGGCGGTAAAAGGGGATGAGGTTAGGGTGTGTATATGTGATTATGTGGGCTGAAAGGCTAATTGTGGGCCGAAAGGCTATTTGTGAAGGCCGACGGGCCATTTGTGAAAGCTGAAAGGCTATATGTGAGCCGCAAGGCTATTCCTATGCACTGCCACGCCAATAGTCCCTGAGTCGCTAACAACGGTTCGGGTTAGGATGGTGTGCCTTCCCGGCGGTAAAAGGGGATGAGGGTGGAGTGTGATTTGTGTTGCTGATATGAGATGATTTGTTTACATATTATGTGATTGCATGTGGTATGAAAAAGTTGTTACTACTGGGATTCTTTATAATCTCACCCTTTCCATATGACTAACCTTTTCAGACAGGGCGAGTGGCTCGAAAGGAAAGTGGACAACCAGGAGTGTTAGGATTACTTTGAGACTTAGTGTAGTTGGTTATCCTTATTTTGGTTTTGGGATTACCAAGTGTACATGAGAATGTAAATGAAAAATTTGGATATGTAATCCCCATTTCGGGAATCTGTAAACCCATTATATTTATGAAGTAACCCGGGGTTTTGCCGGGATTTTAGTTTCCGCACTCTGATATTGCTTATGTTATTTGATTTCTCAAGTAGTTATATCCGCCCGTGAATGTGAGACCATCAACGAGTATGTTTTGGAACTGATTTTTTGAAATACCCCATCTCTTGGATGTGGGATTATAAATTGTTATTTTGTTTTATTGGTCTCTATTTCACTTAAATTTCGTAATCCGGATGTAATTACAGTGAGGGGGTTACATCTCAGGCTCAGCTTCTTACTTTTGATAGCTCTCCCGATACTAGTGACTGGAGACAACCTCAGAAATATATGACCACCAACCTCAAACTCTAGAGGTCTTTTCCTCTTATCAGTGTAGCTTTTCTATCTACTTTGCGTTATAAGGAGCCTCTTTCGAATGATTTGAATCTATGTTAAGGTGTGATCAACAAGTTCTGGCCTATAAAGTTTTATCTGAAATAACTCATTCCCGCACAAGGGTGATTGGCACTTCCTCCCATACAACGCTTCATATGGAGCCATCTGAATACTCGTATGATAGCTATTATTGTAGGGAAACTCAGTAAGTGGAAGAAAGTAATCCCAATTCCCTTTGAAATTGAGGACACATGCTCGCAACATATCCTCTAGTGTCTGAATAGTCCTCTCTAACTGTCCATCTGTCTGAGGGTGGTAGGCTGTACTGAATCTTAAATGAGTACCCAAAGCCTTATGTAAGGCCCTCTAGAATGTCGAAGTGAATCAGGGATCTCAGTTGGAAATGATATTCTTTGGTATGCCATGAAGCTTCACAATCTCCCAAATATAAATCTCTATTAGTTTATCCAGAGAATAACCAACATTGATTGGTATAAAGTATGCTGACTTCGTTAACCAGTCAACAATCACACAGATCACATCATAGTTCCTGATCTTGGGCAATCCCACAACAAGATCCATTGTCACACTTTCCCATTTCCACTCTAGAATGTCAAGACCCTACAATAAGCTTGGCTGTCTCAGTGCTCAATCTTTACCTTCTGGCAAGTAAGACATTACACCACATATTTTGTCACATCACTCTTCAATCCCGGCCACCAATACATAGATTTCAAGTTATGGTACATTTTGGTCATTCCGGGGTGAAGAGTATACTAGCTCTTATGTGCCTCATCAAGGATCTTTCACCTCAACTATACCTTAAGTGGAACACAAATTTTCTTTTGGTAATAAACCAATCCATTAGGCGACAAATTGTAGTCCCGAGCTTCTCCCGGTTCGATTCTAGCTCGAATTCTCCGTATCCAATCATCTTGCCTTTGAGCTTCTTCAATCTTAGCTCTCAAATCACTTTCCCCTTTGGAAACATTGTAGTTGGCACAAATGATCTGGTTTGACAGATTCAAATCTCCAAAATCTTCAATCAACTTCCCCTTTTGTATCTTCATTGCTGCCACAAGCACTGTCTTTCGACTAAGAGCATCCGCAACTACATTTGCCTTGACCGGATGATATTTGATTTCCAGGTTGTAGTCCTTAAGCAGCTCCATCCAACGACACTGTCTCATATTCAATTCTTTCTGATCATACAAATACTTGAGACTCTTGTGGTCGTAGTATAGTTTTACCGTCCCACCATACAAATAGTGCCGCCAAATTTTCAAAGCAAACATAATAGTCGCAAGCTCCAGATTATTAGTGGGATAATTCATTTCATGAGGTTTAAGCTGTTGAGAGGCATAGGCCACCACACGTCTCGCTGTATAAGGTCACACCCTAATCCTTGCTTACTTACATCACTATACACAACATAAGTCAAGCTGGGATTAGGTATAATCAACACAGGTGCTGTAGTCAACCTCTCCTTCAGCTCCACATAGTAGTTTTATAATGCTCATCCCATACAAACGACTGATCCTTCCTTATGAGCTTGGTCATCAGCAAGGCAATACAGGAGAAATTCTGGATGAATCTCCAGTAGTAACCAGTAAGACCTAGAAAACTATGTATTTCAGCAACAGTTTCTAGCCTCTTCCAGTCCAGTACTGCTTCCACATTATTGGGATCTACAGAGACCTCTTCTTGCGAGATAACATGGCCTAGTAATTTTACTTCTGGTAGCCAGAACTCGCACTTACTCAACTTGGCATAAAGTTGCTTTTCATGCAATATATTCAACACAATTCTTAGATGATGCTCATGCTCCTCCTTACTCTTGGAGTATATCAGTATGTCATCAATAAACACAACAATAAACTGATCCATATACTATCGAAAGACATGGTTCATGTAGTCCATAAACACTGCAGGTACGTTGGTTGGCCTAGAGCATCACAAAAAACTCATAATGCCCATATCTTGTTCTGAAGGCAGTCTTTGGAACATCTTTCGCTTTCACAAGCAGTTGGTGATAACCCGACCTTAGATCAATCTTCAAAAACATGCATGAACCATATTTTGATCTAGAAGGTCATATATTCTCAGGAGAGGGTACTTGTTCTTCATGGTAATCTTGTTCAATTCTCTATAATCAACGCACAGATGTAGACTCCCATCTTTCTTTTTAACGAACAACATTGGAGCTCCCACGGCAACACATTGGGTCTAATGAACCCTTTCTCAAGCAAGTCTTCAATCTGCTTCTTTAACTCCGCCATTCATTTGGGGCCATACGATATAGGGCCTTTGATATAGAACTAGCTCCAAGAACAATTTCAATCGGGAACTAAACTTCCCTTTCCAGAGGCAACCCACTAAGATCATCCGAAAATACCTCAGGGAATTCATTCACCATGGGTATACTACTCAGTTTCTCCGGTCTCTCCTTGCATAGAAAAGAACACCATATACCCTTGGTAACCTTTCTCCAAATATTTCTCGGCTTTGGTCGTCGAAAGGAAATTCATACGGGCATCCACGTCATCAATATTTTAAGAAGCAGGATATACTATCCTCTTGTTCCCATAATCAAGTAATACATTATTTACCGTTAACCAATCAAAACCCAAAATGAAATCTAATTGATAAAGCGGCAGACATATCAAATCCACAATGGACTCAAGCCCTTCCACAATTATGACACAATTTAAACAAGCTTCAGCAGTTACAGCCTTGACACCCATTGGCGTCGACACAACCAAATCAAAGGGAAACTTATGTACATGCATACCCAGGAGTTTAATGAAATCATAAGTAATGAAAGAGTGGCTTGCACCCGAATCAAACAATGCTTGCAACAAATGGCCATTAAGAAGGACTTTACCCTGTATCAAGTCAGGGGACTTCCATGCTTCTTCATGAGTCATGGAAAACACTCTACCCTGAGTCCTTAGTCTCTGCTCTACTTGCGGTCATCTACATTTGGTAGAGAAGTGCCTCGATTGTTTATTGTTGAAAAAGATCACTTGACCCTCACAAGTTCTGCCATAATGTGGCTTGTCACAATGAGGGCATATCTGTAACCCCCGTCACGATCAAGGCTGAGATTAATCGTTTAAATGCGTTTCATAATTGAATAAGAGATTCGAGATAATTAAAAACTTTTCTGTAACACTTGTACAATATGATCTCCATTCATTCATTCATAAAAAACAATTGGCCTGTCAAGTTTGTCATAAATACAATATCAGAGTATAACTACAATTCCTGACATTTAAATGGGATAATAACATTAATTCAAAATATAATACAGGGCATCATTGCCCATCTTAGTATCCATACCGGGGATTACATAAAAGTATAATACTATAAACTATTCAATATGTACATTTATCTAAAATGATAACCAATTCACTATAAAACCAAAATATCTAACTAAGACTACCGCCGACAGTCTTAATCGCCCTTATCCACTTGCTTGATCCTCGATCCACTTGCCTTGTCTAAAAATGTTATTTGGAAAGAATGAGATTCTAGAGAATCCCAGTAGTAAAAGTTTACGTATATGATGTATATAGACAATGCAAGTAAACATATATAACAATGCAATAATCAATATTCGAGGCTGGGCACACTGCCACATCCCTTTCATTGTATCCAAGGTCAAGCTTTCGCCAAGTCCCATCACTATATTTGTATTCAAGGCTGGGCTTTCTTCACGTCCTCTCAACTGTATTTGTATTTGAGATCGGGCTTACACCATGTTCCCTTTACTGTATCTGTATTCAAGGCTGGGCTTTCACCACGTCCCCTCACTGTATTCAATGACTAATGCAAACAAGCAATGCAATATGCATGATATAGGATAAAGTGTTACTACCTTGGTCTTTCCATTCTTGAGCAGGCATAGGCCTTCAACGCTCCGGGCAAATATCGAATCCTAAAGTCATATTTCAGGACGATGCGTTATCACTTAGTCTAATGCTCAATACTTTCACAATACTTAAATTGGTTATCTTTTTTGTCTCTTAAGTACTCATATATGCCTCTAATAAAAGCCCTAAAGGATTGGAAGAACTACCCCAGGGATCCCCTTTTCAGAAACACAAACACTGATATTTTTCACTGTTTCACTTGAGTGAGATGACCTCACTCGAGTAATGGGGCAATGACACTTGAGTGAAGATGACCTCAATCGAGTGGTGGTACGGTCTACACTCGGGTATCGGAGAGTGAAGGATAGCGAGTGAGGACCCGAGAGCACCAGAACTTTTTCAGAGACAGGGACACTTAAGCACACAAGACCTCACTCGAGTTAAAGCTAAATGCCTCACTTGAGTACTAGAGAGTGAAGTCCAGGAAGTGAGAACCCGAGAGCAATGGAAATTTTTAGAGGAAGAGAAGCACTCAAGCATGAGACTTCTCACTCTGGTGGAACTTGAATACCCGCGAGAGCCAAAACGCACTCTAGCTCATTTCCCACGAGTGACAACCCGAGAGGCAGGTTTAGGGTGTCAAATACTCCCTCACTCGAGTGAGAGAAAGCTCACTAGAGTGATGATTCACTTCACTCGCCAGCGAGGCAACACTCTTGCCCTTTTCATAGAAGTGCATATAGAAACTAAAGGGAAGATGCAAAGCTACACTACCTTACTCTAGTAAAACCCCACCTTACCTGAGTGATATTCATCCCTCACTCGAGTGAACCCCAGATCACTTGAGTAACCTTATTAGAACTTATAAAACACATGCACAATGACAGTCTTCCAGAACTTTTACTAAAAGCTACCAATTGACCCAAAACCTCAAACAAAGCTACTCCCACATAAAAATACTCAAGGAATCCAATGGAAGTGTCAAAACTATCAAAATCCTACTCCAATAACATACTTTGGTCTTGGGCAACGTTAAACACTAAAATTCTAAAATCACCAAACTTAATCATTCTATCCCCAATCAATCCTATCTATCCATATACATTTCAAACACACCATTTCCATGTCAATAACATACCAAATTTCCCATTAACCTTCATTTTTGAAAATAGGCAATAATTCCCAGAAATTCAAAACTAATCCAAATGGCATAAAACTTAGATGGATAGATAGGTTTTATTTACCTCTTCAACTTTTCCAAAAGGACTTCTTGATCCTTCAACTTTCACAATCTCTTGGAATAACAAACCAATACCAATGGACACACTACAACCATCAAAATGAAGCTCTCAACTCAAGGAATAACTTTAATGAATGGAGTTTGAGCATTAGAGATCATTTTTTTTACCTTTATCAAGCTTTTCTTTTTTCCCTTTGGATAACAATGGCTGACGAGAGAGAAAAGAGATAGAGGAAGAAAGAGATGAGAGTGGGAGATGGAGAATGATGATGATACTCCCTTCATACTTCCTCAGCGTAAAATAAGGGAAGAGAGGAGAGAGAAACAAAAAAAATCTTTCTTTGACTTTTCCTTTACTCCTCACACAACACCAACTTGCCACATGTCTTCTTCCCATTGGTTCTCATAAAATAAACACTCATTTAGCCTCTCTAATACCTCCATTAGCCATTTAATCACATATCTCCTTTTTCTCTTAGCTAGTAATTAATTTCATTTGTTAATCACTAACTTATGGCCAATAATTCCATTCTTTCAATTTTCCACCACCAATATGACATATTAATTAATATTGTCACAAACACATAATAATCCGCTCTAATCCACAATTACATTCTCAATAATCAATGTTAGCCCTTAATCAAAATTTGGGGCGTACAATATCTATAATGTAGAAGTTCTCGGTAGTCCACAGTTCCTGGGTTGATAGGGTTTTTTACCACTTCCTTTGGATACGGAGAATCCCTAACCCTTTCGCTTCTGGGAAGTATTACCCTTACTAGGTTTATTGCGGCATCTAGTACCCTTTGCCAAATACAAGTCTCTCAGATTTTTTTTCCAGTGATTCTACATTCCTCAATCGCCTTGTTAAACACAATGAATTGGTAGGTGGCTAATCTCTTTCTCAATTCTCGCCTCAACCCACATATGAGCATGTCAAAACTCCACTCCTTGTGGTCCATACGTTTCAAATAGAAGGAATACCTAGACAACTGGATGAAACAAGATAGATAGTAGTCAAAAGTCTCTATGTCACCCTATTTAATAGAGAGGAATTCAGTCTCCTTCTCCAACCACACTAACTTAGGAAAGTACTTTTCATTAAATTGCTGTTGGAACAACTCCCAGGTCAGTTGTATGTTCCTGTTCTGCAGTGTTAGTTTGATATTCCGCTACCAACAATTAGCGTCCCCTTATAGCTTGTATATAACCAAGCAAGCCTTCACCTCATTCGG
Source organism: Inga laurina (assembly GCA_963855925.1). Lineage (NCBI taxonomy): Eukaryota > Viridiplantae > Streptophyta > Magnoliopsida > Fabales > Fabaceae > Inga > Inga laurina. Next base: position 38,790,195 of record OY979708.1, read on the forward strand.
GCATTCCAAAACCTCAAAAATTTTCTCCAGTCAGTTCAACCACTCTTCAGCTGTTTGGGGATCAAACCTCCCTCTGAACACCGGAGGTGCATGCTTCGAGATCCAATACTGCAAATCTCTCTCTTCTTTAACTGGAACCCCATATGATTCTTGGTTTTGCTCAGTGTGAGGAGGCGATTCTAGTAATCATGCGACCCTTTTGCAGTTTCCCCTGGTTGTGTTTCTTCCTGGGTCTCTTCCTGTGTAGACTAACCCTGATCCTCCTTATGTCTTGCCCTTTATACTCTGAGCTCTTCTCTTAGCTCAGTAATCATATCTCGCTATTCCTTGATCATACCCATCATCTTTTGCATAGGATCCGGTGGATTGTCATTGACCACCTCTACCTCTGGGTGTACTTGTTGTTCTCTGGGGCAACCTTTTTTTTCTTCATTCTACAAATAACTCACCCCATCAATATCATAAATAAAGTATACACAAAGTCTACAAGTTCATATATATCAATAACAGCAAAATAGACACGTGCATACAATAGCTATTCACAAAATCATCTTCTAACACTAAGGCCAAACTAAGGGAGCTATCCTAGCAAACTCTACCCTTGCTAGGAACTACAGTTCTGATACAAAAAATGTAACCCCCTGCCTTGAAAATCGTAGTTATGATTCAAAAATGCTTAATTAGGATAGATTAAAGACCGACGGATAATTAAAATTCATTTCCAACCCCTTCCTTCAGGTAGGGTTTTCACAAATTGTTTCAAAATTTTTGCCTTACCCTGGTCTCAAATTTAATATTCCGAATATAATTACCTATGCAGTTAAATCACACTTATACATATCAGAGTGTACAACAAAAATCCTAGTAACCCCCGGGTTTCATATATATATATATATATAATAAGGGTTCATACATTCCCATTTAGAGGATACACAATCGTATCCAAAATAATATTTACATCCCAACAATATACATTAATCCTATACCAAAATCCGATAACCAACAACCCAAATTATATTCCCACAGGAGTTCTAGCCGCCCTTGGCTGTCTCCTTCCCTTTGGAGCCACTTGCCCTATCTGAAGGTTAGTCAAATGAAAGAATGAGATTCAAAAAAATCCCAGTAGTAACAAATCACTTATTCCACACATAATCACATAGTATGCAAGTAAACCATCAAACTGCACAACAGCACAAAACACATCATATCAGCTGTCACATATACACGTTGCCTCACTAGCATATACATAACATATTGCCTTACTGGCATTCACATAGCCTCACTGGCTTTCACTTTGCCTCTCTGGCATTCACATAGCCTCACTGGCTTGTAGCATTCATAATTATCAAAAAACAATGATAACACATACACACAATGTGTTTACACATAGTATAAGGGAAAGTGTCACTACCTTGTTCTTTCTGGAGGTGCTTGGGCACGGGTTGTTCGCGTACAGGGCAAATATTGAACCCTATAAATTAAAATCAAGGACAACAGATTAATCTGTATTCCAAATTCTCACTTTTATAACACTTAAAGTTAGTTATCATTGCACTCTTTAAGTGGTTACTAGAAGCCTAGACACATGCTTAAAGGAGTGGGAAGTACTAAGTTGAAAACCACTTTTTAAAACCACAAAGTGTTGAGAATAAAGGTTGGCTACAGCCAAGAATCCTCTGGCTGCAGCCATAAATAGCACTGAAGGTTTTCCGCTATAGCTAAGATTTTTTGGCTGCAGCCAAAACCCGCACATAAAGTTTTGCGTTGCAGCCAAGGAAACTTTGAAAAATCATAATTAATTCTAGAAAAATCGAAATGAGGTGATCGCAAAGAATATTGAAAGCTATTTAAGTCCTCTTCACTGTAAAAAATATGGATTAAGGCTATCCATAACCACAAAAATACAAAATTGCACAAAATCCAACTCTACTCCAAAACAGATTCTAATTTTAATCCCAAACTTTGGAAAATCATTACTCCCAGCTCACAAAATGAAGTGACATGAATTATATGTCCATTTTGAAGCTTGGCATGTGAACTTTAAGACTGGAAAGTTTCAAAATTTTTAGACATCTTTTGCCTATTCAAAACGTTGAGACAAACAAACTTCCTAGCATTGAGTTTCAAGGGACAGAATTTCAGTTTTGTACAATTGCTTTCAATGGTTTCCAATTCACAACAAATACCATTCCCACACAAATTTTCACAAGGAATCCATTGGAAACACCAAAATGACCAAATTCAACTCATATTGACATGTTCCACAAGCAACACAACATGTTACACAATATCACACACCAAAACTCACAATGCAATTATTTTCTATTCAAGGTTCTAAACCAATTCTAATGGCACCCAAACACAATATGACACCTATTCCAATACCAAATCACCATGCAATCCATAAGACTCTAGTAACACGAAAAATAGGGCCAAAATCTTGAAATCGAAGTTTAACCTATAACCACAATGAATATGTCAAAATGTGCCAAATTCTTACCTCTTCATGTTCCAAGACTAGTTTTCTTGATTTCTCTTCTTTCAAATTTCTTCAATTGCTCAAACACATTCTTTCAAAAATATAAAACCATCAAGATAAAGCTCTCATCAACATGATCAAAGTTAAAGAAGAGCATTTCCTCCTTCACGGTCAAATAGAACACCTACCTTGAACTTCTTTCCTTCTCTTTCCTTCCAAGCTTGAACGAAAATGGAGTTGGAGAGAGAGAGATGAGATGATGATGAAAATAATCTAATTTTGGGGAAGGGAGGCCTCTTGGCCGACCTAAGTAGAAGCGTGAGGGAGAAAAAGAGGTTGAAACACTGACTTTGATCCAATGCTCCATATAGTGGCAAGTATCAAGATCTTGTTCTCTATACATGAACACACATAAGCTGAAATGCACATGATTGCACCCTCTTGATCTCTTGACAATGAATCACAACCATTGATCTTTAAGTTATCAATGAGTCTCCTCTTCGGTAACTGACCAATTGGTCGGTAACCTTCCTTTTTACCCGCTTTACCCCTGTTTATGGCAACTATTACTGAAACACCACCAAACACATGTTTTTGGTTCATATCACTCAACCATTCGACCTCCCCCTTATTTAACGCAATTTAGATGTTAATCCACCATTGAACTTAAATATAGGGTTTAGGCACTAATTAAAAGCACATTCAAAAATTTACATCTGATTCTTCAAAAGTGTTTATTCAACAATAATTACATCCCTTTTTTAAGTGATTAGCCCTTAATCCCACTTTTGGGTTATTACAAGAGGGACTTCTACAGGGGTGATTTCTTTACGGAGAAGCTGTAGAGAAAATTTGTAGTAAGACTTTCTGCTCGCAAGACTTATAAGGTGCAAGCAGTAGAGAACGTTGCTGATCATAAGACTTATACAAGTAAGTGGGAGAGAAAAGGTCTTCAGAATTGTTTTACTGGTAAGACTTACCGTGTGTAAAAGGGAGTACCTCAACTATAACCTTACAGTATGTAAGGGGGAGTAACTCAGTGAGAGATTTGTAAAAGGCTTCACAAGTACTCAGCTAAACTTGTTAGATTATAGTAGTTCACAAGTACCCAGTTAAGCATAAGGGACATAGTGGATTGAAATCTCAGGAGGAGCCTGGGGAATGGACGTAGGTCATCATAGATTAGGTCAAACCAGGATAAATCATAGTTTGCATCTTCTCTTCCCTAAGATCTTATACTTCCAGCATATATTATTTAAATATATAACTATTGATTTATGATTCATTACTTTCATAGTTATTGCTTCCAGTAAGATGCGAAAATATTTTCAAAGTTCTTAATTTTTTATCTTACACCCAATTCACCCCCTTTTGGGTGTCTGCCGGTTCTAACATTTGGTGTTAGAGTTGGACTCTTGTTTAAAGGACTTAACCGTCTTAAGAGTTTATAATGGCTGATTTTGGGTGTTATATGCTTTCCGAAGGTTTTGACTATACAATTCTACCTATTTTGATAGATATTAATTTTTGGTTTTGGAAAGCTAGAATGACATCTGTTAAACAATGCTTTGATTATGGTATGTGGGATGTTTTTACAACTTGAAGTTGAAAGTATTGACAATTCATGTAAAACTTTAAGTTGCATACCTATGGTTTATAAACAAATGGAAGTTGACAATGAAGAAGGAGAAATCATAGAACACTTCCTTAATCTTGTCAACATAGAAGAATAAGAGGAAGATGATTCCTAAGAAGAATTTGATGGATCATCTTCTAGAGCTCAAGATGCACATATGGTAAACAATTCCAATTCCTCTAGAGTTATTTTAAAAACTGATTTTCAAAGTTTACATAAAATTGTTTTTCAATCAACTATTGATTCTTTTGAGAAAAGCAAAAAGGTTTTCAATCATGCTGGAAATTCTTGTGGGAAGAAAGAACTTAGGCAAACTGATCATTTGAGATCGTCTTTTCTTGATCGACACAATATTGGTATAGAATCTCATAATGCATATCATCATATTATTTGCAATTATTATGGTAAATCAGGTCATATTTCTCACACATGCTATAGTAGGAGAAATTCTAATGTGAGAAATAAACTTATTTGGATTCCTAAAATACAAGTGAGTTCCAATGCTAACGTTCAAGGACTTAAATCAAAGTGGGTACCAAAATGTCCATTTGGTGTTTCATGTGTGTTGATTGATTATAGAAAGAATAGACATAAGGGTACAGAGAGAATGAGGAAGATTCCAAGAGTTCCTAATGCACATGAAAGGAGATTTGCATTAATAAGGAGAACTATCGAATCACCCATTGCTAGAACAACAAAGTCTAACCATAAAGAAAGGAAATGGAGAAAAGGAGTATATTACACCTCAAGAATGAACTACCATAGTGTACCATTCAAATATCTTGAGGAAAATACGAAAAGGAGGATCTCTCAAGCATCAAGTAAAATACTCTTGGAGTCTATATATTTTGAGAGAAGATTGCCAATACCCAAGGCAAGATATTCAAAGTATCAACATCATAGAAAGATACAAAAGGTAAGCAAAAGCAATCCTCCAAGTATCTAAGGCAAAGGAGGAAAATCAATTCCACCAAAACCAAGCAAGCTATCACAAGGACAAGAAGAATTATGATGATATCTAATCTTTACTCTATACTATGCTCATATAAATTATTTATTTGGGTAATGAAGAACTTATTCATTATTGTATACCATTAGCAATCAATCATTTATGGTTTTCAAAATGTTTTTAGATTAATAAATAGACTGAAAGTGAAATTGTGCATAATCTTTCTACGTATTTGAGTTTTGAAATGCACATTTCAAAAATGTACTTGGATTCCAAATTCATCTTGTTTATAAAAATGCATACACGTTGTTTGAAAATTATTCTTATCTTGTTTACATTCAAATCGGTTTCAAAATTGGAAGTTAGTACTTTTATACTGAATGTCAGAAATGCTTCAAATTCATCCACTAGAGGTTTCCTATTATTGACCTATTGATCATTGATCTTAAATGAGCTATCCAATACTTGAACTCATTAATCCCATTCTCTGAATAAGTTAGACCTCATGTCAAACAAGTTGATCAGTTGTGAGTTTCAAGTCAATTTCCTAGAAAAGAATTCAATTTATGAAAGACTTATGTCTAATGCATAAATCCTTGGTTGGCCATGTTATTCCAAGCATTATGAATGTTCATTAATGCATAGAATCTTAATGCATTAGCCATTATAGTGGAATAACTTACTACAATAATATTCTTGAACTCTAGTTATTTGGACTAATGAGTAAGTGCTTCATCATTAATAAAATCTTGTACTCATTTTGTTGCTCAAACACATTAATCATTTATATAAACTATCTTTGAATAACCAGTATCATGTATTTGAATCCTTGATTTCAATATTCATATATTTTAAGGCAGAACTCTAAATGTCAAGATAGTCTATGGATCAATAGCAAGGTCATGACGCTCATATATGTCTATCAAGCTAATCCTTTTGGTTATCTATATGACTCTTACTCTTTGAAAAATTGTTCAACATGTTAACTCTAATGGTTAACATGTTATCTTAGTTGAGCTTCAAATTGAAGCTTTCTAATATATATTTTATAACTATTGACTTCCACCATTTTTAACATGAATATTGATTATAAACATGTTTCAAAAATGAGTTTTGAATATATTCAAAATCTCAATTTTACAATGCATTATTATGATTTGAAATTACATATGAGATTTGAAACAATTTGCATATCTCATTATCATTCTTGGAAAACTTGATTTTATTCATGATTTATCATTTTATAATAGTTGGTTATTATGAATATATTTTCAACTCTCTTTGATCTGACTTACATCGATTGCATGAAAATCTTATCAATGACATATTTTCTATATAAAATGTATTTACAAACTGTCATTGATCATTGATATCACTTATAACCCTTTATGATCAAATGGCTTGAATTTATTTAATTGGGTAAAATTATTTCTTGGTCTTTATTGATTATTATATTCTTTGCTCAAATATCATATGATTCCATTGTATAAGAGCATAAGATATATTATGTCTAATATAAAATGTATTTACAAACTGTCATTGATAATTGATATCACTTATTACCTTTTATGATCCAATGGCTTGAATTTATTTAATTGGGTAAAATTATTTCTTGGTCTTTATTGATTATTATATTCTTTGCTCAAATATCATATGATTCGATCGTATAAGAGCATAAGAGATATTATGTCTAATATTGTATGGACCCAAAAGAAGTTAGGTACTAAAGAGTATGTATTTATACTTTTGCAAGAATTAACCAAGATGCTCTGCTTTTGGGTACAAATAACAAAGGCTAACAGAGTAATCATGACTGGCAGTGTTGCAGTGTGAGCAGAAGCAGAATCTACGATATCTCCATTACTTGCAAGAAACTAGCTAGTGATGCAATCAGAAGAGGAGCAAGAGTAGGAAGATCTCTTAGTGGCCATAGCAGAATTCATCTCAATAAAGCTCAAGCCAAGAACAAGGCCAAAAATGATAGTGCTTATACCAAGAGATCTTTTTGTCCAGCTGTCTGTCTTGACTTGAAAACATTAAAGGATACTCATGAGTTGGATTCATACTTCTAATACTATAAGCCTTTGCAATCTAGTCATATTCCCTTCTGCCAAAAGAAGTTAGACATCACTACTGCAACATGGAGCCTGCTGAGTTATGATTTAAGGAAGGCACAATATTAAAGAGATATTGGCGACAACAATCAGAGATAATGAAGTATAATCCTTAGCTAGAGCTAAATGAGATATAGCCTTCTTTATTGGATCCACCATTCAAACAAACCGAGCTTCACTTGATGTTACCAATACCGATGAGAAGCTCATTAAGGTTGTGAGTTAGGAAGTTATGTGCTGTATCAAAACTTTCAAATGTTGTTTACTTAACACTGGACCTACAAGTGCAATGGGATTTCACTGGAAGTGATATGCCTATTTTTAATATTTACTCCGAGTGATTCATAATTTCACTTGAGTGATTTGATATTTTTGCCAATCATTCCAAGTGATTCTGAGGATCACTCCAAGTAATCGTGATCACTCCAAGTAATTCGTAATCACTCCAAGTCATGTACAATCACTCCAAGTAATTTGACATTACTCTAAGTGATTCTGAAGATCACTCCAAGTGATTCACAACCACTTTGTTTAAATTACTGAACCTCACTCCTAGCTAACACAAGAGGTGTAGAGGATGGGACCTGAGACTTCAAGGATAGATGAGATACAATACTTTGCTAGAGCTAGTTTCCCTGATCCTTTATTCTCAAGTCCATTTATCAAGGGGTATCTGAGCGAGGAGCTTCAACGATTTTACACTAAGCTTACTACAAATAAAGCTAAATTCCTAACGCTTGTGAATGGCAAGTTTAGACAACTCTGTGAATTATCAACCACAACTCTAAGCCTTATTCTGATCTCATCTTGGTATCCTAAAGTGCTTACAGAAGACTATAATCTCTTAGTACTAATCACATTATCAGACAGTGAGTATCCATTGATGCATCAATGGACTTCAGAGGATTATGGCTTGAGTAATTATGACATTACTTGAGTGAGGTAATGTATTCTTAATTAAAATTCTTTGAGTTGCATCACTTGAGTAAGTATTCAAGTGATAGTCGAGTAGGATCACTGAAGTAACCACTCAGGTGATACAGGGTTATAACCTTAAAACCCTTAACAACATCGTCATTTTCAAAACTTGATTTCTCTCCAAGTCTTTATATTTTCATAGTTATTCTCTCTACAAAATTTCTAATGGTTTTACAAATCCAGGAGAGTTATTAACTATATTCCTCATAATGATTTTTCTTTAAGCCATGCATTCATTAAGGGGGAACTCCATATTCACATGTATTTTATATTTTAAGAAGCTCATCTCTTTTATCTGAAGAAAATCATTCTAGCATACTTATCTGCATTCCTTATCTCTTTATTAGTTTTGATGACAAGCTACTCTTACATTTTCCTTTCATGATCTTACTTTTAACATATCATATAGAAAGGATAACTTTGATTTGTGCAATAAATTTGATAACTTGATAGCATTAATCATTCTTTGTAGAAGAAAGATTTATACTAGTGGAAGGATAATTTCTTTTGTGTAATAACATTCTTCAACATACTATAAGAAGAGGAACGATGCTCTAATGCTTAAACAAGGGAAATATATTGGCTACAACATTCAAAGTAACAAATACCTACGCCAGTACAAAGGATTGTTAAGCATATTGTGATAAAAAAAATGAAACAGAAGCTTAACTCAATAAGAGCATGCTAGAGACACCATAAATATATATCAAAGTTGCACAGTGAAAGCAGGGTAAACTGGACTTTATGGATCTATCATCATCTTGCCAAATCCAAATGAGCATTTCTAGACCCTCTCTTTATATTTTGAGAATACTTTTCATATCTTTGATTTTAATTTGCCATAGTTATGAAAGTTTTCTTGAAAACATCTTCATGTTGTTTCAAGTTTGAAAAGTGAAAACCATTATTCATTTGCATCATATTAAAGATGAAATTTCCTTAAAATAGTGGGACAGAAAATTGTTTTCTTGACATATTTATTTTGAATAAGGGGGAGAAAGAAATTTCTAATTTGTTTTCATATTTACTTCTCTACAAGTATTTCTTCCTTATACTTTAAATGTTTTGCTGATGTCAAATAAGGGGAGAGAAAGGCAAGAAAAATATGTTGCTCCTAATTACCTTTTATAACTCATACATATTTTTCTTTAAGGATTTTCCGTCATTAAAAAGGGGGACAATGTTAGATATGATTAGTTTTGATGATGTCAAATATAGATGTCAAATAAGAGAAAAAAAGTTTACATAATATACTTATCTTCTACATTGACTAACTACTATATTTAATATTGCATATCTTGTAGATTCGTCGTGTAATGAACCAATTTGGGAATAAGGGCTAATGACTTCAAAAGTGAATGTAATTATTGTTAATAAACACTTTTAAAGAATATGATATGAATTACGATCTGAATGCATTCTAATTAGTGCCTAAACCCTGTATTTAAGTTCAATGGTGGATTAACATCTAGATTGAATTAAATAAGAGGGAGGGCATATGGTAAGGTGAAAGAGAATGATAAAATGTGTTTAGTGATGATTCAAGTGGAATTGCCATAATTAGGGGCACAATGGGTAAAAAGGAAAGTTATCAACCGATTGGTAAGTTATCGAAGAGGAAGCTCCTTGGTACCTTAAAGATCAATGGTTAGGATTGAGTAATTAAGAGAGTGGAATCCTATGTATGTGTGTTTATGTGTGCCTTAGAAGAGGAAATAAGATCATGATAAGTGGCATTTTGTGGACCATAGATCAAGTCAAAGGTTCAAACTTCTTTTCCTCTCTCCTCTCTCCCTGCAAGTCAGCCAAGTAGACTATGGGGAAGCCAAAAATCTGTTTCATCTTCATCATTTCATCCCTCTCTCCATTCTCCATTTTTGTTTCAAGCTAAGGAGGAAAGAGAAAGTGAAAGGTGAGCTTTTGGCTAGTTTGGTTTCCTCTTTAGCTTAAATGTTCATCAATAATCTTGTTCATAGTGATGAGAGCTTTATTGCTATGATTTTAGATTTTTGAAAGAAGGTGTTTGAGAGCTTGAAGGAATTTGAAAGTTGAGAAATCAAGAAACCAACCTTGGAAAGAGGAAGAGGTGAGTATTTAAAACATTTTGATTTGTTCATTGTAATTGTTGGTTAAGTTTTAACATTTGGGAATTTTTCCCTGATTTTGGTATTATGTTGAAATGCATGAATTGCTTAGTATATGGTAGTGGAATTGGTGGCCTATTGTGTCTTTATGTCAATAGAAATTATTTGGAACTTTAGAAAGGAAATTTGTATAATTGGGTTATGAGTGAGAATGTGGTGTCCAAAACCAAAACTTGCTATTAGAATGGATATTTGGTTGTTTTGGGGTTTCCATTGGTTCTTTGGGCAAAATTATGTAGGAGTAGTATTGGATAAGCATTTAGGGACCCTTGGAAGTATATTGGTTAAGTTTAAAAAATTCTGTTAGCTGCTGTGTTTTTGGCTTCTAACAAGCCTCATTCGAGTGCACAGGAGTGTCACTAGAGTGTAGCATCCTATTTTCCCTTTTCCTTCATTTTTTGGTCACACTTCCATGCCAGAATGTAAAAGTGCATTTTCTTACTTGCGAGTGATATGGGTTATCACTCGAGTGAACCTTATCTCACTCGAGTGCAAGAGTATTATATACTATGGACTTGTGTCTCAGGGAAACACTTGTAGCCAAATTATCAAGAGTGTGTGCTAGCACTCGTAAGTGTTGTTCTATCACTCAGGTGCCAGAGCCAGTACTCTAGTGCACTTCTAATTTTAGGGTTTATGTTGCTCTCGGGTAGTCACTTCTTGTACCTCACTCTGTAAGACTTTAGTGAATATGAGGTTATCACTTGAGTGTTGGGTCCCGGACTTGAGTGCTGTAATCGTTTTTTGTCTCAGTTTGTGCTCTCGGCCAAGCACTCGCATTAGTGAGCCATCCTCACTCAAGTGTATTATCTATCACTCGAGTGCATGAGCTGAAAGTCAGTGTTATACATCCAAAAAAGGGATCTTTGGTGTAGATCTTCCAACCCTTTAGGCATGTTTCTAGGCTTCTAGTAGCCACCTAAAGAGTTCAAATGATAACCAACTTTAAGTGCTGTGAAAGTAAGAATTTGGAATAAAGATTAATCAATCGTCCTTGATTTTGGTTTATAGGCTTTGATATTTGCCCTGATCGCGAGCAACAGGTGCCATGCATACCAGGAAAGAACAAGGTAGTGACACTTTCCCTTATACTATATGTGATACATTGTATGTCTAATTTATCAATATTTGTGAGTTCTTCACCTACGGCCCATCGGTGGTTTCGATGGGAGGACCATTCCTGTAGGGCGGTGGAGTTACGAGGGAGTGACTATGTGAAATCGTAAGGCTATATGTGAAATTCGAAAGGCTATTTGTGAATCCTTCACCTACGGCCCATCGGCAGTTTCGGTGGGAGGACTGTGCTAGCGGGGCGGTAGAGATATAGGAGATGTGACTATGTGATTATATGTATATGTGACAGCTGGTATGCTGTGTTTCATGCTGCTATGCAGTATGATGATGCCATTGCATGCTTTGTGATTATGTATAGTATAAGTGATCTGTTACTACTGGGATTCTTTTGAATCTCATTCTTTCCTTTGACTAACCTTCAGATAGGGCAAGTGGCTCCAAGGGGAAGGAGGCGACCAATGGTGGATAGGACTTCTTCGGGAGATTTTGAATGTGGTTGTTGGTTATCTATTTTAGTATTAGGATTACTGTGCTTATTTGGGTTGTAAATATCAAGATGATTTTATGTAATCCCTTAAATAGGAATTTATAAACCCTTAGTTTATATATGAAACCCTGGGGGTTGCCGGGATTTTATTATACACTCTAATATATAAATGTGATTTAACTGCGTAGGGTAGTTATATTCGAATTGTGAAATTTGAGACCAGGTTTTAAAAAGGGATTTTAAAAGAAATTTTTGAAAAACCTACGTGATGGTGAGATTGAAATAAGTTTTGTTTAACCATTGGTCTGTAATCCACCTTAGTTATGTATTTTCAAATCATAATTATTGTTTATAAGGCAGGGGGTTACATTTTTGGTATCAGAGCTGTAGTTCTTGGCAAGGATAAAAATTGCTAGGTTAGTTTCCTTAGTCTTGGCTATAGGGATAAAAGTTGACTTGTGAATGGTTATCGTATACACATGTTTACTTTGCTGTTGTGGATATATATATATATGAGATTTGTGGAAATATGTGTATACCTTATTTGTGATATTGACAGGTGTGTTATTTGTAGAATGAAGAAAACAAAAGGTAACCCCAAAGTACAGCAAGTAGACCCAAGGTGGAGGTGGTCAATAACAATCCACCAAACCCTATACGGGAGATGATGGGTCTAATTCAAATAAAAGGGATATGATTACTGAGCTGAGGGAAGAGCTCAGAATAGAAAAGGCAAGACGGAATGAGGGTCGGAGTCAGTCCACCCAGGAAGAGACTTGGGAAGAGACCCAAGAAGAGACTAGACACGAAGAAACTGCAGAAGGGTCGGCAGAACCACCAAAGTCACCTCCTCACATTGAACCAAATTAGGAATCACATGGGGTTCTAGTTAGAGAAGAGAGAGATATATAATATTGGGTCTCTAAGTTTTGCAAGCACATACCTCCAATATTCAGGGGGAGGTTTGATCCCCAAGCAGCCAAAGATTGGTTGAATCGACTAGAGAAAATATTTGAAGTTCTTGAGTGCCCGTCTAAGGTGAAGGCACACCTTGCTATCTACAAGCTAGAAGGAGATGCAGATCGTTGGTGGCGGAACATTGCCCTAACACTATGAGTCGTAATGTACCACTGATTTGGGAACTGTTCCAGCAGCAGTGTCATGAAAAATATTTTTCCAAGTTCGTGCGGCTGGAGAAAGAAACTGAGTTTCAATCCATCAAACATGGGGACACGAAGACTTTTGATGATTATCTGTCACGTTTCATCTGGTTGTCTAAGTATTCCTCATATCTACGGAAAATGGATGATGAGGAGTGGAGTTCTGATATGCTGATACGTGGGTTGCGGCGAGAACTGAGAAAGAGGTTAGCTACTCACCAGTTCACCATATTCAATAAGGCGGTTAAGGAGTATAGAATCACATAAAACAACTTGAGAGACTTATATCCAGCTAAGGATACTGGTAGCCACAGTAAACCCAATAAGGGTAATACTTCCCAGAAGTGAAAGGGCCAGGGATCCTCTTCATCTAAGGGCAGTGGTAAAAAGCCTTACCAGCCTAGAGATCGTGAGCCTTAGAGATTTGCAACAGAGTGGTTATGTCCCCGTTGTGGTAATTCACATTATGGTAGAACCTATCAGGGTCAAATAATTTATTTCAATTTTAAACAACCGGGGCACATTTCTAGAGATTGTAAGTGGCCACAGGCAGAGCAGAGACCAAGGACTCAGGGCCGAGTATTTTCCATAACTTATGAGGAAGCTTGGAAGTCCCTTGATTTGATACAAGGTAAAGTCCTTCTTAATGGTAATTTGTTACAAGTGTTATTTGACTCGGGATACAAGTCACTCCTTCATTACTTATGATTGGGTGTAGCGCCTAGGATTGCATGTGTATAAGTTGCCATTCGATTTGATTGTGTCGATGATGATGGGTGTCAAGGCTATGACTATGGAAGCCTGTTTAAACTGTGTTATAATTGTTGAAGGACTTGTCCACTATGGATTTGATTTGTCTGCCGCTATATCAATTAGAAGTTATTTTAGATTTTGTTTAGGTGACAGCAAATAATGTGTTGCTTGATTTTGTGTAGTTATTTTAGGTATATGGTGTTCTTTTTTATGCAAGGAGAGACTGGAGAAACTTTAAGTAATATACCCTTGGTAAATGAATTCCTTGAGGTATTTTCGGATGATCTCAACGGATTGCCTCCTGAAAGGGAAGTCCAGTTTCTGATTGAAATTGTTCTTGGTGCTGGTTCGATATCAAAGGCCCCATGTCATATGGCCCTAAATGAAATAGTGGAGTTAAAAAAGTAGATTGAAGACTTGCTTTGAGAAAGGGTTCATTAGACCCAGTGTGTCACCTTGATGAGTTCCACTGTTGTTTGTTAAAAAGAAAGACGGGAGTCTATGCTTGTGTGTTGATTATAGAGAGTTGAACAAGATTACCGTTTAAAATAAGTACCCTCTCTCAAGAATTGATGACCTTTTAAATCAACTATCTGGTTCGTGTGTGTTTTCGAAGATTGATCTAAGGTCGGGATATCATTAGCTATGTGTGAAAGTAGAAGATATTCCAAAGCCTGCTTTCAAAACCAGGTATGGTCACTATGAGTTTTTGGTGATGCTTTTTGGGCTAACCAATGCACCTGCGGTGTTCATGGACTATATGAATCGTGTCTTTTGACAGTATCTAGATCAGTTTGTAGTGGTATTTATTGATGGCATTTTGATATACTCCAAGAGTAGGGAGGAGCATGAACATCATTTGAGGATTGTGTTGAACATAGTGCGTGAGAAGCAACTCTATGCCAAATTGAGTAAATACGAGATTTGGCTGGCAGAAGTAAAATTCCTAGGCCATATCATCTCGCAAGAAGGGGTCTCTATGGATCCCAGTAAGGTGGAAGCATTACTAGACTGGAAGAGGCTAGAAACTATTGCTGAGATATGCAGTTTTCTGGGTCTTACTGGTTACTACCGAAGATTCATCTAGAATTTCTCTCGTATTTCCTTGCCAATGACTAAGCTCACGAGGAAGGATAAGCCATTTGTGTGGGATAAGCGTTGCAAAAATTGTTTTGTGGAGCTAAAGGAGAGGTTGACTATGACACTTGTGTTGATTATACTTGATCCTAGCTTGACTTATGTTGTGTATAGTAATGCGAGTAAGTAGGGATTAAGGTGTGTCCTTATGCAGTAGGGACGTGTGGTGGCCTATGCCTCTCGACAGCTTAAACCTCATGAAATGAATTGTCCCACTCATGATCTAGAGCTTGCAGCAATTGTATTTGCTTTGAAAATATGGCAGCATTATTTGTATGGTGTGATGGTAGAACTGTACTACGACCACAAAAGTCCTAAGTATCTGTATGACCAGAAAGAATTGAACATAAGATAGCGTCATTGGATGGAGTTGCTGAAATAATACAACCTGGAAATCAAATACCATCCGAGTAAGGCAAAGTCATAAATGCTCTTAGTTGAAAGACAGTGTTGGTGGCAACAATGATGATACAAGAGGGGAAGTTGATAGAAGATTTTTAAGATTTGAATTTGTCAAACCAGATCGTCTGTACCAATTATACTGTTTCTTAAAGGGAAAGCATTTTGAGAGTTGAAATTGAAGAAGCTCAAAGGCAAGATGATCGGGTATGAAGAATTTGAGCTAGAATTAAACGGGGAGAAGCTCAGGACTATGATTTGTCACCTATTGGATTGGTTTCTTACCAGAAGCGAATTTATGTTCCACTTAAGGCGGAGTTGAGGTAAAAGATTCTTGATGAGTCACACAAAAGCCGATATAGTCTTCACCCCGGTATGACCAAAATGTACCACAATTTGAAGTCAGTGTATTAGTGGCTAGGATTGAAGAGTGATGTGACGAAATATGTGGTACAGTGTCTTATCTGCCAGAGGGTAAAGATCGAGCACCAGAGACCACCAGGTTTGTTGCAGAGCCTTGAGATTCTGGAATAGAAATGGGAAAGTATGACCATGGATCTTGTTGTGGGATCAGGAACTACAATGCGATCTGGGTGATTGTAGACGGGTTAATAAAGTCGGTGTACTTCATATCGATCAATGCTGGTTATTCTCTAGATAAACTAGTAGAGATACATTCGAGAGATTGTGAATCTCCATGGCATACCGAAGAATATCATTTCTGACCGAGTTCCCCGATTCACTTCTAGATTCTAGAGAGCCTTGCATGAGGCTCTGGGTACTTAGTTGAAATTTAGTACGGCCTTTCATACACAGACACATGGACAATCAGAAAGGACTATTCAGATGTTGGAGGATATATTACAAGCTTGTGTCCTCAACTTCAAAGGGAATTGGGATTATTTTCTTCCATTTGCTGAGGTTGCCTACATCAATAGCTATCATACGAGCATCTAGATGGCTCCGTATGAAGTGTTGTATAGAAGGAAGTACCAGTCTCCCTTATGTTGGAATGAACTATCTGAAAGGAAGCTTTATGGGCCAGATCATGTTGATCAAACCTCAACACAGATACGAATCATTCAAAAGAGGCTCTTTGCAACGCAGAGTCAACAGAAAAGCTACGCTGACAAGAGGAGAAGACCTCTAGAGTTTGAGGTTGGTGATCACGTGTTTCTGAGGGTATCTCCAGTTTCTGGTATCGAGAGAGCTATTAAGTGAAAGAAAATAAGCTCAAGGTATATAGGTCCTTTTTAGATTCTTGCAAGAATTGGGCTTGTTGCTTATTGAGTAGTCCTACCCCTAAACTTAAGTAGACTCCACGATGTGTTTCATGTTTCCCAACTGAAGAATGTAACCCCCCTTCGTAATTATATCCAAAATATATGATTGAAATGAAATAAGGACCAATAATAATTAAAATTCATTTACAATCCCATACTTGAGATAGGGTTTTCTCAAATATTTTTGAAATCTAATTAACCTGGTCTCATATTTCCATATCAAATATAACTACTCTGTGAAGATAAATCACATTTGTATAACTATCAGAGTGCACAATATAAGTTTCCGGCAATCCCGGATTCCTTACATTAATCCAAGCTTTACAGGGCACATTCGCCTTTACAATTTTCCAAATAGGGGATTACACAAATTCTCATACCAAATACATACTCGAATATACATTCCAACCTATACAATCATAAATCCAAATATACTTAATCCCAAACATGCATTGATAACCAACTATCACAAGATTACAACCTAAAGGAGTCATCGCCACCCATGGTTGCTTACTCCATCCTCGATTCCACCTACCCTATCTAAAATGTTGGTAGAAGAGGGTGAGATTTGAGAGAATCTAAGTATGAAACAAATACCAATATGCATGCAAGATAAGTGTTTAATCCATGACATGCTTGCAATACATAACTCATGCTCACACAATGACATATCTGCTTGCTTAATGTTTCAACAACATACTCATGGCTATAGCATAAATAGAAACAAAGCTAAATCATTCATATATGTTTCGAATAATCAAGTAAAGCAATGCATGCATCAATACACCAACACAATTATCAAATACATGTAGAAGAGGTAAGTTCCCTACCCTTGTTCTTTCCACGTATGCTCCAGCATCAGCTACTCACGATCAGGGCAAATATCAAACCCTATAACCAAAGCAAGGACATAGGGTCAATCTTGATTCCAAATCCTTACTTTCATATCACTTAAAGTTGGTTACCATTTACAACCTTTAGGTGGCTATAATAAGCTCAATGAAAGCCTAAAGGATTAGAAAGTACTAGGTTGGAAATCACCTTCTAAAATCACA
Source organism: Inga laurina (assembly GCA_963855925.1). Taxonomy (NCBI): domain Eukaryota; kingdom Viridiplantae; phylum Streptophyta; class Magnoliopsida; order Fabales; family Fabaceae; genus Inga; species Inga laurina. Next base: position 38,807,843 of record OY979708.1, read on the forward strand.
AAATACTAAAAATGGGGGTTGGCTGCAGCCAAAACATTCACAGAAGGTTTTTGGTTGTATCTAAGAATTTCTGGCTACGGCCAAAAAGCACACATAAACTTTTACGCTGCAGCCAAGATTTTCTGCTGCAGCCAAGACAAATTCAAAAATTCATAATTAATTTTAAAAAAATCAAAATGAGGTGATTCTAAAGCCAAATTAAAGCTATTTAAGTCTTCTTCATAGGAAAAATATGGATCAAGGCTACATAACCACAGAAATATAGAATTACACAAATATCCCACACAGCGCCAGAATGAAGTCCAGTTTAGACATCAAACTTTGGGCAAACATAAATCCCAGTTCACAAAAATGAAATGACACAAATTATTTGTCTATTTTGAAGTAACTTCAAGGCTAGAAAGTTTCATAATTTTTAGAGACCATTTGATCATTCAAAACATTCACACAAACAGACTGCCCAGAATAGAGATTCACTGGACAAAATTTCAGATTTTGCATCTTTGCTTCCAATGGTCCCATTTTTACATCAAGCATCATTCTCACACAAAATTTCATAAGGAATCCATTAGAAATACAAAATCAACCAAATTCACATTCCATTGACATGTTTCACCAATAACCACAACATGTCTACACAAGTCACATTTCAAAACCTAATATTGCAAACTTTTCCATTTCCAATGCCAAACCAATTCCAATGACCAAATTACACAACTAATCACCATTTTCAACACAAATCAATATGAAATTCTCCCACTTACATGCCACATGAAAATACCACAAAAATCAGTGTAAAATTCCAAAATTCTCAAAACTCAACCATAAGTCACAAAACTTAGATCAAAAGGTAGCAAATACTCACCTCTTCCTCTTTTCCAAACCAATTCCTTGATTCTTCATCTTTCTCATTTTTCTCAAGCTCCCAAACACCTCCAATCAAGAATCTAAAACCATAAAGATGAAGCTCTCATCACTATAAACAACATTATAAAAGGGTGTTTGAGTATTAGAGGACATCTACAAGGCTAAAACCTCACCTTTCCTTTTCTCTTTCCTCCTTTAAGCTTGGCGTCAATGGAGCATAAGAGAGAGAGTGAAGATGAGATGAAAATGATGAAGTAAATGCAGTTTTTCCCCTTGCCCCAATTGTTGGCAGACTAGAAAAAAGAGAGGAGAGAGGAATGAGTTGAAATCTTTGACCAAGATCCAAGGGTCCACAAAGTGCCACATGTCAACATCTTACCACACCATCCATGAGCTCACATAAGCACATCCACACATGATTCCACCCCTTGATCTATTGCACAAATCAATCTCAACCATTGATCTTGAAGTTACCAATGAGTTTCCTCTTCGGCAACTGACTAATTGGTCGGTACTTTTACCATTTTGGCCCTCATTATGGCAATTCCACTTGGATCACCACCAAACTCATCTTATCATTCCTTTTCTTCCATAATACACCCTTCCTTCTATTTTAAGTCAATTTAGATGTTAATCCATAATTGAACTTAAATATAGGGTTTCAGCACTGCTCACAACACATTCCGATTCCAAATCACATCATAGTCTCTAAAAGGGTATATTTATCACTAATGACATTTACTTTTGGAGTCATTAACCCTTAATCACAATTTTGGATCTTGCTAAATTGGGGCTTAGCAATCCACTAATCTCAAGCTTATTCTCTAGCCTCAAGTCTCAAAATTCAGGGTATTACAAGAATTACCAACTAGATCTATCCCACATTATTAAGTATGAAAGGGTCGAACTACAAGACAACTTCATACATATAGTAGAGCCAAAGCAGATCATTGATCGAGAGGAGTGATCTAACCCCCTTCCCGATTAAGGCCAAGATTAAGTTCTTAAACATGTAATTAATGTAGAATTAGAGACCATATTTCAAATTAGGACTTATTAAGGTAATCTTTTGCCCAAAATCGGATTTGCAAAAACTTTTTCAAAATTTATTCACAATGGCCTCATATTCATAATACAAAACAAATATGGCATGTACAGGTGGATTTCATTTACCAATATCAGAGTGCAAGTAAATTCCCGACTCACTCGGGTTCCATTCATTTAATAAGGGTTTACACGAAGGCATAAAGCCCATAATTCATACCTTTTACTTGGGGATTACACAAACTACATCTCAATTCCCAAAATATACATATACATCCCACCAATTATCCAATAATATACAATGATAACCAAAAATCAAAAAGGAACTCCTAACACGGATCTCTACCCGCTCTTCGTCACCCGTTTGCCTTTCGATCCTTTAGCCCTGTCTAAAATGTTTAATTTTGGGAGAGTGAGATTCTAAAGAATCCCCATATTGTCAAATCAATCATATAATGTACAATAATAAGGCATGAAATCAAATCATTATCCATACAAGCAACTATAACGGCAGTCCAACGGCAATGGTTAGTATGACACATGTCATCCCTGTTGATTGCTCACGCTGTATTGTATCACAACAATCCACACAATATAATTCACCACAGCTGGGATCCATATAAAGCATTTCATAACGCAAGCCATACAGGCAAGATACACACAGCCCACAGCTGGTTTCACAAACGCCGCGCCACGGGTCGGATTCACAAAGATCCATGTCGATTACGACGGTAGTTCAACTGCCGACCTAGAGATGACCAACGTCAATCCCTATACGGCTCACGCCGTAATGGACCATGGCACACATTTCACAAAATGCAATGATAAGTTATGCATACCAAAATATCAAACATAATATGAGAGAAGAGTCACTACCTTGATCCTTCCGTGCGTCTCCTAGCGCCGGTCTCTCCCGAGTAGGGCAAATGTCAAATCCTATATTCATAATTAGGGATGAAGAGTTATACTCTATTCCAAGACTTAATTCACTTCATAATACTTAATTGGTTATCATTATTGCTCTTTTAGAGTCATTAAATACCCCAAACAAAACTCCTAAAGGGCAGGAAGAACTATCCTAAAGATCCCCTTTTGGAAGCATAAAAACTGATTTTTCACTGTTGCACCTCGAGTGAAAATGGTCTCACTCGAGCATTGGTACGGACATCACCTCAAGCACAAGGAAGTGAGGTTAAGAAGTGCTTGCCCGAGAGCACAAAAATTTTTAAAGAAAAGGATCACTTGAGCACAAAAGCCCTTACTCGAGTGATGTTCTTCCCTTACTCGAGCACACTCACTCTCGCTCGAGCATGATTATCAGAAACTAGAAAACACATAAGGTATGACAGCACTTCTAGAATTTTTACCAAGTGATCTAAATGAACCCAAATACCAAATCAAAGCTACTCCCACATAAAAACACTTAAGGAATTCAATGAAATCATTAAAATGACCAAAATCCAACTCCATTATCATGCTTTGGGTTGAATCAACACAAATAATCAATTTTCCCAAAATCACTAAACTTAACATTTCAACCTCCAATCAATCTATCTATCCTAAACTCATTCCAAAATACCATTCTCATGCCAAAAACATACCAAATGAACAGTGGCACTCATTTTCGGATTCAAGCCAAAATTTTCAGAAATTATAAACTACTTCAAATGGCATGAAACATAGATAGAAAGATTGGTTTCACTTACCTCTTTCACTTCTCCAAAGACACTCTTTGATTCTCCAACAATCAGATTTTTGTGTGGGCTCAAACCTTAACCAATGGTTAAACTAAAAACACCAAAATAAAGCTCATCACTCAAGGATCAACATTTATGAATGGTGATTGAGCAATGGAGGGCATTTGCTTACCCAAAGATCAAGCTTTTCCTTCTTCCTTTCTTCCTCTTCAATGGCTGAAAGAGAGAGAATGAGAGAGGTGAGATGGAGTGAAGAAATAAAACAATAATACTCCCTCCATGCCTTTTGCGAAAAAAAAAGAGGAGAAGAAGAGAGAGAAAATAATATATTATCCCATTTGACTTTCTCCCATACTCACTCCTAACTTCCACCTTGACACATGTCACACTACCACTGGCTCTTGCAAAGGTAAACACCCAATTAGCCACTTAATCCTTCCATTAGCCATTTAATTACACATCTCATTTTTTCCTCTTAGTCAGTAATTAATTTCTCCCTTAATTACCAACTCATGGCCAATAATTCCATTCTTTCAATTTTCCAACAATTATGACATATTCGTTAAAATAGCCATAAAACACATAATAATTCCAATTAAATCCATAATTATCCACAATAATCATGATGATCCCTTAATCAAAAATTGGCATATTACAAGTGATGCTTAGACACCGAAGCATTCCATATGTCAAGGTAATCTGCAAGGGAATGACTCAAAGATAGGCAACTTGGGAAGCGAAAGCTGATATACATAGGCGGAATCCGGAGTTTAGGGCTCAAGTGGTGTGACAAATTTTGAGGACGAAATTTATTTTTTGGGGGGAGAATTGTAATGACCCAATTTGGGATTAAGGGCAAATGACTTCAAAAGTGAATGTAATTATTGTTAATAAACACTTTTTAAGAATATGATATGAAATACGATCTGAATGCATTCTGATCAGTGCCTAAACCCTGTATTTAAGTTCAATGGTGGATTAACATCTAGATTGAATTAAATAAGAGGGAGGGCGCATGGTAGGTGAAAGGGAATGATAAAATGTGTTTAGTGGTGATTCAAGTGGAAATGCCATAATCAAGGGCAAAATGGGTAAAAAGGAAAGTTACCGACCAATTGGTCAGTTACCGAAGAGGAAGCTCCTTGGTGACTTAAAGATCAATGGTTAGGATTGAGTAATTAAGAGAGTGGAATCCTATGTATGTGGGTTCATGTGTGCCTTATAAGAGGAAATAGAGTAATTAAGAGAGTAGAATCTTATGTATGTGTGTTCATGAGTGCCTTAAAAAAGGAAATAAGATCATGACAAGTGGCATTTTGTGGACCATAGTTCAAGTCAAAGGTTCAAACTTCTTTTCCTCTCTCTTCTCTCCCTTCAAGTTGGCCAAATGGACTATGGGGAAGCCAAAAATCTATTTCATCTTCATCATTTCATCTCTCCATTCTCCATTTTTGTTTCAAACTAAGGAGGAAAGAGAAAGTGAAAGGTGAGCTTTTGGCTAGTTTGGTGTCCTCTTTAGATTAAATGTTCTTCAATAATCTTGTTCATAGTGATGAGAGCTTGATTGCTATGATTTTAGATTTTGAAAGAAGGTGTTTGAGAGCTTGAAGGAATTTGAAAGTTAGAAATCAAGAAACCAAGCTTGGGAAGAGGAAGAGGTGAGTATTTGAAGCATTTTTATATGTTCATTGTAATTGTTGTTAAGTTTTAACATTTGGGAATTTTTCCCTGATTTTCATATTATGTTGAAAGACATAAATTGCTTAGTGTATAGTAGTGGAATTGGTGGCCTATTGTGTCTTTATGTCAATAGAAATTATTTGAAACTTTAGAAAGGAAATTGGAATAATTGGATAATGAGTGAGAATGTGGTATCCAAAACCAAAACTTACTGTTAGAATGGAGATTTAGTTGTTTTGTGGTTTCCATTGGGTTCCTTGGGCAAAATTATGTAGGAGTAGTATTGGATAAGAATTTTGGGACCCTTGGAACCATATGGTTAAGTTTGGAAAATTCTGTCAGCTGCTTCGTTTTTGGCTTCTGATATGCCTCACTCAAGTGCACAAGGGTGTCACTCAAGTGTAGCATCATATTTTCCCTTTTCCTTTAGTTTTCGGTCGTACTTCTATGCCAGAATGGAAAAGTGCATTTTCTCACTGGTGAGTGATATGGGTTATCACTCGAGTAAACATTGTCTCAGTCGAGTGCAAGAGTATTATACAATATGGACTCACGTCTCGGAGAAACACTCACAACCAAATTATCAAGAGTGTGTGCTTGCACTCTCAAGTATTGTTCTATCACTCGGGTGCCAGAGCCAATACTCAAGTGTTGGGTCCTGGACTCAAGTGTTGTGATCATTTTCTATCTTAGTTTGTCCTCTTAGCCAAGCACTCGCACGAGTGAGCCATCCTCACTCGAGTGTGTTATCTATCACTCGAGTGCAGGAGCCAAAAATCAGTGTTATACATCTAACAAAGGGATCTTTGGTGTAGATCTTCCAACCCTTTAGGCATGTGTCTAGGCTTCTCGTAGCCATCTAAAGAGTTCAAATGATAACCAACTTTAAGTATTGTGAAAGTAAGAGTTTGGAATAAGGACTAATCCGTCATCCTTGATTTTGGTTTATAGGTTTTGATATTTGCCCTAATCGTGAGCAACAGGTGCCAGTGCTCACCAAGAAAGAACAAGGTAGTGATGTTTTCCCTTATACTATATGTGATACACTGTATATGTCTGATTTATCATTATTTGTGAGTTCTTTACCTGCGGCCTATCGGTGATTTCGGTGAGAAGACTGTGCCTGTGGGGCTTTGGAGTTACGGGGGTGTGACTATGTGAAAGTCGAAAGGCTATTTGTGAATCCTTTACCTGCGGCCCATCAGCAGTTTCAGTGTGAGGACTATGCCTGCAGGGTTGTAGAGATACAGAGGATATGACTATGTGATTATGTGTATATGTGACAGCTGGTATGTTGTCTTTCATACTGCTATGCTATGTGATGATGCCATTGCATGCTTTGTGATTATGTATAGTATGAGTGATATGTTACTACTAGGATTCTTTTAAATCTCATTCTTTCCTTTGACTAACCTTTAGACAGGGCAAGTGGCTCTAAGGGGAAGGAGACGACCAAGGGCGGATAGGACTTCTTTGGGAGATTTTGAATGTGGTTATTGGTTATCAATTTTGGTATTGGGATTACTATACCTATTTGGGATGTAAATATCAAGATAATTTTATGTAATCCCCTAAATGGGAATTTATAAACCCTTAGTTTATATATCCCGGGGGTTGTTGGGATTTTGTTGTATACTCTGATATATAAATGTGATTTAATTGCGCAGGATAATTATATTTGAATTGTGAAATTTGAGACCAAGTTTCAAAAAGGGATTTTGAAAGAAATTTTTGAAAATCCTACTGTATGGGTGAGATTGAAATAAGTTTTGTTTAACTGTTGGCCTCTAATCCATCTTAGTTATGTATTTTTGAATCATAATTATTGTTTATAAGGCAAGGGGTTATAAGTCAAGCAAAGAAAGAAGAAGATTGAAGATATTTAAGAAGATATCTAGTTGGGTTATAAAGAATGATTAGCAAGAAGAAAGAGATTGGAGAAAGAAGAAGAAAGAAGAACTTACAAGATCAAATAAGAATATCAAGATTCAAGCTCTTAGAAGTGGTACTGAAGGTTGGAATGGGTCAATACGAAGCTAAACTGACTTATATAGAAGTTATGAAACTTCCCCAAGGTATTCCCTTGAGTATTGGCTTTCTGCCAAGTTTTGGAAGGCATCACTTGAGTGATCACTCAAGTAATGGCCATGATTACTCAAGTGATGAGCATTTTGATGTGCTATATTTTTGTGCAGCATGATAGAGCTTCGATATTTTAGCCATATCTCTCTAACCACATATTGCATTGATCTAAAACCAATTCCATATGTAACTAGACTCCCAACACATCAAATACACACTAGAATCACATTCAAAGGAGTTCATATGGGAAAGATATAATCTTTGGAAAATTCCATGCAAATCAGTGTCATATTCCAAAATAGCTTCGGTCTTTTGGACATAACTCTCAAACTACACATCAGATTGAGATGAGACTAGTGCTATATGAAACTAGATTTAAGACCTTTCCATATATAGGTAATTTTTCAGATTTGAAGTTATATGATGAGAGATATGCCTTCTAGAATTTGATGTTGGAAACTTTTAAGACTGTCGGGAACAGTAGACACTCCTCCAATCATAACTTTTAGATTACAATGAGTTTAGAGATGATTCTTATTGCATTGGAATGTACACAATAACAGCTTTTCAATGATATATCATTTGTCATGTTTTGATTCAAAATGAAGAGATCACTCGAGTGATGTCTAACGATTACTCGAGTAACCACTCGAGTGAGGTTGTTGGAAAATGACTCTGATACTCTCTGCCATATTTTGAAGGGGCTCACTCAAGTGCTGACCTAGAATCACTCGAGTGACCACTCAAGTGATGCAACAAACAATGTATTAAAGATTCTGAAAATGAATGGAATGATCGTACAATTCACTCTTCTTGCTTCTAATTACTAACACATCATTGTATTAGTGTTTAATGTATTTCTCTAGGAATACAATGAAGAGACAAAAGGTGACTTTACAGAAACGGAGCACTAATGTTCATAACAACTAGTTTTCAAATTCAAGCAAATGGATAAGAGAAGCAGTCACACTCCAACGGATAGGTTGAAATACTCATAAAGGTCATATCTTACTCAACTATAAATACAAGAGATTCAAGCAGAGTACAACAACAATGAGAGCTCAACCATGCCAAAAATGCTACGATCATGAATCATCCACTTCTACCCAAATACTCTCTGTTTATGTAGCTTCATATCATTTACCTTAGAAAGATAGATTGTTTGTATTGTACTTCAATGATATATCCACTCTATGAGAGAGTCTGTAAATACTTTCAACTATATTTCTCAATTGATCTCAAGGTAGAGGGACCTTGAGAAGGTTGATTTCTTTACGGAGAAGCTATAGAGAAAATTCCTAGTAAGACTTTCTGCTCGTAAGACTTATAAGGTGCAAGCAGTTGAGAACGTTGCTGCTCGTAAGACTTACACATGTAAGTGGGAGAGGAAAGGTCTTCAAAATTGTTTTACTAGTAAGACTTATTGTGTGTAAGATGAAGCACCTCGATTGTAACCTTACAGTGTGTAAGGGGGAGTGATTCGGTAAGAGATTTGTAAAAGGCTTCATAAGTGTTCGGCTAAACTTGTTGGATTGTAGCGATTCTCAAGTACCTAGTTAAACTTAAGGGACATAGTAGATTGAAATCTTAGGAGGAGCTTGGGGACTAGACATAGGTCATTGTAGAGTATGCTGAACCAGGATAAATCATAGTTTGCATCTTCTATTCCTTAAGATCATATATTTCCCGTATATATTATTTAAATATAGAACTGTTGATTTATGTTTTATTACTTTCATAGTTTATGCTTCCACTGAGATGCAAAAAGATTTTCAAAGTTCTTAAGTTTTTATCTTACACCCAATTCACCCCCTCTTGTATGTCAGCCGGTTCTAACACTAATTACTTATTAAAACTCTTAAACACTAATTACACATAATTTGAGGAAATTTGAGCAGCATAACCCCTTAAAGTTTCAACTTCTCAAATTTAGAAATTCACCAAACAATCTACAAATCAAGCTATGAACCACAACAACACATCAATACCCCCAAAGGATTTGAAGTTTTTGAAGTTACCTCTTGATTCTCAACTTTCTCTCTCTAGGGTTTCACCCTTCTCTCTCCTCAACCTTAAGGATTTTCTTGTTACACATGTTTTTCATGGAGAATAAGACTTATAAGAGGAATTACACAATTTAGAAGGGCACTAGCTCTTGAAATCACAAGCTTACCTTGTATTTTTGCCTCTTGAGCTCTCCTTCTCTCTAAGTTTCTCAAGCTCTTCTCTCTTTCTATATGATGCTTGTCGTGAAAATGGAGAAAGAATTATGAAGGGAAAGCTCTTAAAATATCTCCACCTTTCTCTTGTAAAATATATTAATTAAATGGGCTTATTACACAATTTTCTTTTCAACCTTATCTCTTCTTAATTCTTGTCATAAATCCAATTGACTTTGAACCCCTTTTTCCTCCTCCCTTCTTGGCCTTAAATACGCCATTTTTGGTCCTCCATGAACCAAATTGGGCTTTCACCATTTATCCTAACTATTGCATAAGATAAATTATTTTATGGAAATTCCACCTTTTTGACTTTTCAAAGTTCAATTACTTGGTCATAGTTGCTCATAAATATCAAAGAAATATTTTTCCCTTCATTTCTAGGCTATTTAGATGAAAATGAGTGTGTGTGCTAAAGAAAATACTGTTCTTTGGCTTAATATGGCAAATTACCATTCTGCCCATACATTTTGTGATTTTCGATAAAAACTGGCAGCATTTTCACCCAAATTTGAAAATTGATATCTTTTTTTGTAGACCTTCAATTGAGGTGCTTCCAAAGGCTACTTAACCCTTATTGAGTCTTGTTTTAAGGAAAAATATGGTCTTTAGCCAACTAGAAGCCTAATATTCCTATAATTTCAATCTTTGGGCATTGTTTTAGAAAGACAACTTGAATCATTGAAGAAAGACTCTCATATAAGAGAGTTAACTTCTATAAGGATAGGATTGTTACTAAAGGGTAAGAAAGACTCTTCATTTCTCTTTTGTACTTGCTTCACTTCTTGTGCTTGGATAGATGCATTTAATTGAATAATTGAAGATTGAGAACTCTCCACATGTGAAGTAGCATAAAGCTCTTGATTTTGGGTTCCTTGTTCCTTCTTTTCTAAGTCTTGAGGGCAATAGGTTCCAACTTCACCTCCCATCTTTACTCCTAACGTGTGATCATAGTATGCCTTGAAGAATTCATCAATATCTTTTAACTGCTCTTTTATCACTTTGAGCCATCAATTATTCCTTGATACATGAGTAACAATAGATATTGCTCTTGGAGTATGTCATACTTTCTTGTTAAGGCACTTGTTATAGAATCCATATTACGGGGTGAGAAGAGGGTATCCAATCCACTAATTTGTGGGTTATGAAGTAGAGGTAGAGGTTCAACGTATGGTGGTAGGGAAGGTTCATAAAGTGGTGGGTGAAATGATTGGAATAAGGGTTGGTATGGTGAGTAAGAGGGTATATAGTGTACAGGAGATGGTTCATAAGGTGGTGTAATATTCTGAATTTATAGCCTAGAAGCTTGAGAATAAGCCTAAGTGAAGAAGACTACTAAGCCCATTTTGTCAAGAGTCCTAAAGATAGAATGAGTATAATCGGACTATATGATTAAGCCCTCTGAGTTAGGACCGAGTCTCTTGATTCCATAAGGCTTATTGCGTATAATTAGTCAAACATAAGATGCCAGAATATGGGTACTTAAGCATATTTGGCTCCATTTTGGTAGCACCCAAAGGCATATATAGTGCCATCTGGGTCCTATATCTAGGAAGTAGCTTTTAAGGTGGCGTGATGAGAAGTTACCTTGTGTATCTGTAGTAGGATGAAAGTTATCAATGTCTATGTATACTTAGTATGCCATAAGATCACAGGTTCACATCTGGCAGTTTTTGTAACACCCTTACCTTCATGTTCATCTTATGATTTTAAATGCATAGCAAATTGAACCATTAAGCTAGAAATTCAGTCTTAGAACAAATATACTTTAGAAAATAGTTATAAATCCCAGCTTCAAATTAGGGTTCAAACATGTAATTGAATTTCTGATGAATTTAAACCTTTTCAAACTACTTTCATAAAGGTTTGTAATTCCATCTTAACTTATCAGTTCTTAATTCCTTTTATCAGTGTATTCAAGTAGCTTTCTACTTATTGCTCTTTATGCCATCATTTGGTTAATGATCCATTACTATATAGATGCATCATTCAACTAATTTACCATAGCATTAGTTACTTTTGGTTATACCATTGTACCATCATTATGTCTACCAAGTTATATACATCATATACAATACCAATATAGACAACCAACAGGAAATAAAATCTTTTACATTTATCCTCTAGTTGTCCAGGTTTACTTTCTTGCCCATGAGTTGCTAGCCTGTGCTTTAGTTGTTATGGGAAAAGAGTGAGATTCAAAAAAAACTCGGTAGTAACAAGCATTCAATTACATATATACAAGAACACAGAGCATACCACACAGTCATCATATAACACAGAAATAGCAATCAACATTCAAAACACATCATGCAGCATATCACTTTACCATAGCGCTAGGTATATAATCACTTGGCCCCAAGTGTTTACTCACTCAACAGGCCCCAAGTTTCCACTCGTGTATAACAGTAATTTCATTGCCCAAGTGTCCACTAGTACAACAGGCTTGGGCAACCACCCCATAAATTATGAATGCTTCTAAAACTCATGATGAAACAATAAACAAGCAACATATCTCATAACATATGAAAGAAGAGTTACTACCTGGTCACTTTCCCTAAAGGCCTCCAACTGTTTCTTTAAGCTCGGATAGGTCTTAGATCCCAGACAGCTATTAGGTCCTATAATGTAGAGTTGACAAAGATTAAGTCATTACTCGGTTCTGAGTTATCAGTATAATGAACTATATATTGCTCTTGACCCACATTTAACCTTTTCCTTAATTTAGTCATATCGGTTTTCTATAAGACTCCTATATTGTTCCACACAATGTATATTCTAAGACACATTATGTGTCTCTTGACTCCTAGGACTTGGGTGTCCAAGTGACCCATAGCTCCCTAGGCTATCTCTCTATTTCCTATGATCCCTCGTATATTAACATAAGTCAAATTCTACAAATTCGCAAGTCAAACCTAATCTTGTAGTTTTGATTAGTCAATTTTGAAAAATCATAACTTAATCTATAAAATTCCAAATGGCATGGTTAGACGTCCTATTTGAAGCTATCTAAGTCCTCTAAAAAGGACAAATACTACCCACTTCCAGTTGTAATCATAGAAATACAGAATTCCATGAATTGCCACACTGTTCCAGAATCCAATCCAGTTTCAACCCTCAAATTTTAATAATTAATAACTCCCAAAGTACATACCTAAATTGAACATATTATATATCAACTTAAAGCTTATAATGTCTATTATTATTTTATAAAATATCACAGCCATCAAACAACATTTAGTCAATCAAATTTGTTCCATAAGTAATCTAGTTCCAGATTGGGAGCAATTAACCACAAGTACTTTAAATCCAAATTTTGGTTTTTCATTCCTACTGATTAAAATTTATAATCAAGCCTATTACTGTACAATTATTCATGTAGAACACAATGGAAGCCGCAAAAACACCAAAAACACACTTCTTCCCTTCCTACCAGGTCTGACTGAAACATGGCCTTTACAGCAATCAACCAAAATGACATTTTAACCATCAAACCTATCCAGTATCATCATGAATCATCATCTATAAATAAATACATATCAAAACATCATGAAACCTTTAAACCCTAGTATAACTAAAAATTAGGGTAGAAATTCACATACAAAAATCCTCAACCACTCAACACAATCCATAGCTCAAAATGAAGCTCTTACTCACCTATAGCTATTTCTTGAGCTCTTTCTTTGATTCTCCACCTTTGGCTCTTGATAGAAAACTTAAAACACCTCCCCTTGAAATTCTAAGACCATAGAAATGAAGCCCTCATCAAGAGGAACAAGGTTTATGAAGATCATTTAAGCCAGAGGAGTGATTTAGAAGGTAAAAATCCAAGTAGAAAGCTCACCTTAAAGATGTCTTCTTTTCTCTTTCCTTAGAGCTAGCTTGGCTGACTTTGCAAAGTGAGAGGGAGTGTGAGATGGTATGAAATTCCACTTCCCTTTATCCACTAATACTTGGCCAAAATTGGCCATGGAAAATGAAGAAAATGTGTGGTCAAAATAATTCCACTTGCATTGGCTTTAGTCTCTTTAACCATATATGGTTTACATAATCTAGTTGGACTTTTCCTTCTTTTTCCCTCTTACTTTTAGACAAAATTGGGCCTCTTAAATGGAGAAAATTTGTTGACCAAATTGTTCTCAAATTACAGCCTTTTGGTCAAACTTTCCAAGTTGGACAAATTCGGAACCTTATTGCCTTTTCTTATTCTCTTCCTTCCTTTTCCCTTTGACTTGTCAATGCCTATGACTTAATTTAAGCTCTCTTTCCTCCTTTTTGGGTCTTGACCAAAATGCCCAATTAAAGAACAGGAAAAATGTAAGTTCTCAAATTTCAATCACCAAAATATCTTTACACCTTTGTGGTATTAAAGAGAATAAAATGTAGAATATTGGTACACTTGAATTAGCCAAATAGTACAATTAGTGGCCACACAAATTTTGGGCCACAATAAGACATAAAATTTAATTCATGCCTTCATAAAGGCTTATTCTTGAAGCCCAAATTGGATAATAGAAGAAAGAACACAATTTGGGGCCCAAATAATAGTGATTTTTGGTCAAACACAAAGGGAAAGTAGAAAACCCAATTTAATTAAAAAAATATAAGGGCAAAATAGTCATTTAGCTAAATAAAAATCAAAAGCCAATATTTTTCCCTTTGTTTATGGTGTGGACATCCAACAAGAGAAGGTAGGAAAAAAAACAAAATGCTTCGCCCAAAATAAAACAAAGAAGAAGCATTTCTAGCCAAGTAAAAAGAAGGTTGAAAAGTCAAAAATTGTGGCTAGAGATAAAGGAAACAAGAAAAGAGAATTAGACAACATTCTTCCTTTCTTTTTGTGATGTTGTTTTTGTATGACATGAGGAAGGAAAGAGAAAGTGAATATTTGAACATAAATGGTGTCTCTTGGAAGCCATAAAAGTCAAGTTCAAAAAGATGAAGACTACTGAAGTCAATTTTATCATGCTAATTGGTAATAAAATATTATTACTTGAGGAGGTAGAAGAGGGATATTTTGAAGAGATAATTATCCCTTTCAAGACTATATATTTCATCCAAATAGGTGGAAGGAAAGAGAAGATGATGCTTTGAATTAATTTGGCAGTGATTATAGCAATTAAATAATATATTTCAAGGAGGTGAATGTTGATTTTTTTAAAAAAACTTTTATCTCTTTCTTTTGGGCATATTTCATCCAAACCAAGAAAACAAGAGAGAGAGAGAGAGAGAGAGTTTGAAACACAAGAATATAAGGAGAGAGCACAAGATATTCAAGAAGCCAAATAAGGTAGGTTTCAAGTGATTTCCACTTATTTATGCCTTCAAATTCATGGAAACTCTCTCCTAGTCTCTATGTCTTCTTGAATAACACATGGAGAAAGACAAAATAAAAGGAAAGAAAAGGGGGGCCACAGTTTTGGAGGCCTATAGAGAGAAACAAGAGGTAAAGACATAAACCTCGATTTTCCTGTTGGATTCAAGGTGATTATTGTTGTTGTGGATGATTTGTGGCTTTATATTGGCTTGGCTTTGTGATTTGGGATGCCTAGCCCTAAGAGGAGGTGTTGCCCCAATTGTGATTAATCATAAGAGGTGTTTAAATGGTTAATCATGTGATTAGAAGTGTAAGGAAGAAGTTTAATTGCATGTAAAGTGAAAATCACATTTTCCCTAATTTTTTCATGATTTTTGGCCTGCTGTTGTTCATGGTGTTTGAACTAGAATTTAGTTGACTTAATGATTCCATTGTGTTTGAAATGGAAAATTGTGTAGGGAACATGTATAATATGAAGTGTAAAGGTTTTAGGGTGTGAAATGACAATTTTACCCCTAAAATCCTAACATAGTGGTTGGGTCATAATTTAATATGAATTTGTCTAATTTGAGGTCAAAAATGGATTCTACATGGAAAATTGTGTAGAAATAGCCTAGGTTATAATTTTTGAAAAATTACAGTTAGACCGGGTATAAATAGATTTAGATCGAGTCCCCAGGGGTATTATGGTCATTTCACAGTTTTAAACTAAGATAACGAACAAAATGAGTTTAGAACAATACATGAATAGGTAATAAATCAATTCTTGTAAACTTGGACTTTTATGACCGAACAATTTTCCTGAGTAGGATCAAGGTTAAAGAACTATTAGCGAGCATAAAAGGGACTTAGGGTAGTAACTCTATCTGTCATTCACTATGTGATTATTTGTATACTTTGTGTATTCCATATTCTATGGGTGAATAGAGTCCCTCGGGCACATTACCTAGCTGTAGTCAGGGGCTCAGTTGAGGTACCTGAACAAGTAGGGGAGTTGGCCTTAAATTGTATACATATACCGACTATAGTTGAATTTTCATTTACACTATGTGTTGCATAGCATATTTATTTATTTCATTTTATATAATTGATTTCATGTTGCTACTGAGATTCGTTTGAATCTCACCCTTTTCCAACATTTAAAATATTCCAACAGAAGGTAGCGGCTCTAGGGGCAAAAATGTAAATACAGGAGATTGATGGTTACAGTCTAGAATAGAGTTGTTGTTGGTGATCATTAGTTTAATTTTGTATATTTTAGGGTTTGTATATATTTTTCAACCCTGTGGGGAATTCCTGTAATATAATCATGTACTTTATATCAGTATTTTCATGCTATTTCTATGTGCCCACCCAACTGTGCACAAACACTCTGAAAAATACAGAAATAACATAATGGTCGGACAAAAAATGTGTTGTCCAATTGATCACATATGTCTAGGTTTAAGTTTAACCAAAGTCCTCTTACAAAAAGAGTTGAAACTTTGTCCAAACTTTCTCTTCCCTTTTTGTCCCTCTTTGGCCGAAATTTAACCCTTGTATAAGGAGGGTTAGTTTGCTTTTTGATTCTCATAATTGCTCTTGCTTTTTATGAGGAAATCCTAGCCCTTCATTTTGTCTTCCAAATTTTAGCTCAAGATCAAATGGAAATTGTCTCTTTTGCCCTTGACCATGTCTTTATTAATTTCTTTGCCATTATCTTCTTTGTTTCTCTTGTATTTCATACTCAATATGTGATTCCCTCTTCTTCTTATGCTCAAGTTAAGCTTTCAGTCATATCTAGCTTTAGACAATGAAATTATGTAGTTCCCTTTAACTAATTGGAACTAAGTACATTGTAAATATTCACAAGATAGTTCTATCTTTATTTACAATGTCTATTTGGTACATTTAGCCCCTGAACAAAGTTTGGGTCATTATAGTTTTTGAGGTATATGGCACCATCCTATGCCACACAGGCACATATATGGCACATTCTTAAAGACATAGACATATGTGACTAATTAGTTAGATAAAATATGCTGGTGTAAGTGTGCACATGGCATTTTCAGGGCAGGTACATGTTCCCTGCGATTTTGAAGAGACACTGGCTTGGTGTCAAAAGTCTGGGATACTCAGGTAGGCATGTGGCGTAGTCCAGAGACTCAAGCATGTATGTGGCGCAATATGGACCCCACACCCATAAAGTGACTTTAATAAAGTAGCTTTTATAAAATAACTTTTTGAAAAGTAGCCTTTTACTTTTGTGGTGGACAAATGAAAAGACACTGTCTAACCCTAACATAAAGTACATGTTGAGTCAATAGGGCACCTTGCCGGACTTGCCAGTCTCTAGTCATGACACGTGTCCAACTTCCCCAAACATCAACTACAAGAGTCGGGGAAATTATCAGGGTCTTCCTTTCCCTAATAAGGGTGGACATCCAGGACCCCAGAAAGGAAGAGAGAGGGTGACTTTGAGGAGACATGTGGCACTTTGAGATTTAACCCTAAGACACGTGGTATTATATGAGCCATACACTTAGGAATATGTGGAAATTTCGTAATATGTAATGCTTCATATGTATTTGATTTAGCCAGATGTATAAGCCGGTGTAAGATATACGTATATATAGGTATATGTATCTTTTTGGAAAAGCCTGGTGACTCCCTAGAAGCATCTATATGGCGCCATTATAGGAGACTTAGGCAAAAGTGGTGCCATGACCTAGTGTGGGTCCCTACAGATACTCGACTATCACTACGACAGATTGGCTTACAGACTTAGCAATTCCTAGAGGAACAGGGGTAGGTGCTGCCATTTTATGTCTACCAGGGATATATGGCTTCCTCCAGGTAGTCTCCAAGACAAGTGGCAACAATTGAGCAGAGGCATGACACGTGTTGCAAAATAGAGCGGCCCTGTATCAAAAAGAAGCCTTATTAAAGCAGCTTTATTTTGACATCTTTCCTGATTAACCAATCATATGAAGACATTTACAGTCATATATCAGGGACATGAAGAATAGCCAATATAATTCACTGGTCCTTGGTCTAGCTACATACTCCGATTTTCCCGAACACTGTATCAAAATCCGAATGAATTCATCAGACTTCACTTCTCCTCACTAAAGAATTCATCCAACCATGAGAGAATGGATGAGAAGACAGATTTTAGGAAGTGCATTAGGCACCTTGTGTAACCCCATACCTTAATAAACGTAATTATAATTCGATAACGCATAGTTAAGTTTGATTGGAGACCGACAGATAATTAAACTTAATTCAATCCCTTCCTCACGGTAGGGTTTTCACAAATTCTTTCGACAATTTCTTTTCCTATCCTGGTCTCAAATACAAGTTTTGAATATAATTACTCTGTGCAGTTAAATCACATTCATATATATATATATTAGAGTGTACAACAAAATATCCCGGCAACCCCGGGTTTTATATAGGTGTACTAAGGATTTACAAGATTCCCTTTTTGGGGATTACATAATTATATCCCAAAATAATATTTACATTCCAAAACAATACAGTGATTCCAAATCCAAAATGGATAACCGACAATCCAAAACTAAATATCCTTACACGGTCGTAGCCACTCCTAGTCGTCCATTTCTCCTTGGAGCCACTTGCCATATCTATAAGGTTAGTCAATGGAAAGAATGAGATTCAAGAGAATCCCGGTAGTAACAAATTACTCATACAGTATATAAACACACAGCTTGTAAGATCACGTTAGCAGCAACACAATGATACATGGCTCACGCAGATACAACAGCACTTACGGCTATATACACAATATGACAGCTTTCGCTGTAATCTCTATGCTCAATGCGACAGCTCAAAGCATCACAATGCATGACAACATACATACAACACTTTACACACAGTATAAGAGAAAGAGTCACTACCTTGTTCTTTCTGATTGTGCTTTGACGCAAGTGGATCACGAACAGGGCAAATATCGAATCCTATAAACAAAAATTAAGGACGATGAATTACTACCTATTCCAATTCATTAATAACTCATAATACTTGGGTTGATTATCACTATGGTCATTTAATCAAGTCAACCAAGGAGCTAAAGTGGTCAATTAACCTAAAAGGCCAATTTCTAACCTCAAAGTTCCACAATATTACATTATGCCATAAATTCTTCAATTTTCGCATAGGTGACCAATCTGTCAGAATTTTTCAGCATCTTTGAAAAATCATATTTAATTCTAGAAAAATCAAAATGAGGTGATCCCAAAGCCTATTGAAAGCTATTTAATTCCTCTTCGTAGGAAAAATATGAATCAAGGCTGTCCATAACCATAAAAATACATAATTGCACAAAATCCAACACTGCTCCAAAATAGATTCAAGTTTTCATCCCAAAGTTTGGAAAATCATAACTCCCAGCTCACAAAATGAAATGACATGAATTATTTGTCCATTTTGAAGCTTGGCATGTGAACTTTAAGACTGGAAAGTTTCAGAATTTTTAGACACTATTGCTCATTCAAAAATTCCATCCAATCGACTGCCCTGCACAGAGTTCACACTTGACAGATTTTCAAATTCTCAACCAATGTGTCCAATGGCCCCAAAATCAACAACCAAACCTATTCCCACATAATTTTTTGTGTAGAACAAAATGATAACATCAAAGTGAACAAATTCCTACTCATTTCCACATGTCCTATTTTGGCAGAATTTTAGGGTATTTCACAATAAACCACCACTTCACTATCTAATCACTAAGCTTAGCTCATTTGCCTCCAAACCAACGTATAAGCACATACATAGGATGAAAACTTCATGATCCATAATATACCCTAAAAACCAAAATTAGGGCTATCATAATGGCCCACTACAACTCAGCCAATTAAAGCATCATATACATCAACATAATGATCTTAGCCACCTCTTGCTTCTTCATGTGTTCTTTTCTTGATTCCTCAAATTTTGTTCTTGCAAGGTGGCTCAAAACACCTCTTATTGAAATTCTAAAAGCATAAAAATGAAGCTCTCATCAAGAGGAATAATGTTTATGAAGGACACTTGAGCCATAGATGAGGTTAAGAAGGTGAAAATCCATGTAGAAGACCTTACCTCAACTTTGTTCTTCACTTTCTCTTGTTTTGCTGAACTTGACCAACCTTGAGAAGAGGTGAGATAGTGAATTATGATCAGTTTTTCTCTTCCCTTATCCTTTTAATATCTAACAAAAAATTTGGCCCAAAGAGAAAGAAAAGTTATGGTTGAAAATAATTCTCTTTACAAAAGCTTATGCTATGTTGACTTTGGTCATTTGATTAAGTTTTCTCTTACCTCCTCTCTTCTTGCTTTTGGATGTGATATGGGCTGCCCAAATGGAGAAGTATTTTTTACCAACATGTGCTTCAAAAGGAGGAAGAAGGATTGACCAATTGTATGAACTTGCATAACTATTGGTTACACAAATTTTCTAGTTGCAATTTTTTGACTTTTCAAAGACAAAAGTGAAGAAGTGTATGAAGTAAATTCTCTTTCTTTCCTCTCTTTAAAATCTGACCGAATATGGAGGCTTGAAAGAGGTTAAAGCCTTATAAAATATCTCTTTGCATCTCTTTAATTTACCATATTTAATTGCCTTTTGTTGCAATTGTTGACTAAGTCATCATCCTTTTATAACTTGGTCAAATTATCTCCTCTTGCTTTCATTTTGAGTCAAGCATCATTCCCTCTTGCTTTGTCTCATGTCCTATACAAGAATATGGTTCTTTAAAGGGGAAAAAATGATCTCTTATAGTATCTCCTTGATTAATATAGTTTAATGTTGAATTAGCATATGCTAATTAGACTTGTTGACTTTCCCTTTTTGTGTTTCACCAAAAATGCTTCCATGTGTCTTATATTATGGAAAAATAAATATTCTCCTCATATTTCTCTTCCATAAGCCATTTTCCCTCACTTATCATGTTCAAATTAGTCCTTTAGTCATTTTTTGACTTTAGGTGAAAAGACTAAATAGTTATCTCAAGTTAATTAGAACTAAAGTCATAACAAAAATTCCAGAAGTAATTCTGTCATTAATCCCACCATCTATTCTATACATTTAGCTCTTGAGTACATTTTGGGATATTACACCCTGCAGTGTTAAGAAAGAACATTCGGTACACAGGATCGCCGGATACCCGGTAATTTCAAAAAAGGAGCACCCAGCACCCTAATTTTTTTGAGTATATGACACATGTTATTAAAACATTTCTCCTCACCCTCCAAGCTTCAAAATTCGGCCAGCCGCCCAAAATTAGAGGAAAAATCAAAAATTCAAGAGAAAAAGAAAGAGGAGAGAAGTTTCAAGTTCTTGAGTTCAATAACCTATTTCAAGCCCGAGATCACGTTTCCAGTCTTTGAAGCCTTCACAAATCTTCTTCTACTCATTGAGACCTACATTTATATGGTTTTAGACTTCTAATCAGAGGTGTTTGCTGTCAACTTATCAGTAGAAGTACTGCTAAAATCAAGAACCGATATGACAATCACATTGAGGTAATCAAAAACTTTGATTTGAGTATAACATTTTGATGTTTTGCTGAATATTTTTAAAGTTATAGGACCCTAGGATTTCATCCAAGAGGGTGATTTTGAGCTTTAATGGGTGTTTGATGATAAACATGATGTTAAATGAGGTTTAATAATGGTTAAGAACATGTTTTGAGGTTAAAGTTGTAAGAACACATCTTTTGTCAATTAGGGTCAGATTTGGCTAGCCCTAGTTCTTGGGGTTGGAGCTGGATTTTGATAAATTTGAGGATGGAAATGGATTCTATGGCCAAAATTGTGCAGAATAGCATGTGGATATGATCTTTGGATGATTGGTTAGAAAACCTTAATTTTTGGAATTCAAAGTGTTGATGTTTGATTCTGCCAAATTCAAGTCAAATTGCTTGTGAGCTGTTTTTGAGTGGCCAAACCTTGTCCAATGACTGTGATATTTTATAGGGTGTTAGTAGACTTTCTAGGCTTTCCAATAATATATAATATACGCCATTTGGCTCTGTTAATTGTGAATTATGATTTGTTGAAGTTTAAGTATAAATTGGAATGCGTTTGAGGCAGTAATGTTGGTTGAGGATTCTTGAGCTTTTGACCCTGTATTTAACACTGAGTGATATTTTTTCTTAAAATAGGACTTAAATAGGTTTCCATAGGACTTAGAACCACCCCATTTGGAATTTTCTAGACTAAGTTATGAATTTTCAAATTTGGGTGTCAAATTTGCCAGATTAGGGTAACCTATGGATTTGAGGAATTCAAGGTAAATTGTGATAAGCTTGATTCCAAAGGCTAAAAACATGTGCTAAAGGCTAATATAGACCTCATTTTATACCTATTTGATGTAATGAAGGAGACTTAGAAGATAATTAACCAAGTAATCTAAGGATAAGAATTGGAATAAGTAATAACACGTTTGTTCATGAATTCTATGTTATAAAGTTTGATCTTTTCCCGGGCCGATCAAGAGAACTGATAAACAAGGACAAGTTGTCAGAAAGGTATTTAGGTAGTACCTCTTTTTTTCATATACTATGTAATGCTCTGCATGTGTGTTTTACCATCAAATGTGTTGTGTTGTGTTGAATAGTCTTATATGACTATACATTGTGAATGTATACAAGTGTTCGTATATGTAATGGTAAAGATAGTATAAGGTGGTATCAGAATACTTGGTTATTTTTTCAGAATATTTACATATTTTGTAATATTGACTCACATAAGAGAGAAATCAAGCCTAACACAAGGGTATCAATACCCAAGCATCGTATCAAAATTATCAAAGCGTAGTGGTATCAGAGGTTGTAACCAAGATAATAGTATCAGTATCGGTATCGGT
Organism: Inga laurina; assembly: GCA_963855925.1. NCBI lineage: Eukaryota > Viridiplantae > Streptophyta > Magnoliopsida > Fabales > Fabaceae > Inga > Inga laurina. Next base: position 38,830,601 of record OY979708.1, read on the forward strand.
ATTATATGTATATATTGAAGTAAATTGGTAATAATTCATATGTATACGTTAATTTAAGAGGGGTTTTATAGGTGGCATTTGTGGTAAAGGGATAGGGTCAAGATATTGGTTTTATGGTGAGGAACAAAAATCATGTTGAGGTCTATATGGGGGTTGTGGGGGGAATGAAGGGACATGGAAGGGTTGGTATGGCAAAAAATATTATTGGTGAAAGGGTTCATGATATAAATTGTGGAAGGAGGAATCATATTCTTGACCATTTAAATCTCTCTATTGACTCTCTAACTGCGCTTGAAAAAGCTCTAATTGATGTCACATGACTTCAAAATTTTGTGAAAGAGGATCTTCCATGCCAGTGGTATTACTATAAACTTCCCAAGGATAAAGCATGCAAAGTTGCTCACCCAAAAAATCAGAGTAAACCATATAATAGCAACAAAGAATATGATAAAAAAGCAACAAAATGCAAATTTCTTTTTTTTAGAAAATTTTATATAGAGAGAAGGAATGCAAAACAATGATGAACATGAAAAATGATATAAAGCACTACCAAACACTCCAAAAATTAACAACTAACAAAAAACATAAAAACAGACTAAAAACCAAGAAAAATCAAAGAAAAACCCAAAAACCAAACCTAATAGAAAACTTAGAAAAATTCAAAAAAAGAAAGAAAATTCATAAAAGTATAGAAAACCTTCAATTTGGCTAATAGTCAGCAGACCTGATAGTTTTAGCTTGTGGTATCAATACCTAAATGTGGTATTTGAATTATCAAAGAGCAGTGGTATCAGAGAGTTTAACCAAGATAATAGTATCCATATTGATATCCTCTTCATATATTCGAATGAATTGCATAAGAAATCATAAGTACATGTTAAAAGAAAGGGGGTGTAACAAAGGCCTATGTTTGGGCCTCTTTTTAAACAGGCCAAGCCAAAATGTAGGTTGGTCGAAAGGTCTTGACAAGCTGTCTAGCTTATTTGCACCATTAGTTAGGAGTGGGTTTAGGCCAACCTAAGCACTTTGGACAAGTTCAGGGCATGGGTTTTGGTGTTAGGCTTAGTATGGTGTACAACAGCAGTAGCCATTGCATATCAGAGGTAGGGACATTGTAATTGTTAGATCCCAAGTTTTGATGATAACAATAATTCAATTATGTGTAAAACATGTTTTTAGAAGGTTAAGAAAAGATTCCAAGATTACCAAATGCATATTTGATGTTTTCTGATATCTGCTGTGAAAATGCACTGGAGTGCTCGAGCATGAAGTTTGCACTCGAGCATAGATCTCCTCTGTGCTCGAGCAGGTGCAAGAGAAAGCCAGAAAGCATGTACCCGAGAAGGCATTCTCCCTTTGTGATCACTGGATCACTCGAGCACACATGCGAGTGAGGGTCTGCGAGTGTTTGGCCGAGAGCAAGTGATGGGATGCTTCCTTCATTCACTCGAGCAGGGTATTGCGAGTACTTGGCCGAGAGTCATGAAGTTTAGAGAAGTGCAAGTATGCTCGAGCACACCCATATATGCTCGAGTGACACATCAATGCCTGCGAGTGAAAATTCATTCCCTCTCCAATTCTGTTGCAAGTGCTTGTTCAAAAGGTATAATTCTTGAGAATATTCTTCTCACTCGAGCAGGAGTCTTTGTGCTCGAGTGAGGGCCCAGATCACTCGCGAGTGAAAATTCTATCCCTCTGAAAATCTGATGCGAGTGATGATATTGAGAGCATATTCCTTGAGAATATGCGTCTCACTCGAGCAGAGGTATGTGTGCTCGAGTGAGGGTCCATTTCACCCGCAAGTACAAATTCTCACTCTTGTCAAAATGGTGTGCGAGTGATGACCCGAGAAGACATTCCCTATGAAAATTGCAAAATCACTCGAGCAGAGGTTTTGTGCTCGAGTGAGACCCCTCTTCACCCGCGAGTGAAGATTCCGTCTCTCTGATATTCTTTGCAAGCACAACCCGATAATAGAGGTATATGAAGGAAAAGAGGAAATCACTCGAAGTGAGCCTTTCATGCTCGAGTGATGCCCTGTTTGTCCACCGAAAATGCTAAGTATCACAACGTTCATTCCGAATATGGTTTATTGTTATTAATTCATATCATCATTACTCTTTATCATTGTTTAACATTGTTTTGATTATTTTAAAAGTATGATACAGGAATATGAACGTTGGAATTAAACCACATGAGGAAAGTCAAACAACGGCAGACAATATGATTATATACACGCTGTCACCTACCGCACTCAGATTATTCAAAACATGCGCGTGTCTGCCATTAATTTCAAATGTCCCGCTCCACAAATGAAGAGTTTCCAAACGGGCAAAAATTGGAGCAACTATATATACAGAGATTCAAGGAGAACACGAACAACAACATAGCACAAGAATTCACAAGCCTATACCAAGTCTCTGTTATTCATCAGTTTTTCTCTGTATACACATTGATCTTCAGTGTTTATTCATTTGCTCTGTAAGAGAGTCTTCATACAATTCAAAGTTTCATGTTTATGTGATCTCAAGGTATTGGGACCTTGAGAGGGTAGTTATTCTTTACGAGAGAAGCAGTTGAGAGAATTCCTTGTAGTGTCTTCCACTCATAAGTCTTATAAGATACAAGCAGTAGAGAACGTTGCTGCTCGTAAGACTTACAGTGGTGTAAGCAGGAGAGAACGTTGCTGCTCATAAGTCTTGTATACATAAGCAAGTGAGAAGAGTCATAGGTTATTTCTCTGCACATAAGACTTGTCGTAAGGGGGAGAGAAGTTTCTTGTTAAGAGAATATTTCTGCTCGTAGTCCGTTCAAGGACGATTGTTGTTTTGTGGCGTTCTGAGAGCCCATTGAATCTTGGAGGTATAGTAAAAATCTCAGTAGGTCTTGATCTCTGAGGACTGGACGTAGGCCTTGTTGTTAGGCCGAACCAGTATAACTCTCTGTGTTCAAATCTTCTCAACTCTACTCTATCTATTATATTTTTCATATCACCACATCAAGCGAAAAATTTATAGCATCACCCAATTCACCCCCCCTCTTGGGTGAAGCTTGCCTCTTATAGTAATCTGCAAAGCAACTCAACCCTCAACATCAGGCGTTAGGAGGCATAACGACATGCCCCTTAATGAGCTCTGCGAGGAAGTGACCAAGGTGCACGCTAGGGTGCAAGCCGGGGTGGATGCCCACAATGAGCAGATGGTGTAATGGTGACAGGGCACAAATACTTTATTGCATATGGCATTTGCCTTATTGCTACCTGACATGCCTCTATCATAGGTCCTTCTAGACCCTCAGTTCATGATTGTTGCCTGACATGCTTTTAACTCAAGATTGTCAGCGTCTTTGATGTTGAAGCTCACCATGCTCATGTGGATTAATCACATTCATAGGATCCCAAATCCCAAATTGTGTTATGTCCCTGAACAAGTTAATAACCCATTCTTTGAAAAAAGGGCAATTTGAAAATTGCTTCTGTACTAACGAGTAATGTGATTATCACCAAATGTAGACTAGTTAACCAATTTGAAAACTAATGAGCGTTCTATCCAACTTTAAGAACCCTGTCCCAAGTTGCAGAAGAAGAAGGTATGTACAGAGGAATGTAGGAGGATGGTGGTGAGCTTCAATGGGAGAATAGAAGTGAGTATTAGATTTGAAGCTGTGAATAGGTTGTCGAGGTTGCCCACGTTGAAGCTTTTAAATCTCAATGCCAAAGACGTTGGCCCAACAATCTCATGGGTTATTGCTTTGCAACTTTCTTTCCCCCTTTATCTATTCTCCAAAGCTTTCTTCTTTTATTTAAAATTGATAAAAAAATCCAAGTAGGTTCTGAGTTGGATGTCTGTTTTGCCATGTAGGACTGAGTTATATATGATAAGGATAATAATACAAAAAGTTAAAAGATGAGGGACTAAGTTATAAGCGAGTCAAAAGTTAAGGCATTGAGTCATAAGTGAATTAAAAGTTGAAAGACTGAGTTATAAGCGACTCAAAAGTTGAGGAACTTAGTAATCAGTGAGTCAAAATTTGAAGGACTTAGTCATAGTGAGTCATAGTTAATGGACTTAGTCAAGAGTAAGTTAATAGTTAAGGGACTAAAAGATTAATTTTTCCTTTTATATTTTGAATTTATATTTTTATTATTCAATTTAATGATAGAGTAAAACATTTCATCTTTTTTTAACATTTTAAACTTTTTTATGCTTCATTAATAAATTTACTGACTTATTTACTTACAAGGTATTAAAAATCGGATTGTTCATTAAACAGGTTAAGGCAATGGTTTAAGGATCAGTGGGTCAGATCGGGGGTCAACCCGGGACCAGACCGGTGATAATTAAAATAATTTAATTTAATTTAAATGCATAAAAATATTTGTGTTTTAATCTTTTTTTTTTAATAAAAGTAATGTTTAACATATTCTATAATAAATAGTTATAGTATATATTATTATATTACATTACTATAATAAAGTAACAGATGGCTTCCCTCCTTCACATTATATAATATTTATGATTATATGGGCTTCTTTTGCAATATGTGCGTGGACGAGATTATAGATTTGATATCTGAGACCTACTTCGAAAAACGTAAAATGATAGAAAGCCAACACTCCAAGCAAACACCACGCCCCTGTCAGAAAAGAAGTCAAACATTTTTTTTCCTTTGCAATTTGAATATAAATCGGTCGCTTTGAAGCCTTGAAACCAGCCTCAGTTTTTTTGGTTCGACTCGCTCTCTCTACTTGCAAGAAGTCTTTAACTACAACGGTAGAGTCCTCCCTCTATTGAATCGTTTCCCCCCCTCTTTCTTGAGGTCTTCCTACTTCAAGGTAAGTTTTTTTATGGCATCTCCTTCTTTACTATTTCCCTTCTCCTCTTCTTGAAATTTTCTCCTTCTTCTTCCCAGAGTCTCTGTGCGTTTGAAGTTTACAGTAAAGTAAAAAAGCTGACGCGGCTAACCCACCCAGCTCTGTGGGTTAATCCCGGGTTACACCGGTTTATTCCGAGTTGACTGGGTTAAAGATTTGCAGAGTCTAGCTATCAGCTGGACTGGACAAAATGCCAGGTTGTCGGTTTCCGGTCTAATCCGGCCGGTCCGGTTTTCAATACATTATTTACTTAAACAAAATAAAATTTGATATAATATTTTTTTTAAATATCTATCTCAAAAAATCAATATATATTTTTTTAATAAAAAGGGAAACACTAACCAGTTTTGGAAAGAATCCAATGTAAGTCCTGTTTAACAATTCAAGCAATAAATCAACTTTGTTTCGTTTAAGCAACCTTTTTATAATCATTTTTCTTAATACTGTATACTGTATTTTTCTTAACTGAATGACTTTTTATCAATTCCACAGTAAAATAATGTTTCTCGAAAAGCGAAGTTAACTCTATCAGGTCTTATCAGCCAAATATATAAATAATGGAAAATTTAGTTAAAAGGGATAAAGGATAAAAAAAATAAAAATAGACATTTTTTTTTTTGGGAAAATCCCATAAAAAGGCAGCTGAATTACCCAAATTCTAAATTAGGTCATTAAATTTAACAAAATCCTAAATTAGGTCGGATATTTTAAAATGGAATTTCAGAATTTGATAATTTATTAATTTTAACTTACTTCCCCTCATTTGATTCCCTCTCCTGATACTGCCAGTCTCCTCTCCGTCCTCCATATCCTATTTTCCATTACTCACATCTAGAAAAGAAAATGTCCTTATACGTAAAGGAGTCCTGTTAAAAGAACAATTCAAAACTTCTGCATAAATGTTAGGTTCAAGAATGTGAGAATGAGAAAATTAAAGTGGATTAATGGCAATGTAAAAAATATTCAAATTACTCGTATATCTGTTAGGTACAAGAATACTGACGAAACTAAGACAAAAATTTTATCACTTGTAAATTATAAATATGTTGTTTGGATAAGGAATTGTTGTAGGATCATTAGCTCATAGCTCGGTGGATGGAAGGGAAGAGAAGCAGTGATGAGGAGAGAGAATTAAATGAGGGATAATAAATTAAAGTGACCTAAAATCCTATATTGGGACATATCACTTGATTTAAGACTTGTTAAGTTTAATTACCCAATTTAAAATTTGAGTACTTTAATTGTCTTTTAAAAAAATTTTCCCTAATTTTTTTTATTTTATCCTTTTAATATTTCTTATGGTCGTATAATTATTATTAGTTCGACTTTTTCAATTTTCTTCAATTACAGAATTTTTTTAAAAGAAAAACTATACATTTATTATTTTCACAATTTACACTAAATTACAATTTAATCATTTATATTATTAAATCATTGTTAGTTTTTAAATTTTAAAATGAAATAAAAATTTCCCTCCTCTAATATATTATCAATTTTTTTAATCAAAATTAATTTATTGTCAATTCAATTAAAAGAAAGTGCGTACATGTATTTATTGTTTTAATCTATCATTAAATTGAAAAATAAAAATAAAAATTCAAAATATAAAATTATTACTATTAACTATGAACACATCAAAATATATTTTCTGGTTTTGGCCAAATTGTGATTGTGAGGACACGAAAGGCAAGTTCCAAAAGCCACTCTACATTAGACGACGTCTCAGGAGAGAAATGTATGGCGACAGATGCATATAATGCGCAAAGAAGAGAAGCCAATCCGTCAAAAGATTACTTGCTTTTCCCAAAATAAAAACACACACCCAATTTCATTCTTGAGAAAATTATATTTACGCTCTGGATAGAGAAAATATAAAAATATGGTCTTTTAAAATTTTAAAATCACATTTAAATCCAGTATGACATTTTTGTAAAAAGTTTCAATTCCGCTAACATGTTCATAGGTTGTTATTGATAAGTTTAAGGTCGCATCATAAGCAAGTCTAGGAGCGTTTATTGACAAATTCAGGGACATCTATTGGTAAGTCCAAAGCGTGTCCTTGACAAGTCTAGAACGTCTAGTGACAAGTTTAAGGATGCCAATTTATAAGTCCATGATGTCCATTGGTAAGTTTGTAATTAGAATTCATTGTAAAAAATTTTCACAGTATTTAAATACAATTTTGAGATTTTAAGAAACCACTTTTTCCTATTTTTTTTTTTTTTGTTTGGAATTGAAATGCAGCACCAAAAATACCTCTAAACCGACCAAAATGGGCCTTAGGGCTTTTTCGGTCTTTTCAATGCTTTCCCCCCCTCTGTAGAAGAACCAACAGTTTTATTTCCGCCGCTTCGAATTCTGAGTGAGAGATTGGCAAGACTGGAGTAATGCGAAGCAGAGGCCGTTCCAAGCAAAAGAGACGCGCCTCAGGCTCAGGTAGTTAGTTTGATGTGCGATCTTCTTTATTCTTTTTTCTGTATTTCTCAGAAATCGCGAGAAAGAGAAACATTGAAGAAACTTTATGTAATATCGAAAGTGAATAGATTAGGCTCCAATTAAGTCGTAAAGGGATTATGCTATTTGAAACATTTATTCAACTTTTGAAGGAGGGAGCTCCTTCTTTTGGCCTTTGTGTCTTTCTTCTCTGCAATGATTGTCTCTTTCATCAGAAAATTCTCCTTAAATCCATAGAATGCAAGAGGGAGGAGTATGTAAGGTGATGCTGTTAGTTTGACCTTGATGTGTGAGTGGTGGAAAGTCGATCACTTAACTAATAATGCTTCTATAGTTCTGGTTTTGAAGGGAATGTATCCAATTATGATTCTGACACAAGTCGAATATCTGAGTTTTGATACCTCCAACTCAAAATGGGACTTTCTGTTTTGGTTGTTTTTTTGACCCTGCTGAACGTTTATAGCATGGGAATAACAACCCTTAATTGGCTTAATATCAGTTTCTGCATATGCATGGGGAATTTAAACCAAATATACCATGTTCAAGTGTTTCCTAAGTTAAAAGAGCAGCCTATAGTCGAAGAGGTGCAAGCTACATTCAGATAAATGAATTTGTGCATCTAATGGTCATGACATTCTAAGGTCTACTTCACTTTCATTGTTCTTGTTTTTCAATCATTTTTGTCAAGAATAACGAAATTGAAACGAGGGCTCCACACAATCTGGAAGGTGGAAGCCTATTTCAGCCGTCCAGTGACATTGGTCTGATAGTATTTTGTTAATCTTTTCATGTTTGAGTTGGCTGTCCTTGAAGAACGAGGCAGTGACATTACAGTACTTGTGTAACCAATGCTTATGCTGATTTCCAGGAGTGCTGGCTAAAACATCCCAGGAGCCTGGGGACAAACTCATAAGCTGTGCCAATGAAGTTGGCTCTTCCGTGAAAGAGATAGATGATAGTAATCTTCATCTAGATCATTCAACTGGGGTGGTTAGTCCCACTAAATTGTTTTGTTGCAAATTAAAAGCTTGTTCTGTGTGATTTTTTTTATTGGTTAGATCTATAATTTACTTTCAATGTAAATTCGTTGAAACCTGAGGTTCTGATTTTCTCATAGCCACAATCTGAGTCAGAAAGAAATGAATATCAAGCCTTGGAACCAGTTCTGCTGCCAAAGACTTTAGAGACCGGACATTGTAGTAAAAATATCATGAGAAATGATTCTCTCAAAGAGAAATGTGATGATGTAAGTTTAGACAAAAGCCACTTGAACAATGAGGACGACCTGGATGACTCAGATTGGGAAGAGGGTTCAATTGCCACAGATGATCATCCTATGACTATTGAATTGAATGTGACCCCTGATTTATCTACACGGAAACGAATTCGCCATGCTTCAGCCCAGGATAAGGTCTAACACTATCTTCTAACAACCTGCTGTATGGTTGGTTTTGATGTTATAATTAACCATGGCCACTTGCTGAAAATACTTTGTGCATTATTCAGGGCTTTTCTGAGCTTGTGCACAAGGTTCATTTGCTTTGTTTACTTTCTCGTGGAAGATTAATTGACAGAGTTTGTGATGATCCTCTTATTCAGGTTAGTTCCTGGACTTTTATCATAAAAATACTTTTCATTATAATCAATAACTACAATGGACACCCATATAATGCACAGAACACACCAATGCTTCACTTGAGATAATTAAAATTATTTTGAGTAAATTGTATATAAAAACCAAAACCATAAAAATTAAATTAAATGCAGACCTACACACAATGAAGATTTATGGAGGAAATATATATAATAAGGATAATGGTTGATGTTACATAAATTTATTATATAAAATTTGGAGGAATCATTAATGGATAATGAAAACAATTACAATTTTTTGTTGATTGAAACATGAGATGATAAAGTTGGATTTATAGACAGCTAAATTTTAATATAGCTTTGAACGTTTGAGACAAAACTTGAGCAATGATTATTTCAGAGTTGAAAACTGACTAATAATCAAACATAAGGAAGTAAAAAACTTGTCTATAAGTCAAATATATAATTTAACCAGCCAGAGAAATTTATGCATCCATCAAATATACTGGTTGTCGATGACTTCTACGAATTAATACATAAAGATCAACGCATAATCAATTTGTTCAGGAAAGTATGGTTAATTATTCTGTCACTACTTATTGCTTGAAATTTAACGAATACAAACTTTGTATTGTTCTGTCCATCGCTTGCAATAATTGTTGAGCTTTTATTTTTTACCAGACATGATAATTCGAGTCTATATATGTAGCAATATTAAGATTATTAAGGAAATTTAATCATGTAATAAGGATTCAAATGACACCAATTATAAATTTTAAGTAATTTTGAGAGTATATAATAAAGTATATTAAAAACTTGGTATGGATTTTATAAAAATATAATATAATATGTAAAAAGGTATACAATATGAAATGCATTGGTTGTTTTCGAAATAAGATATTATAAATTATATAAAAACGTCTCTTTCACATTCAGAAAACTTCAATATGCATTTTAACAACGTTAATGTGGCATAGAAATTAAAAGATAAAGGCTGTTAGTGAGGAAGGAGTTAATCTAAACAGCCTTAAATCTTACGAGAAACAAAGATGCATAAAGAAGCATTAGATGAGTCTAAGCTCAGTAGCAAATCTATGGAAAGTATTTGTTACCTATGCCAATCTACTTCTTTCTTTGTAGAAGCTTATGATGATTGAAGGTAATAAACTGAGGACAACAAGGGATATGTAAGAAAATTCTACTTGGGAGCTGAAAAAGAAATTTGGGAAGTTTTAAATGGTTGTAGTAAAAAGTACAGAATATATGAACAGTTAATATAACAGAATAAATAATATAGCTTTCCTATTAAAAAAATCACAATCCTATCATGGTAAGAGATCGAGTAGAAAGTTCAAATTATTTTGAATTATCATGGTAAGATATTAGCTTGTTCATAATCAGCTATAATTATCTACATGGTATTAGATCCTTGGGACAACCGTAAGAGTAGGAGATCAGTGGCCTCTTATCACCCTTACAATCATACCTTTTTTTCTAGAATCTCAGATCTTCTCTGCGTCCCGACCTGCCCTTGCTAAGGTTTAGGACCATTGATAGGCCCAAAACCCTTCCTATGTCTATTATAAGTGGCCAGCTGCTGGCAATGGGCTTAATTAGGGCTTTCAAAATATTTGTTCACTTAAAATATCAGTTTATCCGGTAGTAACTGGATATAACTTTATCTAATTTTTAGTTGTTTCAAAATTAGTTGTTGATTTAGGCATTTGCATTAAATACTCCTTTTGTTTGTATGAATGAGAGGTAGTTTTAAGATTTCGGAGCAGTCATCCCCGGTCTTAATATAGTTTCAGCTTTTGGAGTTGGCATTCTAATATTTTATGTTTTAGTTGTTTAGATATCTGTTCTCTTGCAATTAGTTTGTGCCTTCTTGAATTGAGTCTGATGGGCCCACTTGTTTATACCAAAACCAGAGATGTTCCATTTCTCTCCCGTTAATTTTCTTCTGCATTAACCTAGGAGACTAGTAATTTTCTCTATTTTCCTCCTCATGTTTGACTGAAGAGGCTTGTAACTAATTTCCTTAACATTATTACCGGAAATAATACCAAGGTTACGTCACAGTCTTGCTCTATTTTCGTGCCTAATGAAGCATTATTTTCTAACCTTTTCACATGGGAACTCATGTTAATTTGTGACACTTCTTTATCATGGCAGGCTTCATTGCTTTCTCTACTTCCAGCACACTTGCTTCAGCTATCAAATGTCACCAAGCTCACTTCAAAAGCTTTACATCCTTTAGTTGCATGGGTATGGTTTGATTAAGCAGCACACAAGTTTATTTTGTTGCATTTGGTGACCATTTTGGACTGACTCATGGTACACTGCTTGTTGTATCATGTTTGGTTTTTTTTCCTTTTTTTTTTATGTGCGGATTTTGCAGTTTCATAATAATTTTCGTGTTAGAAGCTTTACGAGTGCAGAAATGTCATTCCGTTCTGCTTTGGCCTCAGCTTTTGAAACACGTGAGGGTAGTTTTGAGGAGGTAGATCTCTTACCATATCATTAATGTAGCTTTTAAGACTGTCCTTTAGTTATAGTTACATTCTTTTCTTTAAAAAAGAAAAAAAAATCGGAAGAGCTACATTCATTTTAACAAGATTATCCAAGAGCTGATCAATTATACTACGTTCTCATTTATGTTATCATGTATCTAACGATTTTCAAATGGTAGAAAAATGGGAATCTCTTATTATTATTCAATCTTGCTATGAAAGGATTTTATTATTTTGAAGCTACCTTTTAATCTGCTTATTATTGGCCTCCACCACTTCTAAATGTCACTTGAAAATGGTTTGTATTATACGATGCTTGTAAGTTGATTTCTTTGCTCTATGACAAGTTACAGTAACGGGTTTTTGCCCTTTTGCAATTGCTTCTATTTTAATGCAGATTGCTGCATTATCAGTGGCCCTATTTAGAGCTTTGAAACTTACAACGAGGTATGGAAATTCATATTGTTTCAAATAGACTAGTTAATTATGTTAACCTTGTTTTCAACTAATATGGAAATAAGATGCGAGCCGGTGGTTATCCATGTTAATGGAGTTCTAGACATTGATTTTGCACAATGGATGTTCCAACTGAACATGTTAAAAAATGTCGTATGTGAAAGTGGTAGAATATTTAGATTATGTTCAATGAATGTTGAATCTGTTTTCAAGATCTACTGATTGAACCTTCTTCCGCAGCTTCCAGAAGAATTTATTTTCTTATATCAAAGTAGATGCATGGAATTAATTTTTGATGCAGGTAGAAGGCTAAGAAGAAGGAAGGGGGGAGAGAGTGACAGAAGGCAGAGAGAGAAACGGAGAGAATTCAAAACTGGATTAATCTGATAACAAACAACATAACATAATCAGACTCCTAGGTTCCTTTATTTATACTAGTTTAAAGCCTAATGGTAAAGTCATATATGTCTAAACTTTTAAATCATATCATGACTAATTGACTAACTCCTACTCCCTAAGCCCTCAACCCTAATTGTAAAGTCATATATATCTAAATTTCTAAATCATATCATGACTAATTTCTTCATATTATTTCAGGTTTGTCTACATTTTTGATGTTGCCTCTCTTAAACCAGGTCTATCTGTTAGATCCGATACAAGTGGATCTAGTAAGGGGATATTTAATGCTTCAACAGTGATGGTATCCAGGCCAGAAGAGGACTTTAGGCCTGCTAAATTTTCAGGCTATGTAAGAGAAAATTCCAGTGAAAGTTCTCTTGGCCAATCACATAAAAGGAAAGAAGGCCACTCAACAAGCCATGTGACTGAGTCCGGAAATCCCCCTTTTGCTGATGAGTTGACTGGTAGTGCGTCAAACTCACAAAATTCTGAGACAGAATATAACCACTCTGATTGTATCACCAAGAAGATTGGTAAATCAAAGAGGAAAGGGGATTTTGAGTTTGAAATGCAGTTGGAAATGGCTCTTTCAGCTACAGCAATTAGGGATGAGAACAAAAAGGAGTCATGTTCAAGAATGTTGAATGCTAATTCAGAAAAATTTAATTGTTCATCGAAAAGAATCAAAAGGATTATAAGTGATGAATCATTAACCTTTCCCCATGAAATCTCTACAACTGTTGGACCAATGAAATTTGGATCTCTGTATTGGGCAGAAGTATATTGCGATGGAGAGAATCTGACAGGAAAGTGGGTTCATATCGATGCTATCAATTTGATTATTGATGGAGAACACAAAGTTGAATCCATGGTTGCTGCATGTAAAACTTCTTTGAGATATGTTCTTGCTTTTGCGGGGCAGGGGGCCAAAGATGTGACCCGCAGGTATTGCATTCTCTCCCTTAAATTAGTTCATTTTCATTATAATATTGGCTATGAAATTATTTACCTTTTAACAATGGTATTGGCGTATCAGGTACTGTATGAAGTGGCACAAGATTGCATCACAGCGAGTTAGTTCAATGTGGTGGGATTCAGTTTTGGCACCACTGAGAGAGTTAGAATCAGGGACAACTGGAGGAGTGGTTCATTCGGAAACAAACCAAACTATGTCAGCAGAATCCAGCAAGAGTAACTCTTTTGTCCCTACTCGGAGTTCGCTGGAGGATATTGAATTTGAGACTAGGGCATTAACTGAGCCTCTTCCAACTAATCAACAGGTAGTTAGAAGTTCACCTGAACACCTGCAGTGTGATGGATAGCTAGAATAACTTCATAAGATTCTTTCTTCCATATGCAGGCTTACAGAAGTCACCCGCTTTATGCATTAGAGAGATGGCTTAACAAGTATCAAGTACTTAATCCAAAGGGCCCAATTCTTGGCTTCTGTTCAGGCCTCCCAGTTTACCCAAGGACTTGTGTGCAGACCCTTAAAACAAAAGGGAGGTGGCTTCGGGAAGGGCTGCAAGTTAAAGCCAATGAACATCCTGCAAAGGTCTGGTATGACCTATAGGGTTCAACAAAGTTTCCCTTGGATAAATATTTTTTATTCCCTTCTAATTTTCACATGAATTTGAATACCTTTTTCAACTTTCTATGCAGGTGCTTAAATCTTCAGTAAAAAAACTTGAAAAAGTACAAAGTTCTGAAGCAGATTACGATGATTGCAGTGATTCTAAAGAAAATATTGAACTCTATGGGAAGTGGCAACTGGAACCTCTTAATCTTCCTCATGCCGTAAATGGGATAGTTCCTAAGGTTATTTCTGATACTTTCATAATGTAATTTGGGGGGAAAACTTGTGTTTGAAAGGTGGTCTTTTTTGCGGACATATCCTTGTTAAAACATAGGCTATATACCCTTCCACTTTAAAATTCTACATTTTCTTTGAGTGGTGATGAAACATGCTAAAGAAGTATCAAATTATTTTTTTTCATGTCTCCGTTCTTGATGATTGCATGCTTCTCAAAGGATGGTTAGAGTATCATCTCAACTAATGTGAGTTGCAAAATGATAGTTATCTTTAGCCAAAATGTGAAAATAACAATTTTGTTGGCCTTTTGTGAATGGATCTTAGCTTGTGGAGTTGTGGTTTGTCTACTAGTTTAGTTCATGAAGTTGACAATAGACGAATTAGGGCTTCGTTATTCATTGCTGAAGCATCATGGTATGGTAGTAGATGGAGCAACTTGCATGATGACTTAAGAGATTGTGAAGAAATTCTGTTTCTTTATACATGCAATATGAACAAAAAGACAAGAATACCTAAACCAGAACTGGCAGAAGCCCTATTGAATCTCATATGTTCCAAGGCTGCTCTAGTTTCCAAGTATCTGTAAAAGCTATGACAGAGAGTGAACACTGCCAGGCTATGATGTAAACAGCTGATAATACTGAAAATAAGCAAAAACAGACACACTTCAACACACACCATTCCTCTGGCATTCAAGGGGCTAGAGTCTCTCCCAAACAACAATCACTGATAGACTGCCATACTCTTCCGAGATTTCTTCCTCTTACAAGTGTGATAATAACTAGCTCCCCAATCAGCTACAGGCCCAACAAAGCACATTACTTGGCAATGCATTATTTACCTGCTATGAAATTTTAAAAATGGCATCTTGCTCATTTCTTGAGATAACCAAAATTTTCATGCCACTGATTTCTGTGTCTATCTTTTTTCTATCTAGAATGAGCGTGGCCAAGTTGAAGTTTGGTCTGAGAAATGCCTTCCCCCAGGAACTGTGCACTTGAGGTTTCCAAAGGCATTTGCTGTTGCAAAGAGGCTAGAAATTGACTATGCGCCTGCCATGGTTGGTTTTGAATTTAAAAATGGTCGTTCACATCCTGTCTTTGATGGTATTGTGGTGTGTGCTGAGTTCAAGGATGCCCTTCTGGAGGTACTTATTCTTGTGCTTTTATTTTATTCCCTTGAAAAGGGTAAAGTGTTGAGGGTGAAATGAAGGACTACTTTTGAATTGTTTAGCATCCTATATGATAAAACCCTACTGCCTTGTCAGGTATGGTAGTGGTATCATTGTGTTACGAGGAGGCCAGGAACTCATCAATTTATATTGGTCTCGATGCTTTGGAATCCCTTTGATCCTTCTTCAGAATTGTTTCTTTCTTTCTTTCTTCTTCATCTTCTTTCTCTTTTTTGAATTAAAGGGACAGTAACAAATGGCCAAAGGTTATAAATAGGGATCGAACCTCCAACCTCCCAATTTTCAAAGTAGTTTCTCAAAATGTCTAAACTTGCCTCCACTTCTTGTCATTCTCTAGGCATACGCTGAGGAGGAGGAAAGAACGAGAGCTGAAGAGAAGAAAAGGGATGAAGCAAGAGCTCTTTCTCGATGGTATCAGCTTCTTTCTTCAATTGTGACTCGTCAACGGTTAAATAATCGTTATAATAATAGTCTCTCATTAGAGACGACATCAACTGATAACCAACTCAGAGACAACAAGGAATTGAATGCCATGGTTAGTGGTCCAGATACTGCTAAAGTTGAAGTTCCATCTTATAGACAAACAAGTGAGCATGAGCATGTGTTTCTGAAAGAGCATGAGAGCTTTGATGAGGAGAGCTCCCTGCTTACTAAGCGATGCCAATGTGGATTTTCAGTCCAAGTAGAACAGCTCTAGCTAATCTGTCATGAGTTCCTTTCTGGCTTTGATGTGTAGTGGAAGCAAGACATTATGAGAAGAACTAGAACTGTTTGAGAGTGATTTTGTATAGACTCTTAATCAAAATATCAAATTAAATAGGCATAAATTTCCAAAAAATACCTAACTATGTGATTACAAAAATTATTCGTACATTAATATTTACTTTTATTTTATATAAATAGAAAATTAGTACACATTTTTTTAAAAAGGGTTAATATAATTGTTGGTCTTTATAGTTTGCTTCTATTTTGGTTTTGATCCTTGTAATTTTAAAGCATAGGCTTTGGTTCTTTAAGTTTACTTCGTTAAAAACTTTGATCCTTATATTTTCATAAGGACTTAACACCGTTGTTGATGTGGACAAGATGACTAGGTAAAATTGCTGTTTGTGCTTGTGACGTGGCATGTGATTTAAAAATTTAAAAATGTAAGCCTTTAAATATCCTTTAAAGCCTTTATCCCCAAATTTATATATAATTCTTCAAGGCCATTTACAATCCTGTATTATATCTTAAAAGTTTAACATTCATTCTCATTGTAATATACAAGCTTAGTAAGGAAAAGCATTAAAAAAAAAAAAAAAAAATCCTGAGTGACAATAGTTGTCCAAGCAAGTAGGAATAAGAAAAACTAATCTTCTGTTGATTAATAAGTTATTTTCTGAAATCTATCAAACATAACTAGCAGAAGGTCAAACTGGATTTAACCTTTTACTTTTCTTACATAAATAAGGACAAACTCATCATACTAAAATTATAATATTTCATTTGACAATAAAATAAACTTAAAGAATTATTATCCGTTAGTGGACGATGCAAATTAAGGGAAAGGGATTGGGTTAGCATTGCCATTTTGAGTAATTGAAGAGAAAAGAGGTACAGGTGAATGGTTGATAAGAATGCAAGGTTTGAGTGTGTGTGAATGATAAAGGGATGTGAAAATGACGATTAAGGTTGAATTAGTAAATTTATAAATAACTTGTAAAATTATTTAGATGATATTATGTATACTTATATAATGGCATAACTTTTTTTTAAAAAAAGTTAAATAGGCCAGATCTGTAGGCTTGTAGGCCAGCTCTTGTGAAAATAGGCCTGGTAATAGGCCTGAGCCTCTGGTCTATTTATTAAATAGGTTAGGTTAGGCTTTATATAGATTAAACTGTAGGTCCCTATTAGGGACCTAGCCTATTTCCATCCTTATTGGATGTTGAGCATTTTAGGCTTTTTTTTTTTTTTTTAATCGCCACGTCATAAGCACACACATCAACTTTACCCTGTCATCTTGCCCACTCAACAACCCACATCAACGATTTAATGGTGTTAGGTCTTTATGAAAATATAAGGACCAATGTTTCTAACGAAGTAAACTTAAGAGACCAAAACCCACTCTTTAAAACTATAGGGACTAAAACCAAAATACAAGCAAACTATAAGGACCAATTATTGTATTAACCCTTTTTAAAATTTTAAGCTAAAATGTATTTTTAATTCTCTAACTTTTTTCAAAGTTTCAATTTGATCCCTCAATTTATTTAAAAAATATCTTTTTAGTTTTTTAATCCTAACATTGTTGGTTTCAAATGCTAATTTTTTGTAACAGTCATCGTTATTTTCTAGATTAAACTTCATATGTTACCATTTGAGAATGTTGTACACCACAAAACGGGATAGATGGGAATCTAAGTACCTATTTGTTTTAATTTTTTAAAAATATTTTCATGATTTGTGAAGTAAGTATGTGAGAGGAGTTTTGTCTCGGTTTATAGAAAAGGACATTTGAAATCATGGTTTGGGGCTTTCTCAAACAAACACTAATACAAGAAATATATTATTTCAATACAACACTTTTATTTGACATAAAAAATCCTCTGCATGAAGTAGGGAAATCTTAGTCAGCATGTATTATAACAGAATGAGTTTCAAAAGATAGACACCGAAATTTAGATCGTCAGATGGGATTTAGATGGTCTAGATTTAATTTTTTTTTACTTTTTATTGTTTTGAAAAAAAATTATTTTAATAGGTACAGAATTTAAAATAAAAATAATCTCCTAGAAAATATTTTTTCAAAAAATAATTTTTTTATTAAAAACCCGTTTTTAAAAAATCAAAGTTGGACAATCCAGATCTAGATTTGGACGAGCTCTCGGTGTCTATCCAAACTGGTTCCGTATTATAACATTTTTATCCAAATGCATGAAACCCACAATTGGCAGTGTGTGGATGTTTCCAAATATTATCAAAAATGTTTTTTTTTTTAAAAAAAAAGCAGTCTAGAAGTTTCTGTTTGGATTGAATTCTTTGTTTGATGA